>CM030885.1:1780403-2405403 GCA_018132145.1 Boehmeria nivea var. tenacissima | reverse complement strand
ATGGTTGCCCGACCATTATTTGAAAAATTGTTCGCGTGGTTGACTATACATAGACGCGCACCTATTTAGACTACGCGACCAATAATTATACAACGTGACCAATATTTATACGACGCGGCTAATATATAGACTACGCGACTAATATTTATACTGCGCGAACATTATTCTATCACACGACCAATATTTACATAATTGGCTGCACGATTGATAACACAGAGAGTGACGCGCATCTATAAATATTAGTCGCGGCCATACTTGATTTCCCACCACATAGATTTCATTTTCGTAAAACAAACAACAGATTTCTTATTCCCTATTTATCTAAGACTCTCTAAGATGAAAATTCACATGCAAATAACATATGGAAACCCTACAAAAAAACATTGTACTGGGTATGGATCAAAGAGACGGAGACAAGACTGTGGCCATTTTTCTCGGTTAGAGAGAGAAAGAGAGAGCAAGTGCGAGGGAGAGAGAGCAGAGTGCGATTTTGGAAGGGACAACAATTTTGGGGTACGTTTTCGGTTTTGGGGGATATTTTTATTGAATAGGAGGGAATAAAGAAAGAAAGGTGCCAGGTCATATTTTAATTAACAGGCCAGGTCATATTTTTAAAGTTAATTAAATTTTAAAAGTTCCACGTCAGATGTTTCAAATAAAAGAAAAAAATAAAAAAGAAAAAGTCATTTTGTAAATATTGATTTTATGTTAAGTAATTTTGACCATTTCCTCCAAAAAAAAAACATAATCTATGAAAAACAAGAGAACCTGAAAAAAAAAAAAAACACGGTAGGTCATTAGATAAAGCGACATCTGTTGTAGAAATAACAAAATCTGCAAAAAGAACAGATCATTCAGAATATGATATTTGCTGCAGAAACTACAGGTCGTTCAGAAAACATCTGCTTCAAAATGTAGACAAATGACATGTCATTTTTCATATGACAGAAATGACATATTATTTTCCAGGTCGACTTCAACCTCTAGCCGAGTTTGAAAGACTCGTTTCGACTAGAATGAAAAATTCGGCTGTTTCTCATGATTTTCATTATGAAAATTCACAAATTTATACCAAATGATGATAATCAACTTTTCTAATGATCCATTACATTATTATAAACAATGACAAAAATAATGCATGAAAATCAAGGACCAACATCGAAGAAACAAGAAACACAAGGCATAGGAAAAATGACTCTTATACAAAATGTTAAACATTGTAGAGTCTAATTTATGTGATTTAAACAATCACAATACAGTAGAAGCATAAAGGAATGAACAATTTACCTCCGGCCATTGCGAGTTGCAATCGAGTCGAGCGCTTTTGTAAAGCCCAAGAATTTTACTTTTGGACTAAATTGTAATGAAGAGTTGCTTTGTGGGGACTTTTTGTAAATTTTCTAAATTTGGGGTTAACACTCAATTTTTGAGAACTGTATCAACCCAACTCTATCTCTCTCTCTCTCATCCTCTTCCTTCACTCTTTCTGTTGCTCTCTCCCCCCCTCCCTTACCATTTTTTACCCTCCATCATGCCACCTTTGAGCGCATTTTTTGGCCACCACTGTGAGAGACGGCATGAACCACCACCAAAGAATTGAAGTACAAGTAGCAAGGAACACTGAGGACTCACCGTCTGACCTTGGGAACATTGTGTCTCACCAAAAATCGAAGGGAAAGTTCGGAGAAATCCACGGTAAATCTTTTGGTCGTTGGAACTTTGATGGGCCGTAACTTTTCCATCCAAACTCCGATAGATACGATTCTTTCGGTATTAGATTCCTTGTAAAGAGTACCAAAAGTCTGTAAATTATTGTGGTCAAAGTCCACCAGAAAGGCCATCGTTGGAGCTTCGCTAGAAAATCGTATTTTTAGAATTTTGGCATAGATCTCGGTCACCTTGGGAGGAGTTTGGGAAAACGGCCACCACCACTATTTTCGGGGAGTCGAGAGCTTCAAAGCCCAGCCTTTTCTGTTGGATCTGCCACCACCGGCCGCGGTTAATCGGCTTTTACCAGTCAACTTTTCGGCCAAATCGGGTAAGCGAGCTCTCGGTTCTCGTTTCGATCTTCTAAACGAAATGGCGAACTCAGTTTGACAAATTCTATTTGAGCAGGAAGTTCAGTCGACTCAAAGTTTCTTTTCGATGCAAAAACAAGGAAAAACTAGCGGGAATTGACGATCTGTAGATTTTGCTAACCTTTTGTTGGTCCAAAGAGGTAGGGACTCTATTACTTACTTTTCGTGAGATATTTTGCGAATAAATGGTAAATTGGAAAGAAAAAGAAAACTAAATTATTTTATTTTATTTTATATTTATGTATCACATGTGTAATGATTATTGCTTTGGATTGACTTGGTTATTTATGAAAAATATGAATGCATGGTTGTTTCAAAAAGAGAAATGAGAGTGTGTTTAAGATTACTAGAACGCATAGGATTCACATCGACACAGTGCACGTGTCGCTAGTTACTGCGCACGCTAGGTCCAGAGATTGTAACAACCCATAATATAAAATAGTAATCGAATAATATTACTCAAATATATGATATAATTTGAAAAATAAAGAATAGTTTAGTCCCTAAAAATACGGATAAATTTCAATTTTTTGCATTATTAATTTAATCAGACTTTTATTACAAAACGCGATGGGCAGTGCACGGACGCTCGGGGTTGACGCGGGGCTAAGCGCAACTCGGCAAAGCTCGGGGCAGTGGGGGAACGCGAGCTGTGTGAGCTTCCAGGCTCGCTTATCTTGCAAGAAGCAACGAGGTGGCTCGCGACGAGGACCGCACGGAGGCGTTCGTGGAACGGCTCAGGATGAGGAGCTCCGGTACTGGTGGGAGGTGCAACGTTGCTGGTCTGTTACGGGGCGGCGATGAGGGGCAGTGCGACGCTGAGCAAGGCAAGGCGGAGGCAGCTCAGGCATAAGCTTGCCGGAGCAGGGGCACTGAGAAAGCTTTGAGGCGCGAGGTCTGCCGTTCGCGGCAGCGGCCTGGGCAGGGAGGGGGCTGACTGGGGTTAGAGAGAGAGAGCAGCGGGAAGAAGGAGAAATTAGGGGGGGGGGGGGGGGGGAGGGGCGGCAGTGAATGAGGAAGAAAAGGAAAGAAGACCCTAATGGGCCAAAAAATTAGCCTTTGATACTCGGGTTTTATTATGCACAAATTAATTAAATAATTGGTATATTTTTAACATTTAAGAAAATGCACCAACATGCTAGATTTGAGAAGTTAGGAATTTTTATGCCAGTTTTGATCCAAAACTAAATTCCTAACATGCATATTTTCAGGGGGAAAAAAAAGCATAATTCGCACTAAAGTTTTTAAAGAAATAAGCCTTCCCGAATTGACGAATCCAATATATATATATATTTAAAGAAAACATCCTAAACAATTACAAGTATATTTTACAACAAAAGTAAAATAACGTAAAATAAAATATACTTTTGTAAAACATAGTCATCTTGGTTTGGGCCATTACAATCCTATTCCCTTACAAAAGTTTCGTCCTCGAAACTTTGAACAAGTGATATCTCTCTCATTGAAGTCTTGAGCTCACATGTTGCCTCATCTTCAGCGTGGTTTCCTCATAGAACCTTGACCATCGGAACGGTCCTACTTCTCAACTCCTTATCTTTCCAATCTAGAATCCGTAAAGGCTTTTCTCCATAAGTAGCATAAAGCTCGATGTCCAGGATCTATTGAGCAGAATATGACTAGGATTGCCCACGTACTTCCTAAGTGTAGAAATGTGGAAGACATATTGAACAGATGTCGTGTTACGTGGTAGGGCCAAACGATAACAAACCTCACCCAACATATCGAGGATTTAAAGAGGTCCTATATAACTAGGACTAAGCTTTCTCTTCCCCAGAACGGCATGACTCCCTTCATCGGTGCCACTTTCAGGAACACGTGAACATTCATTATGAACTTTAGAGGTCTGTGTTGAACGTCTGTATAGCTCTTTGGTCTTGCTTGAGTTGTCTTCATGCGGCTTTGATACTTCTAGATAGTCTCACAAGTAAATTCTACGAGTTTCGGATCAAAATTCTCTTTCTAACTTCATGGCAATGGAGAGGAGAGCGACAATTTGGACCATAGAGAGCTCTATGAGGAGTCATTTAGATTGTCACTTGATAGTTATAATAATTGACGAACTCGTTTGAGGGCAAGACTTGCTCGAAGAGCCCTGAAAGTCCAAGACGCAAGCGTAGAGCGAGTCTTCTAACGCTTGATTGGTGTGCTCTATCTCATATGTCTAGAAATCTTCTCTCTGTTACTTGAGGATTTTGTATCGAGTCTCAATATCATTGGGTTCTCGTTGTGTAAGCCGCTAGTTTCCCATATTGCATCAACATCGCATCCAATCCTTACTTTGAAGCGTCACAATAACGTGCAAATCCAGTGGTTCTCGTAGGGATTGTCAACACTGAGGCATTTGTGAGACGTTTCTTGAGCTCTTAAAAGCTCTCATCGCATGCCGGAGTCCAAGGATACCTTTTTTTTTTTTTAGTGAGACGAGTCAAGGGTAAAGCAAATTTGAAAAAAAAAAAAACCCCGTTATGAAGCGCCTATAACAGCTAAAACTAGGGGACCACAGATTTCTGTAATTGTTGTGGGCTGTTTCTATGATCTCACGGTTTCTATCTTGGACAAATCCACCGCAATTTCTTGCTTAGACACCATGTGACGAGAAATGAGCCAAAACTCGCACGTCTTGAACTTTACAAAGATTTTTCTGACCTGACCTCAACAAAATAGGTTGTAAATACTGCTCATGCTCATTCTTTATCTTCAAAGAAACGAGGATATCGTCAATATGACTATAACGAACTAGTCGATATGGTATACGAACATGCGGTTCATTAGGTACATGAAGACGGTAAAGGCATTGGTAAGTCCAAAAGACATCACTAGCAATCCATAGTAATCGTATCGAGGGCGTGAGGCGATCTTGGGTATGTCGTCCTCCCGTATTTTTAGCTGGTGATAGCACGACCGCAAGTCCATTTTCAAAATCAGTAACTAGAAGTTGGTCTAACATGTCCTCGATCCTCAAAAATGGGCTCTTATTCTTTATAGTCAGTTTGTTTAATTCCTGATAATCTATGCAAAAATGCATAGGTATATCATTCTTCACGACAAAGAGTATCGGGGCCCTCAACGACGAGTGACTGTCTAATTAAACCCTTGTGAGGAACTCATGCAACTGAATCTTTAATTCATCCAACTCCACTGAGGTCATGCGATATAGCGCCTTAGAAATTGAGGCGATACCCGGTAATAGTTCAATAATGAACTCAATCCCACTATCGGGAGATAATCATAGAAGGTCTTCGGGAAAAATATGGATTGAAGCTTGGCGCGTATCCTATTGGGACAAGTGTACAATATGAGCAAGGAATCCCTGACAACCGCCATCAAGCATCCTTCGTGCTTGAAGAACAGAAATGATGGGTATGGTTGACCCCTAGGTGAATCCTTGAAATCGGAGCTATCCGCCACAAGGGTTCAAAGGGTACGCTTTTCCTTCTACATTTGTTTGCCGCATAGTACTTGGATAACCAATCAATGACTAAAATGACATCAAAGTCCTTCATCTCAAGGATAATAAGATCTATAGACATATCACAACAACTCATAAAGATAAGAACATCGTAAACCCAAACCGCGACTCCATGGCCTCACCTGCCAAGGTGGCAGTCAGTGACGACTAAGTTAAGTAGTCAAATTTTCTTATCTAATTCCTTGACAAAGTCACTCTCAAATAACGAGTGAAACACCCTTGAGCCTGCTAGTGCAAAAACGGTAGTGTTGGCTTGTTGTGGGCCTCATCGATGTTTTATGGATTAGTCTTGAACTCATTTTCAAACATGCTTTCCACGATTCTACGCGTTATGGATAAGCATTAAAATCGTGCACGATGCTTTCTCATGATCAGAAATTTTCATCCACGTCTTTGAAGCCATTAACAACTTTGCGACCCCCTAATAGGCTACGTTTGTTCCTTGTAGTCCACCATCAACGGGCACTGAATCTCGAGCAACTTCTTACGTTTTACCTGCCTTTGAGCAGAGGTCGATGGTCGTGGTAGTGTAGGAAAAGACTCACACTTTTAGTATTCAAGCGAGATATTTAGATTTATTATTATTATTATTATTTTTGCTCGCATTGCAACTGAGCCTATGGTCCTATATCTACATGAAACTTAGATCACTGCTCTTGAAGAAACTGGCCTTAGGATGACTACTTAGAAATTGTTGCAATTGATGACCAAATACGCATATCACTATCTAATTATTTAGAAAAGAAACCTTCTATATTTTGATTATAATAAAAGAAAAGATCCATGCTCTATCGATTAGAGTCCAATCAACGTCTCCATCGGAATCCTCGCCTGAGGAGCCATCTGCTATAGATATGTCTTTACCGAACTTCGTTTTATGTAAAGCCTACAATCACGCTTCTTCAAGTGGCTTTAGTGACCAACAATCTTGAGGAGCATATCCTCTAAGAATTGACGCTGATAGTGAATAGCGACTGAAAATCATTGGCCTTTCTCGAACGTAGTAGGGATAGTGGAGAACTACCTTTGAACGACCGCATTCTTTGGACGATTAGCTCCAGCCCTAAGACTCGGCTTAATCCTCTAATCTCGTCCCCGTCATTCTACTAGAGTATATCTACAATTAACTCGGACTAGAATATCATCTCATAGCTCGTGAGATTAAAAGAAAAGCTACTTACATTGACAACAACGAGGGAATAGCTCTTGTGTATACGGTTTTGTCTACGAGACCGGCTAAATTGTGGCTCTGATACCAACTTTGTAACGACCTAAAAGATAAAATAGTAATTGAATAATATTACTCAAATATATGATATAATTTGTAAATTAAGGAATAGTTTAGTCCCTAAAAATATAGACAAATTTAAACTTTTTACATAATTTATTTGATCAAACTTTTATTAACAAATGCGAGGACTCACTGTTTTTCACAATAACCGAAAGAATTAGTTTAACCATTAATTTCAAAAATGTAGAATTTAAAAATATTCTCTGCCAACGATTAGCTGATAGTCATGGTCACACCTTACAAGTCAGCCCCGTATACACCCGTTATTCCCGTCGTTGTCGCCTGGCCATTTCGTTTCCTATCAACTTACCTGCGACATAAGCATACTAGTAAGCTAATAGCCTAGTAAATATATTAGATAAATAGATTGTTAAGTAAGTAGGTAACATACAAACAAGAGATATCACAACATAATAATCTAATAGGACTCGACTATCGAGTCATCGTAGTCCTAAGAGTATTATCACTCTTAAACAACCTTGCCCACAGAGTAGATTTTATAAATAGGATGCTAAACCTATGCAGGATACAATACCTGCAAAAGAGTTGTGATATGGAGCGAGGTCAGACTTAACGACCACCCAATAATCTTGACTCAAAGGTCGATCTCTTAATTTTCTTCTAATTCTTATTCAAGTTCACAAATCTCTGACTTAGCTTATAAAGGTATGTGTACACACGATTTACTGTTTAAGACTTCTTGATTCTATAATATTAGGAAGGGCTCATCTGCCTTACCTATCCTCTCGATCCCTCGCGGGTCGTTCTAGAACTTATTCACATCTAGACCCATTCGCGGGTCGTTCTAGAATTTATACACTTATAGGCTTATTCGCGGGCACATCTAGATTTTGTACAACTCTAGACCCCCTTTGTGGTACGTTCTAGAACTTATGCACATCTAGATCCTTTCTTGGATCGTTGTAGAACTTATTACGCATTTAGACCCATTGTGGATCCTTCCGAAATCTTTTGCGACCAGTGGTCCCGTTGGGCCGTTTCAGAACTGATTATGCAATCACCCTGTCGGGCTAATCCGGGACTTACTGTAGATCTCGGCCTCTTGGGCCGTCCCGATATTCTTTACGAATACGAGGACTCATCCAACATTGGTCTTCTCTGCCCTTTTCGAAACCTTTTGCTGCCAATGACCCCGTCGGGTCGTTTCGGAAATTTGTTGCTGCACTTTACCCCGTCGGGCCGATCTGGATCGTCAAATCATAAACTGTAAGGAGCACAGTTTGTCGGCCTCCGTTAGGCCCCTTGGGTCGTTCCAAAACCTATAGCCAATGGCCTCATCGGGCCGTTTCGAAACCTATTGCTGCAACTGCCCCGTCGGGCCATGCCTCTTTTTAGGCCGTTCCGAAACTCTAGTGTGCCCTCGTTCAAGCTAGGCCTCCTTTCAGGCTGTTCCGGAACTCTAGCACGCCCCCGTTCGGGCTTGACCTCCTTTCAGGCCAATATAAACTCACTCAATCTACTTACCGCTAACTACTTCAACTGATAAGTGAAAATTTAATGTCCATGGTCTCATACTCACATACAAATAAACACGCAAAAAAACACATACGTATACCCATAAATACTCATACACCCACGTATATATTTCAAGTTAGTACCCGAATTACCTTAACCCTTCTTAGGCACGAAGGGCTTAATCGTTCATATTCCTAAGCCCCTTGTTAGCGTATCAGGAGATCTTTGCGAAAGTAAGGAGTTGCTCGACTCGACTCGACTCGACTCGTCGTGCCCCTTGTGAGCCTATCTGAAAGTCTTTGTTACAATGATGAAGAGTTGCTAGACTCGACTCCTTGGGCCCCTTATAGGCCTATACAGACATTTTTATTGCATCGCGAGAAAGGTCTCCACCCTGGCCTCGTTTAAGTCCCTTGCTCTCTAATTAGAACTTAATACTCGACTTGAATCGATTAACACGCTATTATCCCAAAGTTTTATGTCTGTGGTCCTATACCCTCCGATAGATAAACACATACAAAGAAAACACATATAAGCACATATACACAACACACACAAGCAGTAAAATAAGATAAACAAATCTACAATCTCATACTTGCAGATTTGCTAACCAAACAAGACAAGTAAGGACATCAGCCCATACTCATGCCCTTAAAAGTAATCAACAACCATAATAAGGATTCGACAACATTTAATCCATCACACATCAAGAGAGTAATCATACATGTACCCAAAGGTAATCACACAGGTAAAGTCTACTCGTGCCACAATGGGGATCCTCTTACTTGAGGTCCTAAGTCTCTCGCCTTGCTCCTCACGATCTTTCCTCAGTGGCATCCCTCTTTGAAGCTTGATATGTGGCACTTCTGTCCAACATGAGGATTAGAGGGTCAACGCCTAGGTTTACTAATCATCCGCGAGAAATGAGACTTTAAGGGTTAATAAACCAATTGAAAGGAAGTTTAGACAATGGGATGATAGGCGGTTCGTCAAGAAATCCCTCGAGGGGTATTCTCGTCCCGAGTATCATCGACTTAATGTTAACCATCAATCTAGACTAACGGGTCTGTTGTTTGACTAGATTAGGTGAGAAATGAGATCTTTGAATTAATCGATTTCTGACTTTACTTTATTATGTATTAAATTTTTGAGCCGAAAATCCGACAAAGTTTTCTCTGTTTTTTGGACATCTCAGCCGAAGTCTTCACCTAATATCAACCCAGCACGGAACTTTATTCCGTCACAATTTGTTATCAACAACAACACAGATTATTTCATAATTATCACAATTAATTTCAAAACATAATCATAAATCAACACCGAGCCTCAATGGCTCGGATTTTACACAAGAGTAACTAATATAAGAGCATCTCCAATGCAATGCCAAACTTATGTGCCAATGCCAAAATTTGGCATCTTGGCATAAAAAGCATTCTCTAATATAATGACAAATTTTGGCATTTGAAGTAGAGTATTGATTGGTCAACTTTTAGGCATTTAATTAAAAATTAATATTTTATTCAAAAAAATTCCTCTTACCAAGAAGTCATTATGACTATTGTAGTCTTATTTACTATTAGTTAGCATCAACTACTTTTATTGGTGTTTGCAACTAAAATAATAATAAAATAACAAAATAAAATTTGTGCATTGGAGCATCAAATGTCAAATATAGCATTTTTACATTTTTGAGTACCGAATTTGGCATTGGCATTGGCATTTACATTGGAAGTGGTCTAAGGACATAGAACTAAAAACCAACTATTTAAAACTTTTCGTAAACTTGAATATGTTCTTGATCACCCGCATGGTGAAGAGGTCGTGAAGCCGAAAGCGTTTTGTTGACGAGCCTGCAGAACTCGAGGAAATGAGAATCTGTAATTATATGAAATTACTTGAAACGACTTATCGCAATAAGAGCTTTCATAAAACAAGCTTTTGAGTAGGCATTTGAAGCAAAGATTTGGTCGCGTCAAGTTGGTTAACATCTAAACAAAAACAATCGCTCTAAATTCACAAACTTTGTTTCTCAATAATGATTTCGTTTAAATCATGTCATTCAAGCGTTTCAAAGCTAAACACTTCTTCAAAATTCTCAAGTTACAAATCCACTAGGTGAAACCAAGAATGGAGCACAACCCACTAACCATTTTTCTTTCTTTTTTTTCTTTTTTTTTTTTTTGTGAAAAGAAAACTCAATTATCATTAAGAAAGACTCCCAACAAAATTTCTCAAACTAGAAACTTCAAAGCAATGATAAAATGCTTAAAACAAGATAACGTATCGCTTAAAATTGTAATCATACAATTCCTTTTTCCAAAAGTCCAAAACACTAAAATTGTAACTTAAATTTGGAAGTTGATCACAGCCGAATTATAATAACTACTTCGACAATAAAAAAATTTAATGATTCAACCATCATATAATTCTAACCTTAATTCGAACTACTTTCAAAATGTAATCCACACCCTCATAATAATGTCGCAATAATCTAAACCGATCAAATATATAAACTTTGCAAGTTTTAGCACCATTCCAACCAACCAAATAAATTACCAAAAGAGTGCAAAGAAATCAAATTACAACCTTGCATTTATAAATTCACAACGATATAAATTTCAACTTGGCAAATCTCAATAACATGAAAGTTGTCAAAGCAATCGAAACGCTCAAACCGAACATGGCTATATTTTCCATAAGACCACGAGACACAACAAGGTTTAACGCCATGAACTACTATACAATAAGTTGACACCACGAACTTGAGGTATTACCTCAAATGGCAGCTTAAACTCCAACTAAACAGCGGAGTTGGCTCAAGCGGCTCAGCGAGGTGGATTTGGTGTCGAGCTCAGCGAGGAGATAGGAGGCGCGCAGCTTGGCGTGACCCACGGGCTATTGAGCTACACGGCAAGCGGAGGCTCGAAGTGGCGGCTGGGCTCGCATGGAGTACGCAGACGCACCGGAAATAGGCAAGGATGGATGGAAGCGCGCTGTGCGGGCAGGCGCCGGAGGCTCGTCGGAGTTGGGTTGCCGGCGGAAGGACGTCGAGCAGCGGGAAGAAGAGCGCCGCTACAAAACGAGGGGAGTGCGATGACGTCGCGCGAGTCTCGGCATGATCGACTCATGCTGTGGCATTGCGAAGATCGTCGGGGGCAGCGCGGCTTACGGCGGTGGTTCGACGAGGCTCAGGCTGAGCTCACTGGCGACGAGGAGCTTTGACACGGCTCAGATGCTCGGCGGGACTAGACGGACGTCCTCAGGGATGGACACACAGCTTTGCGGCGGCGTAGCAGCGCGGTGAGGGGTAGCGCACGGACGCTCGGGGGTGACGTAGGGCTGAGCACGACTCGTCAAAGCTCGGGGAAGCGGGGGATTGAGAGCTGTGCGAGCTCCTAGGCTTGCTGATCTCACGAGGAGCGGCGAGGCGGCTCGCGACGAGGGCCGCACAGAGGCGTGTGCGGAAGGGCTCGGGATAAGGAGCTTCGGCACTGGTAGGAGGCGCAACGTGGCTGGTGTTGGGTGCCATTGATATTCCATCAATCAACACCAACAAAGTATCAAAGAGGGAGAGAGGAGAACCAAGCTGGAGGGAACAGGAATCTGGAAAGAAAAGCTTGAGAGCCCTCCTTCTAGCGCCAAGCTGTTGGTTTGGAATTTGAACCAACGCCGTGATCTGCATCTATAGACAGTGGTGCGGCAATGAAAAGGAAGAAAGTGGCCAGCAAAACAGAAAAGAAGGTGAGTTTTAGAGTGGTTCGGCCCTCCTCTAGAGAAATAGCCTACATCCACTTTTCTAGTATTACTTGTAAATTTCTTACAATGAGGTTCGACCAACTTTTTTCCAACCCCCACTCCCTTCTCCTTCCTTTCCTTATATAGGGCAGGAGAGAGGGATGGGTTAATGAGATTTGACACCCAATCTCCTAAATCGTGGGATTAGGTGACCAAATATACAGTCAATACCAATCTCTTAAATTATGGGATTGGGTTACCAACTAAATACATACATTAATTGGAGACCATACCCCTACAGTCTCTATCCCCGATTTCACGGGGTAGACTGTCAGACATCCCACAATCGGGGGGTAGTCAATCAGTTCACAAGAAAGACCTGGACTATTACACGCGGACTCTAGCTTCGATCGGTGGTCACCAGCTTCGCGAGTCGAACCTTTCATCTCCAACAAAGTACTTGCTCCCTCTCCGAGGCTAGCTTTGCGGGGGTGGATCATCTTCGAGGATTCTCAGCCTTCTTGTCTGTTAATCCCTCTTCGAGGGTCTTGTCATAAGATTGACACCACCTCCGGTGGCACTTCTCCAGCTTATCTTTGATGGCACAAGATCGAGGGTTATCTTTGACAATCCTCGCACACTTTTTCATCCGGGAGATGCTCCTATGATGACGTGGTACTGTTGGGCTGTTAAAAACGAGTTCGTCTGCATTGATTGCTCTTCGGAGACTCCGCCCCCGAAGCTACACTCGCGGATGAAAAATCACTTATAACACCTAACACGCACATTTTCAGAAAGAAAATTAAACATAATTCGCACTAAAGGTTTAAAGAAATAAGTCTGGCCTGAATTGACAAATCCAAAACAATTACAAGTATATTTTACCACAAAAGTAAAATAACGTAAAATAAAATGTAGTTGTGTAAAAGATAGTCGTCTTGGTTCGGGCAATTACAGGGAGGTATCAAGTTCTCTCATGGTAGTCATGGTATATGGTTGGCCAGTTTATACTAGTGGAGCTTCGTGCCATATGTGGATTGATGATTGTGGATGTTGATTTGTTTTATTCTATTGTGTTTGGTAGAATTGATTTTTAGAAAAAGTATGCATCTCTTGAATGCACACTAACGCAATTATTGCTATTTATATATTGATGTTATGAAAATTATAACTATGCAAGTTTATGTTAAATAAAAGTAAGACCAATAAAATCGTATAGGGAGTAATCGTTTACCTACTAAGTGCGTTAGCTCACCCTTTTATTTTTTTCCCCAACTGGAGTTCAGTGTAATATTTTTGACGGGGAGTGATTTGGAGTGTTGAACTGGAGTTCAGCTTGGATCGCTAATCTGTAATTGTGTTAACTCTTTTGTGTAAGAATCTAACTACTTTTGGATGACTGTACGAGTGTACGACTTTATTTTAGAATTATGATGCTTATCCAATGATGACTGGCCAAATTATTTTTATTTTACTTACTCTAGGTGCTACACTAAATTGTGGAATTTATGTTGTTTATTTTTAAGTATTTCAATGTTTGAATTTCTTAAAATTCCTCAAGGAAAACTATTTGATATGTGCATGACAAGTGTCAAATTGTGGATCTATGTTTTTAATTGATTATTATGATTGTTTTTACTCTTAAACTTCAACTCCCACATATGAGGGTTACAGCGTCGGCGACGGTTTTTTATTCTATCGAGCCTTAACTCTCTCAAACTCGATGGTGTGTGTATTATGAATAGAAGGAGTAGAACTGGAGGACCAAAACCAATTAAAAATTCACACTTACATTGTAACTCTACCATTGTGGAGTTACGTTCGGAACGCGATACGTGTAGGTGGGTATTAGGCGGTTTCTTAAACGATTATAGTACATCGACCACGTTCGGAAACCATAAAACAACTAGAGAGTAACCATACGGGAAAAAGTAACCAACACCAGCTTCAGCTCAGTTTCATAGTTTTTTGGTTTTTCTTTTTCTTTTTTGAAGGACTTCTCTTTTTTTTTTCATCTTAGTTTCACGTTCATACATAAGGAGTTTACAGTAAATTAAAGGAAAAATTCGACTATACCTCAAATCAATGCAAAGTATTTTTACTTATTTATATTTTATTTTTAATACAATATAGGAGTTGTTTGGTTAGCGATTTAGACACCAAAAAAAAACGAGATCATTTTGATTTGAGTTATAAAAATTAAAACTTTGTATTTTAGATTTTAGCTTAAATCAACATTTGGATCGTAGTTTGAATTGCACTATTTGAATTTAATAAAATAACCAATATTTTAATTGATTAAAAATTAATCATTTTCACAACAAAATGCATACTTAGATCACTTTAGTTAGGCTTATTTTAAAGTAATAGTACCCAACACATAAAGATCTTGTGACTACTCTGTAATTAATCAAAATTATATGGACCACTTAACATTAAAAAATATCAAGCACACATTCGTAGCAATAAAATATATATATCAAGCACACATTATTCCATGAAACCATAGGCAATATTGCATGAATTTAATTTTAATGTACCAACTAATATTGCATGTATAAAGATAAACAATAAAATTATACAAACAAGCAAAATAAATAATGTGAGCACATAACATTCAAAATTGAACTCGTAATTATTTTTTTCTAATTTTGTACGCATAATAAAACAAAAATAATACATACAAACAATATATACAGATAATTCATGATCATAATAATTTTGGAAATAAAATAAGGATTCATAACAAAAATATAAACTTTCATGCATAGAAAACAACATTCAGTTGCCAAAAATCCTGATGAAACTATATTGTTTCCAAAAATTACAGCTAAACAACATAATTTGTGAAAAACGGCAGAATTCGAAAAAACAACAAGTCATTTAGAAAAAGCGACAACTGCGGCAGAAATGACAAAATTTGCAAAAAATGATAGGTCGTTCAGAAAACAACATCTAATTCAAAATGCAGACGAATGACATGTCGTTGTTTATACGACAAGAACAACATATCATTTTTCAAGACGTTATCAACCTCTAACCGGATCCAAACGACCCGATTTCCACCAGAATGAAAATAAAAATCAACAGTTTCTCATGATTTTCATGGTGAAAATTAACAAATTTTATATCAAAATGATCATAATCAAATTTCCTAATGATCTATTATATTATTTTGCATAAATAATGGCAAAACAAAAATATGAAAATCGAGGACCAACGTCTAAGAAACAAAAAAATGCAAGGCAGAGGAAAAAATGGCTCTGATACCAAATGTTAGACATTCTAGAGTCTAATAAATGTGATTAAAACAATCACCAAATAGTAGAAGTGTAAAGGAATGAACAATTTACCGATGGCCATTGCGAGTCGGAATCGGGTCGACCACGTCAGCGACAGTTTTTTATTCTTTCGAGCCTTAGCTCCCTCTAATTCGATGGTGTATATATTATGAATAGAAAGAGTAGAATTGGAAGATCAAAACAAATTAAAAATTCGCACTTATATTGTAACTCTACCATCACGGAATTACGTTCTAAAAACGACACATGTAGGCAGTTATTAGGAGGTTTCTTAAACGGTTATGGTACATTGACCGCATTCGTTAACCATAAAATAATTATACAGTAACCATACGGGAAAAAGTAACAAACACCAGCTTCAACTTAGGTTCATAGTTTTTTGGGTTTTTTTTTTCAATTTTTGAAGGACATTCCTTTTTCTTTTTCCCCCTCTTAGTTTAATATTCATACATATGGAGTTTACAATTAATTAAAAAAAATTCAATTATTTGTCCAATCAATTCAAAGTATTTTTACTTATTTATATTTTATTTTTCAAAGTTTAGGGGGGTTGTTTGTTAAGCGATTTAGACAAACAAAAAAATCATTTGATTTGAATTAAAAAAGTTAAGATTTTCTATGTAGATTTTAGCTTAAATCAATATTTGGATAGTAGTTTGAATTTCAATATATGAATTTAATGCCTCCGTTAAAAAAAAATCATAAAGAGAGGTGGTGTTTAAGGTGAATTCATTTAAACATAGTCTAGGTTAGTTTCAGGGTGTTACGTGATCGCATGGAAATGTCATAAAGAAATTTTAGACGGCTCTTATGGTAAGAGCTAGGAAATTAGCCTAAATGTTCGTCTTATCTACTATTTACCTTAGCCTAACGTCACAAGCCTGTAAAGACCTATTGATCTCTTATAACACTCTAGTGTTCTATTAGTGGAGAAGGGTGCAACAATTGGGCATATGGTTGCTCTCAATTCCTAATCTAGAAATCCAGCTCATATTTGTACTTTTAAGATTCCGGGTTTACAGACCAAAGAGACAAGAGGCACTCGCATACTTACGGAAAATCCAAGCATTTGAGAGAGGTGTACAAAATTCAAAGTCGTTCACAATCCGACTTTTTTTCCAAGAGCTCTTAAAAGGATTTTCAATTGAGATGTTCTATCAGGGATGCTAATTACGAGATGTGCACATTTATTTTTTTGATCTTCTCATTTTCATGTGGTATTTGCTTCTAGTTCGAATCTTGTTTTGTAAACCCCCTAAGTCTCAAAATGTTTATGCTTAATGAATTATCATTTGGTTTATTGCTCAAGAACAAGCAATGGGTTAAGTTTAGGAGAATTTGATGAGTGCAATTAAATACACTCATTTGCCCTTGAATTGTGCCAAAACCCGAAGCGAATCCTCAAGTTCTAAATGGTTTGATGTTGTTTTTGAGCTTCTATAGGTTAAACTGATCAAAATGACAAAAGATGTCATTCATTGGAGTAAATCGGTCAAAAAATGGCATCATACGTGCTTTCACACACCCTTGGAACCATCCCGAGTCCCAACGTATGCCCACCAATGCTAAATCATTGGCCATGAAGCTCTCGATCTCCTCTCAGACTCACGAATGCTAAATCACACATTAGCCATTCCAATTTGGTTTGTAACCCTCTCGGGCTTACTCACACAAACTACATCTATCAAATACATTGCAACCCAACCCAATGACTATTGAATGAACTATGGTGTTTGATAAAAAGTCAAATTGAAAATGAAAGCATTAATCTCAATCAATGTGCAAATAAGAGTTCCATCACAAGGTCAAGGGAGAGATTACCTCATCCCTTGAACCACAAACTTAACCATTAATTTAGCACACTAATATTCACAAAATACAAATCCAACACATACAAATTCAATGAAAAAAAATGGTAGAGGGGGAACAAGAAAATCAAACACTAACGAGCTCAAGAGCTAATAAAAATGGTAGTTCCCAAGCTTCCAAGCTCCATTTAAGTCTTCCTCCCTTGGCTTTCTTGTGTCTCAAGAAAATCCCCAAAAAATGGCCCTTCTTCCTCTAAATTTTGAGCTTTCCCCTGTAAATAATAAAGCCCTAGCATTTTTGGGTTCATCTCCACCATTCATTTTGAATCTAAGTGCTAAAAATGGCCTTAGATGAATCTGATGTCTTATTGGTCGCAGCGCGATGAACAAAAATCTGGGGTGGTTGCAGCGCGATGAAGGATTTGGTCGCAGCGCGATAAAGAAAAATGAAGAAAAATGTTTGTACATCGCACTGCAACCAAAACGCCTATTTTGGGTATGATTTGGTATTTTGGCTTGATTTTGTGATGTGAGGGGGCTCGGGATGGCTCGTGGGCACACGTTGGGACTCGGAATGGTTCCAAGGGTGTGTGAAGGGGCGTATTATGCCATTTTTTGACCGTTTTACTCCAATGAATGACGTCTTTTATCGTTTTAATCAATTGAATCTATAAAAGTTCAAAAACAAAATCATACCATCTAAAACTTGTGGATTCGCTTCAGATTTTGGCAAAATTCAAAGGCAAATGAGTGTATTTAATTGCACTCATCAAATTCTCCCAAACTTAACCCATTGCTGTACTCAAGCAATAAACCAAATGATAATTCATTAAGCATAAAAATTTTGAGACTTAGGGAGTTTACCAAAATAAGATTCGAACTAGAAGCAAATACCACATGAAAATGAGAAGATCAAAAAAATAAATGTGAACATCTCGTAATTATCATCCCGAATAGAACATCTCAATTGAAAATCCTTTTAAGAGCTCTTCAAAAAAGTCAGATTGTGAACGACTTTGAATTTGGTACACCTCTCTCAAATGCTTAGATTTTCTGTGTGTGTATGAGTGCCTCTTGTCTCTTTGGTCTCTAACCCGGAATCTCAAAAGTACAAATATGAGCTTGATTTCTAGATTCGGAATTGAGAGCAACCATATGCCTAATTGTTGCACCCTTCTCCACTAATGGAACACTAGAGAGTTATAATAGATCAATAAGTCTTTGTAGGCTTGTAGCGTTAGGCTAAGGTAAATGGTAGATAAGATGGACATTTAGGCTAATTTCATCCTAGCTCTTCCCATAAGAACCGTCTAAAACTTCTTCATGATGTTTCCATGTGATCCCGTAACACCCCGAAACTAACCTAGAGTCTGTTTAAATGAATTCACCTTAAACACCACTTCTCTTTATGATTTTTTTTTTCAACTTTCCCTCTCTTATTACAAACACACTCTTTTTTTTTCTTTTTTTTTTTGTCTCGAAGTATTTATTTTATGATTTTTTTCTATTTCTTTTTTTTTCCTACTTTTTTTTTTATGTCCCTCTCCCAAACTTGTTTTCAAAGGAGGATGACTACATTACAACTAACAAATAAGTGAGAAAAAAGAAATTAATTAATTAATAGAAGGGAAAGAAGAAGCATTTTTTTTAACGGAGGCATTAATGTAAAATGTGACGATAATGCTCTTCACATACTTAAGGTTAGGGATAGGATTCTTTTCTTGGTTAATGATTTGGCAATGGGTTATTACCAAAGAAAAAGCTTTGTTTGGCTCAAACGGGACACAAGGGATTAATGTCAAAAAGGTTATTTTTTTGGGTCAAACGGTCCAATCGATGGCCTACATCATTTCTCCCACAACTCTGAGCATTCTGATTTCACCTTGAAGAGTGCTAAAAAGGGTTCTAGTACTCTTGAAACTAGCAATTAAGGGTACAAAATTAGTTCCAAAGTTCAAAAGACCTAGAGATTGAGACATACGTGTGCAAAGGGTGGAAAATCACAAAACAAAATCAAAAGCATGAACCTAGCACTTGGTCAAATCACACTCACAAATTTTTAAAAGGAGCTCAAAAAATTCATTCCATAGTATCATCATCGACAACCGGAGAAACTAAAACGAAATGCACACACCATCATTAAGCTCATTCACACATACACAATAGAAATAACTAAATAAACGCAAAGCACACCTATACCATGTGACAAAATTTCAACTACCAATCAAAATTGTCCGCTCCCCCAAACTTAAATTGAACATTGTCCTTAATGTTCACAATAATCACAAGGGATCCGGGGGTAAAGTTACACCCCTCAAGAGCCTAGGCGAACTCAACATCCTCCTGGGTTCAGACGGCGGTGGTGGTGATTGGTGGTGGTGTGGGGCTCGCAGTCAACAACAATAAGCTGGAAAGAACTTGGTTGCCTCGCAAGAAGCGCTAAATTTATCGTCTATAGCTTGACGTTGCAACTCGTTGAAGCTCATCAAAGAGTGGCTTCCTCCCGTGGTACGTGTCATACAACACATCTCACGGGTCTCAGTTGTAGACGCCCTCAAGTAGGGGTGTAAACGAGCTGAGCCGTTCGTGAGCAGCTCGGTGTTCGGCTCGATAAAAGCTCGTTCGTGTTCGGCTCGTTGTGTAAACGAGCCGAGCTTGAACATGATTTTAGGGCTCGAAAAATAAATGAACAGAGCTTGAACTAACTAAAGCTCGGCTCGTTGAAGCTCGTGAACAGGCTCGATTATATGTTCGTGAACAGGCTCGTTTACGAGCTCGCAAACAGGCTCGTTTACAAGTTCACGAACATGTTCGTTTTATATTATATATAATACAATAAATATATATTATATATTTATATTATAAAAATTATTTTTATTAAACTTATAAAATAAAAAAATTAATAAACTAAAATTTCATATTATATTATAATATAAAAATATTATTTCAGATAAAATTATAAGATAACATTTTTTTCTAAAAAAAAAGAGAATAGAAAAAACATAACATTTTAATTTTATTTTAATTTTTAAACATAAATTAATTTCTTTTTTGGTCAATACTAACCCTAGGTCAACATAACTCATCTCTCAGACTCTCTCTCTGAACTGTTTATTTACTCTCTTTTTTTTTTTTGCCGCCGCCCCTCTCCGTTGTCATCGTCTCCTAGCACCTGCCTCGCCGACTCACGGCGTCTGCCTCGCCGACTACTGGCCCTCCGTCTCCCGAGGTCCCGTCGACTCCCTTTGCCTCTGCCTCCCGAGGTCCCGCCGACTCCATCTGCCTCCGCCTCCCGAGTCTCGTCGACTCCATCTACCTCCGCCTCCCGATGTCCCGCCGACCTCTGCCTACTGAGTCCCGTCGACTCCCGGCCTCCGCCTCGCGACTCCCGGACTCCCAGCTCTGCCTCGCGAGTCCAGCAGACTCCCGGACTCTCATCTCCCCCTCGTCGACTCCCAGCCTTTTGCCTCTGCCTCGCGAGTCCCGTCTACTCCCAGCCCTCAGCCTCTCGCCTCCGTTTCTCTCTTCGCCTCCCGCCGCTCAAATCTCCGACTCCGGCACCCAAATCGAGCTCGAGCTCGAGCTCGAAAAAAGCTCGAACGAGCTTCGTTTTCGAGTCGAGCTCTATCGAGCTCGAGCCGAGCTCGAACTCTAAATGAACGAGCTCGAGCCGAGCTCGAGCTCCAGTTTTCGTTTTTTGTCGAGCTCGAGCTCGAGCTCGAGCTCGGTAATTATTTGACGAGCCGAGCCTGAGCACTTCAAAGCTCGGCTCGGCTCGGCACGATTACACCCCTACCCTCAAGCTTGGAAAATTTTTCTTTGTGAAGAACATTGATGCAAGGGAACTCCTTTTCAAAGGATGAGCTTGGGAGGTTTCGAAGTACAATCCAAAAGAGGGTGGAGGAGGTGCCGGCCATATTGGATCTTCATACGTATATTCATTGATGAGTAGTAGTCGCATGATGATATAGATCTCGAGAGGAGATTTGTCTTCATGTGGCATTTCACTTTCCATCCATACTTGTGTCACCTCTTCACTTGTATCATCATTGTATACCATCTCACGAAATTCCCAACTCATGCTTAGTGCTTGATGGTTTTTACACTCCACCTCTCTCATCACGATCTAATTGGAGTCATTTGGAGGTTCGCTTAGTCTCAACAACTCCCTTTGGATGTCATTGATTTGGAGTTGTGCTTGCTGAAGTTCGTCCCTCCTTGACATGGCCTCGATGGAATTGTCTTGCAGCACTAGCATCATTGACAAAACCAATTAGAGATAATCCAAATTGGCTTGCTAGAGCTCAAGTGTCGCATTTCTTTGATCACCTTCATGATGCCATGTTGCTTCTAAAATGGTGCGGCTTCGGCTTGAAGCTCGGGGAAGCACTCCACTTGTGGGCTTGGGAGGTCTTACGATTGTGTCGGGTTGTAAGTTATGCCTTCTGGGCCGTAGTGGTCCTTCGGAGCATTCCAACAATGATAGTCATACCCAGCTAAATCTTCCAACAACAAATAGGCCTCATCCACGGATTGATCGTAGAAAGAGGTCGTATCATTTTCTCCTTCCTCCCAAGTTCTTGTTGTGGTCGTTAGCCCATCAAGAAAGTTGAGGATTTGACCTTCCCAAGCAAAACCGTGGTTGGAAAAAATTCGGAGAAGCTCTTTGTATCTCTTCCAAGCTATGTAGAATGGCTCATCGATACCTTGCACAAAATTGAGGCCGCTTGTTGGTCTCTTCTTCTCAACATCTAAATCAAAATTAATACAAACAAAATAAGAAAAACAAAAATAAATGCATAAAGTAAAACTAAAATTTCTAGACTAGCACTCGAACTAACAATAGCAATATCAATCATATCTCGTCACTGTTCAATCCCCGGCAACGGCGCCAAAAACTTGATGGCGATTTTACCGAAAGTATACGGGTCGCACAAGTAATAAAGTGGACGTGAGTTTGGATATCGTCTCCATAGAGATTGATTGGGTCAAAAATAGGAATCGAGTATTGCCTCACACGTCCTACTTGCTATCTAGACTAACGAAACGGATGCAGAATAATTAAGCTAAACTAAAATTAACATTAACTAGGCGATAAATTAAACAGACGGGAAAACAATAAATAAAAGTGGGGTTCAAGGGTTCGGTTACTTTCCCATCCCTCGTGACTTCGCTCATTAACCATCTTGACTAACTTTCACACTCTCATCACCCTAAGCTCTAAAATCACCCGTTACCCCTCTCGGGCGTTGAACAGATCCTATGCTACTCAATTAGGTCAATATGTCTATCTAACCTATTGAAATAACATGCATTAATACCCTTATCATTAGTCTTGACGCCTTCAATCTCCTCTTAGACTCACGAATGCTAAATCACCAATTAATCATTCCAATTTGGCTTGTAACCCTATTGGGCTTACTCACATAAAATACACCAATCAAATACATTACAACCCAACCCAATGACAATTGAATGCACTATGGTGTTTGATAAAAATTCACAATGAAAATGAAAGCATTAATCTCAATCAATGTGCAAACAAGAGTGTAGAAAATTAACTTCAAGTAGTTAAGAGTTCCATCACAAGGTCAAGGGAGAGATTATCTCATCCCTTGAAGCACAAACTTAACCAATAATTTAGCACACTAATATTCACAAAATACAAATCCAACACATACAAATTCAATGAAAATAAAATGGTAGAGGGGGAACAAGAAAATCAAGCACTAATGAGCTCAAGAGCTCATAAAAATGGTGGTTCCTAAGCTTCCAAGCTCCATTGAAGTCTTCCTCCCTTTGCCCTCTTGTGTCTTCAAGAAAATCCCCAAAAATGGCCCTTATTCCTCCAAATTTCGAGCTCCCCCTTCAAATAATAAAGCCCTAGTATTTTTGGGTTCATCTCCACCATTCATTTTGAATCTAAGGGCTAAAAATGACTTAGATGAATCTGTTGTCTTATTAGTTGCGGTGTGACCAATTCTTCATCGTGGCGCGATGAACAAAAGTCTAGGGTTGTTGCGGCGCGATGAAGAATTTGGTTGTGGCACGATGAAGAAAAATAAAGAAAAAATTTTGTGCATCACACCGCGATCAAGACTCCCATTTTGGTTCTGATATGGTATTTTTGCTTGATTTTATGATGTGAGGGGGCTCGGGATGGTTCATGGGCACACGTTGGGACTCGAGATGGTTCCAAGGGTGTGTGAAAGCGCAAATTATGCAATTTTTTGAGTGATTTACTCCAATGAATGACATCTTTTGTAATGGCCTAAACCAAGACCATTGTTATAAGTATTCAAATTCTATTTAGAGACAAATTTGTTTGGTTATATTAAATTTTGAGGCAAATTGACTAATTTTGTCAAATCTGGCCAACACTCAATTGTGTAAGAATGTTAGTGCAAATATATGATTTTTGCACTTTAAAATTTCAAGGCATGTAAGGAATTTAGTTTTTGACTCAAAATTGATACTGAAATTCGTAACTTTTTGTTAGAAACCTATTGATGCATGTTTATAATTTTTGAATTATATATCAATTATTTTATTTTGTTGGAAAAATAAGCTCTAATTAAAAATGGGTTTTCACCCATTAGGGTTTCTCCTCCCCTCTTTTTCCCTCAACAGCAGTCGCCCAACCCTAGGGGTGGCAATTCGTGTTTTGTGTCGTGTTCGTGCCGTGTCTTATCGTGTTTGACATTTTTTGGACCCAGACCCGACCCAACCCATTTACATGATTTACTTATCGTGTCGTGTCTTGTCGTGTTACCCATTAACGACCCATTAAGACCCATCTCGTATCGACCTAACCCATTTGATAAACAGATATTAACGGTATTACAACTCATATACGATCCATTTACATTTTAAACTCATTTATGGCTCATTTAAATTTAAACTCATTTATGATCCATCTACGACCCAAATTAAAATAAAAAAATAATTCAACACATTAAATTAAACTCAAGAAAAAAACAACAAAATTAACAAGAGTGGAGTCCAATAAAGAAAAAAATAACAAAACCAATCAACAAAACATATAACATGACTAAATCAACAAAATATATTGTTTTATTTCATAAGAATGAATATAAAATTTAAAAAGATATAGATATTTTAAATAAAATTTTATTAACAATTTATTAAATATATAAATATTAAAAACTATTTACTAATCGTGTCTTAATGTTATTAATCGTGTCTTCGTATTCGTGTCGTGTTCACTCATTTAATTATCGTGTTAATCGTGTCGACCCATTTAAGACCCAAACCCATTAGGGGTGGACCCAGACCCGTTTATTTCGTGTCGTGTTCGTGTCGTGTCTCGCGCCCGACCCCAGCTCCGGCACTCTTCGTGCATCTCCTCCGCGCCTGGCCTCCGCGTGCTTTCCACAGCAACCCCGTGCGCATAGCTCCATCTTCGTCATCCAGCGCTGCCGCGTGAGGCCAGCTCTTAGCCGAGCTTCCCCACGCACCTCCCCTCTGCCCGAGCTCTACCCCGAGCCTTCGACAATGCGCCTCCTCGCACTGCCCAGCCGCTGCCTCCCCGAGCTCACCAGAGCTTCGCCTGCTCACGGCTGCCTCAATCTAAGTGCCACCAAGTTTTGAGCTCGCGATCCCACCTTCTACGAGCCCGAATTAATTGAGCAGCGTCGAGCTCGTCTTGTCTTCGCTGTTGCAGTTGCTGTGAGCCTAGCCCAAAATCCTAGCCGTCGTCCGAGGTAAAACTCGAACCCACTGGTAAACTGATTTATAACCTCGTTAACATGAATGTTTTGTTAAACCTAAATGGGTGTTGCAATTTTACGAGGTTTTGGCTGTGTTTAGTTTGGTGTCGTGGGCAATTTTGAAGCTATTTATGATTTTGAAAAGCTTGAAATTGTTGGTGGTTGAGCATTAGGAGGCTTGTTGTTATGCTTGGTGATTTGTGTGGATTTAACGTAAACCTTGTGTTTGTGTGAAAATGGGCATTATGGCGTATAACCTCGATGTTGATCAAGTATCTATTATTATAACTTTTGTGATTTTGTTGGATAATCTAAAAGTTTCCTTTGAATTGTGGCTCAAAAATATTGGTCAATGTATTAAATTGAGAGACTTGATATTTCGAGCAGTTGTCGCATTGCAAAAGTTTGTGGTTTTTTGTTGTTTTAGAAATCTAGAACTCACCAAGAGGTGTCGTTTTTAAAATAAAGTATGACCAAGAATGTAGCGAGATGGCACAACTTTTCATTTGTGAATGCTTAGTTGAAATTCTTGTGACTTTGAGAATCGGGTCTTTACATGAGCCTCATAATCTAGTTGCATTGGATTGTATTTTTGTAAATGTGCCCGTTTAA
Organism: Boehmeria nivea var. tenacissima; assembly: GCA_018132145.1. Classification (NCBI taxonomy): domain Eukaryota; kingdom Viridiplantae; phylum Streptophyta; class Magnoliopsida; order Rosales; family Urticaceae; genus Boehmeria; species Boehmeria nivea. The sequence continues at coordinate 2,379,881 of CM030885.1, read as the reverse complement.
GCTTAAATCTTTCAAAATCCAGAACCGTCTCTAAGCGATTCAATCTTTATTCATTTAGATTGTGCATGAACGCCAACAAGGCAACTTTGGACTCACAACCACTTCGCCGTCCTTCGCCGAAGGTAAAAGCAGGCGCTTTGAGGAGGGATGCCACTAGGAATAGATCGCGAGAACTGAGGCAAGAGGCTTAGGACCTCAGGTAAGTGGATCTCCATTATGACACGAGTAGACTTCGCCATACTTGAATTAATTGTGCATACGTTGAGATTATGTTAAGCATACGATGCTTCTAAAATTGTGATCGTTAAACTGTGTTGATCTCAATTCTCGCTAGGGCCGTGAATACGGGCTCTTGATCATATTTGTCTAGTTTGTACAACGAGGCCTGAAGGTATGAGACTGTAGGTTTGTTTATGATATGTTGTGTTTTCTAGGCGTGTACTGGTGTGTGTGTTTATTTATATGTTTATATATCAGTGGGTATGGGACCACAGACATAAAACAGCACCTTTCGTGGTTCAGGTTCTAGTGTAGGGCGTGTGTCCGCTTGCGTGTGTATATGTTGGTACGACTTATTTGTAGGTGGGTATGAGACTACAGACATAAAACTACTTAACTTTTATTGTTGAGACCTTATTGCAGGATGAGCTAAATTCTAGAGAGGCGCAAAGGTCCGTGAAGTCGAGTCGAATAACCTTCCAGACTGGCCGAAGGGCCTAGGGGAGGAGAGCCATGGCCCTCCCCACAGTGGTGACCATGACAATTCGGATCGACCCGATGGGTTGATTGGCAATCAATCCGAAACAGTCTGACAGAACCACTAGTCGTGTGGAGTATCGGATCGACTCACAGAGGGTCTTGAATGATAGTAGCTCTAGAACGACCCGTAGAAGGTCCAGAGTTGTATTAGTCCTTGAACGACCTGTAAAGAGTTCAGAGTCGTATGAAATCTAGAACGACCCACAACGGGTTAGACTTGCCTAAAGTTGTTGGAGTTACAAAATAACCCGCTAGGGGTTTGGATTTGTCGAGAGACCTCACATTGTACTTAATAGGATTAAGGAATCCTTAAGATGGTAAAATGTGTGCGAGCGTACCGTATATGATAAATTGGGAATTGTGAATGTTAGCGTTGTTTGAGAAGGGCGAATTATACTCTCATATCAAGAGTAATTGGTCTTCAAGCCCGACCCAGTATCGCGTCATAGCTCCTTTATAAGTAATGTGTCTTTCGGAGCTTTAACGCCTTGTTACTAAGTCTACTTCGCAGACGACTTTGTTGTAGAGCGACTCCAATCCTCCAGACTACGATGACTTAATCGTCGAGTTCATCTTTGTGTTAGACTGTTGTGATATGGCGCCTTATTTTGGTTATTATGTTGCTTGGATGTAGACTTAGCAATATTTGTATTCAATCTACTTATTGGGCTATTACCTCACTAGTGTGCTCATGTCGCAGGTACCTTGTCATGAAAGCAAAAGGGCGAGGCGACAATAACGGGAATAGCGAGTGTATACGGGACTGACCTGTAAGACCTTACGTGGACTACCGGCTAATCGTTGGCAAAGAAAAATTTTAAATTTTGCATTATTTTGTAAGGGGTTAAAATTAATTCTTTCAGTTGTTGTGAGAAATGGTGAATACTCATTTTATGTAATAAAAGCCTGATTAAATAAATTATATTAAAAGCTCAAATTTGCCCATATTTTTCGGAACTAAAACACTGTTTTGAGTTTTGGGTCGTTACATCTTTTGTCGTTTTGATCAGTTGAACCTATAAAAGCTCAAAAACAACATCAAACCATTTAAAACTTGAGGATTCGCTTCGGGTTTTGGCAAAATTCAAGGACAAATAAGTGTATTTAATTGCACTCATCAATTTTAGCTTAAATGAATATTTGGATGGTAGTTTGAATTGTAATATTTGAATTTAATAAAATAACAAAAATTTCAATTGATTAAGAAATTAGTCATTTTCTTAGCAAAACACGCACTTAGGTTATTTTAGTTGGGCTTATTTTTCTGATAACCGTATTTTCGTATGTAACAATTTTGAAATAATAAATGTTTCAATTAATTTATTTACAATATTATGTGTTAAACGGATTAATTAAATTTCAATAAATGGAAATTATTGTTTAATGGATAAATTACGATAAATTTCGTCATAGTTAACTTAATACGAAAACAAAAATGTAGATGATCATTATGAATCTAATATGTGACAATAATTATTTTTATATCATTTAAAAATAATTATTTAGATCATGCTTAAAATACTACAAAAATGCTGTTTTTATAAAATTTAAAAATACCAAATTAGGCCAAAACATGAACCAAATTGTGAGGGATCAATTTTTAAAACAAAAATTTGATAAATGACCCTTTATGGCCGGCTTTTGAGAGGGAGTTTGAGGAGAAAATTCAAATTTTTATCTCCTTACCTAACCTTATTTATTAGGTAGTTGGTTGGTAAGAGATTAGGAGTTAATTAAAAATTTATTCCCACTCTATTAGGGCTTAGAAATTCGACTATTTAGAGGGTTTAGGGCTGAAAATCTTTTCAGTTTAATCCCTTCCTAGGAACCAAAAGATAAAAAAATAAAAAAAATAAAAAAAAGAGAGAAAAGAAAGAAGAACAAAAAAAAAAAAAAGGAGTCCTTCATTGTATTCAAAATCTTCAAAGACCCCATCTTTTAAACCCTAGACTTATTTTTAGCAATGTATATTGTCATATACCATGTTTAGAGTATTTAAAAAAGCCTAAAGAATTGAAAGAATATGTTTATTTATTCTTAAATTTGAATGTTAAGTGCTGAAAATTTTTCAGTTTTTTATCAGAGATTATAGCTATTATTTTATCTAGTTTTAGGGCTCTATAAATCAAGAAAAAAAATCACATATGTAGATTTATGTCTGTTATAATAGCCTCTAAAATTTTATGACCAAAAAATATGTGACTTGTCCAGAATAAATTTTAGAGTAGGAACTTTCCAGTTCTTGGTCTTTATGATTTTTTTTCAAGTTTTGATTTATTACATAGACCAAAGCTTTAATCTGTAAATATTGATTTTTCTAGTGATAGGTATATGTCTTATGAGGTTGTTTATTAAAGTTTATAATAAGTTGATGCGTGTAAATTTTTTTTAAAAATCAAGAACTTATGGCTGCCAGATTCACTCTTCTGGACAGTTTTATGTGTCCTTCAAGTAATGAAATTTTTTGGTATCTAAACGATATCTAGAAATTTTTTGAGAACATAGGGCTATAAAAAAGTCATTTTTGATGGTGTTTTGGTAATAATTTTTTTTAAGAATCTGTTTTCATAATGGAAAAAAATAAGATTTAAGTTTTTATAAACAGCTGCTTTGTGAAGGAGCTATATGATCCAATATTTCTAGAAAAATATTCTCTAATAGAAGTTATAGATTTTCATAAAAAAATTCCAGAATATGAACCATTTATCTAGAAAACAAAACCTTGGACGGCCGATTTAGGGTTAAGTTTGTGTTTACGTTTGAGCAATTTATAATCTGATTTTAGAATAATTTCATAAGAGAAGAATGTTTGTTTTAATGAAAAATTTTAATCAGGAAAAATTTTCAAGAAAGGGCCTTTTTGTCAAAATTTATTCTTAAGGGACTAAAATATAAATTTTTATAAAAATAAGGACTAAACTTTACTTTTTAAAAGTTAAAATCCAAAGAAAAATTTTCTAAAAGATTAAAACTAATAGAAGAATTCTAAGACTTTAAAGGTTAAAGTGAAACCCTAAAAAGTAAAGGACTAAAGTGCAATTTTTATGAAAAGGTCTAAGGACCAAATTTTAAATCTTCTAAAAGATTAAGAACCAACTTATAATTTCAGTATAGGTTAATAAGTAAAGAAAATAGAATACGTTATCAATAAAATACAATTATATATTAAGTGCGGTACCATTTAAGTAGTCTTGTCAAAATGGCAGACGCTCAAGAAAGACTGATTAACGAGGCACTTTGTGACTCCTCCGTACGTATTTGGGAACCCCGTGGAGTTCTGTCTTGATAAGTCGGATATATAGCAAGACCTTTGTGACCTTATCATCGATCTGGAGACTACTTATTGAAATTCCTCTATACTGTTATATAATTAATTAAAGCATATAAATTGTAAAAGTCTTAACATAATTTCACGTCATACTATAATCGAACATCAAATAAGTAAGATAGATTCTAGAATCTAGATTGAATATAGAGAATCTATTCTAATCCTCTATAGTGAATTTAGGTTACACAATCGAGGTGACCAAGTCTCCAAACGATCAAGTTCGTTACAACCGCCAAACATTCCAAGGTAAGTATAATCTCATTGCAGTACGGATTTGTTCAAAGAAAAATAAATGTTATGTTTTGCATGATAATAATATTATATTTTGATATAATGATAATGATATGCTTTGATATGATTATAATGAGATACTTTGGCATGGTGATAATAATAACATTTTATATGCATGATGTATGATGACATTAATGCCAATGTATGATATGAGATTATTCTAGTTAAGATGTGAATGATGTATATGACCTTGTTTATCATATCTAGACAAGCGTTATTGAATAATGATATAATGACATGATGTTAATGTCACGATGTATGTCACAATTTAATAAAGTTAAACTTTTAGGTTTTAATGTCGTGTCGTACCACCTCAGAAATGTTAGGTTAATGAGATCGTCCCTTGACTTAACTTAAGGATAATAAATGGCAGTCTATATGAAAAGATATGTTATATGAGATCAGTGATCGTCGAAGACCTGTACAACCTCGTCGTTCACTGGTTTAATGCGTAATTCGGCACGTACACTTATTATTATGAGGATCTTCTAGGAAAACTTAAATCAATAACTAGGATTATAAAATAGAACTTTATTAATAATAACACAATTAACAAATAGAATAATCAAATGCCATATCATAAATTTAAAAACTACAGATGAAAAGGTTTATATTCCAAGAATTGAAATGACTGTACATAAATCAAAATGAACATTTACTTTAAAACGTACACAATTTTTTGTAAAAATTTCATATGTTGTGACAATAAATAAAAGTCAAAGGCAATCTTGAGAAATTTGCATTTTTATTATTTTTCCACGTTGACAAAATAGGTCTTTATGAAATTTTCACTCATGGCCAACTATATGTTGCATTATCAGGAGTAAAATCACAAAATGGATTATATATATTAATTCATGATTCATTGAATAAATATCTAGATCATGTGAAAAAATATTATTTATAAAGAAATTTTGCATAATGTCACGCATAAAAGAAATATACAATAATATCTATTAAAAAACATGTATATTGTTGTATTTTTGAAATAAAAAATATCATACATTAATTAGAATTCTCAATATTTTTAGCAATAAACAAAAAATGACAATACTGATAAAATCAATTATATCTTATCAAGAATAAAATATAATAGTCGTTAAAATATGCAGAAGTTGGATTAACAACGATTTTAACATGCTGCATTATAAACCGTGATTATATCTTGGTTGATGCATAGGTAAAGTTTTTATATAATACAAATTTAAATACTATATATTATATTCTTAGTTTAAAAAATAATAATGTTATATTACTTTTCTCTTATTTACAGCACAAGATGATACATGCAATAATCAAAGGAGAATTAGAAATTGTCGCACCTAAGATTTTGCCAATCGGAGCATGCCCAAATATAAAGTTGTCCCTCACACTGCGATGTTGCAACTAACACGAGTAATAATATTTACAAACGCCACCAAAGAAATGACATCAATTACACTTCATAAATTTATTTTGTGGAATATAATTAATTATAATTTTTAAATATTAAATATCGCTCCTTTGTATAAAAGATATAAATATATATTGTGTGTATGTGCATATGTATATACTATATAGTGTAAATAAAATCTTTAAAAAAATATCAGTACTTTATATTATTAGTTTTCGTATTATGTGCTTAACATCTATTATTATAAAATATAACAAAGTACGTATTTTTATATAAATTTAATTCTTATATATCTTCTTTGCCTTATATAACTTTTTTTTTTAAATATTATCAATATCTACTAATAAATTAAAAAAAATCTCTGCAGCAACGCGCGGGCATTAAGCTCATACATAAAACTAGTCTATAACTATATAATAAAGCTTACTGGGTTTACTATTCATCTAGATACAATTTTACTATTCATTCGGTGGTGAAGTTATTTTGTTTTTATCTATCACTTGTTTTTCGTTTTTTTTTTCTTTTTTCACACCTTCTCTCTTAATTATTTATATTCTCACAAAATACTATTCAAACTTTGATTAAGCTATTTTGTCTTGTAGTGTTTTTTTTATTACTTGTATTGTTTTAAGCATTTTTTTTATTCATTCTCATACAATAAAGCTTAGTGGGTTTACTATTAATTTTGTGGTGAAGTTATTCTGTCTTTATCTATCACTTGTTTTTAGTGTTTTTTTTCCCTTTTTTCAAACCTTCTCTTAGGCGTGAAAATATGGAATTAACAGTGTCGGGTAATTTTTTACCCGGTAGAATTTTAGGGTAAAATCCGGGTATTTACCCAGTTTTTACTCGGATGGTAAAACCGGATATATACCCAGAATTTCTTATTCCATTTGTTCCCCGGCTCTTACCCGGCAATTACCTGTTTAATTACCCTCTCCAGCGTTCATTTAATTTGTGGTTAAAGTGCAGTGCTATGGCGTGGTGTGTTGTGGCAGTGGTGCAGTTGGGCGTGCCCAGTGCAGTGGTGTGAAGCGTGAAGGCAGTGGTGTCACGGACGTGAAGGCAAGTAGTGCCGTGAATCAATATGGTGCAGCATGGTAGATTGGTAGTTGAGCTGTATTAGTAGTCTGTGATTAATGAGTAGTAGGAAAAAAAATTAATAAAACTTGTGCTATATAATTAAAAGGTTCGGCAAGGCTTTCACTTCACACTCTTGTGCTCACACTCTTGTTGTTAACCTATTTTTCACTTCACACTCTTGTTCGGCAATTGTACAACTTGTTTTTCATTCTAGTAAAGGAAAAAGAAGGACAGTCGGCCCCCTATTCTACTTAATGTAAGATTTTTTTTTATTTTTTTGATTTTCTTACAAGCATATGCTTAATGTAAGTTTAGATGTTTAGTTTGAGTATATATTTTTAGTTTACGTAGTATTAGATCAAGTTATAATATTTAGTGATAAGTAATAACTAAAACTAACTAAGTTAAATTAGTAGTAATATTTTAGTCCAAATTTGTTAAGTTAGTAGTTCTTATTTTATTTTTTATATTACTAGTTATTAAACTTTAGTTAATTGTTAATTAAGTTATCATTTGTTAATTTAGATCAATTATTATTTGTTATTTTAGTTAAATTTTAGTTAAGTTAGTAGTTTAGTTAAAATTTATTAAATTACTAGTTGTTGTCGTACTTTAAATTTAGTTAAGTTAAATTATTATTTGTTATTTTAGTTAAATTTTTGAATAAAAAAATTAGTAGTTTAGTTAAAATTTATTTAATCAGTAGTTGTTATTTTACTTTATTTTTAGTGCACTTAATAGTTGTAAAATTAGTAGTAATTTTTTTAGTAATATTTTAGTTAAATATTAGTTGTAATATTTACTTGGAATATTTTAGTTAAATTTAGGTTATTTTATTTATTACATATTACTAGTTATTATACTTTTGTTAAATGTTAATTAAATCATTATTTGTTATTTTAAATAAATTAGTAATTTAGTTAAATTGAGTAAAAATTCATTAATTAATTCTATATATTATTATTTGTTATTTATAATTTCATTAGAAGTTATACTATTAGTACTTAAATTTTATCAAATTAGTAGTTCAATTATTGGTTAAATTAGTAGTTAATTTGATTTAGTACTAGTTAATTTTATTGTAGTTAAATTTTATTAAATTAGCAGTTGTTATTTTTTTTATTTCATTAGTAGTTGTTGGCACTTACAATATTTTAGTAAAATTTAGGTTAAATTGTTAAATTGGTAGTAATATTTTAGTTAAATTAAATTAAATTAATAGTTGTTATTTTAGTTTAATTTAAGTTAAACTAATAGTTGTTAGATTACTAGTAGTTTTTATTGTAGTTAAATTTTTTAGTAAAATTTATTTAATTAGTAGTTGTTATATTTTAGTTTATTTTGAGTTCACTTAATAGTTCTTAAAGTTTTTAGTTATTTTTTTATTAAATTAGTTAAATTATTTTACTAATATTTTAAGTAATACTTTAGTAATCTTATAACTAATTGTTTATCGAACTTATTCTTATTAATTACTTAATTTAATTAGTTGTTTGTATTTATTTGTTGTTAGATATCGACAATGTATCCATACCAAGACTCCTAGGCCCAGTACAACGATGACGATACTCAGGGAACCCATATAAGCCAAACGCAACCAAATGATCAGTGGGTTGAGGCAATGCAACAGTAGGGGAATGAATTCTTTGATGCCCCGCAGTTCCCTCCGCACACCTTTACAATAATGCGCTCGATCGCACCAGCCATAGATTAGGTGGTCCTTCGACAGCTCTACAGTTGGCCCCACATACGGGACGGGGTCCTAATATCCGCCGACGGGGAGTTATTATCAGCAGTGTCGATATTTGCTCAATTTTCGGGGGAGGGGGGGGGGGGAGGGGGGGGAGGGCAGGACAAGGATTTGTTCCGACGGGATGTCGTCGACTTTCCCTGTGCCCAAGTATACTGGGCCTACAGCGCGGAACTTATTCGGACCTGAGGTCGGCAGGTCATCAGCTAGAGCAAATGCAGGCGGTTCAGGACGGGGATAAGGAGGACGTCGATGAGGAACCGTAAGGCCAAGCTTGGCCATCGAAGTGAAAGAAGTCTGTCGTGTGGCAGAGTATGACGGAAGTACAAATACAACAGGCGGACGGCACCATCAAGTTGTACGCGAAAATGTAAAGGGTGGGAGAAGCTATTGAGTTGTCATTCCAGTCAAAGGACCAACCATCTATGTTATCACATCTGAAGGTGTGATCAAATTGTTGACGGTGTACCTGTGGATGGGGAAGGGGCGACATCTGTGTTGACCCAAGAATGACTAACCAAGAGGGGGGGGGGGGGGGTGAATTGGTTATTAGATAAAATCTTAATAAATTCAATTTTATTAAGCTAATTTAAATAATGTTCTATATGCTTAAAACAAGTTGTGCTAATATAAATTTCAACAACTATTCAATAACAAAATGAGATAAATAAATAGGTAAGGAGTAGGGAGAAAAGAGCGCAAACTATATGTTTATGGAGGTTCGATCCGAAAGATCTACGTCCCCCGTTACCAAGCTCTCCGTCACGAGCAAGGCCTTTGTCCACTATTGTGATCGACTTTCGGCTCGATCTACCATGTACATTTGTCGAACACCTTACGGGCACACCCGAGAATTACCCAATCCTCTTCACAATAAACCCACCAAAAACCCCTTTGTCGAAACCTCGACTAACTCTCAAAAGAATGGTATGAAAAGAAGATGAATATAATGAAGCTCACTAACTCTCTCAAAATATTACAAGACAAATCTATGAGAGAAACACTTTAAGTATTTGATAATGATTGGCTCAAAAGTGTTTTTGGTTTCTTTCTTGAAAAAGGATGCACAATGATGTAAGAGAATAATCAAGAGAAGAAAGAAATAATTTTGTAAGGTTTTTGCTCAGAGAAAATCAGAATCTTTCGTTATCTTTCTTGGAATGAGCAAAATAGAACTTAATCCTTTTATATGTGGCTCAAAAACACAAGTTTATGTTTGAATCAGCGAACGAAACGGTCGACCGCTTCAGTAACCGGTCGACCGTTTTAACTGCCACATCAGACAATAAAACGGCTACTTGCAACGGATATTTCTCGGCCCGTTGCAGGGGAACCGGTCGACCGGTTCGTGGAAGTGGTCGACCGGTTCGTCAAATTTTGCCTACGAATATAACTTTTAAGGCAAGAAACGAACCGATACGAAAATGTGCTTAAAATCAAACTTTAAGTGCGACATTTTCTTAATAAAAATGATCATTTAAATGATTTTAGAAATAATGAGAAGATTGAATGATTTACTTTGAATTTTCATAAAATAAGACAAGAAAGCTCAAATCTAAAATGTCAAAGCAAATTTACTCTCTTAACCATGAATTCATTTGCCTTAATATAATATGCAACTATTGAGGATTAAGACATGAATATAATTCGTTTGATTTCAAAATAAATGAATCAAAATAATTTTTAATAAAAAGAACTTTGAGCCAAAAATTATCGAATGCTTAAAGGATAATTTTCCCTTACATTGAATATCCTAATCTTGCTTGTTCTTCATGCTTGAATTTTTCTTGATATAATCATCATTTCAACATTGGTCTTCTAGACAATTTGCTTCATACACACTTGACAAATATATTAGTAATAAAAACTCATCTTGTTTGTAATTATCAAAACATTTGGTTAATTTGTGACATAAGCCAACAATCTGGAGCCGGGCCATCCTCATCTTATGACGAGGAGTGGCATCGACGATCCCTTGCTCTGTTTATCGTAGCGATAGGCTCGAGTTTGAACTTGGCTGACAATCTAGCATGGGAACGGCTGATACGAGCATCGTTTCATGGCAAGTATCAGAGCCTAAGTAGGACAACTACTCGGATAGACGTGATCAAGTACTACGAGTGGAAACGGACGGAGATTATTGGGTAGTTTGTGGAGACATCTCAACGAGTGTCGTTGACGAGCGACGGTCCAGTGGGTCATCTCACGACTACATATGCATTTGTAGTCATTACGTCGATAAAGATTGGAACATTGAGAAGAGACTCATTGGGTTCAAAGTCATGGATAAAGGTTATAGCGGAGAACAAATCGTTGAACAAATATTAAAAGTGATCAACGATTTTGGCGTTACAGGTAGGATTATATCCATCACTATGGATAACACATCCGCCGACGACCGAGCTATTAACATTCTCCGAGAAGAATTGAACTCGATGTCTGATCCATTCTTCTTCCACAAACGATGTATCGCACACATCCTAAACCTAGCGGTTTAAGATAGCCTGAATGAGCTTCGGTCCTCGCTTAAAATATTCAGAGCGCTGTATTATTTTTGAACGGTTCCCACCAATGTGAGGAAAGATGGAAGAGAGCGTGCGTCACCAACGATCTGGAGCCTAAGATGATAGCCATGAACATTCCAAATCGTTGGAATTCCACTTACTTGATGCTGCAGAGTCTCATTCTGTTCCACAATGTGTTCACTGTTTGGTACAACAAAATGAGCGGAGACAGAATGTGCTCGGCGACCGGCAATGGGACAATGCTATCGTGCTCTACACGTTCCTTCAGTGTTCTACACTGTGATAACAAATTTGTTCGCATCATTGCACCCAACATCTCACCTTGTCATGCACGAGCTGATCCTCATTGGCGAAGTCTTCAAGACATACAAGGGCCACCAACGACTCGCGGGGGCCGTCGCTGCTATTCTAGAGAAGTTCCTTAAATATTTTTATCCCTTACCGCATCTCTACGCTTTCAGTATTCTAGTAGATCCTCGAAGTAGAGTTCCTAGTTGGAAGGCATTTTTAAAGTTGCTGAAAAGGCAACTAGGCCCTAATTACTCGAGCGATCTAGAAGGCCACACGAATGCCTTGCAATGGGCCTACAAGCTTTATGAGTTGCGGTATGGAGGAACTAGGGGACAGGCTCCGATTGCGCAGCCGTCACCGGTATCAGCCAGTTGGAGGTTGCTCTGCGAACAGAGTCATTCAGAGGACGAGTCGCCGTCTAGCATGAGCCCACTTGTACAAGCCGAGTACAACGAGTTAAACTTCTTTTTGAATACCAAATTAAACGACGTGACACACAACAACCTAGATCTGATAGGGTGGTGGCGTATTCATTCCAGCTAGTTTCCAGTGCTAACTCACTTGGCTCGTGACATCTTCTCGATTCCTGTGTCAACAGTGTCTTCAGAATCTGTATTAGCATGACTGACAATATTATAGATCCTCTTCGAAGCCGACTAACGCCAAAGATGGTTGAGACTCTTACAGTGGCCAAAGACTGGGAATTAGCAGACCTACGAGCGCAGAACACGATTAAACAAGACAACGCGGAGCTATTTGAACGGGTTCAAGAGTGGACGCTCCACTGATGTCACCTGGCCCCCTCCCTCGAAACGTCCCACTCGGAATGTCGACAGTGGTTTTTCTCTGTTTTTTTTATTAATTGTATAAATTTTTTATTTTGTACTATTCTTTAATTCATTATTCATTAAGACAATTGTTATTCATATTTTATGTAATTAATCTACACAATTTTCTTTACTTATTCTTTACAAATAACATATTATTACTTAAATTACCATTATAATTTATAATATATAACACTTAAAAAAACTAGATAAAATAAAATTTATAATTTCAAAAAATTGATTAAACCTTAGAAGTTAAAAACAATCAAATTAATTACACAATTAATTAAATATATCAATAAAACTAAAACACAATCAAAATAAAATTAGAATTAATAAAATTAAACATTTATTGATAAATAACTTATAACTCCTAATTTAAACTTTCAAACTTATAAATAAACCTAAATAATAGTCAATTATAAAAAACTTACAAAGTCTTTATAAAACTTAAAAGGGTAATTAAAACTTAATTTAAAAAAATTATCAAACTTAAGTTAAAACTTACAACATAATTATCAAGCTTAATTTAAGTTAAAAACATAATTATCAAACTTAATTTAATTTTTACAAACCTTATTATTCAAAAAAACAATATAAAAAAACAATAGAACTGGAATTTTCCGGGTAATTACCCGGTTTTACCCGGAAATTACCCGACATTCCATGTTATTATTCCAGGGTATTACTCGGAAAAGTATTCCGGGTAATACCCAGCATTCTAAAATTGCACGCCTACCTTCTTTCCTAATTATTTATATTCTCACAAAATACTATTCAAACTTTGACTAAGCTATTTTGTCTTGTAGTGTTTTCTTATTGCTTTTATTACTTTAAGCATCTTTTTTATTCATTCTCATACTCTCTTATTTTCTTCTATTTAATTTTTTGTTCTAATAGTTTAAAGGGGTTTATAGTTAAATGGCCTAATTTTAGAACTTATTTAAAAAAATGTCTAAAACTTTTTAAAATTAGGTAAATGGCCCGTTTTTGGTAAGTAGACAAAATACTATGGTAAGCGGATGAAATACCAGACATTTTTAGCTTGAATTTTACCTACTTAGTATGGTAATTTATCTGTTTACTAAAAAAAAAATTGGGGGTATATCGATTATTTACTATGGTAAGCAGACAAAATTCAAGCTAAAAATAGCTGGTATTTCATTCGCTTACCGTAGTATTTTGTCAACTTACCAAGAACGGACCATTTATCTAATTTTAAAAAGTTGTAGACTTTTTTGAATATGATCCAAAAAATGGACTACTTGCCAAAATTATCCTAGTTTAAATGCTATTTTTTAACTAAAAAGATCTCAGATTTTTTTTCTTGGTACAGTAAGATTTATTTACTTTTTTCAATCTTTCAACACCAATTTTGCTATATTTTTTTCTTATTTGAATTGTCATTTTATTTTTTTTCCTTTTATTATTGTTTTATTCTTTTTGATGTTTGATTTTTTTTTTAAAATGTACCAAGTACTTCTATTAAATAATAAATTGGCCCTTAAGTTGATTAAAAAGACACAAAATATACTTATTTATTAAAGGGCTAGTTAAGAAATTAGTCATTTTAAAAGTAAAATTTAAAGGATTTAGCCATAAAATGTCAAAATTAAGGATTTAGCCGTAACGTACGTATAACATAATATGTTATATGTAACACACATATGTTACAGGTAAATCTTTAATTTCATAAAACTATGATTAATTCCTAAAAATTCGCCGAAAATTTAGTTAAATCCTTAAAAATCTCTTTATTAAAATACAAAAAATTATATTGTTTTTATTTCCTTAATGTTTTAACATATAAATTTTTTATGAGTCAGTTAAGGATTTAGCCATTTTGTAATCCATGTTTTAAAGATATAGCCCATGTTTTAAAATATTAGTAAAATAGCTATAGTCACAAAATTTCAAAAAATTTGAAATAAACACAATAAAAAATTTAAACATCCATTAACAAAATAATCAACTCACAAATAAATGATTGCCTATACAATCAATTCATAAAACTTATTACTAAATAAAAAATATCTTATAAATAGCAAAAAAATATGCAGCCAAAGAAGTCACAAATTTCATTACTAGAGACACAAAATTTTAGACTATATTGTCTGCAACAAACAATAAAAACATAATTCAAAAAACTAATGACTGCAGTCTCAAAAATCTAAACACAAATGTATAATTATTTTACTAATAAAAATAAATATAAGCTAATTATTAAAAATATATATAAAAATATGACTATTTATTTAAAAAAAACCGTTTTTTTATAAAGAAATAAAAATTATATAAGTCCTACTCAAAAAAAAAAAATTATACGGAGCTCACACGCACGCGGCACGGGTATAAAAACTAGTATAACAGAAGTGTCAAACTGTCAATACATCTATGTTATAAAGATTTTGACAACGTTATCATTCAATATTTCCAATTTCCAAACAAGTCTTATTTTGAAGAAAAAAAATGTAAAAAATGATACTATTTGTTTCAATTTATTTATATTTTAATTATATAAACATGTTGTAGTCTTGTAGAGTTGGAATCCTGCTCGAATTATATGATATCTATTTATATATAAGAAAATTAAAAAAGAAAAGTAATTTTGATGTTTGTTTCACCCAGTTTGGTCGATCAAGAGTTTTAAGACCTCCTTTTTGTCGTGAAACCCACGAGTTGAGTCCCCCTCGCGAAGTTGCTAGAGAAGTCTGATGCAAACGAAACCACTGAATTTCTTTGGATAAAATCGCTTCTGATCTTCGAATTCGATTAGAATCTAATTATCAGTTTCGGGGGCGCTGATGATAGAATTTTCAGTGAGGTCCGGTTTGAGTATTACTTGAAGGAAGCCATGTGGTTTTCGTTCTGGAGATCCAGAGATCGTTTCTCCTTAGACCATCTCAGGTTCCAATTTTCAATTTAATTAATTAATTCATTAATTAATTGCTCTCTCAATGCTCACTTCAATATTATCTCTCTTTCTTTCTTTCTTTCTTTCTTACCCAATTCCGATTTGGGTTTGTGTTTTTATTGCTTTTGCGCTTAATTGCGGATTATCTTATGTTGAATTGGAGAGTAAACGATGAATTAGTGGATATTAAGATTTCGAGTGAGAATATAATAATTTTTGCGCGGTTATGAACCTGCGATGAATTTTTTTTTTTAACAAAGAAACAAATCATATCTAAAAAAGAAGAGTAAAATAATGGTATGAACTTTGAGCTAGGCTTTGGTGATCTCTGCCAAATCGTCTCAAACTAACTTTTCTAATAACATATATAAGTTAAAATGCTGTGTTATCTTGTTTGAGATTGGAGGAAGAAGTAGAATTTTACTTAATGGGCTAAAGAACATTTTAGTGCACTAGACTTGAAACATGTTTTTGGCATGTTTGAAAGCGACGGTTCAATGGATGAGAGAGCAAATGTGAGCAACTGGATTGAATATTTCTGTGTTCAGAGAAACAAAGGGTTTTGCGAAATTTGTATTAATGGAGGAATTATGAGATGGTGGTTTGAAATTGAATGAATGTGATGCGTGTATAGTGACAAAGACGTTTCCATGGATTCGTGTTTTAATCAGTATTTTTGGATCTAGGTATTTGACTGATCAGTTAGTGAAAGTTCAAATTGTGAACGAGGTTAACAAGGTAAACAGAAGCGCTTTCTGTCTCGCGTTTTCTATTATGGATATTGTTCTTGTGTCCCTTGAATTCATCTCGTTCTGTTCTCTCGTGTTGTGTCTTTTTTTGAAGGATTTTGTTATTGAAGCGATTAGATCAATTGCCGAGTTGATAACATATGGTGACCAACATGAAGATTCAACCTTTTTTGAGTGAGACTTCTAAATGCTTCTTTACCCTTTTTTTTTCTAATACGTGTTACAGTGAATATATTATGTGTGTTTGATGTTTTTTACAGGCTTTTCATGGAGAAACAAATCATGGGCGAATTTGTACGCATATTAAAAATCAGTAGGACATTGGCTGTCTCACTTCAGTTGCTGCAAACCATGAGTATTTTGATTCAAAACCTGAAAAAAGAACATGCCATATGTAAGTTGCTTTGCAAGGAATAATCTAAGTTTAGTGAATTACTAATTTAGAATGAATTTGATGACTTTCCATATCCTAATAAATTTTGCAGATTACATGTTCAGCAATGAGCATATGAATCACTTAATAACTTATTCATTCGACTTCCGAAATCACGATCTT
The DNA here is from genome assembly GCA_018132145.1 of Boehmeria nivea var. tenacissima. NCBI lineage: Eukaryota > Viridiplantae > Streptophyta > Magnoliopsida > Rosales > Urticaceae > Boehmeria > Boehmeria nivea. The sequence goes on along the minus strand of CM030885.1, from coordinate 2,363,415 downwards.
TTATCTTACTACATATCATTCTTAAGGTTCGTCACTGGCTCCTTCAAATATCCTGATAATTGGTATTTTTATTATCTTCAGCCTGTATGCTTGCAAAAATATTTGTTGACCATGTTATAATTGCATGTTTTTGGTGCATGTAGAGCAATAAGTGGAAAGCTAGACAAAAATACAATCTCTCTGCTTGTAAAGACAAAAAATGTAAGTTTTCTGATATCTCTGCTTATTTAAGTTTTCTTATATCTCTGCTTATTTACTTTGTGTATACGTATCTGTAGCTACAACTTCTACAACTCTTAAGATGACTTTGATTTGATATCATTTCTGTGCTTGTATGTTGCCTGTGAATATAAGGAGCTGAAAACTGCGATTGCATTGAGTGCAAGTTTTTGGAGTGAATAATTTGAGACAGTAACATTTGAGTAAAGAAAGTAAGGTTTTACTGTTTTTGTGCCAGTTGTAATGCCTTTAACAAAAAGAAGTTTACTACTGAGAAGAAGCACAATGAGCATGTGGATTCATGCAAATGGGAAGAGAGGGAAATCGTTCGTAAATATACTAACTCAATATCTTCCTTAGGCATCCTAAGATGGTTATCAATATCATAACACATATAAGACTTAATCAAAAAGTTGTCAAATGCTTCATTGAAACTAAAGGACAATATATTAGAGATATAAAACAGGACTATGATAGGATCTTAGGGGAAGGGAAATTGTAATAATTAATATTTAGTTAAGGGATGAATTTAGAATTGTTAGAATTTGTTAGTAGTCTCTTTAGTCTATAAATAGGAAAGGTTGGGGTTGATGAAGGGTATGAAAATTATGTGACTGTTTGGTGAGGAAGAAATTCCTTTGGGAGAGAGCGGACCTCTCGAAAGTCCTGCAAACTATCCTTTGTATTTCCATTTTATCATATCTTCCATTAATGCAATATCCAAGGTTCCTATCCAACTATCCTCATTAACTGTTGGCTGTTGGTTAAAGGATCTGCTGAACATTGTAGCTCATCAGAAAATGTTTAAGAACCTCACAATTCATCAAATTTGACTCAATTAATTCTGATTGTTTTTTTTAGTATGTTGTGAGAAAATAGAATGAAAAATGATATCACACCAATCACAATACAAATTTTAAACCCTTTCCCGTCAGATTTAATAAACATTGTCATATCCTCCATGTTTTACGGTGGATCTTTAGCCCATAGTTAACTTATGGACACCTGATTCTATTTGGGGGAAATTACAAAACAACGCCATTCTTAATGTCACTTTATAATCTATGCACCATGTAGTATGCTCCCTTTGTTTCCACTCTAAATTTGTAGTGTAAATTTTGGGGTATAAATTAAAAGAGCAACACACATGGGGCATATATTATCATTGTATTAAAAATGGGGCATTCCTCAAATCTTCCTTTTATTTGTTACTACTTCTGCATAACATGGTTCTTAAGCCCATACCAACTTTTATAAGCCCATGGACCCCTAAAAATCAGCTTATGGGGGAAGGGAATGGGTTTATAAATTAACCAATCCCATTCTTGGTCAATGTGGGGAAAGAGAGAAAATGTAATTTTTTTCTGCATTAAGAATATGATAGATATTTCATGAAGAGGAACTTTATTCATCAAATTTTAAACCCTTTGCCTGTCAAATCCAAGTCACATTCTCATATCCTTCATGGTTTATAATGGATCATTACCCCAAAATTAGTCTTTAGACACCTGATTCTATTTGTAAATAGTTCTACATAACGTGGTTCTTAAGCCCGTTTCATAAGCCCATGGACCACTAAAATCAGCTTATGGGGGGAAGGGAACATAGATTTTTAAACAATCAAGCAATAAAATGTACGTTTTTCTGCATTAAGAATATGATAGAGATTTGCGTTAAGAGTAACTAGGTTCATCGAAATTTTAAACCCTTTGCATGTCAAATCCAATACATATTCTCATATTTTTCATGGTTTATAATAGATTTTGCCCAAAATTAATTTATGGACACCTGGTTCTATTTGTTAAATACTTCTACCAATTTTCAGAATGTTATGTAATGTGGTTCTTCCAATTAGAAATAAAAGGTCGTGTTCTTGAAATTCCTCTTAAAAATTTAGAAGGATTTTGGTAGAAACAAATTTTATGGAATTTATAATGAAAATAGAAAAAGAGGAGCTGTTGCTGATTGGGTTTCTCAAATGCCAGTTTGTGTGCTACAGCAATTTACTATTTTTTTCTCCTCCCTTTAGCTGGGAAGTGCCACTTCTATGTGCTTGATGTTTTGGTATTAATTTTTTTTTTCCTCATATGTGTTTACTTGTATAGGATGATATAGTTTCATTTCCACTATATGTTGAGGCAATAAAATTTGCTTTCCATGAGGAGAGCATGATACGGACTGCGGTACGTAATTTGACACTTAATATATACATTGGTGAGTTTCAACTGTTCCCTTTCATGCTTTCTATTTTCTCCTCTTGCAAATGCGATATCCTTGGTAAAATATATTTTTTATTTTTTATATGATTTTAACATTTTTCAGTTGGAGATGATTCTGTAAATAGATACGTCACCAGCGCTCCTCATGCTGAGTACTTTTTAAACCTGGTAGCATTTTTTCGGAAACAGTGCATCGACTTAAATCATTTGGTCTCTGATGCAATGCAGTAAGAGTTGGAGCCATTGTTACTCTCTCTTTTATCGTGGTGCTTTTCCCAGTATTGGTTTGGGGTAGAAAGAGATGTCTTGCCCTCCTTGGTCACCAGAGAACATCTTTATGCTCCGTTTTAGTTTATTAATGATATCTTGTTTCTTCTATATAAATTCGGTATGAAAGATAGAGAGATAGATTTGGGAGACAACGTTTCCTTTTCTAATGTATGTTAATTTTCTTCTTGGGGCAGCAATCCGGGTCCAGAGATAACTTCATCAATTCTTGCTACTGTAAATGAAATTGAAGACAAGCTCTACTATTTTAGTGATATAATTTCTGCCGGAATTCATGATGTTGGGAGGTTAATGACAGACAACCTTTTGTTGCTTTTGATATTACCGATTCTACTTCCTTCTTTAACAACACAAGTTTTTAATGTATGGACAAGTACCTATCCCTTTTTCCTTCTATCCTTTCCTAATTGGCATGATTTATTGCATGCAACTAAAGCTTAGTTAACTTGTAATTGCTTATGATTCCAGGATATGCAATTTGGTGCAGTTACTTCTCTGTTTTTACTTTGCTACATCTTGCGCGTAGTTAAAATCAAGGATTTGGCAAATGTTATTGCTGCCACTCTCTTTCTGCCGTTTGGTGCTTTCATACCAAAGGCTATCGAGAAACCTAATGGGTATAAGTTTGCTCATGGCCAGCATGAGAGCAAGGCGGATACTTGCATCTCTGTAGTCAATGACTCACACTCCTCGAGCACTTCACAAACTCTCCCAATTTGTTTTTCCCAAAATCAATGTCATGATTTGAGGTAACGCGCTAAATCATCGAAGTTAAATTTCTTCTTTGCTATTCTTCTCTGACCCATTATTCGATTGCTTCGATAAAATATGAGCTAGGGTTTCAATAATGGAAATTTAAGGGTTTAGTATATTTTTGCTTGTATTATTTTTCTTTCTAGAACTATGTGGTTCTTTTTATTTTTTTATTTTTTTTTAATTTTTATCTTCTTGATCATTTAAGTAGTTGTTCCTTCTTTCGCTATTAATGATGGCTATGGCTATGGTGCATGTAGGGAGGCCTTGCTTTACTATGTGACTAGTGGAGATGACGTACAAGTTTCCGGTTCTTTGTGCCTGCTTGCAACGTTATTGCAGACAAAAGGTTTGGTGCTACCAAAATTTCCATACCATTGTTCTTAGTTATTATTTTTACTGCTTCATCTTACTGCTTTGTTACTGATGTTGTTTATACAGAGTTAGATGAATCAATGTTAGATGCTCTTGGAATCCTTCCACAACGCAAGCAACATAAAAAACTCCTGTTGGTATGTCATGACTTATAAATGGCTTGGATTGTTTAGCTATTGAAGATTGCTAGGTTGCTGAAAGATGTACAATTTCTGAAACATTTTTTTTTCTTTCTTTTTTCACGACATAAGCCTCTAAATGGGATAGACTTGTCTGAGGAGCAGTAAATTGTTTTGAAAGGATCATTTTAAGGCTCTATTCTTCGATTGTTGTTTCTTAAGTCTTCAAATATATACCTCTTTGGATGCTTTTAATGATTTGGAGATCTATGCATTTAGCTTTTTATTTGTTGCTTGTCCTGTTCACTTTTATTTGATAGGGCATCGTGCATTCCTGTATGTCATTATTTTCCAATAATTGGCTGGTTTTTTTATTTTTTTATTTAGAAAACATGGACGTAGTCGAGAATTAGGTTGGAAAGATGGTGCTTTAGTAATAATCTTTGATTTATTTTTAATCAGCTCGCTACTCTGCTAATAGTAAAGCATTCAGAATCCTTTATCGTGAAACATGCTTATATTCAGTTTTTTCTTTTGTCATTTGTTTATTGGGAGCAAAAGTTCTGTCTAGTTGTGTTTCCTTTGAAATTATGCCTTTTTTCATGTCTCAGGAAGCTTTGGTTGGGGAGGGCAGAGGCGAAGAACAACTGTTCTTTTCAGAAAGTAATTCAATGAGAGATGGTATTGGTAGTGAATTGGATGGCTATCTAGAAAAGCTAAAGGTACTTACTATTATTTCTGTCCTCCTCTTTTTGCTCCCATTCTTACGATTAAGAAACAATATTTGACCCAAGGCTCTTTTAGAAATCCATGGAAATTTATTTCTTCGCCACATGTGTTTCTCTTAGGGTGAGAAATGGGCAAAAATCAGATTTTGAGAAGATTTTAGGGCCATTGTCAAGGTTGTTACCTTGACTTTATTCCTTGGTCTTTGTAGCCACTGTGTCTTACCCCTTGCTTAGATTCTTTGGGGTCCAATTGGGATTTCAATTGTAGGAGAAAATGATTGGGAAAGAGAGGAACTTGTGTCTTTGTTAGATATCTTAAAACAATTTCCCTTGTGGCTTCGAGTCATGATGCTAGAATTTGGTTAGGAGGTTTGCAGGGTTTCTCGTGTAAGTCATTCTGTCAGAGTGTTAGTGATTCAAATGAAGTTTCAGAATTTGAACCTTTTCGGTTCATTTGGAAGTCATGTGTCCCTCACTGAATAAAAGTTTTTGCTTGGTTCGTCTTTCTTGGGAAAATTAATACTTGTAATGCGGTGCAAATGAAATACTCTTTTGGTGTGTTGTGTGTAAACATAGTAGTGAAAGCATTGATCACTTCCCTGCTCCATTGTAACACTCCAAGAGATCTTTGGACAGCATGATTAAAAGAATTCGGTGTACAGTAGGTTATGCTTATGCCTTGATCAGGTGCTCTCAGAATTCCCAATCAGGTTTTAAAGAAACAAAATGGCAGCAGTCCTATGGAACCGTTCAGTTTTGGCAACTTTTTGGGTTTTGCAGTGTGGAAGGATTGCAAGAATCTTCGAAGAAAACGAAAAGATAATATCAGAGGTGTTTGATAAAGTCAAACACTTAGCGTCCCAATGGGCTTCAGTTGATTAAACTTTTAAAAGCTTTTGGTTTTCTTTAGTGGTTCTATGTTAGCAAGATTTAATGGGACTATAATGTAATCTAGGCTTATCTTATCTTTTGTCTCCTTGATTTTAGAGGATCCCTTGTCCTCGTTTTTTTTTTTTTTCATTACTGTAATCCCTTGCAAAAGTCGACTGTGCTAGTAGTGAAATTGGTTAACTATGACATTCCTATGGGAACTCTGATGCTTGGCTTAATTTCCATACCAATCCTGATAGTTTTTGATATGTGGCTCAGTTTGTTTGTTTGTTTATTTGTTTTTTTTTTTTTTTTGTTTTTTGTATTTTTTGTATTTTTTTTTGTTTCACATTATGTCTGGCAGGCCAAGTACGGGTTGGAGTATTCATTCAAAGATGTGGAGTCATGCCCTCGTTCACACAGATTTCAGGTACTCCTATACGTCCAGTGACGAATTTCATTGAATCTAGTTGCTTCTTTATAATGAAAAATTGCTTACTTTTTCAGTTAATTGTCAAATTTGTGGTATATATTCTATATACCATGATAAATTAGTAAAATTGCCAACTGGTATGACAACAAATTATGCTGCTATATAGATTAGAACATTTAATTATAAAACAAAGTTGTGAACTTTTTTTATTTTTAAAATAAGGTCCAAAATTGAACCTTTTAGCTGCATACCGCTAAATTTATGTTTTATTTATTGTGTTATAATTCCTTTTTTTTTTTTTTTTTTTGTAACCCTTTCAGAGGATATCTTTTCTTTAACTATTCGTAGACCACCATTTTGCTTACGTCTCAAAACCAAATCCGAAGTCTTAGACTATCATATGGGTCAATGCAAATCATAATCTTATATTTCACATAAAAAGCGGAAATTCTATGTGATGTGTCTATTTCAATGAAAAAAAATTATATTTCAAGCTTATTTCTCATTGTTTGCTTGAATATCTGATCACAAACTGTCTTTTTTTACTTTCTCATGTATCTGTGGAGACATTTCTGTTTCTTTTAAAAATATTAAGATTTGAATCTCACAAATTTCCCCAATTTAAACAACTTTGGGATGGAATTTAATAGAAAATTTCAATTTAATAATATCTGGGAACATAAAGGTATCCATGGAGAAAGACAACATGGACATATGTTTTGTTATAGTCTCAACCTCTTTTTTTTTTTCCCTCCATGTTACATTTCTTTTGTTTTGTAATGCAGTGTTCAATAGATAAAGAAAATTTATTCATTTTTTGAATGTGATATTATATTTACTCTTACGGATCATGTTTTTTATAGGTGCTGGACGCACTAGTCAGTTTATTTTGCCGTTCAAATATATCTGCGGAGACAATGTGGGAAGGTGGCTGGCTTTTGCGCCAACTACTACCTTACAGTGAGGCCGAGTTTAACTCCGGTCATCTCAAGTTGTTGACTGTAAGTTTCCCTATAATAAGATATTATTTTAATCATTATGCCTTTCTCTTATTTTTGAGTTGTTTGCTTCTTCTTCTTCTTCTTGTTTTTTTCCCCTTCTCTATTGCGTGTTCAAATTATTGTAATCTTCCTGCCCCTCTCTTTTTAATCTTCTACTCAAAATATTAATGAAGACTGGTTCCTAAAAAAAAGCACCTTTAAACTACTCTGCTCCTTTCCTAATTACTAAATCTCTGCAAAGGAAATGGAGATTCTTGCTTTCTAAAATTTACCAGTAGAAGATTATGATGTGATTTATGAAATGTTATACGCTACATAAACTGTTAGTGGGTTGCTTATTAGCAAGAATACTATCTTAACTCCTCCTGTACCTCATTTGCCTTGCAGGATTCGTACAGAAAGTGTGCTGGTTCTCTTGTTGATGAAGTTAAAGGAATGTGGCCTGATCTACTAATAACGGTCCTCTCTGATGAGTGGAAAAAGTGCAAAAGAGGTATTTATATTTAAGACTTGAACTGATATTGTCCTGTTGGTCTGTTACCATTTATTGATTATTGTTGCTTTTGATAATTTAATTTGTATGTAGCAATCGAGGCTTCATCCCCTCGGAAAGAGCTCAAGTCTATTCTCGTATCAGCACCGAAGGCTTATGCTGAAGGTATGAGTCAGTTCTGTTAAGTTTCTAAATAAAGGCTTTTGCGAACAAATATTTTTTTCCAACTCCATCTACATGACCGGGGGGGATTTTGAGGAATGCCCCATTCTAGGCACAATGATAATCTATACCCATATGTGTTGCACTTTTAATTTATACCCTAAAATTTACACTACAAACAAATAGTGGAAATGATGGGAGCATACCACTTGGGTATAGATTATTAAGTGGCATAAAAAATGGGTTTATTTTGAAGTTCTTCCTTTAACCGGTGGTGACTAAGAGACTTCGATTTTGTTATTATGTTTATAGGGGAATAGCATACAAAGAGTGTTTTGATTACTAATATGGATGTACTCTGTGGATGATTTTCCAGGTGAATCATCATTTACTGCCGGAGAAAGAATGTGTGAAGCCGCGAAGGTTTGTGATTAGATTTTTCTTATTATGCATTGGACTTTACAGATAGATCCGAGTAATGCAGTGTACTTCTCAGTTATCTTATTGGTGACTGAAAAATTAATGATATTATGATAGATGGCACCAGTCCTTTTCCGTCCTTTTTGTGGTACTGTACCCGACACATTTTGCTCCTAATTTCTAATTGCATCTCTGTTAGGTATTTGTACTTCTGCACCAACTCCAAACATTTTCTACTGGTAGAATTTTGCCAGATCAACCTCCCATCGATCTTTCAGCTCATGCTACTGAAAATGTTCGTGCAAAAACTGCTGGCATAGATGCTTCAGGTCCAAAGCCTGGGACTGAGTTAAGACTTGGTCAGTGATATGTTTCCATTTTATCAACTAGTGCAAAAGAGGATTGTGATTTTTTATTTTTTATTTTTCTCTTTGTTATGATTGGTGGATTATGTTTCACTTTCTTATGTTATATATATAAATATTCCATCGTGCTTTATTGTTTTCCTGTTAAACTAATTTGTTTGCTTCCATTTGCAGTTGATGCTGTGCCTTGTCGAATAGCATTTGAAAGGGGTAAAGAACGCCATTTTTTCTTCCTACCAATCTCTTTGGGGACGTCCGGGTGGCTTGTTTTGGCAGAGGAATTGCCCCTAAAACAACATCATGGAATTGTCCGTGTTGCTGCACCTTTGGCCGGCTCAAATGTACGTAAATCTTTTTTTTTTTTTTTTCTCCTTGTATATTTCCTCAGGTTGTTTTCCTCCTAATTAAAAACATCATGCACGTAATTGTTTTCTTACGTGTATTTTCTGTATGGTTTATTTCCCAAAATGACTCCTTTGCTTGCAGCCAAGAATTGATGATAAGCACTCGAGATGGTTACACTTGCGGATCCGACCATCAACTTTACCGTTTGTGGATGCCGCTAAATCGGGTTCTTACCTAAAACCCAAGACGAAAGCTTTGGTTGACGGGAGATGGACACTAGCATTCAGAGACGAGGAATCGTGTAAATCTGCATTGTCGATGATTCTTGAGGAGGTAAATCATCTAAGCAATGAGGTGTTGAGAAGATTAAAACCTTTACTCGATATTGAAACTACTGCAAATACTTCTCCTTCATCCCAAAATCCCGATTCTACGTCTCCGTACACAACACCTCCAAATTCATTGTAAGTTCTAACATGCCTGGATTTTTCCAGTAATATAGTTTGCTATACTACTAGGGTGAGAAATTATCATATGTTCAGTCACCCCTCTGTATATTGCCAGCGAAACATTTAGGTATACCTTGAAATGTAGATTAGCATATTTGTTTCCATTCTTTTTACACAAGATTTCCTTGTCCTTGTATGTAAGCTTATGGGTTTTGCTATCATTCTTTACTAGTTGTAACCCTAGCTAGCCCTTTCTTTTTTCTTTATTATTGTTGTATATTGAGCTGCTTCTATAGCCAAAAGTGGAAGCTCTGAAGTACCATTTTTTTTCAAATCCGATGCAAACTAGTTTGTTTGTTCATTGCCCGCCTGAAGCTACACTCAGGCCCATCTTTTCAAACAACGTTTTAAGTGCTCTCAATTTTGTACTCTTCTCTTAAAAGTGGGTTCTAGCTTTTGATTGTTGACAAAGTTATGCTTTTCCTCTTATTTTGTCTCTCTCCCCTTTTTTTTTATTATTATTTTTACCTCTTTTTTCTCCTAACTGTATGTAGTCAAGTTTGCCTTTGTTTTTGCTTTAGGTATGGCTGAACTTTAAATTTTTGTTCTAAAAACTTTTGTTTTTTGGAGAAAACATTTAAATGAGTAATTTAAAATGGTTTTTGACTTTTCAAAATTTTTAAGTGGACTAAATTCGAGGTTTAAGTATATTGCATTGAGATTAGAAAAGTAAAAAAAAAAAAAAAAAAAGGGAATTCAAACATTTGAATAGGATAACCAAACAGTCTTTCTAAAAACGCTTGGTATCAGCTAATTTCTCAGTATTTTAATAGCACACAAAAAAAAAATATGAAAAAGAATATACAAGACTTGGCTATTTTTACTTCAAGAAAGGAGGATTGCATTTACTCATTTAGGGTTCTATTATGAACCTAATTGCCTTGTTAATCCTTCCTCGCCATATAAGAACGGAAAACCATTAAGTTCAACAAAAACTGTAAAATAAAAACCCCAAACTATCATAATGCTTACAAAATTTATACTCGTAATATCTCCCATATGGAAGAAGCAGTTTGATGAAGTTCGTTTATAAGTTTCACCAAAAAAATTCCTAAGGCTGATCTGATTGAGCTTCAATTTTAATGGAACTTGTTTTTCTTTTCTCTCTGGTTTTTTTTTTTTTTCATGTCTAAATTGTTGAGTCCTGTACCTTCTTTGTTAGTAGATCTGTAATAATAGTCAAAAGGTTTAATAAATTAAAAAAAAAAAGCTAACAACTTATAAGTAATTTTAAGGGATTACCATAATAGAATTTGCAGTAATTAAATGACGAGAAACTATACTATTTAGTCTCTTTTTTAGAGTATGTTCAAAAAAACTTGCCTACAACTTTTTTGTTGTTATTAATGTCCTTTTTGGTTTTCTTACATTGTCTATATCTTATGGTAAGTCAACAAAACATCCAATTAAAACAGTTGTGTATCAATAACTTACCATTATATATATAGATAATAAACCGAAAAACGAGCATTTGGTTGAAATAAATAGTAAAAGGGAAATCGTAGGAAATAGTCAAAAAAAAATTTTCATTTTTAAAATTCAGCCCATGTTTCAAAAAATTAAAAAAAAAATAGTCATGTTACGAATTGTATAATAGACACACAAAATATAACACATCTGTAAATATTTGTAAGATATTTTGTAACACTTCAAGTTTTATTCATTATTTTTTGAAGTGTTAAATAATATCTTACAAATATTTATAGATCTGTTATATTTTGTGTCACTTTTCTGTTATACAATTCGTAACATGGCTATTTTTTTAATTTTTTGAAACACAGGCTATCATTTAAAACAAACATTTAATTTTGGTCTATTTTTGCAACTCTTATAGATATGTTATTTAATAAAGTTAAGCTTGACCTTTTAATTAAATACCAAGTAAATTAATTATGGGTGAGTTGCAAAAATATGGTAAAATTAAATGTGTTTTTTTAAATGATAGCCTGTGTTTCGAAAAATTAAAAGAATAGCCACTGTAAATAATTTTGTAGCAAAAACTGTCAAACCAATATTTACACATCTGTAAGAAATTATTTAACACTTTAAAAAATAATGAGTAAAACTAGAAGTGTTACAAAATATCTTACAAATATTTACAGATGTGTAATATTTTGTGTGACACTTTTTTGTTATACAATTCGTAACATGACTATTTTTTTTAATTTTTTGAAACATGCGCTATTTTAAAAATGAATTTTTTTGGTTATTTCTTACGATTTCCCATTAATTATTGGTGTTTTTTTTTAGTTTCCGAACAGTGATTTTTTTTATTATAAAACTTTTAAAATGACTATTTATTAAAATGTTTAACTGGTATTTTTTTTTTAAGTTTCCGAACATTGATTTTTTATTTATTATAAAACTTTTAAAAATGACTTTTTATTAAAATGTTTAACAACTACATTAATGAAGCACGTCGGTATATCATTAATATTTTACTAAACACTAGTTACCGAAAAAGATTATAGATTTGTTTTAAATTAAGTATGGAAAGACGGACTCCATAATTTTATTTTATTTTAAATATAAAGTATTACGATCATTGCTACTTCTTTTTTTATCAATAATTATTCAAAGTAAGGGGCCCAGTAGGGAAAAAAAGATGGCCACACAGGAGAAAATTGGGCTCGTAATCATTAGGCTTAACGTCAGATACCTCTTTCTCTCCCCAAAGTTTCTAATGACTTTATGAAAAATCGAGCAAGATAGACTACCTAGAAAACGACACTTATCAATAAGCAAGCAAATTGATTCTTTCTTTTACTTTTTCTTGTAAAGTAGCTTGCCACTTTGTCCAATATTGAATTACCCATATTTTTACTGGGCGTATACCACCGAATTCATACCTTCAGTCTCATTTTTCACTATATTTTCTTTATCTCTTAATAAAATTTTAACGCGTAAGTAAAAATTATTATTATAATATAAATTTATATAAAGTAATTATATTTTTTTTATATTTTTGTTTATTATCATAATTTTATTGGGAGATAGACAAAGAAAATAAAAAATTTGGACTACTAGAGTTACATATTTAGTTAAAATTCTAAATTAAGTTGGAATCATATATACCTCAAGTATAATTAATTCATTTAATATGGGAGGAATACTTAACAATAAGAGTCAATAAATAATTTTTTTTTGGGTATTTTTTTAAAATAAATTAGATAAATAGACTACTATCAAAGTGAGCTTTTGAATAATAAACACAATTTTAAAAAAGTAAAAAATAGTCGATATTAATAAAAATAAAGTACGATCGGTTATGAATTCAAATGTGGTACAGTCCAATCAATAGTTTAAAATACACACTCCACAATTCATTTTATGTTTGAGAGAGAAGATATATCGACTTAAAGAAGTCACACCAACATTGCAAAAACTCATGAGACGTACTGTTAGAGTAGCGCCGACTTAACATCAAAAGCAATAAAAAATTTCAATATAGAATAGAATTTCGAGTGCTTTTATTGCCATAACAAAATTTAACATTTATTTTACCCTAATAATTTTTTTTATCATTTGTTTTAAATTTATAATTGGTAAGTTTCCTAAATATTTCAAAACATTACTTACTTTTAAAATCAAATTTCTGATTGTTTGTGACAATTTTCTTTTTAAAAGAGTGAAAACATATGATGGAAAACTAAAAAAGAAACACTATGACATAAAATTATTTCTTATTGGTTCTAGTATTTCTACACTAATTAAATTTCAAGGTTTTTCTTTAATTTTTTTTATTTTTTATTTTTGCATGTGTTCAGCTTTTTGTAATTATGGTTCACTAATTAGAATGAAGCAATGGGCCACGTGAATGTTTCTTCTAAAATACAGTCAGTGTAATATATCATCATTCCTCCATCATAGACCAATCTTTTACAACATATATGGTAAAACACTTTGAAGCTTTTTTCAATCAAAGAATAGTGCCAAAAAATTTAATTATCATATCCTTTATATAACAGAAGGATATTGTGATAGTGTCTATCGTAGGAAGACAGGTCCCACATACGCCGTTTGATGTAATGATATCGGTTTGTATATGATTAACTCTTTTAGGTCAAAGTAATGATATGTTATGGAGAAAAGGTATTTAAATCATGAAGTGGTATTGGCTTATAGTGGAGAACTTTTTTCTCCTCTTGTCTATTTATTAATATTTTAGGAACCCCAATGTACTATGTATTATTGCATTTATTTCTTGGTTTGGGACCAGCATTTGGGGCAAGCTTTTGTGTCTCAATGAAAAAACGAAAATGTAAGAAAATTCTAGTGGATTAGATTTAGATGCAAGGTTTGTTAGAAATATGCCTTCAAAATCAAATGTAATAAATATTTTCTGAAAGTAAATAAAAGTAGTCATTTGTGAATTTTGTTTGTTTTTTATTTTAGGATAAGTATCATAAACCACTCCTGAGTTTATTCGAAATACCACGATCGTTCTCTCAGTTTACCATAATACATAAAACACCAAAAAGTTTTTAAATACGGTTCAATTTTAACCCTTTTGTTGACTAGGCGTTGAAAAATAATACAAAATGTCAATAAAACCCATACACAAAATTACGTTGTTTTGGCCTTATCACCAATACACGCTATCAAAAACACCAATACACAATGCCAAAAAACAGATTAAAAAAAAAGAAACAAATTAAGAAAAAAACAGAAGTAGTGCCATCTCATCGAAGGTGCTCACCGGAGCCGAACTGACTGAGAAAAAGCGTCAGAACGGTCTAATTTACTTGTTCAAGAAGCTTTATTAGTAAATGTTTGATACCTCCTCTTAGACAATTGATTCATAAGCAACTAACCGAGTATGTTCTTTTTTGTAGCTTCTTGGATCTTTTAGAGAACTTGCTGAAAAGGAGCTGACAATGAGCGTTGGCTACGGAATATCAGGTTTTGTCAAAGCCGTAGGAGAAGACCGTCTTTAGTTTGAATCGAGATATTTCAATTTGAAAAATGTTTATTTCATTCCAAACTTTAGTAGAAATTTAATTTTTGTTTCTTTCTTTGTTAAACAATCATTTAACATTTCTTTTAATAATAATGAGATTTTTATTTTAAAGAATGGATTCGATTTATATTTTGCAAATTTAGAAGACATCTTATATCTCCTTGAGTCTTGAGAAAATATTTCTTACTGAACTATTTAAAATAGCTAAACCAACAGGTAGATAACGATTTAGAAAAATATATGTGGCATCTAAGGTTTGGTCATATTAATAAAGATCCGATTAACAGACTTGCAAAGGATAGTCTCTTGAGAGAACTAAGAGATGGCACTCTCCCTATTTGTGAATCTTGTTCGGAAGGTAAAATAACTAAAAGACCTTTCTAAGCAAAGGAGCATGGAATTTTCCATAATAGACTTTGTAGTGATTAAATGACGAGAAATTATACTATTTACTCTCTGTTGTTAGCTAATTCTCGTCCGAGGATGTATCGTCGAGGGCGTCGTCCCCGAGGACAAGAATCGAATCCTCTAGAGAGTGCCCACGCGACGACAAGGATTCGCCAAGTCAGCAAGCGTTGACTCCCACGATACCAAGAAGTGCTAGTTGACCTCGCCCCCGTATGTGGTCAAGGGTAGATGAAATAAGCTACCCCGAGGGTGTAACTCGGTACAAAGATAGGCCTCCTGAGTCCAGGGACGAATGGAACTCGTAGCCAGCTTCACGTTCGCGGTAGATCAAGAGATTCGCGGGACTCTTCGCGAAGCGAGAGGACCCCGGATGAAGGGCAAAGCGCGGACAACAACAGTTAGATCGCTCCCGATGGTAGCAACTTCTGACAAGCACTGTAGGTGCCTCACTTGTGAATGACGTGAAGTGATTAGTTAGTAACCAACCCTCTAATTTTCGGGCAGGGTATGGTCGATTAAGATAAGGCCACATAATCCCTTGATTTAAGGGCGATTAGGTGGGGCGCATTTAATGCGCTTCCCCTTCTCTCTCTTGCCTGATTTCTATATAAGGCGGGAAAGTTGAAGGGGAAGGGGTTGGAAAAATTACTCTGTAAAAACTTTCTCATTCGAAAATATCAAAAGCACAGTGGACGTAGACTATTACTCCGTCGGAGGGTCGAACCACTTAAAAATTCCTTGAGTATTTATTTTCCACAAAAATTTACACTATTCATTGCCGTATCACACACTAGAGATACGGATCTCGTCATTGGTTTAAATTATACACCAACAGATTGGCGCTAGAAGGAGGGCCTCCGCCGTCTTTGTTGAAAGATTCTTCCCGCCTTCTCTATTTCTCATCGCACTATTTGATCGGAGATCAAATGGGGCCCACCTTGAGAAGTAGCGGTAAAAGTCCTTTGACTGCCGAGCAAGAAGCGCTCGAGGACAGAATCTGGTGCATGGAGGAATCCATGGCGAGAATGAACGGATTGATGGAGACTCTGGTTCAGAACCAAAGTCCCCCTCCACTTCTGATGGACGCAGAGCACGCAAGTGTGCTCCGAGCACGGCGAAAGGCCGACGAAGCTGCTGCTAACCTCCGGAACGCAGACGACGTCGACACGACGCCTGAAGAGGGCTCGTCGGAGTGCGACCTTGCGCACGAAGCTCTTCATTCCCGCCGGCGTAGGACTGCGCCAGCTCAGAAGTCCACCGCCCATCCTGGAGGACAGCAGTTGCCGGCCAACCCGGTGGAACCATCTAGACCCGTGGCTGAAGGCGTAACGCCAGCTCAGCCTGGTTCGGTGTTTGCCAGGCTAGGCCCTTTTCAGCGGGACACTACCACGAGAGCCCCGGCGCGCACTGGGGCCATCCCCGAAGATGTGCGGTTCCCGGTGAGGGAGCGCCTCCGCGAGGAGTCGGTCAACACTGATACTAGCCGTCAGACCGAGGTATCCCAGGAATTTTCACCCGTGGAGATAGAGCGTATTCGCGGGATTCTTGGTGAACCATCCCGCGATGGAATCCTGGATGGGGACTTCACCCCCCTCACGGAAGCTCTCTTGGCAACTCCCGTTCCCGACCGTCTCAGGCTGCCGAAGGTAAGCCTGTTTGACGGAAGCGGAGACCCCTCTGACCATTTAGGGGTTTATTCTTCGTGGGCGCGCGCCTATGGCTATCAGGAAGCCATCTGGTGCAAGCTCTTTGACACTACGCTATCGGGGGAAGCCCGCCGATGGTGGTATCGGCTCCCGGCCAACTCGATCGGAAGTTGGCAAGACTTGAGGACGAGGTTCGCAGCCCAGTTCTTGGGGGGTCGTAGACACCTCAAGAACCCGACATACCTCTCCCGGGTCAAGCAAGGAGAAAACGAAAGTCTCCAAGCTTGGCTACAACGTTTCACCAAGGCCACAGTAGAGGTAGGACATCTGTCTGACGATGCCCTACTTCTGGCCGCGAGTTCCGCGGTACGCGAGGACACTCCCTTCGCCTTCTCCATCAGCAAAAAACCCCCAAGGGTGTATGCTGACTTCTTGGGGCGTGCGCGGAACTATATCAACGCGGAACCAGCGACTTCGAAGAAGTCCGGCTCTGCGAAGACCCCCCGCGGCAACCCCGAAGGGGACCGCCGAAAAGATAAGAGGCCGGTCGAGGCCTCAACGGGCCATAATCGACAACCTCGCGACGGATCTCCTCGACAAAGTCCCATTCGGGGTGGAGAGCCCTGAGTCGGTCCAAAGCTCGGTTGGCACCTACAACCATAGCCTGCGCGATCTCGTTCCGATACCCCACGCTTTGGTGAAAGTTGGCGAGCCACTCTTGTCGTCTCAGCTCTATGATATTCTCGAACGCGGGGCTGTTCTTAAAGTCAGCTACCGCGGAGCGTATTCGCGCTCTGGCCCCGTTGAGTTCGTGCTCGACCCGCCGTTTGTCCCCCCGCTCCTCTTTGAGCTCTCCCTCGAGGGCTTGGATCCGCGACTCCGCCGCACCTCTCAAGGTCCTTTCCTCCTCGAGGGCGGCCTCGAAGACAGCCTTCTCGGAGAGAGTGCTCTCTTCGCGAGCACGGCGCTCCTCAGCCAGAGTCTCCCACGCCTCTGATTGCTGAGCCTTCGCCTGAGCGAGCTCCTGCTCGAACCGGACTTTAGTCTCTGCATGGGCCTCCCTCTCTCTCTCCAGCTCCTCCCGAAGCTTAGAGGTCTCCACCTTGAAGGACTTCCGCTCTTCCCTCGTCTTCACCAAGCTCCGGGTAGCGTGGTCCGTCATTCTGATGGACATATCAGATTGAGCCCGGAGTTCGCGAAGCTCAGCCGAAAGTCCGTGGAGCTGAGCCGCGAGCTTCTCCTTCTCGCCTCGAGTCTGGAGCAGAGCGTCCCGTCCCTGGGCGTAGATTGCCTCCGACCTCCGGGAATAGGTGAAGTTCGCCAAGAATGCCTGCAACAGTTGAGATTAGTAACAAGACAAAACAAAAGGGGATATAAACGTAAACGGGGTTTACCTTCGCGAGCAGCCTCATGCCTTCGCGATTTCCGGCCTGGAGCGGCTCCTCAGAGAGTTGCCTGAAGGTCTCCTCCGACCAGAGCTCATCTAACATAGGCCCGAGCTCTGGCATCCAGGGGAAACCCCCAAAGGGGGCAGGCGACCCCGCTCCAAAAGGAGCCCCGGCTGGGGGAACCTCGAAGTCCTCCAGCGGGTCTCTGGCGGGACCAGTCCTTGCGGGAGGACTCCGAGGAACCTCGGTGGGTTCTTCCCCCGAAGATGGCAAGGCCCGAACTCGAGAAGAAGAGCCCGCCGTAGGTGCTGCTTCAACTTCCTCCGGAGACGATGCCTCGGAAGGAGTAGCTTCCTCCATCGGGCGCTTGCCCTTATCCGCGATGGGAGACTCGTGGGGGAGGGGGGGGGGGGAGGGGGAGGGCGGGGTTGATCGACTGGGCACGTTCCCCGAAAGCGACGACCGTAGCATCCCAAAAAGCTCGTCTGCAAATAGTTAGCCCCTATTTGGCATTAAAACAAAGACATGTTTGCAAAGAAGTTGCTTACCATCATCTATCTCGATGGGAGCTGTGGGCCATGTCCCCGGGGAGAACTGGGTCGAAGGCCCAGCTGGCGTCGCCCGATCTGGAGTTGGAGCTGCCCCGAAGGAGACGGATCGGCCGGCTCCACTACGAAATCCTCCACGCTTAGTAGAGGATCCCGCGCCAAGTTGGTCGGCGAACTAGGAGCAGGCGGTTGCTCTCTAAAGATGTCCGCGGTATCTGATAGCACTTGGCGAGCCGCCTCGCCAAACGGGACACCCCGAGGGTTGTCCCAGCAGACTCCGAGTCTTGAGGAACCGCGGGAGGCCTGACCTCTGGAGCCGCAACAGGCTCCGTCCGCGATCTTTTCCTCCGCGTTAGGGGTTCCTCGGGCGTCTGCGAGGCCTCTTCTTCGTTCTCGGCCTCTTCGGACGGGGGGAGAGGGGGAGCAACCGCGGTCTTGGGGGCGGAAGACTTCGTTGAGAAAGCGGCCGCCCTCTTTCTGGCTGATGGGGCGGGAATGGGCGTACTCCCAGAAGCTCCCGCTGGGGCCTTGGTCTGTTTAACCCCCGCCGAAGCCTTGGTCTGTTTAGACCCCGACTTCTGCCCGCGAAGCTGATCAGGATCCAGCACCATGCAAGTCCCGATCCACCCGTGGGAGATCAGGTTGTCCTCGACCACGAGGGCCCGAACGTCCCTGGCCTCGTCAGGGGAGGCCAGGGCACTGGTAATCCGTTCTTCTTGCACCGCGGTCACAGAAGCACGGACGAAGGAACCTGTTCGCAACCACCAGTGTTAGTACGGCTGCATGCGAAAGATACGAGGAAAGATGAAAGAGAGAGCGAGAACCCAAACTCACCAGGAACCTGGTACGCTCGCGGGAGAGTTGGGGCTCCTTGAACGGAGCCGCATGGGTCGAAATCTCTCCCGACCCAAAAGTTCCTGTCTTTCCACCCCTCGCAGGACGAGGACAGGTTCGTCATCAGGATCTTCTTCTTCTCCCACGGTGCTAAGAAGAAGTATCCCACCTCGGACTTCTTGGACGAGGGTTTGTAGAGGTAGCACACCTCCTCCACGGATACGTCCACCGTGAACCACATCCTCCATAGGATGTGCATCCCAGCCATGATCTTGTAGGCGGTGGGGTTGAGTTGGCTGGGAGCAAGACCCCAATGCGCCAAGACTCCGCGAACCAGGTAATGGAGCGGGAGCCTCGCCCCGTGCTTCATGATAGCCTTGTTGAAGGCTACCATTGTGGGTGGGGGACGTGATGAACGCTCCTCCGCAGACATAGCCCTCGTGGTAATAGTCTCTGGGAGGTGGAACTGCTCCCGGATGTGCTCCACATCAGTCTCGGAGCATATCGAGACTTTGTCCTCAGCGGCGTATGCGGCCGGAGCCTCCGGAGGATGGGCGGCGTCAGCACGAGGAGCCAGCGGAGGTCGGCCGCCCCCAGCCGCGTCAGGTTGAGAAGCCGCGGCGGCGGCACCAGACCCACCAGGTCTTCCCTCGGCGGGTGTCGAAGAAGGCTCTGAGGCGGCCACGACATTCTTCGCCTTCCTCTTCGCTCTACGTGCAGCGGTAGGAGGCGGCGGCGGAGACGTCGTCGGCGGAGCAGCAGAGCCGGTCTCGAGTCCGGCGCCGGAAGGCGGTGATGTTGGGTGAGACATACTTATCTTCTGTCTGAGAATGACGACAAGTCTGGTGAATCACCCCATAAAACCCCAAACACACAAGACGGAGACGAAGACAGAAAAGCTCTGCGGAGTCAGAGAGGTTACCTTGAATGGCCGGAAACGTCGAAGAAGCTTTCAGACGCCGGTGGGCTCGCAGTGTTGCAGAAGGTCAGAAAGCGTCGGAAAACTCGTAAAGTGCGATGAACTCGAACTAGTGAGTTTCAAAGAAAAATGGCGAAGGAATCAAAAGTTCGGAGAGTGAGGAATGAGGAAGACTTTATAGGCCGAGATGGTGAAAAAGGCGAAGTCTCTTCGCGTCGTTTCGTCTCGCGTCCTTTCGTCTCGCTCCGTTCCACCTCCGAACCTCGAGCCCACTCCCGGGCCGTCGGATGGGAATCTTTCCTTCACCATCTAACGGTTGAAAGGATTCGGTGGGAGGTAATAATTGCCTGACGTCACACAATAGTACCGAAAAATGTAAACCCCCCGAAAAGTGTGTCAGAGCATTAACTGCCCGTCACTCAAACGGCGCGGCTTTTCAGTGGAGAGTCGTACCCAGGAAGAAATCCCAGAGGGCACGACACGTGTCCTCGGGGATTGGGGGGCAGATGTTGTTAGCTAATTCTCGTCCGAGGATGTATCGTCGAGGGCGTCGTCCCCGAGGACAAGAATCGAATCCTCTAGAGAGTGCCCACGCGACGACAAGGATTCGCCAAGTCAGCAAGCGTTGACTCCCACGATACCAAGAAGTGCTAGTTGACCTCGCCCCCATATGTGGTCAAGGGTAGATGAAATAAGCTACCCCGAGGGTGTAACTCGGTACAAAGATAGGCCTCCTGAGTCCAGGGACGAATGGAACTCGTAGCCAGCTTCACGTTCGCGGTAGATCAAGAGATTCGCGGGACTCTTCGCGAAGCGAGAGGACCCCGGATGAAGGGCAAAGCGCGGACAACAACAGTTAGATCGCTCCCGATGGTAGCAACTTCTGACAAGCACTGTAGGTGCCTCACTTGTGAATGACGTGAAGTGATTAGTTAGTAACCAACCCTCTGATTTTCGGGCAGGGTATGGTCGATTAAGATAAGGCCACCTAATCCCTTGATTTAAGGGCGATTAGGTGGGGTGCATTTAATGCGCTTCCCCTTCTCTCTCTTGCCTGATTTCTATATAAGGCGGGAAAGTTGAAGGGGAAGGGGTTGGAAAAATTACTCTGTAAAAACTTTCTCATTCGAAAATATCAAAAGCACAGTGGACGTAGACTATTACTCCGTCGGAGGGTCGAACCACTTAAAAATTCCTTGAGTATTTATTTTCCACAAAAATTTACACTATTCATTGCCGTATCACACACTAGAGATACGGATCTCGTCGTTGGTTTAAATTATACACCAACACTCTCTTTTTAGAATATGTTTAAAAAACTTGAGCTAGTACATTCGAATGTGTGCGGCCAATGTGCAAGTACGAGAAGGTCATGAATACTACATCATTTTTAATAACGACTATTCAAGATATAGTTCAATAGACCTAATGGCTGAGAAATATGAGACTTTTGGAAAATTTGAAGACTTCCAAGTTGAAGTCGAAAAACAATTAGATAAATCACTTGAATAACTTCAATCTGATCGACGTGGTGAATACATTGACAATGAATTCACGGACTATCTTTTGGTGATTGTGATTCTCTTTTAATTAACAACAAAATGGTATTGCGGAGAGATGGAACCGTACTTTGTTAGATATGGTTAGGTCCATGCTTAGCTATTCCTCGTTACCATTATCTTTTTGGGAGATTTACACTTCGAACAGCAATTGAAATTTTGAATGTTGTGTCATATAAATAAGTTTCCTTAATGCTTTTTGAGTTGTAAAACTGACAGAAACCTAGTTTGTGATACTTTCGCATATGAGGGTGTCCTGCTCATGTATTAAAGATTGGTTTAAAAAAGCTAAACTCACGAATGAAAGTATGTCAGTTCGTTGACTACCCTAAAAGGGTAAAGGGGGGTTTGTTCTATAGTCCTCGAGACAAAAAGGTATTCGTATTGACAAATTCTACTTTTTTTGAGAATGACTATATGACAAACTTCAAGTCTCGCAGTAAAGTTGATTTAGAAGAATTGTGAGGGGATGTGATCCCTTCACAACGAACAAGAGTTGTTGAAACTAAAAAATGATAAAATACCACTCTTCGTAATCAACTAGTCACAGTACCTAGACGTAGTGGTAGGGTTATTAGACCACCCATTAGCTACGGATAAGAAGGTGAAATAAATATTGTAGTAACTGACACAAATGGCTATGACCTTTCATCGTATTCCGATGCGGTGAAAGATTCTGATAAGGAGAAATAACTAGAAACCATGAACATAGAGATGGAGTCTATGCTGCCCAACTCTGTCTAGAAACTTGTAGATCCACCTGAGAATGTCAAACACATTGGGTGCAAACGGATTTTTATGAAAAAGCAAGGAGCTGATGGTAAAGTAGAGAATTTCAAGCCTAGACTTGTATCAAAAGGCTACACACTAAAGGAATGAGTGGTCATACTTAAGTCTACTTGTATCCTCTTATCTATACCAGCCACTCTTGATTTTGAGATATCTAAAATATATGTCAAGACAACCTTTTTGAATGGCTATCTTGAGTAGTCCATTTATATAGACCAACCAGAATGGTTCAAAAAAAAGATCAAGAGCAGAATGTCTACAAGTAGCTTTAATCCATTTATGGACTTAAGCAAGCATCTAGGTCTTGAAAGAGAATCAAAATCCATGGATTCGAGCAGAATGTTAATGAGCCTTGTGTATACAAACTCATTAACAACCGAAGCGTGTTATTCTTAGTTCTTTACGTAGATGATATCCTACTCATTGGGAATGACATAGGAAAATTATCTAAGGCAAAGAATTGGTTGACCGAGCAATTCTAAATACAAGGTTTAGGATATGCGAGTTATGTTCGTGAGATCTAGATCATTCGGAATAGGAAGAATAAACTCCTAGCATTGTCTCAAGCATCTTATATTGATAAGGTACTAGCTCGCTTTGCGATGCAAAATTCCAAAAAGTGTCTTAGTTCTCATTAACAACCAAAGAGTATTATTCTTAGTTCTTTACGTAAATGATATCTTACTCACTGGGAATGACATAGGAAACTTATCTGGGGTAAAGAATTGGTTGGCCGAGCAATTCTAAATGCAAGGTTTAGGAGATGCGAGTTATGTTCTTGAGATCTAGAACATTCTGAATAGGAAGAATAAACTCCTAGAATTATCTCAAGCATCTTATATTGATAAGGAATTAGCTCACTTTGCGATGCAAAATTTCAAGAAGTGTCTTTTACCAACCCGACATGGAATTAACCTCTCTACAGAGCAGTCTCCTAGGACACCCCAAGAAGAAGAGAACGTGAGACATGTCTCATATCCGTCCGTAGTTGGGATTTTATTGTACGTCATGATGTACACTGGGCCAGCCATCTGCTATGCAATGAGAGTTTTTAGCCAGTTTCAATCTAATCTAGGGATGGAACATTGGACTACAATGAAGCACATCCTCAAGTATCTTAGAAGAACGAGAGACTACATGCTTGTGTAGTGAGGTAGAAAGCTAAATCTCTTAGGTTACGCTGATTCTGAC
Organism: Boehmeria nivea var. tenacissima; assembly: GCA_018132145.1. Taxonomy (NCBI): domain Eukaryota; kingdom Viridiplantae; phylum Streptophyta; class Magnoliopsida; order Rosales; family Urticaceae; genus Boehmeria; species Boehmeria nivea. The sequence continues at coordinate 2,339,874 of CM030885.1, read as the reverse complement.
TTTCATTCAAATAAGGATTCGAGGAAGTCGACATCCATTTCGGTGTTTACTCTATGTGGAGGGATAATTATCTGGAAAAGTGTTAAACAATCCAACATTATAGACTTTATTATGAAAGTTGAATATATAGCCGCTTTTGAAACCGTTAAGGAATCAATATGGCTCAAGAAGCTCTACACTGATATGGAAGTTGTCCAAGATATGGATAAACCACTAACGCTCTACTGTGACAACAGTGGAGTGGTAGTAAATTCCAAAGAACTAAGAAACTACAAAAGGGGCAAGCACATTGAGGCGAAGTATCACCTAATAAATGAGATAGTGTAAAGATGAGACGTCAATATGGTCAAGATTGCATCAGAAGATAACCTAGAGGACACCTTTACCGATACACTGCCAAATAGGGCTTTCAACAAGCACCTGTTATGAATAGGTCTTAGAGACATGTCTCATCTTCTTTTGTGAAATTTTTTTTATTTTATTTTACTATAAAATTGAATGTTTATTAAAATGCAAATATGTTATTTTAACTATATGTAAAGAGCTTGACATACAATAAGATCGAAATTATATGTTAGCGTATTTAAACTAGTACGTGATAGATCAAAGAGTAATGAACTCTTTAATCTGTATTCACTAATGTCTGTTAGTGTGTTTCAGTGTTGGCATGTATTTTTGGAAAAATATATTTTAATATAGTTTCTCAGATCATGATATTCTAGCTTTAAGGGTTCCGGAGATAGTTGTTTTCAGTTGTGTTCTTCATCGGCGTTCGAACATCGACTATATTTGCTTGATTGTTTTGGTCGTGATTTGGTAAGAGCTAGATGATTAGCTTGACCAATTTGTTCGTGAGATGTTTCGGGACGATCCGAGAGGCCTAGAGAAAGTCTAGTATGGACAAGGACCCTAAATATTAAACTGGGTTACGTATCTTGATGAGATAAGTTGGAGATTTATGAAACTATATGAGGTTAGGAAAGGATGAGGTCGACCCTCAAGTCGCAATTATATGATGGTTAATTCTGACTTTCGCAATTTATCATGTTCTGTATAAACAGGGTAACCTATTTATAAAACTTACCCAACAAGTCATGAAAGAGTGAGGTAAGTGAGGAGTGAGTTTAATTATACAAATTGTGATGACATGATCGTCGAGACTGTTCTATTTTGAACATTATAAAATCATTCCTTTTAGTGATTACATTGCTTGTAGTCCTGAAATCCTTGCCTCTAATCTACTTACTGAGCTATTAGCTCACTAGTGTGCTCGTGCGCAGGTAAGTTGAAAGGGAAGTTAAAAGGCTTTGTGTCAATGATGGAAAACGGTCGGTGCATACGGATCGACCTGATGACCGATGCAAGTACCCCTGGTTAACCGTTGGCATATAATAATTTTTATTTTGAAATCTCAAGGTTAAAGTTAATTCCTTTGGTTGTTGTGTGAACACAATTAAACCCCTTTCTTTTAATAATAGTTTAAATAAATGAAATGAGGTAAAAGTTCAAATTTACCCGTATTTTTAGAGGTAAATTAGCACTCTACTTTGCAAATCATATAACCTATTTTAGTAAATATTGTTTTATGTTTTGGGCCGTTACAAATGGAGTTGATGGCCCGAACCAAAGGATTATTGTACATGGATGCTGAGGTCAATGGGAGTTCAGTGAGAGCCATGATTGACTCCGGTGCTTCACACAACTCTGTCTCGGTTGACGAAGCACAACAACCAGGACTAAAGATGGTAGATGAAGGGGTGATCTATCAAGATAGTAAACTCAGTTGCACAATGTGTTCGAGGTGTCAAAACTACATTTGGAACGTGGCAAGGGCATCTAGACTTATTGGTGGTGCCAATGGATGACTAAAAGGTTATCTTAGGAATGGAGTTCTTTGACAAGGTCAAGGCGATTCCCATCTCATTCGCCAACACTTTGCTCATTGTTGATAAAGACAAGACTTGCATGGTGTCGATGGATCGAGCAACTAAGCAAACAATACAGGTGGTCTCGACAATACAACTTCGAGAGCACTACTTAGGCAATAAATTTTCCAATAAGTATAGCAAACAATTCGAGCAAGACCGCAACAAGCCCCACAAAGCTTCAAAGAGGAAGAAGCAGTTGAATAAGGGATTGAACAAACGTGCCTAGTATCAAACATTTTTTAGACCAAGACGTAACGAGGGCGTCACGAGCTTAGGTGGGGGAGGATGTCACGTCCCACGATATTTTCTCTAAATTTCTCACAAGAGGGTTGTCAAAGCCTCTAGAATACTCTAGATTATTCTTGAAGTGTCAACATCATATTGGAATAGTCTAGAACACCCTAGAGTGGTGAAGAAGTATAATGGTTCTAGAAGATTCTATTACCGTCCAAGAAGTTATATTATAAACTAGAACTATCTACAAGATTCTAGAAGGTTCAACACCCATCTCAAAGGTTCTACAAGTTTTTAGAATTATCCAGAAGGAACTAGAAATGACTAGAACTTTCGAGAAGTCTCTGGAAGACTCTAGAAGCCTTTGAAAGCTTTGAGAGTACTCTAGAACTTTCTAGAACATTAGGGACATTTATACATGCTAGTACATTGTAGACTTCTTTAGAACCTTCTTTACTTTGTAAGAATAGTCTATGAGAATGCTAGAGTATTCTAGGCTAGGTATCTTTCCATATTGTTTTAGAATGTTTAAAGGATAGTCTTTGGCCTATAAATAGGGGAATGTCTCTCATTTGTCATCCATCCTCAAAATCCTCGAAGTTCTCCTATGTACAAACAATTTACTTAGTCTTCTTTCTTTGTCTTATGAGAGCAGCATTGAGATAGTGCTAAGACTACACAATTACTTTATTTGAAGGAAGCCCAATCGTCAGGAAGGACGGGCTGCATATATTATAATTAAACAAAAATTAAATTTGAGCACGCTATAGCATCATTTATCTCTTTTTCAACTGTAACTTTTTTTCTTTTTTATTTTCGGTTTTTTGCACTGGTGGCCCCTCACCTTATAGCTCTGTTGCAATGTGGCCCTTAACCTTTTTTTTTTTCAATCGGGTCCCCATTCTCATAAAATTGTTGCAATTGGGTCATTCCGTCTAATATCTGTTTATTTTTGGACGGGATCTCATTCGTGCTTCTCATGTGAGTTATTTTTTTAGGGCATTTTTTTCATTTTATAGACAATAAAATAAAAGAATGATCTAATCATCTTCTTCTTCATTGTTTTTCAACAAAAAAAATATATATATATATATATATATATATTCTTGACCAAGACCTTGAACGCAGCTGGAGTAGCATTAGCACTGTGGCATTATTTAAAAACAACAAACAAGCAAACTTAAATAAAATTCCAATAAGGTTAAAGCCTTAAAGAAAATATTCAAACTGAACATATTCAAACCAATAGACAAAACACCAAACAAATGATAAATGAAAACAATGGGTATACTTTTTTCAATCCAAAATTCTCGACTTGAAAAAGAAAATGAATCAACAAGCATTAACCCAGAAAAATCATCAATCCAAACTTATGTGAAGCAAGAGGATTCATGTCCAAAAAATCAAAATTTTCCAATCCAAATTTGTCGACTTACCACTCACTGCTCGCCACCCTCGCTGTCGTCTCTCTCTCTAACATTGAGGCGGAGCTTTCCAACGAACCTCCAACCACCGTGACCCCCAACATCGTCGCCTCTCCCTCCGACCCCAACGAAACCCCAACTACCGCGACCCCGAACGCCATCGCTTTCCTCGCCAACCTCGATGAAACCCAACCACCGCGACCCCCAACACCGTCGCCTCCCTCGCCGCCGCCTCTCTCGCCAACCTCGACGAAACCCAACCACTGCGAACCCACGCCAACATCGTCGCGACTCCACCATTTCTCGACGCTCTCGTCGTACGCTAGTAGCTGTGGGCTCGACCTAAACCCCTCGGATTCAAACTCCATGATGACGACAACCTCGCCTTTGTCCCAAGCTCGATGTCGCCTCCTTCCCATCCGTCCTCAACCCTGCAATGACAACAACCCACAATCCTGACCTGATGCTCAAAACCAGCGCGACGACCCTTGTGCGACAAACTGATAGGACTCGACCTATCGATGAGCTAGTAGAGCTTAGCTCACGCTCAATACATCAACAACCAGAGGAATAGCAGAGGAAAAGAAGAGAGTAAGGAGGAAGAATAAAGAGCGAAGCTAAGTGATAATTCATTCATAATTCTCTACGTGCCCTTCGTAGAGAATATAGTCTAGAATCATTCATAACAAAACGACAAATTACAGAATAACGAAATAACAATAAGCATGACCCTTGGCAAAATCCGTTACAAGGAAATTGATAGATTCTCTCATCACCCTTCACACAAAATCGTCACGCCAAGCAGGTGACTTCTTTGCACGATGAGACCTGCGAATCAATGGGTTGAAGCTATTGGGCTCAGACCTGGGCTTCTCCACTTCATCCTCTTGTATTGGGCCCGAATCTTCCTCTATGAGCCTTTGGGCTTGCTCCTTTGAAACTTCTGAGTCCAGGTCCAACCTCCTGCTCGTATCACTCCCGGCTGGTTCAAAAAACAGCTTGTCCTCAAGCTGGAGGTCAGAGTACATTGCCCTAAAGAGGTCGAAATCTTCCCAAGTGCTATCTTCTAACGTGGAGTCGTGCCATTGAACCAGAAGCTGCCGCCGAGGGCCGGTGGAACTCAGTATGGTGCGTGCATTCAATATCGCGATGGGCCAAGTAAAGGGACCGGTAGTCAATAACGTCGGAGGAAGAGGACGGCTGAGGGTTCCATCACGCTCGGTGTATTTACGCAGCAAGGAGATGTGGAAGACATTGTGGATTTTGCACCCTTCTGGTAATTTCAGACGATAGGCAACTGGGCCAACAGGGGCGAGAATCTCAAATGGGCCATAGAAACGAACACTGAGTTTCTGGAATCGTCGTCCGGCCAGCGTGGTCTGTCTATACGGCTGGAGTTTGACTAAGACAGAGTCACCGGGCTGAAAAGAAAGATCACGCCGATGCTGATTTGCTTGGGTTTCCATGCGAGTGCGAGCTCGACTAAGGTTGGCTTTCAATTCCTTCAACACGAGGTCTCTGTTGGTTAGTAACTCGTCCAAGGCTTTCACGGCCGAATCGCCCCGACGGTACGGGGGAATCTGATGGGGTTCCCGGCCGAAAACAGCCATGTAAGGAGTCATACCAATGCTACTGTGAAATCTAGTATTGTAGCTGAATTCTGCCCAAGGAAGATAGTGAAGCCAATCCCGGGGACGATCGTGGCAGAACAAACGTAAGTATTGTTCCAAACAGCGGTTCAAAACCTCCGTTTGACCGTCAGTCTGTGGATGGTAAGCGGAGGAGTTCTTCAGAGTCGTGCCACTGAGGGAGAACAAGGTGCGCCAGAAAGCACTCAGAAACACCGGGTCACGGTCCGAAACGATAGAGAACGGAAACCCATGGAGCTTAACCACAATATTAGTAAACAGGGCGGCGGTTTGCTCGGCAGTAAAATGGGGAGGCAGGGCCCCAAAATGGGCCTGCTTGCTAAGGCGGTCAACCACCACGAGGATGACGGACATGCCTCTCGCCGGTGGTAAACCCACTATAAAGTCCATCGACAAATCTTCCCACACATGAGCCGGAATCGGCAGAGGCTGCAGCAGACCGCTGGGAGGTGTAGTAGAATACTTGACGCGCTGACACACATCGCAAGATTCAACATACTTGCGCACATCCGCGCTCATGTCTACCCAAAAGAATTTAGTGGCCAGGCGGGCCAGGGTTCGCTTGATCCCCGGGTGTCCAGCGAGTTGGGAATCAGGGAATTCCTGTAAGAGTGCCGCCTTGTGGACGGAAGCCTTGCTGAGGCAGATCCGGTTCTTGTAGAAAAGGATGCCGTCGATCAAGGCGTAATGTAAAGGAGGCTGCCCGGAAGCAATCTGGTTGGTGATAGTGACGATGTCAGGGGCCCGAGCATTCTCGGTCTTGATATCCTCATAGAGGCGAGACCAAGCGCTAGTGATCAAAGCAAAAACAAGGGCGGGTTCCGTGGAAGGTTCAGAGGGCGAGTCGTGGCATCGCGACAGGGCATTGGCGACCATATTCATCGGTCCCGTCTTATACACAATGGTAAACTGGAACCCCAAAAGCTTCCGGAGGAAGTGTTGCTACTCCGGTGTTTGCACGACTTGAGTGAGCAGCTGCTTAAGACTCCTGTGATCGGTACGGATGATGAAAGGTCTTCCCAACAAATATTGTCGCCACTTAAGGACCGCTTCAGTAAGAGCAGCCAATTCCCGGACGTAAACCGAGGCAGCGCGCATACGAGGACAAAGCTTTTTACTATAGAAGGCAACCGGATGACCCCGTTGAAGAAGGACAGCACCGATACCCGTCCCCGATGCGTCGGCCTCAATCTCAAAGGGGTGCCCAAAATCTGGTAAAGCTAACACCGGGGCCGTCATCATAATGGCCCGTAGCTGATCAAAAGCAGTCGTAGCAGCCGGCGTCCACACAAATGAGTCTTTCAGGAGCAGATCGGTAAGAGGCAGAGCCAGGTGGGCATAGTTCCGAATAAACCGGCGGTAGTATCCGGTAAGACCAAGAAACTCTCGGAACTGCTTAAGGGTGGTTGGAAGTGGCCAAGAATTCATGGCTTCTAACTTAGAAGGGTCGGCGAGGAGTTGGCCTTGGTTGATAATGTGGCCGAGGTACTCGATTTGGTGTTGGAAAAAATGACATTTGGAAAGTTTAAGGTAAAAGGAGTGGTCGGCTAGGCAGGTGAGAACGGAACGGAGGTGAGTAAGGTGAGATGACAAGTCGGGGCTATAGACGAGAATGTCATCAAAGAAGACGATGACAAATTTGCGTAAGTAAGGACGAAAAATGGTGTTCATGGTGGCTTGGAATGTGGACGGAGCATTAGTGAGGCCAAATGGCATCACAAGGAATTCGTAATGCCCGTCGTGGGTTCGGAAGGCTGTTTTGTGGATATCATGGGGGTGGACGCGGATTTGGTGGTAACCGGAACGGAGGTCGAGTTTAGAGAAAATGCGGGCTGATCCTAGTTCGTCGAAGAGTTCGTTAATGGTGGGTATAGGGAAACGGTCTCTGATGGTAATGGCGTTGAGGGCCCTGTAATCGACACAGAATCGCCAAGTGCCGCCCTTTTTCTTAACAAGGAGAATGGGAGATGAGAAAGGGCTTTGACTCAGACGGATGATACCCGAATCAAGCATATCGGTGACCATTTTTTCGATTTCGTTTTTTTGGTAATGTGGGTAGCGATAGGGACGTATATTGACTGGGCGGGAATGTGGTTCGAGGAAGATATGGTGATCTATGGGTCGACGAGGCAGAAGTGTGGGTGGAGTGGAAAACAAAGTGCGAAATTGGCGAAGTAAGTTTATGGCTAGTGGTGGAATGGAGTCGAGCAGCTTATTCCAGAGGATGTTGTCTTCGTCATCACCGGAGGGAACCATAGGAATATTTGAAACAGTAAGGAGATAAAAATGCTGAATAGAGTCAGAAGTTACCAGAGATTGCAAGGAGCTGTAGGAAATCTGCTCGGCCATAGGGGAGGTTTGCCCACGGAGCGTCACCGTGGTGCCATCACGGTCAAATTGCAACGTTTGGGCGGCGTAGTTATGGCGCACTTCACCGAGGCCGAGGAGCCACTGAACACCGAGGACAACCTCCGGACCTTGAATAGGTAAAACGTAAAGAGCAACGGTGAACTCGTGACCTTGGACCCGAAGGGTCACATTGTCACAACGCCATTGGCATGTCAAGCGGCTGCCGTTGCCGACGGCCACGTAAAACGTGGGAATGGATTCCATGGTGAGCCCGAGACGTTCAACCACACTAGGTTGAATGAAGTTATGAGTGGCGCCGTTGTCGATCAAGAGTTGGACTGTGTGGGTCCCAATGATGCCCGGAAGGCGGAGCGTACGGGGACTAGCCTGGCTGGCCAGAGAGTGCAAGCTAGACACATCGCCCGTGGGTTCGACGTCTGCCGTAGGAAGGGGTTCAACAGAGACGTCGTCAAGATCATCATCGGTGCCGAGTAAGAGGTAAAACTTACTCTTACAACGGTGGCCCGGAACAAATCGCTCATCGCAATTATAACACAAGCCCTGCTCGCGTTTGGCATGTAATTTCGCCGGGGAGAGACGTTTGACTAGGAGGCCTGGTTTAGGGGCTGCTGTGGTCGGAGTGTGTGGGCGAGGCAAGGGGGTCGGGGGTGGGGAGTTGGCCGAGGAGGTGGGTGGGCGGGGAGCAGAGGTGGTGAAAGGGGTGAGGCGATGAACGCGGGTTACAAGATCAGAGAACTTAGCTTCGACGAGTTTAGCGCGGGCGGCCGCGTCGGAGAGCGAGATAGGTCGGAAAACGAGCAGCTCGCGCTGAATCTCCTTCTTAAGGCCAGAGAGGAAGAAGCTGAGTATGAGTTGTTCGTTGAGACCCGAAGTATGGCTAAGCAACTGTTCAAAGGCGGCCTGGTATTCTTCAACGGACCGAGTTTGCAGTAACTTGGAGAGCCGACCATAAGGGTCGTCATACAAGGCGGGGTCAAAACGGAGGCGTACCTCGCGAAGGAACGTGGGCCAGTCTGGTAACAAGCGGTTACTCTCCATAAGGCCAAACCAAGTAGCGGCAGCGCCTTCCAGGTGGAAAGCGGCAATTTGGAGGCGGAGAGGAGTCGGTGTACCGTGGAAATCGAAGAAACGTTCCACCCGAGCGATCCAAGTGCGAGGATCGGTACCGTCGAACTTGGGCACATCAAGTTTGAGAGAGCGGCCAGCGGAGGAAAACTCGGGACTAAGGTGAGGTGGTGTGGAGGTAGGTGGAGACGGTGTGGGTAGGATCCCGGCCGAGGAAGAGGCTGGAGGTGGTTTGGAGTCAGAGGGGTGGGTAGGGGTGTGGCCGTGCTGGAGAAGGGAGCGAACTGTGAGGAGATGGTCATCGTGGTGTTGGCGAAGGGACTTCATGGCTTCCGAGTGTTCCGATAGGGCCTGGAGAATCTCAGCCTGCTGAGCGTGAAGGGACTCCGTCTGAGATTGGAGACCCTTGACAACCTCATTAAGCTCGGCGTTCTTCAACATGGTAGCAAAAGGTGTTCGATGAAAGCACCAATGATAGGACTCGACCTATCGATGAGCTAATAGAGCTTAGCTCACGCTCAATACATCAACAACCAGAGGAATAGCAGAGGAAAAGAAGAGAGTAAGGAGGAAGAATAAAGAGAGAAGCTAAGTGATAATTCATTCATAATTCTCTACGTGCCCTTCGTAAAGAATATAGTCTAGAATCATTCATAACAAAACGACAAATTACAGAATAACGAAATAACAATAAGCATGACCCTTGGCAAAATCCGTTACAAGGAAATTGATAGATTCTCTCATCACCCTTCACACAAAATCGTCACGCCAAGCAGGTAACTTCTTTGCACGATGAGACCTGCGAATCAATGGGTTGAAGCCATTGGGCTCAGACCTGGGCTTCTCCACTTCATCCCCTTGTATTGGGCCCGAATCTTCCTCACGTTTCTCTATGTTCCAAAGGCTCACTTCATCCCCTTGTATTGGGCCCGAATCTTCAACATATATTTTGAAACAGTTTGAATCTTCACGTAATCTTCAGTAGATATTTCAAATCTGCACGTTTATCTGCTTCATGAATTCGAACTTGCTCTGGAACATTCTTGAATCTTCTACTGAATCTGAACTTGATATTTTGAATCTACTACACATAATTTGGCTTTATGGGAAAATCTGCTTCAACTAAATGTTGATTTGATTTGCACAAAATATCACCAACTACAAAACCTTAACAAACTCAATTAATTAAGATACAATACTTAAAAAGAGAAATATTCTTGTCCGTTTAGGTTCTTAAGGTGACTAAGAGACTGCTTTATAGTTTATTAACTGACATGTTTATGAATAGCACTTAAACACAAGTGCTACCTTTTAGGCTTTTAAGGGACTCAAAAAAATCAATAAATAAATAAAAAATCGCACTCCAAAGATTTCTTATACAATCCGTATCTATGTCCATATGATATGCAGTTCCCGACCATCCCCCAAAAGAGATTTGTTTTCCTTGAGAACATAAAATTAATTTTTTATTAGGTCACTTTAAGTAATGCCCAAATATCACCTTTAAATCTTTAATGGCCATTACGAAGCTTGAAATTTTTAAATCACATAGAGAAACAAAGATAAGACTGCACTATGAACCTGCCTATATATCAATCATTACTCCTATATACTTTTGCATCGTACAATCAATTATAAGAAAATGAACTAAGTGCTTTACCAGATAAGGGTAACAGAATATTAAATTACTCTCGTGTTTTGGGTCCATTACTGTGTTTTGAAATGTGAGAATGGATATGCCGTAGAGCAATTCTGTTGGTATGGGTAGGGCACTGCTAGTGTGTGTATATATATATATATAAATAAATTTATTTATATATATATATATATATATTGCGACCTGCGTTGTAGCCAAGGATGATAGGGTTCCTTTCTTACCTATTATTTGGTTTCATTCCAATGTTTTCGTTTTTATTTTTATTTATTTTTTTCTAACTTCAGTATAATATGTTAAAATTTTAATATTTAAATCGCTTTGAAATTTTAAAAAATTAGCAAACATTTTAACTTTAAGATACACATTTGAATGGCTTTCTCACAAATAAAAGGCTATACATGCTTTCGATTAGATTGGTTTACGGTGAAATCCTCAAATCATCAAATAGGCACGACGAAAACTTATTATCCGCGTGGTTTCAAGATCATGTATCAGTATCAACGTCTATCGGAGTTGGCTCCACTACAAGATCTTAGACCGGTACTAATTCCATGATACGGCCCTTGAAAATAAAAACTAGCGTATATGCTATCAATAACGTAAATATTATAACAACAGTCACAAAATCTCCGAATATGAAAGAGAATGTGAGAGTAGAAAATTAGCGCTCAATTTTCTCGAGTGTTGTTTTCAATATATTTATCTATATATATTTATATCCCTGTAAGAGAATAATGAAAATAAGTTATATAAATGTGTCTTGATAAATGTATTGTTTAGCTATAAAATACATAGAGTTTCGTAATGTGCAATATGTTTTGATTTACAAATATAATCGATATCAAACAAATATTTTTGAAAAAGTATATTAAAAAATAGAGCTAGTTAAGCAATTAGCCATTTTAAATGTAAAGTTTGAAGGATTTAGCCGTAGTTTTACGAAATTAAGGATTAAGTCATAACATGTAACATTTATACGTGTAAAAAATGTAACATTAAATGTAGCATTGCATGTATATAAAATGTAACACATGTAACATTATATATAATATTACACTTTTACACGTATATATGTTACATGTAACATAAAATGTTACATGTTATGGCTAAATCCTTAATTTCAATATTTTAGGGCTAAATCCTAAAAAATTACCCAAAAGTTTGGTTAAATGCCTAAAAAACTCTAAAAAATATTGTAAATTTGTTGAAAGTCTTTATCGTAAATATTGCATGGTATTATAAATAAATGTAATTGGCACCTATGGTCTATGTGCTTTTGGACATTTCACAACCTGGATCTTAAGTTATTTTTATAGGCACTTAAGTCACTAAACTTTTAGGTTTTGACAAAGTTAGTCCTTACGTATCAATTTTGATTAAATTACTGCCAAAATTTCATAAATATCATTGTATTAGTTTATAATTACATAATAAAAAAATGAGTTAAAATTATAATTATTCTTATTTAATTGAAGAATACATTTAAAAAAGATTAGAAAATTTTCATTTGAAGCCTGATGAAAGTGATCTATGTAATTTTGGTAGTAATAGTTTAATTAAAATTGATGGTAGGGATTAAACTTACAAAAAAAAAAAAAAAAAGTCCAAGAATTTTAAGTGCTTATAAAAATAGCTAAAAGTGTATAAAGTTTCTAAAAGTATGAGGACCATAGGTGCCAAATACTGTAAAATAAATTTTGATTATAATATAGTAGAAATCTCTCTCATACCTATCACAACATATTATCCAACATAAAATTAGATGTAACCATTGACTAATACACAAAAAAAAAAAAAAAAACAAACAAAAAAAAAACAAACAAAACAAAAAAAAACCAAAAAAAAAAGGTAATCTATATAAATGCCTCTCGATATTGTGTGATCCTTGCAAGTTGCACTTTAATGTTTCAAAACTGACACTCGTGTCCCCTGATGTTTGAAAACATTATAAGTTTACCCCATTTGAGAAAAAGTGGTGCATTTTGAGAGAAAAAAAAATTACATAAGGGGGTGTTTGTGAAAATAAATCTAGAATTAATTACTATAATTTTCTTAATTTGAAGGTGTTTGATCTTTAAAAATTTATACAAGCGCCAACAGATTAATGTTACGTTATTAATTCAATCAATTTTTTTTATGGATTGTGACGGAGAGGGTATATCTATAAATTTTTAATATATTAGGGGGGCAAAGATGACAGTTTTTAAATATTAAGGTACAACTTGCAATAATAGCACAACATTGGGGGGCGTTTGTATAGATAATAAAAAAAAATTCATAAAAAATTACAAGAAATCTAAAATATTATTATATTACTACAAATATATGATTGCTTACATATTGCTCTTGAGTAGTATTTGAAATGCAAAGAAGATAAAAAAAACTTCCCAAACATTTCAATATATATATTTTTAATGCAAACAAGATGAAAAAAAACATTCCCAAACATTTTAAATATTTTTTTAGAAATTTTAAGAAAATAGCCACTATTTACAAAATGATTTTAAAAATAGTCACAGTTTCAAAAAATTAAAAAACTAACCAAGTCAGAAATTTCTTACAAAATTTTTGCCTAGTGTCAGAAATTTCTGACAGTATTTTTATGTATATTTTTGTTATTGTCAGAAATTTCTTACAGTTTTATGGCTTTTTAAATTTTTTGAAACTGTGGCTATTTAAAAAAAAAAACACAATCCAAAATGAGTATTTACCTAACTGACCCTATTTTTTTGAATGCTAGTGTTCACCAATATCCATAATATTTAATCATATTCACGCACATTCAAGAATATTCTCAAGTGGTGAATTTTGATGGATATTTGAGAAAACAGTAGGGAAAACTAGTTAAATAGGCTATTTTGAAAATTACTTCTTAAATTTTAATCAGTATTTTGAAAAATTGAGAAAATAGTCATAATTCAAGTACAAAATGTATGAATTTCAACTTTCATAATTAATTAGTGGCTATTTTTTTAATAAACATAAACATTGACCATATTTTTTAGGTCAGTTAAGTAAATAACTATTTTGGATAGTGTGTTTTTAAAAAATAAGAACATTTTTAAAAAATTTAAAACTAGCTATGAAAAAAATTTCTTACACCGATAAAAATTTCTTATAATAATAAAATTAATTACATATAAAATTTGTTGTAAAAAAATCTCTTTCTTATCAAGGTAATAAATTTCTCAATTGACTATTTTTTTAAAATTTTGAAACAGTGGCTATTTTTTAAAATTATTTTTTAAAAAAGTGACTATTTGTTTAAAATTCTCTTTAGGTATTTAACCAAACTTTTGGGTAATTTTTTAGGATTTATTCTTAAATGTCGAAATTAAGGATTTAGCCATAACCCTAAACCCTAAAATGTTACATGTTATGGCTAAATCCTTAATTTTTAAAACTATGCCTAAATCCTTCAAATTTTACCTTTAAAATGACTAATTGCCTAAATGGCCCTTCTTTTAAATCATCTAAGTAAAATGACTATTTCTTATAATTTTTAAAAAAATATCTTTCTACGTGATTATCACTTTGAAAATACGGATAATATTGTGATAATATCAACCACGTCGTTGGTATTTTAATCCTTCCTTTATGCCATGGACCCCATTTTAAACGTCAAACTTAAAAGAGTATACTTGTCCTGTATGTGAGTTTTCTAGCTAGCAAGTATTTTAGTAGTTTTCTTTCAAATACTTAAATTAGAAGAAAACCAAATGGCGCGAGAACTGGTTTGCAGATGAAAGCGAAAAAAAAAAAAAAAAAAACACACACACACACACACAAGGCCTATTAAGAAAACTAAAAGTAGCAGTAAGACAGAATGTGGGCGAGTTAGGGGATATTTTTGTTATAATGCCACACACTCAGTCTTTGTAGGAAAGTTGGATTTTGTTGGGAAGACATGAACCCATAAACCCATCCTCCGAAATACCCTCTTCTTTAACACCACCCAAACAGAGCCTTACAACCAGAACACCCTTTTCCTTGCCGCTAAATCTAACCGTTTTCAAGGCCGTTTGAAAAACGCCTCTCACCCACTTCTCAAACAAGCTATTGGAGAAAGAAGCAGACCCAACACTTACCTCTTCTAAAACGCTCTCATCTACGCTCAAACTCACCACATTTTGCCTCCCACACATGACCTCACCGAAGCACGCTTCCATCTTTGACAGGAAGAGCTCCTTCATCTCGCGGTCTCGCGCGGGGCTGCGGTTGAACACCAGGAGGTTCTCGATGGACTCGAGGAAAGCGCTCGGGTTCTGAAGCTCCGTTGTGGTTTCTCGAGTCAGGTCGCTCGAGTTCGGGCTGAGCTCCCCCGGTTTCTGATCACTATCATGGTCGTCCTCGTCCGAGGCCTTGATGTTGAGGTCAAGGGTGCTGCTGAAGCTCGACTGCCTTGACAATGCACCATTCTTAGAGTCCATTCTGGGGTTCTTCGAGTGGTTGGGAATCTCCCTCTGGGCCGCTAATTTCCGCTTGTGGTTGAATTTGAGGCTCTCAAAGTGAGTACCTGTGGCTGTTTGGCTGATGTTGAGTGTCATCTGGATTACAGAGTCGTTGTTCTTCGCGCTGCTCTCGTGGCTCGTCGCGTCGCATTTGGTCAGGATGAGTATTGTGCTCCCCAGATTTGCTTCTTTTCTGGTTATGTCTCCGAATTTTCCAGTCTCAAAACCATCAGATAGGAATTTCATGAACTGGGCATCGGCTGAATCGATGTCTTCCACAAGCACCACAAGTTTCTTGCTGGACTTTAAAGCCTTTTCGAGGATTTTGGATTCCTGACTCGCCGCATTTCTTTTTCTTTGGTTCATATCCAGTTGAAGGAGCAAATCGGACGAGCCAAGCATCGATTCCGCCATCGCGCGAGCTAGTCTTCTCTTCCCTATAGTGTCATTCCCCTGAATCAGCAGCCAAGTCTCACGCTTCGTCGTTTCGGAAACGATCATGGCTTCCACTACCGAAGGAATCACCTCCGACTGCCAAGGCACATTCTCTTTCAAAATCCTGCAAATTTCATCTCTTTGCAAATCCCCACATCGCCACGAGCCAGACGAAAACGGATTGCCGAGAGCAAGGGTTATCTTCTCCTCCTTCCCTACTCCGCTGCTCCTCAAGAAGTCCAAGCTCGTCCCCCCTACTTCGCTGCACCCGAACTCGATGGTGCACGAGTTCTGTCGCCTGAACCGGGGCAGGAATCCCGAGCCTGGTCCAGACTTGGAAGCCGGATCAGCGAAGGCGATTGAATTTGTGTCATTGCCCATGGTATTCTGCTTCTGCCACCACGACGGGTACGATTCGGCATAGGAGTAGCTTTTTCCGAGTAGGCTTTGAGTGTTGCACAAGGCAACGGGGCCGAGATGAGTCTGAGTTTGCCTTCCTTGGTGCAAACTACGGCACAATCTGCTCCATTTTTTACTCAGCTCAAGCAGTTCTTCCTGAAAATCAACCACGCCCTAGATTCATTATTTATAAAAATAATAATAATAATAATAATAATAATGAAAATTGAGTTTTTTTTTAGATATAAAAGCCATTGTTTAAATTTTTGGGATGAATCGGTGACTTAACAAGTTTTGCGTAAAAAATATAGTGACAAAATAGCGGTCAATATTGATTGGGTACCTTGTGAGGGAGTTGGGTCCCATGAGGTTGCAGCCAGGCAGGCAGTTTCTGACTGCCAGTTTTGAGCAACTGAGCCTCTTTTTCACAATGTGAAGCGCATTCACTGCAGCAAGTGAGATTGTTGTTGGTGTTGTTGTTTTTGTTATGATCTTGATGGTCTTTGGCGTTGATAGTTACTGTTTTTGTTTGAAGCAATACTTGAGAATTGTATGGGTTTTGTGGGAACATTATCCTTGAGTCGTGGACGCTGTCGAGGACAAAGTGCAACAAATAACGTCAAAATTTACTGGCACGGAAATAATATATATACTGAGAATATTAGAATAAAGGAAAGATTTCGACAGGCCAAGTGTCCACAAAGCGTAACACAAGGTTTGAAAGAAGAACATGTTTGAATTGTGGGAAAATAATTGAATTCAAAAGCTCTTTTGTCGACAAGCATGCTTTCAATATCCAAAAAGCTGGTGACTTTTTGGATCTATTAATATGTAAATACGTATAATACTTTTAATACATATCTTATGTACCTAATATAAATACTACATAGTATACAGTGTAATTTTTTGAATTGCTTTCTTTTTTTTTCTCATCTTTCAATGCTAAAAAAAAAAAAACTTTTTTTATTACATTTTATTTTTCATTTTTATTTTTATTTTTTATGTTTCCTTTTATGTACTAGCCAAAACTCAGCTATAGGTAATGATGCATGTAAAGATCCGTTTCCTACGTAATTATTGTTCTCTTAAATATGCTAAATATTATTGCACGAATATAAGATCCCATTTTTGTTTTTGTAATATTGATTCTTTGAAGACCATGATCAGATTCCTTTGAGCATGATACAAAGGGTCATCTCAAATGGGCACATAACATAGTTTTCATGATGTATCGTGACTTGGTTAAAGGACAAAAAATATTCAGTAATTAAAACTCAAAGTAACTTTTAAAACCATTCACTTCTCTTAAAATCTCTGTCGGTGAAGTGAAAGCAAGTAATTTTCAGTAACCATAATACCCGGACAAAACAATGAGAGAACAAAAAAACAGTATCATTCGCGTTTGTCTCACCAACCGCACTTTATTTTTATTTTTATTTTTAAATCTCAGCGTTACTTCTGATATCTTTCAGAGTTCAGGCCATATATAGCTAGTCTCACAAGAAGAAAAGTCCAAAAAAAAAAAAAAAACATTTCAAAGAAAACAACAAAGTAATAATTACTCATATAGAGGATAATTAGCAAATTATTTTTAGCAAATTAACACGCATATATTAATTAAAAAGTAGATAATTAGAGAGAGAGAAAAAAAAAATTAAACCTGGAAGGTGCATGAAGGCTCAAACCGAGTCCACCTGAAGGAACAGACACAGCTTGAAGAGCCCACTGAGCCTCAAGCGACATTGGCTGTCTCATTTGGCACTTCATGTACGTCTGATAGCTTGCACTTGCCATTACCCACACCTTCGGTACCGTCTCTAACGGCAAGCTTTTTCCAATATTAATATGATTATCATGATAATCACTGATCATTAATAACTTCGCTATTTCCTCCACCAGCTGATCAGCCGCGCTAAAGCAAACCGGCTTATCTCTTTCCTCAACATTACCATCATTGACAGCCCATTTTAGATCTCCTATGTATATTATAACTCCCCCATCATGATGATGATGATCCGATCCTTGAGACAACACCTTACTCTTGAGCTCCGAAACCCTCTTCCCCACATCCTCTCTCCTCTTCATCTGCCTCAGAGAAACGGCCGAAGAGAGAAGCCGAAACTCGACGAAGCGAGTCCGCCTCAGCGCCTCCGGAACCTCTCCTCTATCGAACCGTCCCATCAGCTCCGCAACCAGCCCTTCGGCCACCGCCTCGGAGTCTCCGACGATGACGGTGTTTCTTCTCTTCTTCCTGGAAAGTGCCTCCATGACCAACTTGACGTCGTCTTCCTTGGCATCATGAGAAGCGGTCGGGGCGGCGATGACTGGCAGCTTCTTTGGAGGGGAAAAGAGGGACGAGGTTTGGTCGGAGGAAGAGTAGGGTATGAAGTGGGTACTGTGCCAGAGGAAATTAGGGTCAGATTGAGAGGATGATGAGATCGGCGAGCAAGGCGAAGAGAAGACGCCGCCGGAGGAATTGGCGGCGTAGCAATATGGGAAGACCGAGGAGGCCGAGGAGGAGTCCTCGAGGTTGGTCTTGACAGCGGTGCTGGAGAAGCCGGCCTCTCGCATGACCCTGCTGACGCTGGGGTCATCGAGGATCGAGATGATGAGCTGCTCGAGCTCTACTCTGACGGCGAGGAGGGGCTGCTGCTGGTGCTGGTGGAGCTGGTGCTGGTGTTGGTCGGCGCAGCCGCGGCGCTGGTGGGCCTGGGCGCGCTTGAGAGCGGCGATGAGGGCGTTGGAGAGCGAGGGCTGGCCGTGGAGGAGCGGGCCGGGAGCGGTGGGGAGGCGGTTGAGGGCGACGTTGAAGCAGAGCTCAAGAGCGCGGCATTGGAGACTTGGGACGCACTGAGGCTGAGGCTGAGACTGAGAGTTGAGGCAAGCCCTTCTCAGGAGGCTGGCTCTGGAGCTGAGAAGAGCTGCGGCCACGTGGAGAGGAGTGACCTGCGCATGGCCTCTCCGCCTCGCCAACCCCAGAGAGTGCTTCAGAACCGAAGCAGCCTCCGCTGTGAGGGTCTGCTGTAGTGCACAAACTCCTGAGCGCATCACTCGGCCAAATACCCCACCCCTCACCAACCCCCCTTTGTTTCTTTCTTTCTTGGCACCAAAAACTCACCTCTCTCTCTCTCTCTCTCTCTCTCTCTCTCTCCCTCTCTCTTCTTTTTTGTTCTCCTCCACAACCCTAGTCTGTTTGGCTAGACTGAGCAGAAGGTTTGATAAAAAAAAAAAAAAATGAAGATGAGCTTTTAAGTACTACTCTACTCTATTGTTCAAGGCGGTGAATACAGTACAACAAAGGAACAAAAAATATATAGCTACGTACGTTTAGCTTAGCTGCTCTTACAACAGCACTATATGTACTGCCTGAAATGGCAAGTAGCAGAGAGATAGTGAGGTTTTTTAGAAAAGAAGGGTTTTCAGAGCTTTGGTTTTGAGCTTTAGAGAGGCCAGGGTAGACCACGCCACCTTTATACTTCCTCTTTGTTGAACGCTTTATTTTTCGCCCTTCTTTTTCCTATAGCGCTTTTTTTTTCGATACATGGGTACATATACATATATATATATATATACATGGGTGTATATTTATATATATATGGTTCTCTCTCTCTCTCTCTCCTGTATAGGACCTCTTATTTACTGTTAATATCGCACCATGCACATTATTAGCTACGGGAAAATGGTATGAGCGATAATTATATCATTATTGCTGATCTGTTGTTTTTAGAAAATAAGTTATGGCCCTTTTTATGTATCCTAGTAAAAATAAAAAAATAAAAAATAGTGAATTAAGAGGCACGCATCTATATAGCCCTTTTCCTTCTAATTAAAGGAATATCCAAAAGCTGTGTAGTAACTGAGTCTTGATAGCATATATTAATTTACTTGAAAAAAAATTATATTTAGCTCCTGTGATATACTATGATTCTCATATTGGCCCCTTTTATGTTAAAAGTCTAAGTTGGCATTTGATATTTGATATGTTTGATAAAAATGGCCCATCCATTAACATAATTAATGTAATATAATTTAAAAAGACCGTAATAATGGCCTCTAAACTTATCGTGGAATATTGGCAAGTATAGAGCCTTATATATTTTTCCTGGCAATTTAGACCTTGGACTCTTAAAAGAGTAAAAAATTACCGTTAATTTTTGCATGAAAACTGGCACGTGCTGTGCATTATATAGGCTGTTTCAAAAGGCTAGAAATGAGATAAAAATAACATCCTTAAATAATTTAAAGAAAAATATATATAAATTGCAAATTCTAAAATCATATTCATTTTTTAATTTTCATTTCATCCAAAAAAAAAATTCTCTAACCTAATAATGTTTTGTATAAGAAATAAATTTTTTTATAGGTTCATAATCCCAACCATTACAATATATATTAAATCAAACAGATTATCAAGAGTACATCTAACACAACTTGGAATTTCATACATCCGAATCTGTATGTGATTTGTGAACTGCAGAAAAACTACAAAAAATTGTATGGAATTGAGTAGATCTCTCTAGCTAATGGGAATACGTTGAAATATAAAAAGAGTAAAGAATGCCTCCCGTGCAACTCATGATTCTGGGTCCAAGTATGAACAGGATTTGGCTGCATTTGCCAGTTGCCAAGATTTAAAAGTTTAGGATCAAAAGAAAAGTTGAGGGCAATTATGTCAATTGATGATAACTACAAAAATTTGGGTAGCAATCCAAATCACATTTTATATATATAACAACTGGGTTTAAATTTAAATTTTTGTGAGTGAGTTTAGTGTAGTAAAATGGTTCAAACCAAATTTCAAAACAAACAACCTCTTAATTACTAAAAAGATGAGAAACAAATTCCCACATTTAAATTATGTATTAGATGT
The DNA here is from genome assembly GCA_018132145.1 of Boehmeria nivea var. tenacissima. Lineage (NCBI taxonomy): Eukaryota > Viridiplantae > Streptophyta > Magnoliopsida > Rosales > Urticaceae > Boehmeria > Boehmeria nivea. Next base: position 2,319,392 of record CM030885.1, on the reverse strand, counting down.
TCTAATACCCTACCCGATTCATCTAGAAATCTTAGTTTAAACCCTTCGCTACTCGGTAAAAGACGCCTCCTCTTTGTATTTATTAAGACTTTTCTAAATAAATCTATTACTATTTTTTCAAAAAGTAATCCAAGATTTTTCTTGTTCTTGTATAATTCTCATCGCCATCACGTGGTACTGTAACAACTGAGTTTAAGTTTAAATTTTTATGAATAAGTTTAGTGTAGTAAAATGCTTCAAATCAAATTTCAAAACAAACAACCCCTTGATTACTAAAAATATGAGAAACACCGTCATGTGGTTTTTGTGCTCATATTTAGTAATGAAGCAGCTATTTTAACTGTCGGTTTAAACAAAAAGGGCCAATTTCAGATCTTTTTATATGGCATGGGCCAAATTTGAAATTTGGGTCAAACGATAAGGGATAAAATTAGAATTTTTCCCACTTAGTTATAGAGATTTTAATACTGGCGAAGTTGAGATCCTACTATCAATTAGTTCGAAGAACATAAAAAGATATGTTACTTTTGTCAATTAAGTCATTATGTACTACTATTATCCCTTACCATTACATACCCAGTAGATATTGTACATATATATATATATATATGTTATTTTTCTGCATTATAAAATATAGAGTTTGCAACATGCGTCGAAAAGAATGTATCTAAAGTTGGATTGAGTAACCTCAGATAGTAATGAGTTGATCATAATTACATTATGTTCGAGTGCCTTGGAATAAACTATTAGAACATTTCTCTTGAGAAGCCGGACTCTCGCATGACCTTAGAAGGCGTAGCTCAGGCGGTAAGTAGCAAATGTTTACAGTTGTATGTTTCTGAGTTCGATTCTTAGGGAAGTGTGAGGAAAAACAAAAATTAATTTGGGCATCGGCCCACCCTCCTACCTTAAAAAAAAAAAAAACTTAGAATATTTAATAAGCAAATAGATTTAGTATTTTCTCTTTCTTTTTCATCTTTATACTTCCTTCTATTAATTTGGCGATGATGAGATTGTACATTCTCTAGTCAATGGATTTAATTTGTGAATTGGATAAAGTAACCGTACCACTCATACTAGATTGAAATTAGCTATTATGACTTGCCTAGTAGTCCATCCACAAACTAGCCCTTTTTTTTTTTAATAACTTATTTTCCTAACTGTTGGTGTAGAATTTGAACCAACGACAAGATCCGCACCTCTAGGGTGTGATGCGGCAATGAAAATAAAGAAAGTGGCCGGAAAAGTAAAGAGAGGGAGATTTTTAGAGTGGCTCGGCCCTCCTCCGGAGTAAAAGCCTACGTCCACTGTAGTTTTATATTTTTCTTTGGATATCCAAGTACAAATTCCGGCCAAAGAAGAGGAAAAAGATCCCCCTCTAATGGAGTTATCCTCTCCCTTTTATAGCCAAGGGAGAGAGGTTGCGTGTGTTAATGGTCTGACATCCTATCCTCTTAAAATCTGGGATTAGGTGACCGACTACCTCTGCAGACATACATTGGAAATGACATCTACAGTACCTATCCGACAGTCTACAGCACCTGACAGCCCCCTACAGGCGGGGACAGTCAGTCATCTCAAGGAAAGGCCTAGACTACCGTGCGCGGACTTCATTTTCGACCGGGAAGCGCCAGCTCCGGGGGCCAAACCTTCCATCTTGAGTGAAGTCCTTGCTTCCTCTTTGAGGCTAGCTTTACGGGTGTGGATCATCTTCGAGGATCCACGGCCTTGTCCATCAATCCCTCTTCGAGGGTCTCCTCGCCCGTCAATCCATCTTCGAGGGTCTTCTTGTGAGCTTCGCTCCTCCTTCGGTGGAGCTCTTCATGATCATCTCCGAGGGCGTACGATCGAGGATCATCTTCGACAATCCTCGCTCATTCTTTGTTCCTGTGATGACGTGACGTCTACTTTCTTCGCGGCTGAGGGCTTGTGCACGCCTCTAATGCCCCTCGAGGACTTCGCCCCCGAGGCTACATTCCTTGACGAAAAATCACCTACAACATCTGCCCCCCAATCCCGAGGGTACGAACCGTGCCGCTTGGGATTTCTTCCGTGAAGCTGCCACACCTCTTGGGACTTCCTTCGTATGATGCTAATCTGCTGGGGATGCATCGTCTGCCGCTGAGGAAGCCATTTGCGGAAGCGACTCTGGCTATGCCGAATCTTCTTGCTGTCTCGAAGGAAGACATCTCTCCGGTCGAGGACTCCGTAGAGAAATGGGGTTTGACCCCTTCGGAGCTAGACGCCCCACCGGTACTAACTCTGTCGGCTCTGGCACCGACCCAAACTTCGCCTGGGTTGGGGTGCTCGTCTCCGACCATCTTCGATGGTGGAAAATGGCTGTTACCTATAAAATGAACACACGTTACGCGAAGCATATTACGAGTTTAAATACTACCTGCTTTCTGCTGTTGCCACCGACTACACAATCAAATCCCTTCGGGATTATCCATGGAGTCGCACGTCGTGTCCTCTTCGAGGACTACAACTCGTCTGAATCATGCCATCTGCGAGGGTCATGATCATAGCAAATTAAGCGATTGATTAGCCTGCACCGAACGAGTTCTTCTTCGAAAAACTGCCCTCGGTCAAACCTAACCATCGACGAAATTTGCGGGGGCCTCTTTACTTCTATGCTTTGGTGATCACATCTCGGAGTTCCTTCTTTAAGCATACCTAGGTCTTCTACCTTCTTCGAAGAGCAGAATGGTTCTAGGAGAAAATTAGCCAAATGCCCCCTAAGTTAATCTCCGAACAGGGTCCCTTCTCCGAAGGGATGGCCTGATAAGAAAAACCTTTCTATGGCAGGAGGCTTCAACGGTTGAAGCCTACGTAAGCCCTTCGGACCCACGCGGTCTAGCCTCGCACGTCTTCGAAGTACCTATAGGGCGCACCTATTTCTTTACGGTACCTCGGATGCCCCCCAGGCTGCCTGAGCGCTTCGCAGTCAAAAAGGCAGTCGAGGGTGGTGTTTCTAGGAGTCGTCCGCTTCGCGGTTCACTGCTTCATACACCGAGTTTATAGTCCGCTTCGCAGACTCTTTTGAGTTTTACTGTCTACTCCGCAGACTCTTCTGAGTTTATAGTCTACTCCGCAGACTTTTTATTGGCTTTATGCCGGGCGGGGGGCTATCCTTGCTTCACGAGTTGGTGATGGTCCCCCCAGTCCTGATGGAGTGTCCCTGCAGGCGTCTCCGCAGGTCTCTTCTTCCGTCGGTCCCCTTCGGGGTCTCCTTGGGAAGTCTCTATGGCCTCGGACTTCTTCGAAGTCGAAGCCTCAGCGTTGATGTAGTTCTTGGCTCGCCCCAGGAAATCAGAATAAGTCCGCGGCGGCTTCTTGTTGATGAAGAATGCGAACAGAGTATCCTCACGGACTGCGGAGTTTGCAGCCAGCAGCAGGGCATCGTCAGCCAGAGGACCCACCTCTACCGTGGCCTTGGTGAATCTCTTAAGCCAGGCTTGGAGGGTCTCGCCGTCCTGCTGCTTCACTCGAAAGAGATAAGCAGGGTTCTTAAGGTGCCTTCGGCTCCCCAAGAATTGTATGGCGAACTTCGTCTTTAGGTCCTGTCAGCTCTCGATTGAGTTGGCAGGGAGTCGATACCACCACCTACGTGCTTCGCCCGCGAGGGTTGTGTCGAACAGTCGGCACTTGATGGCATCAGAATAGCCATAAGCGCGGGTCCACGAGGAGTAGATCCCCACGTGGTCAGTTGGATCCCCGGTCCCATCGAATAGGTTTACCTTCGGTAACCTGAGTTGATCGGGGACGGGGGCGCTGAGAAGGTCTTCGGTCAGGGGAGTGAAATCCCCGTCCAGAATTCCTTCGCGGGCAGTCCCACCAAGGAGCCCTCGAAGACGCTCGATCTCCACGGGCGAGAAGTTTTGGGATGCCAATGTCCGCCTGCTGAAAACGGTGGTAGCCGATCCACCGGCTCGGAACCCCGGCGACCGCGGACCTCCGGTGCGGGCTGAACCTTTGGCTACATCGGCGGCAGGTCGCGAGCCTTCGGCTCGGACCACAAGCGGCCGCACACTTTCGGTGTGGGCCGCGGGCTTGCACACCGTTGTAGTCCTCCGGCGGCGTAGGACGCGGGTTGAACCTTCGGCTACGTCGGCGGTAGGTCGCGAGCCTTTGGCTCGAACCACCGCCGATCGCACTCCTCCAGTGTGGGCCGCGGGCTCGCGCACCGTCGTAGTCCTGAGGCTTCGATGGTTGTGTACTGGGGCGTCTGATCCACTAGTAGTCGCCTCCTTCGGGTCGGCCTCGGTGGTGCCTTCGGCAGCCACCTCAGCCTCGACTCGGAGTCGCGCCCAGAGTACGTCCGTTTGCTCCTTGCCGGTGAGGAGCGGCGGTCGACTCTGGCTTCGAGCTAGAGTCTCCAACGCGCCGCTCATCCGCGCCATGAACTCCTCCATGCTCGTCAGCCTCTGCTCGAGCTGCTCTTGCTCGGAGGTCTCGGGGCTTTTTCCTGCTCGTCTGGTCGTCGGCGCCATGATCTCCGACCACGGGTGACGACAAAACTTCTGGAAGAAAGCTCGAAAGAAAAACTGGAAAGAAAGGGCAGAGGGGCCCTCCTTCTAGCGCCAATCTGTTGGTGTAGAATTTGAACCAACGACAAGATCCGCACCTCTAGGGTGTGATGCGGAAATGAAAATAAAGAAAGTGGCCGGAAAAGTAAAGAGAGGGAGATTTTTAGAGTGGTTCGGCCCTCCTCCGGAGTAAAAGCCTACGTCCACTGTAGTTTTATATTTTCCTTTGGATATCCAAGTACAAATTCCGGCCAAAGAAGAGGAAAAAGATCCCCCTTTAATTGAGTTATCCTCTCCCTTTTATAGCCAAGGGAGAGAGGTTGCGTGTGTTAATGGTCTGACATCCTATCCTCTTAAAATCCGGGATTAGGTGACCGACTACCTCTGCAGACATACATTGGAAAGGACATCTACAGTACCTATCCGACAGTCTACAGCACCTGACAGCCCCCTACAGGCGGGGACAGTCAGTCATTTCAAGGAAAGGCCTAGACTACCGTGCGCGGACTTCATCTTCGACCGGGGAGCGCCAGCTCCGGGGGCCAAACCTTCCATCTTGAGTGAAGTCATTGCTTCCTCTTTGAGGCTAGCTTTGCGGGTGTGGATCATCTTCGAGGATCCACGGCCTTGTCCATCAATCCCTCTTCGAGGGTCTCCTTGCCCGTCAATCCATCTTCGAGGGTCTTCTTGTGAGCTTCGCTCCTCCTTCGGTGGAGCTCTTCATGATCATCTCCGAGGGCGTACGATCGAGGATCATCTTCGACAATCCTCGTTCATTCTTTGTTCCTGTGATGACGTGACGTCTACTTTCTTCGCGGCTGAGGGCTTGTGCACGCCTCTAATGCCCCTCGAGGACTTCGCCCCCGAGGCTACATTTCTTGACGAAAAATCACCTACAACACTAACATTAGCCGTTTAGAAAAATAAGTGAATTTTCAAACAAAGTTTTAACTATTTCATTTTTTTCTTAATTAAAAAATTTAATAAAAAACCCATAGATGGTAGTTCGGGCTTGGCCAAGTCGCTCGGCCCGCTTTTTATGATGGGCTTATTGGACCGGAGGTAGGCTTGGCCAAGTCGCTCGGCTAGCTTTTTTATGATGGGCTTATCAGACCGGAGGCAGGTTTGGCCCGTTCATGCTTGTTAGTCGGGCGGGGCCAAGTCGGGCTATGAAAATGAAGGGGATGTTAGGGCCGCTCATATGCCCGGTAAAGTGATCGATGTGATTTTTGGGCTGGGCTCGGGCCTATCATTCTTAACGGCCTGAAATAAACAGGCCGACAAGCTTGTTGGGCCGGTTTTTTTTTTTTTTTTTTTGTGAAAAAAATGTCTTTAGATGATTTAATATAGTAAACTATAAAATATAAAACATAATAGGAGGAGCATGCAAATGTCATAATTAAGAGTGATGATGAGATTAAGACAAACCAAAAGGGAAAAAAAAATTGACAATATAAATAAAGAAAAAAAAGAAGATCAACATATCAAAATACAGAAGATTGTAAGGGTTTTTTTTTTTTTTTTTGTGGTAGTAGAGTAAAAGAAGTGATTGGTATATAGAAAATTCATTTTTTTGGGGCCTTTTAGAAAATATATATATAAATGAGGAGAAAATTTGATCCCGTGCTACTTTTAACATTCAAGTTTACAACTTATCTACTATTGCGTGTCATCCCATTTTTTTTAGTAAATTACTATGTTACAATCTTTCTCCCCTATTGTCTTCATCATTTGTAACAAAAGAATGGGCAATTAGATCAAATTTATTATAAAAAAGTGACATTGACTACAAAACTTCTTTTAAAGTGGTATTTTTCAAATAAATTGTCTAGAAGTGACATTTTAAAAATTTTTCAACAATAATTAATACGTATCGGGTCAGGCGGGGCCGGGTCCGTTTATATTCCTTGGTCAGGCCGAGCGGGCCTGGCCCATGGACAACATTCCTAGGCCTAGCTTGCCCAATACATATATTTCATGCCAACTGAGCTCGATATAACACTTCAAGCCGGCCCCGAACTGCCCATTGAGCATGGCCCAAATTGCCACCTCTAAGATAATCTTAGAAATAGAAGTATCAACTGTAAGTTTTTATAGATCACAACCCTAAAGTACCTCGTGAGATAAAAGAAGTGCCATTTATAAAATTAAGATGCTAAAATTAGAATTTTGAAAATATAAAGAATATTTGTGCATTTATTTAAAACTCAAGATAAATTTTTATGTTTTTTTTCCATGATATATATATCACCAATTTTTACCAGTAAAATAAATACAATCTTAACTCAATCAATTGATTATAAGCATAAACAAAAAACTAAAATTATTTCTGTTTACTTGATTTATCTGGTTATAAGCTTATTAATTTTTTTACTAACTATCCACGTACAAAAAAATGCAGCTTTGATCAATTATTTCAAACGAAATTCAACATCACTGTACACTTTTGAGACAGGGTATTTAATGAGTATTTGCTTCAATTTGCATGTTATAATTAGTATTAAAGTTAAGTTTAGTACTTGGCAACGTTTTCATTTATGGGGGCTTGCAAAATATCAGTAAAAATGTAAAATTTCGATTGGCATGATGTACCAATCACATAATTTTACTGTGATAATGATCAAAAGCTGCAAAAGAAGATATCAATCTACTCTACTTTTGTGTTGTTTCTATATTTTATATATTTGTCTTCTGCAACGAGAATATGCATGTGATATCAGATCGAAGAGAGCAACATGAGTGTAAAACATGTAATTAAAATAAGTTTTTACGAGTATTAACGCAAGTCTCTCAACTTTAGTTCTCTAATGCTAATATATGAGGTATATTTTATTGGGACAGAAAAAATAATAATAATAATAGTAATAAATCAAGGGTTCATCAAGCAGGGTCCGAAAAAGGGACCCACTTCTTAGTGTGTTGTGTTTTTAATATTTCTGAGGAAGAGCCTTCCCTCCTTTTTCCTCACCATGCTTTGAATGGACAGACAAAGCCAGCAGAAATTCAAAAAAAGTACTAAAGGGGAAAGGTGGAAAGAACACCAAGGGTGTCATGAAAGATAAAAAAGAAAACAATAAATAAATAAAGAGGGTACTGTAACATAAAATTTTTGCCTTTTCCTTTTCCTTTTTCGTGTTTATCATTTTGTTTTTCTTATAAATAAAAGTAATGATCCGTTCAGTGTTGGCTTATTCTCAAGAGAATAGAGAAAAAGAGGAGTCTCTCTCTCTTCACGCCAATCCTCGTAGAGAGACAGCATTTTATTCCCCAAGTACCCAAAAAGCAACCATCTGTCTGCTATCTTACATTGCATTATTGGCTCTTTTTCAGCTCTTCACTCTCTCTCTCTCTCTCTCTATCTGCAAACTGCCAACACCTTTTATCTTTAATCTCATATCATTACCATCAACCCACTTAGAACATTTTGATGTATAATGTAAAGGAATTAAAGCAGAAATCAGATCTCTTTTGATTACAAATTTGTGTTCACAATTGTCGATTTAATGTGCTTTAACGAGACACATTTATCACAAACCTTGTTTTGACCAAAACTAGCTGGTCGAATACTTTATTTTGATGAGATGTATTGCCGTTTCATTAGTTTTCGAATAATGAGTCTTACATTCTAATAGTAGTCCCTTTTTTTAGTTTGGTCATAACTCATAAATGCCAAATATACTGTCACTCTCAAGTCTCACCTAACAATTAGAAACTTTACATAAATATGAGTTTTGGTTTTAAAAGTTTTTTTTTTTTAGTTCTTATTAAAATTGGGAGCTGCTCTGAAATCTCCCATTAATTAGGGAAGGCCAGTGTGTTTTGATCAAATGGTCAAAAAAGTTATATTTTTTTTAAAGAACATAGAAATTGAGGGCGGAGTTAACTCCACCAAAAAATTCATATGTTGGGCTATTGCATTGAATGACGAGGTACCAGTTGTGCAATAAATGAGGTCCCACTTGCTTCGGTCTCACTTAAACACCTCCCTTTTGTGCAAATAATGTAGAACCAACAAAATCACATAAAGGAACCAAAAAAAAAAGTACTCTAAATGTTAACCCTTAAGCAGATGACTCTGCATAAATTTCTCAATTTGGGCACAACCACATACCCCCATTTTTGTTACAAATGGAAATAAAACAACAATCATATACCCCAAAATTTTAAGACCCATACCAAAAAACAATATATATTGCATATTAAAATAAGGAACATGCAAAACAAATGCTAGTCACGCAAACCGTATTAAACTAAAGCTTTCTCATTCTTTGACATTAGGAAGGAAGGTTTGGAATTTGCGTGTGCCAATTCCAACAGTGATTCCCACTTGGCCGTGTGCTAGGCTTCAATTGTGTTGCGATCTTTTTCCTCTTCTTCGCAACCTCCTTTTTTGTGATCGCTTCCGTGTGCCTTTTGCATTAGTCGCTTCGAGCAATGCTGCTCCGAGAAGTCTATCGCGTCGTGTGCGTCTTCTAGATCGGCCTTACCCAAATCCTAAATTAATTCGCCCAGTAAAGGGGAAAATATAACTGGAATCAGCTCATTGCCGACCAAAAAAAAAAAAAAAGCTTTCTCTAACTCTACCTATAATCGAAATTATAATGATTAAAAAAAATACTAAAAAAATTCACAAAATAAAAAATCTTTAGACTTCACACATTTAGGCGGGATTATTCAAGTAAGATGGGTCCCACAAATCCTATATAATAAATGGAATACTGTAGCATGTGGGCCCAAGTCCAGCAGCCAACCTGCAAGAGCATCGCTAAAATACTTCTTATGTATCAAATAAATGCTTAATAATAAACGTTGGATAGTGCGTTAATGGTGCTAGATTGGGTTACACCGGTCTCTCCTAATTTGTGGGGGATTTCAGAGCTCCCGAAGTGGTTTAAATCTTCAACTAAGCAAAGGTTTTTGAACTAAACCTCCATCCAGTTATCACCCCCGTTTTGAGGCGTGACAACTATATTGTCCGATATCTGGACATTATGTAGACAAATCTTGATTACTTTATTATTATTATTATTTTTAACAGAGATTAGAAACTATTTGAAATCATCAATTAATGGTCATTGAATTAAGATATTCCGTACCGCATAAGATATAAAGGACGTTCATTAGTTGCTGAGAAGAATGGTTTCCTTGTTTTACTTGGCTTCCTTATTTTTAGTAAGACACTTAGGTTATGTTTGATAAAATTTTTGTTTTTTGTTTTTATAAAAGAAAATTTCACTTCATTTTGTTTTCAAAATTTAAAAAATAGAAAACATGTTTGGTAATCGCAATTCTCTTTTTTCTTTTAAAAAAATGAAAAACACAAATGATATGTGGTAACTAATAAAAAAAGAGTGCAACGAGATAAAATGTAAAGATGAAGTATATAAAGAGTGTAAGAATATAGAATACACACAAAAAAAAAATTATAAGGTTGGACCTTTTTGTTTAGAAAAATTTTGAAAATAATAATTTTTTGTTTCCTATATTTTTGAAAATTTGTTTCCAATTAAAAAAAATGGAAAACGAAAACATATTTACCAAATGCATTTTTAAAAGTGTTACCAAATGCATATTTACGAAAACATATTTACCAAATGCATATTTACCAATCAAATTTTTGTTAAAAACAAAAAACAAAAAATAAAAGTGTTACCGAATAGGACGCCCATCTTCAACAATATTCATTATTTTTCCCTCTAGCTCTATAGTCGCCCATTGAGTCCTATTAAAGCATGAATTTCATTGTTGTAATCAAACTTTCATGAGCGATCTCTCACATTCTCATCTCTTTCTTGAGCGTGTTGCCACAATTTTCGAGTTGAGCATACATACAACTTATGATTCTCAATAAACGAGAGGACATAGTATAATCAAGAGGACGGGTTGGAACTCAAATCTTGTTTGGAGGGCCTAAGGGACTCGCTTATGTGTCGCATTGGATTCGCATCATACGTGCACAAAACGTGCCCTAAGGGACTCTTATAACCAATATTGGTCTAGTCGTCCTTTTAGTTACTATCGTATCGGGCCATAAATTTTAGGAACATTCATTGCCACAAAAGACATAAAAAGAAGGAATACGACATTCTTGTTTTAATGCTAAGTTAAGAAATTCATGTAATAATATACCCAAGAAAGAAGTGGGAGGGCTATGTGGACACTTATGACAAAGTTACAGCATTAAGCAAATCGAATAAAAACTACTTAAACGCATGCTGTGAGAATGATATTAGCAAGGGAAGATTCTCGAGGGCCAACGTGAAAATTGCACCAAGCACAAATAGAAGAATGAAAGCAAATATTATTTTTCCGATGTACACCAAACTGATTGTTGGTTTTCTGTCCTCATTTGCAATCTCTGAGTGCTGAGGAGGACCCTGCAGAGAGTTAAAATTTTTTTTTGAGAAACTTAATACTTGTGACACATTTTCAGCTCTTAATTAAATTTGCCACTTTGCACTTGTTTTTACAGAGTTGAAATAACATAACTTAATAGCATAAAACTAAACATACTCATAATTATTGGCATTTTCCGACTGATAATGAATAATACAAATTATCAACAAAATCACTTCAAACAAATTATTTTATGATTTCTGATAAATAATTCTATACTCGATTTTGTTGCTAAATTTTTGTAACAATAAACCACTAATTTATCAATACATGAATACCTATTACAGGGTGCGATAATCCTACCATATATGTCCACATCTCTACACATATTTAATACCACCTTACTCTATAAAAAAGAAAAAACTATATATTGTAACACGACTAAACGGGGCCTTTATTTGGCGAGCCACAAGTTCAAATTTACATTGAACTTGCAACAGAATAGTATACACAATATCGTGTCAAATTTAGCTGCATCAATCTATTATGATTTAAATACAATTAAGAGCAGGATGCTGCTAGATATGTGGCAAAATAACTTTATTATTTATGATCATATGAGTAGTTCGTGAAACTTTTAAACTTAAAATATACAGAAAAGCATGTTGAAAAGTTGTTAGGCTTTGCTTGATCTAGACACTGCAGCAGGGGAAAAGGTTTCTGGGCATCTAGAACTGGTGTTTTGTTTTTTGTATTTTTTTTTTGGGATTACTTGTTACTAATGTTGCAAGACTTGAATATTTTCCAGCAATATATGGCCTACCAGGAGACAAACAATCACTTCTTCACTGTCAATCTAGAAGGACGTTTTGATTGGTTGGATGCCAATTTACAAGGATTGTTAGTGATAGAGAAGCTTGAGAAGTATCTCACATACTAACTTCATTTACAATAAGTCATGAGTGTCTTTTTCAGTCAAAGTTGGATGAGTTAGGAAGTTAAGACATAAGTGTCCTTTGTAGTCACATATAGATGAGTGTTGAGTCATGATTTTCTTTCTCATGCAAGTTTGTATTTAATTCATTGGTAAAAAAACAACTCGTTTCGGTAGTTCTTCCTTTGTTTAGAAAAACAAATGTTCTGCTCAAGACTTTCTTCTCGCGATTTCTCGCCTTTTGCAAATTAAACTAACCCATGAAAATTCGCAAAGAACACCTATGCGTGTTTAGCCCATTTGTTCTGTCCTAGTAAGTTAATTATCTCTTAATTGCTAGCTTCTCACGGAAAGATTATTGCATGAGCTTAACTTGATGCATGCTTTCAATAGCACTTGAAGATGTAGTCAAGCCTGATGTGAGGCTTGGTCTGATCAAATAGGAAGTTTAGATTTTGAAATTAACTCATTTTGGCTGATTGCTGGGAATAGAAGAATCGAAAAAGGAGGATTTTATTTACAAGACGTGGTTCTGAGCTAAGCAGTGAGTTTTTGTGGTCTTTCAAAGGGAGACTTTTGCGCTTTTCCCGAAGTTGTTGTACATTAGTATTTTCCATGTTCTTTATACTACTGAGGTATCTCCTCTTTTATCATAATGGGATTTCATTGTCCAGTAGAGCTACATCTATTTACAGAGATGCTTGGGAACTTAAAGGGTTAAGTGCAGATGGGTTTTAGGATACAAAGAAGTGCACATTAGAGTTATTGGGGTTGTTAACCAATCCTCTAAAATCTTTCCAATCCTTACAATCCCTCCTCAAAGAGGATTACTAGTTTCAAGATTTATAGAAAGTATAGCTAAAGAGTAACGAACAAAGAACGACTTTTCCCTCATCTGCCATCCCATTTGCTATTATTTTTCCCTAATCAACTGTATCCAATCCGCAACGAATCGAGTATTTGAGCCTACTGAATCCCTAGTGTAATCTCTTCTTTCCCCTAATCTCTGCTGAGAGGCCCATTTATTTTGCCACCAAAGATAGCCTTAGAATGACAAAAATAAAGAGCATGCCACGTTCAACTACAAGTTCTCTAAATTTCATACCATATTTCGTTTGTGTTACTAAATTTTTATTGTTTGTTAAGCTATAATTTCCCCTAAAAATCAGCTCAATTGCAACAAATAAACCAATGATCAACTAGAAATAAAAGGAAAAAAAAGAAAAATCTTACATCCACAAATGGGGCTCGTTTTGTCGCAGTACGATCATGATAAAAATCCTCAGCGTGCTTAACACCTGAAATTCATCATCAGCAAAACATGAATCCAAATAAAAATCGAACAAACGCAAAAATTGAAAATTGGAAAATAATCCCCAAAGAGTTACCAGAAAAATCCAGGTCGGTGACAGTCTCTAGATTCCAGCCATCACCGTAGTTGACGAGAAGAGAATTGGGTCCGAAAGCGATAGGCTCTTCGCCATCTTTGAGGGCTTCAATGTGAAGGGCCGAAGGCGATCCCATGGCAAGCTTCCTGTTGATGACGGAGACCGCAAAGCCTGCCTCCGTCCCCACCGCAAAGCGTCTGGTCTTGCCGGAACATTTGCATTTGACCTCCAACCACTGCTCAATCCATTCGAATGAAATTTGGGATAATCAACAATTCCCTACAAACAAATATATATATATATATATATATATCTATCTTACCAGAGGAGTAGGACTTATTGATTCAGCTTCGGCCATAGCTGAGAGAGGAGAAAGGATCTGGGGAGCTTCTAATATAAAACTTGGCTTGGACGGCCCCTTCAGAGAGGATCTAGTGTTTTGCATCATTACTAGTCAAGTGCACGTGTTTATAAATGTAAATGGAAAATTTGATAAAAGATTAAAAGGAAAATTCTTCAATAGTGCACGAGTTTTTGCACTATCGATAGCGCATGGCTTACAATAGCTTAACAAATACATAAAAATAAAAAAAAAAATTATGCGCGTAAGTACATTACATCGTCTATTTTCATGTTATCAATTCATTTCTTCAAGTTTAAAGCAAAAAATATGTCTAATCAGCTATGAAAAAGATGAAAAAAAAAGTTTGTCTTTTTTTTTTTTTTTCTTGTTTTTCTAGTTTTATCTCCGATTGAATATAATTTTAGTTTTAAATGTGATAAATGAATTGATAACATGAAAATAGACGATGTAATGTACTTATGTGCATAATTTTTTTAATGTATTTTTTAAGTTATTATAAGCCGTGCACTATCGATAGTGTAAAAATTCGTGCACTATTGAAGAAGCTTCAAAAAAAAAAAAGTCTCTTTTTGTCGCTGATAATTTTTTTTTCCCATTTGATTTGTTTTTGGCTTCGATTCTGCTGAAGCTTAGCTGATTTCTGCCGCTTCCATTATTGCTGCTGGATTGGCTGTTGGGCTTGCTTCTATTGGACCTGGAGTTGGTCAAGGTACTGCTGCGGGACAAGCTGTAGAAGGGATCGCGAGACAAGCTGTACTGCTGGATTTCTGCCGCTTCCTAGCTGTTTGCCCCCTTTTTTTTTTTTCCTCTTTTTTTGGTTGTTAAAAAAAAAAACTCTCATCTTTTTCTCTCTGATTCATTGTAGATGGTTAGTGGTCTTTTTTTTTTTTTTTGCTACAAATGTCTTTGGTTTGTTCTTTTGCATCATGTTTGTTGTGTGGCTTTGATTTTTTTTTTTTTTCTGTTGGTCGTGCAATTTAAAAATAAAATTCTTATTCTTTTGACTGTCTCTGTTTCTCTACTCAAAAGATTGTTTTATTTATTTTTTTTTTGTGCTTTCCTTTCGTCAATATTAGCTTCTTCTCGGTGAGTTTTTGGGTGGTGCAAGGTTTGGGTCGCGCAGGGGGATTGGGTGGAGCGGGGGGGTTCGGAGTTTAAAAGTCGCCGGCATCGTGGGTTTGGGTGGAAAAATCGCCAGGACTTAAAAGTTCATGGAGAAAGACATTTATACTTAAATTCTAAAAGATAAAACTATTACTTAAATTTTAGAGACGGGAAAGCCACCTACCCAAATTTCCCTAATAATTGTTATATAATAAAGAAAATCACTTTTAAGTTTTTTGAAAGATATAAATAACTTGTAATAATAATTTGGCTAATAATAATCACCATAGCGAAATAACTATTAATTAAATAAATTAAATTTTTAATTTTTTCCTCCTAATTAGGAAATCTACGTAAAAAATTGGTCCAAATAAAGTCCAACAAACAGTTTGTCATTTTTGTATTAAAAAATTAATATTAATTCTTATTATCCTAAAAATATACTAAAACTTCTTAAAATTTAATTTTGTTAATTTAGTTATATTCTCATTTTTACTCAATTATAATAATTATGTTTAACTACATCTTTATTACTTATGTACATTATATATATATATATATGCAACATTTAACAAAAATAAAAAAACGAATGGCCACCGCCTACCATAATTATTATTATCAACTTTTTATTATCTATTTAACATATAATGTTTAAAATTTTATAGAGATTTTTAAGGATTTAGCCAAATTTTAGACTAATTTTTTAGGTATTAGCCATAGTTTTTATAAATTTAAGAAATTAGTCATTTTTATTTTTTATTTTTTATTTTTTACTTTATCACAGTTAAAAAAATTTTAGTAATCATAAGTTTGGTTTATTTTTTAAGTTGAATGAGCCGAATTTTCGGAGATTTTTATTTGATTTGGGCGGTTTTTTTTTTAAACTAAATATCATGGATACTTATGTTCATTAAAGTATTTAATGATTATTTCTTTGATTTTAACATTCTACAGTTAAATTCTTCAAACTTTACTTTTAAAATGACTAATTTCTTAATGAGATTATTAAGTAAATGGCCTGTTTTTAACTTTAGTTTTAAGGAATTGACCTGAGTTTGTTATAATTAAGTTAGTAGCCTTTTGTAATGACCTGAATTTAAAAGCACTATGCCAGTTAATTAATTTGAATTTTTGCCTCAGTTGTGATCAGTTTGTAAAATTAGTCAGTTTCGTCAAATCTGGCTAATTTGAAAATATGATTTAAACTATGAAATTGGTATGGATATTTTGCAAGTTCGAATTTTTGTGATGTGTTAGGAATTTATTTTATTTTGAGAATGACATTAAAAATTTCTAAGTTTCGAGGTCCAAATTAATTGTACAATTTTAAAATTTGCACGAAAAATTCGTACCGAAATTTAGTTCGTCAATTTTTTGGCCATTTGGGCCCAAATTGAGCCCAAGCCCTCTAGGGCTTTTTCTTCTCCTTCTTCCCCTCCACTCAGCCGACCAAACACCCCCTTCCCTCTCAAAATTTTCTTCTCCCTCTCACTGCCGAGCCTCCCCCGTGCAGCCACCGGCCCGAGCCCCGCCAGAGCGAAGCCAAGGCTCCGGCACGCTTCTTCGCGCCGCTCGAGCTCGCCCAACCCTCATCAGCGCTGCCTCCCCCGCGCGCTGTTCTGCCTTGCTCCGGCGACCCGCGCACAGCCGACCACGTGCGCGTCCCTTCGCGCGCCTCCTCCACGCGCGACGCCGAGCCGCCAAGCCCCCTCGTCGACGACGACCCAGCGCGCATAGCCCCGGCGAGCTCGCATCTCGCCTCGCCTCGCCCAGTCCTCCGCCGGTGCTGCCGCCACCTCCCTCGCGCGCTCAACCCGCGCCTCTCGCAGCCCCGCGTGCGCTGCACCAGCCCCCGCCAGCGCCGGCCCCGTGAAGTTCGCGAGGGCGCCTCTGAGCCTTCGCGCGCCGCTGCCTCCTGCTCCGCGAGTCCGGCCACGATTCGCACCGCCTCCCACCGCGCCGCCCCTCAGCGCGCAGCTCCGCAGCCCCGCGCAACTCCGGCGGTGCTCCCTCCGTGCCGCCCAGTCGCGAGCGCACTCCGGCGAGCCCAGCCACTGCTCGCCGCCCCTCGTCCCGCTGCACGAGGCCCCGATCTGCGTGAGCCCAGCTTGGCGAGCCTCCGGCGTCGGCCCCTCGTCGCAAGCTCCTCCTCGCTTCGCTGGCGAAGACCCGCGCTGCCCAGGCCCACACGGCGCGCGTCGCTCAGCCCCACATCATCGCGAGCGCGAGCTCTTCCAGCCCCGGGCCTCTGTGCGCCGCCCCTCGCAGCTCAGGCCCCGATTTGCTCGTCCTTGCCCTGCGCGCTGCCTCCTCGCGAGCCGTGTGCCTCCAGCCCCGTCTCCGCGTATCGCAGCGCCGAGCCCAACCATTCGCAGCGACGCTTCGCTGCCTTCACCGTGTTTGGGCACGCTCCAAGTCACGTTGAGGTAATACCTCAAACTCGTTTTCAAACCCGACGATAACTTGTGTTTGTGCTGGTAATGATTGGTGATATTTTGTTTAATTTCGATTCGCAAGTTATGATCCTCGGTATAGTTAATCGTCGCGTTGTTTTAAATCCAAATTGTTGCTTTTAATTAGCTTAGCGTGATTACTACAAATGTGTGGATTCTTTGTAATGCTTGTGTTCGTGTAAAAATGGACGTTTTGACTTCAACCTCGACGTTGATCTTGTTAGAGTTTTTGGTGATTTTGTTGGCAATTTTGAAGCGAGTTATGAATTGAAGACTTGCGATTGTGCCAAAATTGACTCGAAGTTATTTGGGCCTTGATAAACTTTTTGGTGGTTGGACTCGTGCCTACACTTGTATTAGGTGAATTAATCTTGGTTTGGTTAATGTACTAATTCAAGAGACTTGATATTTTGAGTATTTTTGCATTACAGAAGTTTGTGGTTTTGTTTCGTTTTAGAAATCCAGAACTCATCAGAAAGTGTCGTTTTTAATATATATAAAATAAAAATTTACCCAAGCACGTAACGGAGTAGCTCAATTTATCTTAATTAGGAAGAGATGGAGAATTTTCTTAAATTAAGAAAATAAATAAAAAGTAAATTGTGTGATCTTCAGGATCGAGTTTTGCACGCGCCTAATAATCTGATTGTATTGGGTTATGTTTTCGTTAACTTGCCCGTTTGAGCTTAAAGCGAGTATCGGGTCGTGGGTTCGAGCGTTTCGCATCATGTTTTTGTTTTAGTTCGAAACTTAATTCGATCTCTTTTTCTATTCTCCCAAACTGTGCAGGAACGCCTACGACACAAGTTTGGACGCACGACCCTTCACCGTCCATTACCAAAGGTATAAACGAGCGATTGACTATGGCGTCCAACCTAAATATTTCGGAGACTTGGGAACGATTGATTTGAGTTTAATATAAACGCTTATCACCTTCGTGTAGAATCCGAGCCGTTAAGGCTTAGTGATGACTTGTGTTTATGTTTCCAATGATTCAAAATATTATTGTGAAAATTACTCTGCGTGGTTGTTGTGATTGACTGTGACCGAAATTAGTTCGGTGCTGGGTTGAAATTAGGTGAAGGCTTCGGCCGGGATATCCGAAAAACAGGGAAAACTCTGCCGGATTTCCGGCTCGAATATTTAATACGTAATAAAATAGAGTCAGAAACCGATTAGTTTAAGAGACTCATTTCTCACCTAATCTAGTCAAACAAAAGACCCAATAGTCTGGATTGATTGTTAACGTTAAGTCAACGACACTCGGGACGAGAATACCCCTAGAGGGATTTCTCGATGAACTGTCTGTCGTCCCACTGTCTAAACTTCCCTTCTGTTGATTCATTGAGCCCTACAGTCTCATTTCTCGCGAATGATTAGTAAACATAGGCATTGACCCTCTAATCCTCGTGTTGGACAGAAGTGCCACACATCAAGCTTTAAGGAGGGACGCCACTGAGGAAAAATCGCGAGGACAAAGATGAGAGACTTAGGACCTCAGGTAAGTGGATCTCCACTGTGACACGAGTAGACTTTACACTGCTTGAATTAATTGTGCATATGTTGAGATTATGTTAAGCATACGATGCTTCTAAAGTTGTGGCTATTAAACTGTGTGGATCTTCATTCTCGCTAGGGCCGCGAATACGGGCCCTCGATCATGTTTGTCTTGTTTGTGCAACGAACCTATAGGTATGGGATTGTAGGTTCGTTTATAATATGTTATGTTTGTCTAGGTATGTATTGGTGCGTGTGTTCATTTATATACTTATCTGTCTGTGGGTATGGGACCACAGGCATAAAACTACTCAACTTCGTGGTTCAGGTTATTATGCAGGGTGTGTGTGTCTGTTTGTATGTGTATATGTGTTAGTATGACTTATATGTCGGTGGGTATGGGACCACAGGCATAAAACTGTTTCTGTTGTTGTTGAGACTTTATTGCAGGTCAAAGAGAAAACTCTAAGACAAGAAAAAGGGAGCGAAAGCATTGTATGTTTACGGGTAGGGCCCGACGGGGCCGCAAGTCATGATCGGTTCCGAAACAGCCCGACGGGGCCACTGATTTTGTTTCGGGACGGCCCGAGAGGCCCTGGGGAGGTTGGCGGACGACCTTCCTCTGTCGCATTACTTTGATCATTTGGGTATGGCCCGACGGGGCCGCGATCATGATTTGGTTCCGAAATAGCCCGACGGGGCCATCTTGTATGACAGATTTCGGAGCGACCCGAAGGACCTCGCGGAGGTCAATGAACCACCTTTCAGAACGGCCAGAGGGGCCTTGGGGAGGAGAGCCACGGCCCTCCCCACAGTTTATGATGTGATGATCCGGATCGGCCCGACGGGGTAAAGTGCAATAATGAATTCCGAAACGACCCGACGGGGTCACTGGCCGTAAAAGGTTTCGGAAAGGGCAGAGAGGCCCGAGGAGGATGAGTCCTCACAATCTTAAAGAATATCGGGATGGTCCGAGGGGCCAAGATCCATAGCATGTCCCGAATTAACCCGATGGGGTGATTGCGCAATCAATCCGAAACAATCCGACGGAACCACCGGTCGTGAGAAGTTTCGGATTGACCCGTGGGGTCTCAAGGAGGTCGGTAGACGACCTTTCTCTTTATATGCTGTGTGCTGCGATCATGATCGATTCCGAGATCGCCCGACGGGGCCATTGTCTGTGTGAGGTTTCGGAACGACCCGAGAAGTCTCAAGGAGGTCGGTAGACGACCTTCCTCTTTATATGCTGTGTGCTGCGATCATGATCGATTCCGAGATCGCCCGCCGGGGCCATTGTCTGTGTGAGGTTTCGGAAGGACCCACAGAGGGTCCAGAGTCGTATTAGTTCTAGAACAACCCGTAACGGGTCTAAATGTGTATTGAGTTCTAGAACGACCCGTAATGGGTCTAAATGTGTATTGAATTCTAGAACGACCCGTAAGAGGTCTAGATTGTAAATAAGTTCTAGAACGACCCGTAATGGGTCTAAATGAGTATTGAATTCTATAGCGACCCATGAGAGGTCTAGATCATGTATAAGTTTTAGAACGACCCGTAAGGGGTCTGGATGCGAATCGTGTGCACACGTAGTTTTATAAGCTAAGTCAGAGAGTTGTGAACTTGAGTGAGATTAGAATAAATTATGAGATTGACTTTTGAGTCGAGATTAATGGGTCGTTAAGCCCGACCTCGTTCCAAGTCACAACTCTTTTGCAGGTATTGTATCCCGCGTAGGTTCAGCACCTTATCTTTGAAATCTACTTCGCGGGCAAGGTTGCATGAGAGTGACGTTTACTCTTCAGACTATGACGACTCGATTATCGAGTCCGTCCTTTCATTAGATTATTGTATTGTGATACCCATTGATTGTTTGTTACTTGCAGACTTAGCAACCTACTTATCTAATCTACTTACTGGGCTATTAGCTCACTAGTGTGCTCGTGTCGCAGGTATCTTGTCACGAAAGCAAATAGTGAGAGGCGACAACGATGAGAACATCGAGTGTATACGGGACCGACCTGGAAAACCTTATGTGGACTACCGGCAAATCGTTGGCAAAGAAAGTTTTAAATTCCGCAATATTTTGTAAATATTCAAATTAAATAAAGTTTAGTTATGATGAGGATTGATATTTCTTATGTTTGTTATTAAAAGCTCAATTATGTAACTTATTTTAAAAAGTTCAAATTGGTCCGTATTTTTCCGGAACTAAAATATTGCTTTAAGTTTTGGGTCGTTACACCTTTAGACAATATGTATTGACTTTTTTGTCCTTTATTACATGAGGTAGCAAATGAGTAATGATGGGTGGTGTGAATGTGATTTGAGGCTAATAACTTAATATTTGAATTCTTAGGCAATTTCCTTAAAATATAAGTTTTCAAGTGGCTATTTAACAAATGAGCCTATTTTACTCAAATTTATAATTGTAGATTATCAGTTTTTTTTTCCTTACATAAAATTTTGTAGTTTTTAAATATTATTAATTTAATATTTTATTAATAAAAATAACAAAAAAAAAAAGAAAAAAAACCCGCTACATCGTGCGGGTTCTTTAGCTCATTTAAAACTAAAATTATACTTCATCGGAGATGAAAACAGAAAAACAAGAAAAAAATATAAAAAACAAACTTTTTTTTTTCATCTTTTTCATAACCGATTAAACATATTTTTGGTGTTAAACTTGAAGAAATGAATCGAAAATATGTAAATAGAGGATGTAATGTGCTTATGTGTACGAATTTTTTTTTTATGTTTTTTTAAAGCTATTATAAGCCGTGCACTATCGATAGTGCAAAAAATCGTGCACTATTGAAGAATCTTCCTAAAAAGGGATAGTGCAAAAAATCGTACACTATTGAAGAATCTTCCTAAAAAAAATAAATACTCATATTTTTGAAGTATTTGAGTAACTAGTAATTTCGTTAATTACTTGGACATATTTTTTGTAACTAAGTTAATTACCACCCATTACTATCATGTAAGTAATTGAATTACTTGGGTACTATGTTATATTTTTTAAAAGATTGTGTATTAATTTAAATTAAGTGATAAATATTGGGTATTCATTATAATTTCTCTTATCATGGGGATAGCCGCAATGCCCTACTTTAGTGAAGAAGCATTAATGGTCCAATTTCAATGATAGCCATCAGTTTTTATGTATGTAATAAATAATAAATAACATGAATATCAACAGTTGTGAGCCTCCAACACAACGTAGGCCTTTAGTAGGAGCTTGTAAATTGAAAAATATGGGCTACCAGATGAAATAAAAAGAATAAAATATTAGGAAAGATGTTGAAATTGATATTTTAATTGTAATAACTCAAGTTTAATCTAAACCTCTTAGACATTTTGTGACATGAAAATTGAATTAATTGTCTAATAATAAAGTAGAAATTTGTTGTTCTATTAATTTTTAAATGCATGATTTATTACTTGATTTAGATTAAGTAATTATAAAGAGCAATGCTACAAATACTAATATTTTTATCAAATTTTTTAATAGAAACTCATGTGTCATATTATCATTGGTGAGTGTTTATCACATTGGTGTGATGATTTGATATTTAGTCAATCAAAACATGACACATCAACTGTTACATAAATTGGTCTTAAAAAATTGGTAAAAGAGTTGGTATGTCTAGCATTATTCAATTTTAAATATCAAATTTAGTATAATTTTAAATTTAATAGCCAAGATCATTTAATCTTAAATGAATGGCTAATATATTTGATCATCTCATGAATATGGATAAAAATAAATTCACTTTGATCAAATGGATAGGATCTTTTGTATGAAATCAAGGGCTAGAAATTAACTCTTTAGATTTTTAAGAGTAAAAAAAAAAAAAGTTATATACCACACATATGCATACACTCCACACTCCACTGCAACGTGCCATCATATTTTCTTTAGAAAAAAAGAAAAAAAATAGTTTGGTACATCATTTTTCTATAGCTATCAAGTATACTTGAAAAAAAAAACACAATTATTGTTACTTGTAGGACTTTGTAGAGAGAGTTGAGATTACTACTCTTATGTAAGAGATAGTCATCAGAGTGACCAAAAAGTGTAAAAATTATCAAACAAATTTCACTTACATACCACACAACCGGATATATATAGAGCAATATGAATTGACGTATATGTTTATATATACATATAGTAATAATGAGAATAAACCAAATGAAATAAAGCTAAGTAGGAAGAGGACAAATTAAGAGTAGTAACTTCAAGCTTATATAGCAATTGTGATATAAGGTAGACAATAACATTATGTAACCCTGGCCCCCGAGGTTATCGTTTAACGGTACTTTTCCGAAGAACTAGACATCGTCTTGTATTATTGACTCGTCGATAATTAATATTCTATCTCGTCTCACAATTAGAATTTATAATTATTATTGGATTATTCGAATCATGAATGTAGTGCTTTTGTGTTTAAATTCTTAATAGTCATGAAGTTGAAATTGACTCCATAAAGTGCAAAGCTTTGCACATGAGTCCCTCAACTTTCTAATACTTATGAAATTGGCTCACTTTAGAAAAATGATCCTTTTAGAGTTGTAATATATTTTTAAGGCCTTAATATAATTTATAATCATTTAGTAAGCCTTAGTTTCAAATTTGAAACCAGTCCAAGTTAAAACGAAGCCGGAACGGCTTAAATGAAAACCGTGCAAACATGGTTAAAGCGTAAAACGAGCTCAGAACGACCACCTTTTAATTTAAGCAAAATTCTAAACTGTATTTTAGAAGTTTCTAGAGACCTAGGTAGGTCTCGTAAAGTCTCGGAATCAGAAAGAAAGCAAATTAGATCAAAACCGTGAACGGTAGACTAAGAGAAGGGTATATTAGTCATTACGTACTAAATGGGCCTCGGGAACAACTCTTGACCCCTCGGGCCAGCCCATTACCGCCCTTAAGCTTAGTTGGTGGGCCCGGTATGATAGGAAATAATTTTTGGCCCAATTAAAAGCCCAAATCCGTGGGCCCAATGAGAAAGAGAAACAAAGAATGGTTTTAGTCAACATGATGGCCAATGGAAAAATCTTTGGATTGATGAAGTAATGTACTTATGTCAAAAAATATATATATTTTAAAACATTTTTTAAGCTATTATAAGCCGTGCACTATCGATAGTGCAAAAAATCGTGCACTATTATAGCCTCTTCCACTTAAAAAATACATAAAATTAAAATTTTTTTCTACACATAATTACATTACAACGTCTATTTTGGAAGTTATTAACTCATTTCTAAAATTTGAAAATAAAATTATGTTCAATCGGAGATGAAATGAAGAAAGAACAAATAAAAATTTAAAAAGACAAACTTCTTTTTTCATCTTTTCCATCTCCGATTAAACATAATTCTTTGGTTAAATTTGATAAATGAATAGATAACATGTTAGTAGATGATGTAATGTACTTATGTCGAAAAAAAAAATATTTTTAAACATTTTTTAAGCTATTATAAGCCGTGCATTATCGATAGTGCAAAAATTCATGCACTATTCTAGCCGCTTCCTTTTATAGATAGAAAGGTAAAGTAGAGAAATACTCAAGTTTATACAATAATAAAAAGGGAGATTCTTTAATAGTGCACGATTTTTTGCACTATCGATAGTGCACGGCTTATAATAGCTTAAAAAATACATAAAAATAATATTATTTTTTTACACATAAGTACATTACTTCGTTTATTTTCATGTTATCAATTCATTTCCTACATTTAAAACTAAAATTATACTCAATAGAAGTTTCTAGAGACCTAGGTAGGTCTCGTAAAGTCTCGGAATCAGAAAGAAAGCAAATTAGGTCAAAACCATGAACGGTAGACTAAGAGAATGGTATATTAGTCATTACGTACTAAATGGGCCTCGGGAACAACTCCTGACCCCTCGGGCCAGCCCATTACCGCCCTTAAGCTTAGTTGATGGGCCTGGTGTGATAGGAAATCATTTTTGGCCCAATTACAAGCCCAAATCCGTGGGCCTAATGAGAAAGAGAAACAAAGAATGGTTTTAGTCAACATGATGGCCAATGGAAAAATCTTTGGATAGATGAAGTAATGTACTTATGTCAAAAAATATATATATTTTTAAACATTTTTTAAGCTATTATAAGCCGTGCACTATCGATAGTGCAAAAAATCGTGCACTATTATAGCCTCTTCCACTTAAAAAATACATAAAATTAAATTTTTTTTCTACACATAATTACATTACAACGTCTATTTTAGAAGTTATTAACTCATTTCTAAAATTTAAAAATAAAATTATGTTCAATTGGAGATGAAATGAAGAAAGAACAAATAAAAAATTAAAAAGACAAACTTCTTTTTTCATCTTTTTCATCTCCGATTAAACATAATTCTTTGGTTAAATTTCATAAATGAATAGATAACATGCTAATAGATGATGTAATGTACTTATGTCGAAAAAAAAATTATTTTTAAACATTTTTAAGCTATTATAAGCCGTGCACTATCGATAGTGCAAAAATTCGTGCACTATTCTAGCCGCTTCCTTTTATAGATAGAAAGGTAAAGTAGAGAAATACTCAAGTTTATACAAGGAAGCAGCTAGAATAGTGCACGATTTTTTGCACTATCCATAGTGTACGGCTCATAAGAGCTTAGAAAAATACATAAAACTAATTTTTTTTTTTACACATAAGTACATTACAACGTCTATTTTCAAGTCATCAATTCATTTATCAAATTTGAAACTAAAATTATGTCAATCGGAGATGAAATGAAGAAATAACAAATAAAAAATTAAAATGACAAACTTCTTTTTTCATCTCCGATTAAACATAATTCTTTTGTTAAATTTGATAAATGAATGGATAACATGTTAGTAGACGTTGTAATGTACTTATGTGTGAAAAAAAATTTAATTTTATATATTTTTTAAGCTATTATAAGCCGTACACTATTGATAGTGCAAAAAATCGTGCGCTATTCTAGCATCTTCCTTTAAACAATAATAAAAAGGAAGATTCTTCAATAGTGCACGATGTTTTACACTATCGATAGTGCACGGCTTATAATAGCTTAAAAAATACATAAAAATAATATTATTTTTTTTACACATAAGTACATTACATCGTTTATTTTTCATGTTATCAATTCATTTCCTACATTTAAAACTAAAATTATACTCAATAGAAGTTTCTAGAGACCTAGGTAGGTCTCGTAAAGTCTCGGAATCAGAGAGAAAGCACATTAGGTCAAAACCGTGAACGGTAGACCAAGAGAAGGGTATATTAGTCATTACGTACTAAATGGGCCTCGGGAACAACTCCTGACCCCTTGGGCCAGCCCATTACCGTCCTTAAGCTTAGTTGGTGGGCCCGGTGTGATAGGAAATAATTTTTGGCCCAATTACAAGCCCAAATTCGTGGGCCCAATGAGAAAGAGAAACAAAGAATGGTTTTAGTCAACATGATGGCCAATGGAAAAATCTTTGGGATTTTGTGATTAGTGGTTGGGATAAACCAACCAATCACTTGATTATTCATTAAGGGCGCCATTTTGGAGAAGAATGAAGGGAAAATGAAAAGCCTTGGTTTGAGATGTAAGGTTTAAATCCCAACCCTAGGATGAGGTTACCAAACTTTTTCAATTAAATCCAAGGGCTAAGATTTAACATAATAAGGAGTGGAATAGTAATTATTTTCTCTTGAAAAAAACCGTAAGGTGAGTTGGCACCATTAGGATTGAAGTTGGAGAATGAAAAGACAAGGGTTGTGCTACCTTGTCTCATCCCTCACCATTGGATTAGGGTTACCATTCCAATCAAAGGCTAAGATGAAGTCTTGGTGTTGTGTTGTCATGCATGAATGGGAATTAATTGCCAAGTAGAGAAAGAGAGAGAGTGAGCACGGCAAACAAGAGAGAGAGAAAGTGCGTAGACATGAGATGTTGTAAATAATGATTACAAGGTGGAAATACCGAAAGTCACATTAAGTCAAGCCCTTCACTGTTGGATTTAGAAAGCCAACCACATCAAGGGTGGAGATTGAATCTTTTGTTAACCATTGTGATTTAATGATGGGATTAGAGTTGAAAATTTGGAGAAGAGAGAGAAAGAGGGCTCGGCATAGAGAAAGAAAGAAAGAGAATTCACAACACATTCTCTCTCCATATATAAGACTCAAAACCCTTAGTATTCCATTTTTCACACTTCATTCCAAACATAGAGAGAGAAGCCGTGAGAGAGAAAAGAAAGAAAAGAAAGGAAGAAGAGGGAGAGAGGTATTCGACTAGGAGAGAAAGAGAGGAAGGAAAAGCTTTCGAAGATGTTGGACAAACACCAAGGTAAGAAACCCTAACCGTGCTAGCTTTTCTTTTAGGGTTTTCGTGTTCGTGAAGCTTTATGGTCGGTTTTGTTCTTCCTCTAACCCTCCATCACGGGCTCATTCCTCTCCAAAGCTAGGAAAGTTTGAAGGGCAGCGAGCTTTTGTGTGTGGATGGCGCCGAAGAGACGAAGCAAAGAAGCCAACCAACACGTACAAACCCAACCTAGCCGAGAGCCCTAGAAGCCGAAACCTTAGGTATAAAGCTTAGACTTTAGTTTAAGTTTCATTATTGTTATGTTTTCTTTCCCTTTAAAGGTTAGGGTTGTAAACGGACATTATTAGACTATGGTTTTTATATTTTTGTGCTTGATTTCATGGTGAAGAATCCGAGCACGTTTTCGAAGGAAACCTTGAGCTTTCGGGTTTGGATGGTGCTCGGATACTCATCAAAACTTTGAATGCTTGTGCTTGGTCGTGCGTGTTCGGTATTTGACGTTTGTGTTTAGTTGTGTGTTAAGTTTTTAGTGTTTGTGTCCGTGAGTGTTCGGCTTTGCATGGCCGTGAAAAAGTAACTAATCGACTCTGGTGTTCCTGAAAGTGTTCTACGAAATAGTCCGTGTTAGGCAGGAACACCAGAATATAGTGAATGGATAAATAAAATTATGAACGAACTGTACATAAATTGCAGTAAGTAAACCACACCGAAATTTTTGACGCTGTTCGGCAACCTGCCTACGTCCGCGGGGCCTCACCCAGATAGTGGAAAGATTTCATTATGAAAACGTGCGAACACGATCTTACAGTTCTAAGGACTCCCTCCTAATCAACCCATCACTGTTCTACCCCATCTTCTGCTGTCGTGAAGTCCACTCAAGTTCCCCTTGAGTTTGAGCTCCCTCGTTCCCACCGGAACCTCTCCCGAGGCCCCTCTAGCACAATTCACTCTTGTCTCACAAAATACAAAAGAATAACTCTCTGCTTTTAATCACTCAAGTTCTCAAACCCATACAACAATAAACCCTAGCAGAGAGTACGTAAACACACACCCATAATAATCAGAATAATAAAAAGTGCGTTAAAAAAAAAGTCTACACCCGTAAGTATTTATACTTTTCTTTTTAGGGTTTATCTCTTGATATGTGGCTCCTTTTTGGATTTGAATAAGGCTGGACGTGATCTTCTGATTTAAATATATTTGGATATCTGTAATTATTCAAATAAATTCGTATCTGCTTATCTGTAACTACCTCCTAAAATCTCGGACATGAACACCTTCTAGAACTTCTTCTAGAACACCTTCAAGACCACTTCCTTTTGGAACTTCTTTTAGAACATCTTCAAGACCACTTTGCTAGAAGTCAAACTTGATAACAACGAGCTCTGAGATTTGTGCCACAATACCAAATAGCATATATTACAAATGATATTAAGTTTTACATCAAAATATGTTTTGCAAATTACCATGCCAACAACACATACACTAATAATCTCCCCCTTTGGGATTTTGTTGGCAAAACTCCCCAAAAAGCTAATACAAACTAATATGCTATCAATCTACCCAAAATATAAAGTCTGCAATTCAAAATAAAAGCTGTCTAGAAGGTTTTAACATGTTACTCTCCTGTCTAGAAGATTTTAACATGTTACTCCCCCTTCATCTACTCCCTTTTTTTGTTAATAAAATGACAAAGAAATACTATAGGCATAGAAAATTAGATATCCAATCTTCAAGCCTCCATCTTTATCTTCATTTTATCGGCACAAGGCTGGGGAATGAGGAACATTAGCCTGAACATGGTTTGGAACATCAGTATGTGCAGCGGGAAATTAGGAACATCTCTAGGAACAAGAGCAGGAACATCAGTAGCTCCACAAACTAACATGTGCTCCTTCTTTTCGCTAAGAAAAGGCAAAGGAACACTAAGAGCGGAGGAATTCTCCCCTTTTTCGCATCCTTACTCGACTCTTCAGCTCTCCCTTGCATGGAATTGGGTAGTTGAAAGATCAATCCGATCACATCTTGAAGTATCAGCAGTTAAGGCTAGAACATCTTGAGGATCTCTAGGAACATCTTTAGAAACATCTTCAGGAGCATCCTCAAAAACTTCTTCAGAAACATCAGAAACAACTTCACTAGAGAGATCTAAGTTCCCCTGTACGCCAACTTCATGCTTTCCACAAAAAATATTCTCGTTGATTCTAATATTTGCAACATCTTTTGAAGATGTATGTGCTATATTACAATGTAAATCCGACTTCTTAACCCATACTTGTGTGGTTGACCTCTGAGATGGTGGCTTCTTATTACCCATTCTCCTCAAATCTGCTAAATACTGAAAACAATGAGGTCTAATATGCCCTATACGTTTGTAATAGTGACACGTAGGAATACACTTCCTTGATAGTGTTTTAGTGCATGTTATGGAATGTGTTCCAGTATTCTTCTCGACCACCTTCTTTGCTGGTGTTCTAATATATGTTCTGGAATACGTTCCAGAATTCTTTCGAACTACCTCTGGTTTCTTCACTAGGATTGCCGGAACAAACACCAGTCTTTGATCCAGAACTATCACCTGTATATCCAAGGCCGACACAATCACTTGCAGCCTTCCCAACTGTTAGAATTTGGTCCAACTTTGAGGACCCCGAGTTAAGCATTCTCACTTGTTTCTTCATGTGTTCAAGCTCTCCACTTAGATTTTCTTGAAACTTCTCACTTTGAGCAAGATTACCTTCAAGTAGCATATTCTTCTTCAAAAGATCATTCTTCTCAGCGTTGAGCTGGGCAATCTGCTTCGTAAGCCTCTCATTGAACTTGACCACTTGCAGCCACTTTTGATACATGGTCTTGTATGATTCAACAATGGCTTCATCAGTGAGTTCTTCTCCATCATTACTGTCACTGTCAAGTGCTGGAACATCTATTGGAACACTGGTAGGAACATCGCATGAAACACTGCTTCCTGTGATATTTTTCATGGTTAATCGGGTGGAAAAAGCAACATTATTATTGATATGTTCATCATCCTCTCTACTTCCCTCAGAATCGCTATCATTCCACGTTGCGTTGCTGAACTTGTTGCTTTTCTTTAATGTGTTGGCACACTTGAATTGAATGTGGCCAAAACCATTACATTCTGTGCATTGAATCCAAGATCCTCTGTTCTTTAAGTATGAACTTGCTTCTACAGCCTTGTTTTTGCTTGGAGAATTATAGTTCCTGGTGTTCTGCGAATTATCAGGAACATGCTGTGGAACACCACCATTAGAACTTCTGTTGAACATCTTCATTACTTGTCTAAGATTCTGCGTCAACTGGGCAATGGACTCAGCAAGCTCTTCATCTTCATCAACACTTGACTCTAATTTAGTTCTTTCCATCTTGGCTTTCAAGGCAATCCCTTTATCCTTATTTTCAGTATTTTCTTCCTCAAAGTTCATCTCGAAGGTACGAAGCGACCCTATTAGCTCCTCTAGCCTCATGTTTTTGACATCTTTAGCCTCCTCAATAGCCGTCACCTTGTACGTAAATCATTTCGGCAAAGATATCAAGGTCTTCCTTACGAGCTTTTCCTCGATATCTTCTCACCAAGCGCAAACGACTCATTGGCTACATCACATAGCCTTGCATTGAATTCACTAATCGTCTCCTCTTCGCGCATCTTGAGGTTCTCAAACTTGGGGTGGTCAATAATTGTAGTCTTGACAACCGAACCATGTCCATTTCTTCATAGGCCGTTTGAAGAACATCTCACGCATTCTTCGCCGATTCACACGTTGAGATCAACTTGAATTTATTTGAATCCACGGCATTGAATATTGCATTGAGTGCTTTCGAGTTGCCCATCGCCAACTTGTCTTCTCTAGCAGACCATTCTAATTCTGGCTTTGGAACGATCTCACCTTCATCATCTGTCTTGGTTGGGGGACTCCATCCTATCAAATTTTCTCTCCAAGCCTTTTCATCTAAGATCATGATGAACGCTTTTATTCTCGCCTTCCAATAAGTGTAATTGGATCCATTAAGCAAAGGCGGACGACCAATAGAACCTCCTTCCTTCAACAAATTCATCTCAACAAAAATAAACAGATTTGTGCTCCCTAGGACCACACCCAACAGATTAGGGTGACCTGCTCTGATATCAATTGAAAAAGCAACTAATCAACTCTGGTGTTCCTGAAAGTGTTCTACGAAATAGTCTGCATCAGGCAGGAACACCGGAATGCAGTGAATGGATAAATAAAATTATGAACAAACTGTAAATAAATTGCAGTAAGTAAACGACACCGCAATTATTGATGCAGTTCGGCAACCTGCCTACATCCGCGGGGCCTCACCCAGATGGTGGAAAGATTTCACTATGAAAACGTGCGAACACGATATTATAGTTCTAAGGACTCCCTCATGATCAACCCGTCGCCGTTCTACCCTGTCTCCTACTGTCGTGAAGTCCACTCAAGTTCCCCTTGAGTTCCAGCTCCCCCGTTCCCACTGGAACCTCTCCCGAGGCCCCTCTAGCACGATTCACTATTGTCTCACAAAATACAAAAGAATAACTCTCTGCTTTTAATCACTCAAGCTCTCAAACCCATACAGTAATAAACCCTAGCAGAGAGTGCGTAAACACACACCCAAAATGATCAGAATAATAAAAAGTGCGTTAAAAAAAAAGTCTACACCCTTAAGTATTTATACTTTTCTTTTTAGGGTTAATCTCTTGATATGCGGCTCTTTTTGGATTTGAATAAGGCTGGACGTGATCTTCTGGATTTAAATATATTTGGATATCTGTAATTATCCAAATAAATTCGTATATGCTGATCTGTAACTACCTCCTAAAATCTCAGACAGAACACCTTCTGGAACTTCTTCTAGAACACCTTCAAGACCACTTCCTTTTGGAATTTCTTTTAGAACATCTTCAAGACCACTTTGCCAGAAGTCAAACTCGATAATAACGAGCTCCGAGATTCGTGCCACAATACCAAAATAGCATATATCACAATCGATATTAGCTTTTACATCAAAATATGTTTTTCCAATTACCATACCCACAACACATACACTAACAGGCCGTGTGTGTGAGTTAGCACAATACCCATGGTTTTCGACGTTGCATGGCACACACCACACGACACCTGTTGGTTTTTAAATAATCCGAACCAACACTCATACCGGTTTCCAACGAATTGGTGTGAATGTGTCTTTTTCTTTCCCAAAGAAATAAATTAACACGTTTTGTTACTAAGAAACCCAAACACATTGGGAAAAGTTTAAATCAAGTCTAGAAAAATGGTTCTTTGGTTAAAACTCACAAGTAAATTAATGATGTTCTTTTCATGACTTGAGAGCTTACAATAATTTTGAAAAAACCTAGCCATAGTGTTACCAAAACCGAGACCCTAGAGTTGTAGCTAAGCAAATTGAAAAATGTTTTGTGGTTAAAGATTATCCAAACCGTGTTACAAACGGCTTTTTTCTAGCTATCGTGGACCTTGCAAGTGGTTAAATGGAATAGAACAATTAATGTGAAAAATTAATGAGTTTCCATATGGGTTTTGCAAAAGTAGTAAATGGAAATGTTTTTCAAAGAAAAAAAAAAGAAAACAAAAGTCCTACCAAAGAAAGTATAGCTAAAACGTGGAACTCAAGAAGATTTTCCAAACCTAAGCACAAATACAAGTTCGATGACATCTAAAAAACGTATGAAAAAGTTGTGGAACTTAAATGGGCTTAGCCCAGCCAGAACATGTTGAGATGAGAATGTCAAGACAACAGTTAAAATGCTCCGACGTGCCTTGAGAAACCGTGAAGGCCATCTTGGGCCTTCACTATGTTCGAAACACAATTTTTGTTGGGCCCAATTGTTCTAAAAAGGAAACCGTGAAGGCCATTTTGGGCCTTCATCTTGTTTGAAGGCCCAAATTTGTATTTGGCCTAACTACTTTGAAAACTGTGAAGGCTATTTTGGGCCTTCACCTTACTTGAAGCCCAAAAACAGTGTCGGGCCTAAATGATTTGAAAACTGTGAAGGCCATTTTGGGCCTTCACCTTGTTTAAAGCCCAAACCCGTTTTGGTCCTAGCAGCTTAGAACTGTGAAGGCCATTTTGGGCCTTGTTCTAGCTCAAAGCCCAAATCATCCTTTGGGCCTCGAGACCAAGCCTAGAACTTAGGTTATTGAAAGTCCGCTCAGTCGGATTTAAAGGCCTAGACGATCGTAAAGAAAGTTTGAAGTTTCGAACAATGAGGGATTGTCTGGAATAGTTGAAATTCTGAGCACTTAGGAATTAAGTCTAATTACTTCGTCCTCGTGTTTACGAGTTAAGCGAACTAATAAGACCATATCTTCTATTCAAGGACAAGGAAACAAGGAAGTGGTCGGAGTTCGGAATAAGTTCCCGAGAAGGTCTTGGAACCGCAGCAACGCCCACCAAGGTAAGTAGCGATGCACCTATGGCACCGAATATAAGTATGAATTGCTTGCTAGGGTTGCATTAGTAATTTATGACTAAATTATATGTAACTGTTATATCATTGTGTTGTGTAGTATTTAAACTATAAATAGCCGAATGAGAACCCTAGTATAATTGAAACACGAATAAGACGCGTATTATTGGATTCAATATAATCTGGAGATTAGATTTTCATAGGCTTCAATAAGTAAGCTGTGAATATAACACAAGTACGAGTTCGCTCGTACTCAACCTCTACCGAGTCTTCTGACTCCGGTGTGAGACGAAGGTCGAATTTATAACCGATCTTTTTTATGAATAAAAGAAAAACCGCTTAATGACTAAAAGAAGTGGTCTCGGGCCACCATTAAAAGGTAAGACTGTGACTGCTAAAAGAATAATTCCCCAAGGATCAATAAAACATCGAAATAAACGGCACAGCCGAGCCTGTACCCGTGCGCTATGCCTTACGGACTGTGGTCCGCCAGAATAATTCTTTAGGAAAACCTACCTATCCTATTGTATGTTTGTTGTGAACCCCGCTACGAACTAAATCAATGGTCTTGGACCCCAAACGCAAGAGGCCAAAGTGTGGGACTCGTGAGAAGTCTGTTAGTTATTTTAAAGATCAAACTAAATCAT
This sequence comes from Boehmeria nivea var. tenacissima, assembly GCA_018132145.1. Taxonomy (NCBI): domain Eukaryota; kingdom Viridiplantae; phylum Streptophyta; class Magnoliopsida; order Rosales; family Urticaceae; genus Boehmeria; species Boehmeria nivea. The sequence goes on along the minus strand of CM030885.1, from coordinate 2,285,379 downwards.
AAAGTGGCCTCATGTAAAACCCCAGCCTGCTGTGTGATCAGGCAAGGGAAAGTATATCAGGTTTAAAGTCCCAGCCTGCTGTGTGATCTTACGAGGAAAAGTATATCAGGTTTAAAGTCTCGATTTCTCGGTAAACGAGACGAGAGGGACAAGAATCTGAAATAAGCCTCAATTCTTCGACAGGAGTAGATAAGAGGTAAGCGAATGTAATTTAAATATTGATACAAAAATAAGTCGATGGTACCGTCTGGCTCTAAGAGAAGAGAGCTTTGGCTCCGAGAGAAAGAGCCCAGCTCCCCAAGGGTGAGCTTGTTCCTCACACAAAAGTCGGCCAGTTAAGTGTGAGGTGAAATCCAAGGGACTGCCGGGAGTTACAACTCCCTTCTTGCGCGCTAGAGAAATTATGGTGACCATCAGTGGATGCCAGACTTGTGAAAGGAATCGAGCTCGAATAAATAACGAAATGATTGTTGTGTAGAAACCATTAAGTCTATAGTGAGTCTGGTAAGACATATCCTCCAGAAGGACTGTAAAGATGCCTGGTGGGTCCATAACCTATCACAAGGCCTTCCAGATACGAGGAGGTACTGGGTGCAAGAGACTCACCATTGAAAGATGGGTTGCCTCCTCAGTGCACGACGAAGTTAGGGTTTTGCGCGGGTAAGCGTAGTAGACGAGATCGAACTACCTAGTGAAGGAAGCTCATGTGTGTGAACCGAGTACGAAGTACTCAGTTGTGAAAAAGTAAGAGTTGGGAGACATGGGAAAATACGGAGAAATATATCTTCTTTGTAATGTTTGCTGTGTTGAGGGAGTTAGTCGGTGTGGGACGACTAACCCTCTGTGTGATGGTTGTATTTTGTGAATCCATGTGCATATCATTTTAGGGTAGACTAGTTCGCCCTCACTGATTTTATCAATTCATAGCTTTTCGGTGTTGAAGGTAAGAAGCTAATGAAGACAGACGAATAAGAGTTGGCGGAGATGGTGTGTGTGGCACATGTCAAGAAAAATAACCGTGGCAGTATTTTTTCGCAATTTTGTTATAATATAAACAAATTATTGTTTTGATGCCGAGTTGAGATCCTGAGGGTTTTAAGACTTGGTTACTGCAATATTATGGTAAAAGACTCCGTGTGAGTCCTGAGTTATTTTGAGTCCGGGATGTGATCTCGAGGACTCCTAAAAGAATATGTACGTAATCATAACCATGCTCAGATTAACTTATTATAAACACTATATAAAGTAAGGACTTTCGCATTACAAAAAAAAAATACATATATATATATATATATTCATATATATATATATATATATATATACACATACACGAAAATATTTGCTTTCAAAAGAGATTACGAGGGTATAAAAATGAGTTTGTACTCTTCTGTCGCGGCCTCCGCCAAGCCGGCGGGTCGTGACACATTAGAAGACCATTTTCCTCTCCTTTCCTAAGAGACCTTCCATCATAAATATATATACTCATTTTCAATCGCTTCTCTCAAAAGTTGAAGAAGACCTTAGAGCAACTCTACCTATAACTCCAAAATAGTTCAACAATCTTACACATTACTCCAAATCTTACTCTATAAACAATCTTACAAATTCTGCACTAAATTTATCGATCATGTCCACACATTACTCCAAATCTTACTCTATAAAGAATATTCTCTTCTCATATTCTTTATTTCTTATTATAATAATTAATTTATATTCTTACAAAACTATTTTCATAATACAATTTAAATATATGATAGTAAAAATCATTAACATTGTTATTGCAAGTTAATGAAGCTAATTCGATATAAATAATGATATTAAACTATTAACAATAATCCTCTAAAGGGACCCACATATTAAAATATAGTTTTCTTAAATCATGAGTAAAAAAAAAAATTTGAACGAAAAAATACATAATTCTTGCTCTATCCACTATTCATTTGCTCAATATACTTGCAATTTTAATGTGTGTTTTGACAACCGCTACAAGAGCAAGTTGGAGTTGGTGAGCAAAACAATGAATATAAAAAACATAGGAGTTCTCCTTCAAAATAAGCATTTTCAAATTATTGAACTCTCCTTGCATATTGCTAGCTCCATCATAACCTTGTCCTTGCAATCTTGAAATACTCAAACCATGTATAGAAAAAAGCTATAAATTGCATCTTTAAGTGAAAAAGCGGTTGTACTAGTAACATGTTTAAGACCTACAAAATTCTCGACTACACAACAAGTTTTATTCACGTAACATAGCATGATAACCATTTGCTCTTTCATTGAGATATCACGAGATTCATCAACCAAAATGAAAAAAAAAATTCACCACCCATATCTTTCATGATGATATCTACAGTTTCAAAAGTTATTGTATTTACAATATTCTTTTGAATGCTTGGTGCAGTTAATTTAAGATTCTCCGGAGCATTCTTCAAAGCTACGGAATCTATATCATCATTATGCTTAATTAAAAACTTCAAAAGCTCGAGAAAATTACCTTGATTTCTTGAGCTATTTGATTCATCATCAGCGCGGAATGCAAGCCATTCTCGTAAAAGAAACCGAACACAATTAATCGATGCATTCAATCGTACTTTATATTCACTTCTAGTTTGATCAGTTTGCTTCATTAAAGCATGTTCGATATGTTGCTTTTGAATTCTTAGCGCTTCGAACTTACTCCAAGACTGGTTAGAGTAATTAGCACTTTTGCCCCCTGAATTTTTCGGGCATTGGCAACTTGTCCCTTGAACTTTTATTTTTGGCATATTGCTCCTTAAACTCTAAAATCGTGACAAATTACTACAAATTCGTAATAGCCGTCCAAAATAGACGGAAAATGATGCATGTTAATCTCATGTGAATAACTTAAGGGTACTATTAACTTTTACTACCTTTCTTCAACCTCCATCACATCTTTCTTTTGTTGTAAGTAAAAAAAAAAATCAATCCATATTGTGGAAACAAAGTTTAATTTATAGGTGGTAGGAGAAGTGAATTTCACTTGAGCTTCCTCTTGTTTCTTGCCACAAATTTTCTTAATTTTTCTTTATTCCAGTAGCTTTTACACCAAGAATAACTCAAAATACCCAAACTAAAAAAATCCACAAAACACAGCAAAAATTGAAAATAAAAAAAGAAGCACAAACAAATTAGACCTGGATTTAACCAGATCCTTATTCCTTCTCTCTCTCCCTCTCTCGCTCTCTCTCTCTCATCCTCACATTGCTCTCCCTTTTGCTTATTTTGCTTTGTTTTTTTTTTAATTTTTTTATTTTCTTCCAATGTGTTTTGAGTATTAAAGTTCAAGGACCGGTGATAAAATGGTAGGTTTGGCTGGAAAAAACAAAACATAAGAAAGATTCTGATTTGAAGAAGAAATAGGAAGACTGCTTTAGAGGAAGACCAATTGGTCCATTCCCACTCTTTTGTCCATTCCCTTCAAGATCATTGTAAAACGGTTGAGTTGGGTTATTTTTTAGATTGACAGGGGCGAGCTCGAGAGAACGGTGCTTGAGGCACGGCGCGACAACGGAGGAAAGTGGTAGGGGCAAGCACGAGGGAACGATGCTCGAGGCTCGGCGCGGCAGCAGAGGAAAGCAGCGGGGGGCGAGCTTGAGGAAATAGTGCTCGAGCCCAGCACGGCGGCGGCGTACTCCTCGTTGACGGCATTGGTGTAGACTTCACATCCGCAACGAGCTCGAGCTTCAACTCGTTGGCTACGACGGCAAGGAAAAAAACAGCAATGCGGCTCGGCATTCCGAATTGGTGTGGAAGGCGAGTTGATGAAGCGAGCCTTGACGGCTTTGATCCAGCCGTCGTCGCACTATCAGCGACGGAGATCATTTCGGCTGACGAAAAGTCCCCTCTCGTTGATGTCCAAGGCCGGTGATGTTTGGGCTAGTTGGTTGGTCCATAAATGAGTGTGTCATAGCTCTTGGTTGGGGCTGGATCATGGGGTCTCGTCGGGGGTCATGAGGTCTCACCGAAAAGCGAAAAAGCAGAGATGATGCCGCTACATCGTCGATGAGGCTGCTTGAAATATTTCGACCGGACCTTAACAATGGTTATAGATAGTGGAGACCACCCACCGGAGACAGTGGTCATTTGGAGCTCCAAGAAGCGTTAAAAACCCATTTCGCGTAGAAACAAAGTCAATATAACTAGTTTTACCGAAATTGAACCATTGAAAGGCTTTCTTGGCTCCGAAGTGACTCTGGCAAAGTTGTTGTGATGCCAAATGTGTATTTAAACATATAATATATTATAATAAATCCTAGGGACTCATTTGGAGATGCAACAAACCTTAAAAACTCACTTCGCACTAAATCAAAGTGCTTACAATAAGTTTTACCTAAATCGAGCCTTTAATGGCTTTTTTGGCTCCGAAGTGACCCTGGCAAAGTTATTTTGATTCTACATGAGTATCTGAACATATACTGTATTGTAATAAGCCTTAGAGACTCATTTTGAGCTCCAACAAGCCTTGAAAAGTGACTACTCGCAAAAACTAAGTCATTTTGACAAGTTGGGCCTAAATTGAGCCTTTAAAGGGCTTTTTTTTGTTCCGAAGTGACTCTAGCAAAGTTGTTTTGACCTCAAATATGTATTTAAACATATAATATATTATAATAAGTTTTAGGGACTCAATTGGAGCTCCAATACGCCTTAAAAACTGGATTCGCGATAAAACAAAGTCATTATAAGTAGTTTTGCCGAAATCGAGCCTTTAAAGGGCTTTTTTGGCTCCAAAGCGACTCTAACAAAGTTGTATTGATCCTAAATGTGTATTTAAACATATAATTTATTATAATAAGTCTTAGGGACTCATTTGGAGTTCCAACAACCTTTAAAAACTCACTTTGCGCCAAAACAAAGTGCTTATAACCAGTTTTACCTAAATCGAGCCTTTAAAGGGCTTCTTTGGCTCGGAATTGTGTATAGCAATATTGTTTAGATCTTAAATGAGTATTTGAACATATAATGTATTATAATAAGTCTTAGGAACTCAATTGGAGCACCAAGAAGCGCCAAAAACCCATTTCGCGTAAAAACAAAGTCATTATAACTAGTTTTGCCGAAATTTAACCATTAAAAGGCTTTTTTGGCTCCAAAGTGACTCTGGCAAAGTTGTTGTAATCTCAAATGTGTATTTAAACATATAATATATTATAATAAATCTTAGGGACTCATTTAGAGATGCAACAAACCTTAAAAACTCACTTCGCACTAAAACTAAGTGCTTATAACCAATTTTACCTAAATTGAGCCTTTAAAGTGCTTCTTTGGCTTTGAAGTGTGTCTAACAGTGTTGTTTAGAACCTTAATGAGTATTTGAATTATATTATAATCAGTCTTAGGAACTCAATTGGAGCTCCAAGATGCGCTAAAAACCCATTTCGCATTAAAACAAAGTCATTATAACTAGTTTTGCCGAAATTAACCCATTAAAAGATTTATTTGGCTCCGAAGTGACTTTGACAAAGTTGTTGTGATCCCAAATGTGTATTTAAATATATAATATATTATAATAAATCTTAGTGACTCATTTAGAGATGCAACAAACCTTAAAAACTTACTTCACACTAAATCTAAGTACTTACAATAAGTTTTACCTAAATCGAGCCTTTAAAGGACTTTTTTGGCTCCGAAGTGACTCTAGCAAAGTTGTTTTGATTCTACATAAGTATTTGAACATATATTGTATTATAATAAGTCTTAGGGACTCATTTTGAGATCCAAAAAATCTCAAAAAGTCACTACTAGCAAAAACAAAGTCCTTTTGGCAAGTTGTGCCTAAATCAAGCCTTTGAAGGCGTTTTTGGTTCTGCAGTGACTCGAGCAAAGTTGTTTTGACCCCAAATGTGCATTTAAACATATAATATATTATAATAAGTCTTACGGACTCATTTAGAGCTCCAATATGCCTTAAAAACTTGATTCGCGCTAAAACAAAGTCATTATAATTAGTTTTGCCGAAATCGAGTCTTTAAAGGGCTTTTTTTGGCACCGAAGCGACTCTAACAAAGTTGTATTGATCCTAAATGTGTATTTAAACATATAATTTATTATAATAAGTCTTAGGGACTCATTTGGAGCTCCAACAAACTTTAAAAACTCACTTCGCGCTAAAACTAAGTGCTTATTACTAGTTTTACCTAAATCGAGCCTTCAAAGCGCTTCTTTGGCTGCGAAATTTGTCTAGCAACATTGTTTTCATCTTAAATGAGTATTTGAACATATAATGTTTTATAATAAGTCTTAGGAACTCATTTAGAGCTCCAAGAAGCGTTAAAAACCCATTTCGTGTTAAAACAAAGTCATTATAACTACTTTTGCCGAATTTGAACCATTAAAAGGTTTTTTGGCTCCGAAGTTACTCTTGCAAAGTTGTTGTGACCGCAAATGTGCTTTTAAACATATAATTTATTATAATAAATCTTATAGACTCATTTGGATATGAAAAAAACCTTAAAAACTCACTTCGCACTAAATCTAAGTGCTTAAAATAAGGTTTGCCTAAATCGAGCCTTTAAAGGGCTTTTTTGGCTCCGAAGTGATTATAGTAAAGTTGTTTTGATTCTACATGAGTATTTGAAGATGTATTGTATTATAATAAGTCTTCAGGAGTCATTTTTAACTCCAACAAGCCTTAAAAAGTTCACTACGCGCAAAAACTAAGTCCTTTTGACAAGTTGTGCCTAAATCGAGCCTTTAAAGGGCTTTTTTGGTTCCGAATTGACTCTAGCAAAGTTGTTTTGACCCCAAATGTGTATAATAAATTATAGTAAGTCTTAGGGACTCATTTTGAGCTCTAATATGCATTAAAAACTCGATTCTCGATAAAACAAAGTCATTATAAGTAGTTTTGCCGAAATTGAGCCTTTAAAGGGCTTTTTTGGTTCTGAAGCGACTCTAACAAAGTTGTTTTTCTATCCCAAATGTGTATTTAAAAATATAATTTATTATAATAAGTCTTAGGGATACATTTGGAGCTCCAACAACATTTAAAAACTCAATTCGCGCTAAAACTAAGTGCTTATAACCAGTTTTACCGAAACCGATCCTTCCAAGGCCTTGTTTTGCTCCAAAATGTGTCTAGGAATATTGTTTTGATCCGAAATGAGTATCTGAAGATATAATGTATAATAATAAGTCTTAGGAACTCATTTGGAGCTCCAAGAAGCGTGAAAAACCCATTTCGCGTTAAAACAAAGCCAATTTAACTACTTTCGCCGAAATTAAACCGCTAAAAGGCTTTTTTTGGCTCCGAAGTGACTCTAACAAAGTTGTTGTTATCGCAAATGTGTATTTAAACATATAATATATTATAATAAAACTTAGGGACTCATTTGGAGATGCAAAAAACCTTAAAAACTCACTTCACACTAAATCTAAGTGCTTACAATAAGTTTGACCTAAATCGAGCCTTTAACGGGCGTTTTTTGCTCCGAAGTGACTCTAGCAAAGTTGTTTTGATTCTACATGAGCATTTGAATATATATTATATTATAATAAGTCTTAGGGACTCATTTTGAGATTCAACAAGCCTTAAAAAGTCACTTCGCACAAAAACTAAGTCCTTTGGACAAGTTGTGCTTAAATCGAGCCTTTAAAGGGCTTTTTTGATTCCGAAGTGACTCTAGCAAAGTTGTTTTGATCTCAAATGTGTATTTAAACATATAATATATTATAATAAGTCTTAGTGACTCGTTTGGAGTTCCAATATGCCGTAAAAACTCGATTCGCGCTAAAACAAAGTCATTATAAATAGTTTTCCCGAAATCGAGCCTTTAAGGAGCTTTTTTGTTCCGAAGCGGCTCTGACAAAGTTGTTTTGATCCTAAATGTGTATTTAAAAATATAATATATTATTTAAGGACTCTTTTGGAGCTCTAACAACCTTTAAAAACTCAATTCGCGCTAAAACTAAGTGCTTAGAACCAGTTTTACCTAAATCGGTCCTTTAAAACGTTTCTTTAGCTGCGAAGTGTGTCTAGCAACGTTGCTTTGATGCTAAATGAGTATTTGAACATATAATGTATTATAACAAGTCTTAGGAACTCACTTGGAGCTCAAAGAAGTGTTATAAACCCATTTCGTGTTAAAACAAAGTAATTATAACTAGTTTTGCCGAAATTGAACCATTAAAAGGCTTTTTTTTCTCCGTTGCAACTCTAGCAAAGTTGTTGTCACCACAAATGTGTTTTTAAATATATAATATATTATAATAAATCTTATGGACTCATTTGCAGATGAAGAAAACCTTAAAAACTCACTTTGCACTAAATCTAAGTGCTTAAAATAAGGTTTACCTAAATCTAGCCTTTAAAGGGCTTTTTAGGCTCCGAAGTGATTCTAGTCTAGTTGTTTTGATTCTACATGAGTATTTGAAGATATATTGTATTATAATAAGTCTTCGAGACTCATTTTTAGCTCTAACAAGCCTTAAAAAGTCACTATGCGCAAAAACTAAGTCCTTTTGACAAGTTGTGCCTAAATCGAGCCTTTAAAGGGTTTTTTTGGTTCCGAATTGACTCTAGCAAAGTTGTTTTGACCAAAAATGTGCATTTAAACATATAATATATTATAGTAAGCCTTAGGGACTCATTTGGAGCTCCAATATGCCTTAAAAATTTTGATTCTCGCTAAAACAAAGTCATTATAAGTAGTTTTGCCAAAATCGAGCCTTTAAATGGCTATTTTGGTTCTGAAGCGACTCTAACGAAGTTTTTTTTATCCCAAATGTGTATTTAAACATATAACTTATTATAATAAGTCTTAGGGACACATTTGGGCTCCAACAACATTTAAAAACTCATTTCACGCTAAAACTAAGTGCTTATAATCAATTTTACCTAAATCGAGCCTTCAAAGCGCTTCTTTGGCTGCGAAATGTGTCTAGCAACGTTGTTTTCATCTTAAATGAGTATTTGAAAATATAATGTACATATTAAGTCTTAGGAACTCATTTGGAGCTCCTAGAAGCGTTAAAAACCCATTTCGTGTTAAAACAAACTTCTTTCGATCCAAAATGTGTAATTAAAATATGATTTATTATAATAAGTCTCAGGGACCCATTTGCTGCTGCAACAACCTTTAAAAACTCACTTCGCGCTAAATTTAAGTGCTTATAAAGAGTTTTACCTAAATCTAGCCTCTAAAGCGCTTCTTTGGTAGCGAAATGTGTCTAGCAATATTGTTTTGATACTAAATGAGTATTTGAACGTATAATGTATTATAATAAGTTTTAGGAACTCATTTGGAGCTCCAAGAAGCGGTTTAAACCTATTTCGCGTTAAAACAAAGTCATTATAACAAGTTTTGCCGAAATTCAACCATTAAAAGGCTTTTTTTGGCTCCGAAGTGACTCTAGCAAAGTTTTTATGATCTCAAATGCGTATTTAAACATATAATATATTATAATAAGTTTTACGGACTCATTTGGAGCTCTAATTCGATTTGCGCTAAAACAAAGTCATTATAAGTAATTTTGCCGAAATCGAACCTTTAAAGGGCTTTTTTGTTCCGAAGCGACTCTGACAAAGTTGTTTTGATCTCAAATGTGTATTTAAACATATAATTTGTTATAATAAGTCTTAGGGACACATTTGGATCTCCAAGAACCTTTAAAAGCCTCAATTTGCGCAAATACTAAGTGCTTATAACCAGTTTTACTTAAATCGAGTCTTTAAAACGCTTCTTGGCCTGCGAAACGTGTCTAGCAAGGTTTTTTTTTTTAATCCTAAATGAGTATTTGAATATATAATGTATTATAATAAGTCTTAGGAACTCATTTCGAGCTCCAAGAAGCGTTAAAAACCCATTCGGGTGAAAACAAAGTCATTATAACTAGTTTTCCCGAAATTCAACCATTAAAAGGCTTTTTTTTTTTTGCTCCGAAGTGACTCTAGCAAAGTTGTTGTAACCGCAAATGTGTATTTAAACAGATAATATATTATAATAAACCTTAGGGACTCATTTGGAGATGCAACAAACCTTAAAAACTCACTTCGCACTAAATCTAAGTGCTTACAATAAGTTTTGCCTAAATCGAGCTTTTAACGGGTCTCTTTTGGCTCCGAAGTGACTCTAGTAAAGTAGTTTTTATTCTACATGAGTATTTGAATCTATAATGTATTATAATAAGTCTTAGGGACTCATTTTTAGCTCCAACAAGCCTTAAAAATCACTACACGAAAAAACTATGTCCTTTTGACAAGTTATGCATAAATGGATCCTTTAAAGGGCTTTTTTTTGGTTCCGATGTGACTGTAGCGAAGTTTTTTTGATTGCAAATATTTATTTAAACATATAATACATTATAATAAGTCTTATGGACGCATTTTGAGCTCCAGTATGCCTTAAAAACTTGATTCGCACCAAAACAAATTCATTATAAGTAGTTTTACCAAAATCGAGCCTTTAAAGGGCTTTTTTGGTTTTGAAACGACTCTAACAAAGTTGTTTTGATCCCAAATGTGTATTTAAACATATAATTTATTATAATAAGTCTTAGGGACCTATTTGCAGCTGCGATAACCTTTAAACACTCACTTCGGGCTAAAACTAAGTGCTTATAACCGATTTTACCTAAATCGAGCCTTTAAAGCGCTTCTTTGGCTGCGAAATGTGTCTAGCAATGTTTTTTTGATGCTAAATGAGTATTTGAACAAATAATGTATTATAATAAGTCTAAGGAACTCATTTCAAGCTCGAAGAAGTGGTTAGAACGCATTTCGAGTTAAAACTAAGTCATTATAACTACTTTTGCCGAAATTGATCCATTAAAAGGCTTTTTTGGCTCCGAAGTAACTCTAGCAAAGTTGTTGTGACTGCAAATGTGTATTTAAACATATAATATATTATAACAAACTTTAGGGACTCATTTGGAGATGCAAAAAACCTTAAAAACTCACTTTGCAGTAAATCTAAGTGCTTAGAATAAGGTTTACCTAAATCGAGTCTTTAAAGGGCTTTTTTTGGCTCCGAAGTGACTCTAGTAAAGTTGTTTTGATTCTATATAAGTATATGAACATATATTTTATCATAATAAGTCTTAGGGACTCATTTTGAGCTCCAGCAAGCCTAAAAAATCACTACGCGCAAAAACTCAATACTTTTAACAAATTTTGCCTAAATCGAGCCTTCAAAGGGCTTTTTTGGTTTCGAAGTGACTCTAGCAAAGTAGTTTTCACCCCAAATTTGTATTTAAACATATAATATATTATAACAAGTCTTAGGGAATCATTTGGAGCTCCAATACGCCTTAAAAACTCGATTCGCGCTAAAACAAAGTCATTGTATGTAGTTTTGCCGACATAGAGGCTTTAAGAGGCTTTTTCGGTTCTAAAGCGACTCTAACAAAGTTTTTTGATCCCAAATGTGTATTTAAATATATAATTTATTATAATAAGTCTTATGGACACATTTGGTGCACCAACAGACTTTAAAAACTCATTTAAGCTAAAACTAAGTGTTTATAACCAGTTTTGCCAAAATTGAACCATTAAAAGGCTTTTTTGACTCCAAAGTGACTCTAACAAAGTTGTTGTGATGGAAAATGTGTATTTAAATATATAATATATTATAATAAATCTTAGGGACTCAGTTGGAGATGCAACAAACCTTAAAAACTCACTTCGCACTAAATATAAGAGCTTACAATAAGTTATGCCTAAATTGAGTTTTTAACGGGCTCTTTTGGCTCCGAAGTGACTCTAGCAAAGTTGTTTTGATTCTACATGAGTATTTGAACATATATTGTATTATAATAAGTCTTAGGGACTCATTTCGAGCTCCAAAAATCCTTAAAAAGTCACTTCGCGCAAAAACTAAGTCCGTTTGACAAGTTGTGCTTAAATCGAGCCTTTAAAGGGCTTTTTTTGGTTCTAAAGTAACTCTAGCAAAGTTGTTTTGACCCCAAATGTGTATTTAAACATATAATATACTATAATAGGTCTTAGGGACTCATTTGGAGCTCCAATATGCCTTAAAAACTCGATTCGCGCTAAAACAAAGTCATTATAATTAGTTTTGCCGAAATCGAGCCTTTAAGGGGCTTTTTTGGTTCCGAAGCGACTTTAACAAAATTGTTTTGATCTGTAATGTGTATTTAAACATATAATTTATCATAATAAGTCTTAGGGAGTCATTTTGAGTTCCAAAAACCTTTAAAAACTCACTTCGCGCTAAAACTAAGTGCATATAACCAGTTTTACCTAAATCGAGCGTTTAAAGCGCTTCTTTGGCTGCGAAATGTGTCTAGCAACCTTTTTTTGATACTAAATGAGTATTTAAACATATAATGTATTATAATAAGTCTTAAGAACTCATTTGGAACTCCAAGAACCGGTTAAAACCCATTTCGCGTTAAATCAAAGTCATTATAACTACGTTTGCCGAAATTGAATCATTAAAATTCTTTTTTGCCTCCGAAGTGACTCGAGCAAAGTTGTTGTGACCGTAAATACGTATTTAAACATATAATATATTATAATAAACTTTAGGGACTGATTTGGAGGTGCAAGAAACCTTAAAAACTCACTTCGCACTAAATCTAAGTACCTACAATAAAGTTTACCTAAATCGAGCCTTTGAAGGGCTTTTTTGGCTCCGAAGAGACTGTAGTAAAGTTGTTGTGATTCTACATGGGTATTTAAACATATATTGTACTATAATAAGTTTTGGGGACTCATTTCAAGCTCCAAAAATCCTTAAAAAGTAGCTTCGCACAGAAACTAAGTCCGTTTGACAAGTTGTGCTTAAATTGAGCCTTTAAAGGGCTTTTTTGGTTCAGAAGTGACTCTAGTAAATTTGTTATGATTCTACATGAGTATTGGAACATATATTGTATTATAATAAGTCTTGGAAACTCGTTTTGATCTGCAACAAGCCTAAAAAGTTACTACGCGCAAAACCTAAATCCTTTTGACAAGTTGTGCCTAATTCGAGCCTTTAAAAGGCTTTTTTGGTTCCGAAGTTACTCTAGGAAAGTTGTTTTGTCCTCAAATGTGTATTTAAACATATATTATATTATTATAAGTCTTATAGACTCATTTGGAGCTCCAATATGCCTTAAAAACTCGATTCGCGCGAAAACAAAGTAATTATAAGTAGTTTTGCCGAAATTGAGCCTTTAAAGGGCTTTTTTGTTCCGAAGCGACTCTAACAAAGTTGTTTTGATCCCAAATGTACATTTAAACATATAATTTATTATAATAAGTCTTAGGGAGTTATTTGGAGCTCCAACAACCTTTAAAAACTCACTTCGCGCTAAAACTAAGTGCTTAGAACTAGTTTTACCTAAATCGAGCCTTGAAAGCGCTTATTTGGCTGCGAAAAGTGTCTAGTAACCTTGTTTTGATCCTAAATGAGTATTTAAACATATAATGTATTATAATAAGTCTTAGGAACTCATTTGGATCTCCAAGAACCAGTTAAAACCCATTTCGCGTTAAACAAAGTCATTATAACTACCTTTCTCGAAATTGGACCATTAAAAGGCTTTTTTTGGCTCTGAAGTGACTCTAGCAAAGTTGTTGTGACCACAAATGTGTATTTAAACATAATTTATATTATAATAAACTTTAGGGACTCATTTGGAGATGCAACAAAGCTTAAAAACTCACTTCGCACTAAATCGAGCCTTTAAAGGGCTTCTTTTGCTCCGAAATGTGTCTAGCAACATTGTTTTGATCCTAACTGAGTATTCGAACAAATAATATATTATGATAATTCTAAGGAAAGAATAAGTCTTATGGACTCACTTGGAGCACCAACAACCTTTAAAAACTTATTTTGAGCTAAAACTAAGTGCTCATAACCAGTTTTACCTAAATCGAACCTTTCAAGGGCTTATTTTGCTCCGAAATGTGTCTAGTAACATTGTTTTGATCCTAACTGAGTATTTGAACAAATAATGTGTTGTGATAATTCTAAGGAAAGAACATATAATGTATTATAATAATTCTTAGGAACTCATTTGGAGCTCCAAGAAGCGTTAAAAACTCATTTCACGTTAAAACAAAGTCATTATAACTAGTTTTGCCGAAATTGAACCATTAAAAGGCTTTTTTGACTCCGAAGTGACTCTAGCAAAGTTGTTGTGATCGTAAATGTGTATTTAAACATATAATATATTATAATAAATCTTAGAGGCTCATTTGGAGATGCGACAAACCTTAAAAATTCACTTCTCACTGATAAGTGCTTACAATAAGGTTTACCTAAATCGGGCCTTTAAAGGCCTTTTTTGGCTCCGAAATGACTCTAGCAAAGTTGTTTTTTATTCTACATGAGTATTTGACCATATATTATATTATAATAAGTCTTAGGGACTCAATTTAAGCTCTAACAAGCCTTAAAAAGTCACTCCGCGCAAAAACTAAGTCCTTTTGACAAGTTGGGCCTAAATCGAGCCTTTAAAGTGCTTTTTTGGTTTCAAATTGACTCTAGAAAGTTGTTTTGACCCTAAATGTGTAATTAAACATATAATATATTATACTAAGTCTTAAGGACTCATTTGGAGCTCCAACAATCTTTAAAAACTCACTTCGCGCTAAAACTAAGGGCTTATAACCAGTTTTGCCTAAATCGAGCCTCTAAAGTGCTTCTTTGGCTCTGAAATGTGTGTAGCAACATTGTTTTGATCCTAAATGACTATTTCAACATATAATGTATTATAATAAGTCTTAGGAACTCATTTGGAGATCCAACAAGCGTTAAAAATCCATTTCGCATTAAAACAAAGTCATTATAACTAGCTTTGCCGAAATTTAACCATTAAAAGGCTTTTTTTGGCTCCGAAGTGACTCTAGCAAAGTTGTTTTGACCCCAAGTGTGTATTTAAAATATAATATACTATAATAAATCTTAGGGACTCATTCGGAGTTCCGACAAACTTTAAAAACTCATTTCGCACTAAATCAAAGTGTTTACAATAAGTTTTACCTAAATCGAGCCTTTAAAGGGTTTTTTTTGCTCCGAAGTGACTCTAGAAAAGTTGTTTTGATTCTACATGATTATTTGAACATACGTTGTATTATAAGAAGTCTTAGGGACTCATATTGAGCTCCAACCAGCCTTAAAAAGTTACTAGGCGCAAAAACTAAATCCTTTTGACAAGTTGTGCCTAACTCGAGCCATTAAAGCGCTTTTTTAATTTCGAAGTGACTCTACCAAAGTTGTTTTAACCCCAAATTTGTATTTAAACATATAATAGGTTATAGTAAGTCTTAGGGACTAATTTGGAGCTCCAATATGCCTTAAAAATGCGATTCGCGCTATAACAAAGTCATTGTAAGTAGTTTTGCCGAAATCGAGCCTTTAAAGGGCTTTTTTGGTTCCTAAGCGACTCTAACAAAGTTGTTTTGATCCCAAATATGTATTTAATCATATAATTTATTATAATAAGTATTGGGGACTCATTTGAAGCTCCAAACAACCTTTGAAAACTCACTTTGCGCTAAAACTAAGTGCTTATAAGCAGTTTTGCCTAAATAGAGCCTTAGGGCTTCTTTGGCGCCGAAATGTGTCTAGCAACATTGTTTTGATCCTATATGAGCATTTGAACTTATAATGTTTTATAATTAGTCTTAGGAACACATTTGGAGCTCCAAGAAGCGTTAAGCACCCATTTCGCGTTAAAACAAAGTTAGTATAACTAGTTTTGCCGAAATTGAACTATTAAAAGGCTTTTTTGGCTCGGAACTGACTCTAGCAAAGTTGTTGTAACCGCAAATGTGTATTGCAACATGTATAACGTTATAATAAATCTTACGGACTCATTTGGGGATGCAACAAATTTTAAAAACTCACTTCGCACTAAATCTAAGTACTTACAATAAGGTTTACCTAAATCGAGCCTTTAAAGGGGTTTTTTGGCTCCGAAATGACTCCAGCAAAGTTGTTTTAATTCTACATGAGTATTTGAACATATATTGTATTATAGTAAGTCTTAGGGACTCATTTTGAGCTCCAACAAGACTTAAAAAGTCACTCAGCGCAAAAACTAAGACCCTTTGACAAGTTGTGCTTAAATCGAGCCTTTAAAGTGCTTTTTTGTTTTCGAAGTGACTCTAGCAAAGTTGTTTTGACCCTAAATGTGTATTTAAAAATATAATATATTGTACTCAGTCTTAGGGACTCATTTGGAGCTCCAATATGACTTAAAAACTCGATTCGCGCTAAAACAAAGTCATTATAAGTAGTTTTGTCGAAATCGAGCCTTTAAATGGCTTTGTTGGTTCCGAACCGACTCTAACAAAGTTGTTTTGATCCCAAATGTGTATTTAAACATATAATTTATTATAATAAGTCTTAAGGACTCATTTGGAGCTCCAACAACCTTTAAAAACTCACTTCGCGCTAAAACTAAGTGCTTATAACCAGTTTTGCCTAAATCGAGCCTTTAAAGGGCTTCTTTGGCAGTATTTCAATATATAATGCATTCTAATAAGTCTTAGAAACTCATTTAGAGATCCAATAACCTTTAAAAACACATTTCTCATTAAAACAAAGTCATTATAACTAGTTTTGCCGAAATTGAACCATTTAGAGGCTTTTTTTGCTCCGAAGTGACTCTAGCAAAGTTGTTATGATCGTAAATCTGCATTTAAACATATAATAAATTAGAATAAATCTTAGGGACTCATTTAGAGATGTGACAAACCTTAAAAACTCACTTCGCACTAAATCTAAGTGCTTACAATAAGTTTTACCTAAATCGAGCCGTAAAGGGCTTTTTTACTTTCGAAGTGACTCTAGCAAAGTTGTTTTGACCCCAAGTGTTTATTTAAACATATAATCTATTATAATAAATCTTAGGGATGGATTCATTTGGAGATGCAACAAACCTTAAAAACACACTTCGCACTAATTCTAAGTGCTTACAATTAGTTTTACCTAAATCGAACCTTAAAAGGGCTTTTTTTTTGCTCCGAAGTGACTCTAGCAAAGTTGTTTTGCTTCTACATGAGTATTTGAACATATATTGTATTATAAGAAGTCTTAGGGACTCATTTTGAGCTGCAACAAGCCTTAAAAAGTTACTATGCGCAAAATCTAAGTTCTTTTGACAAGTTGTGCCTAACTCGAGCCTTTAAAGCGCTTTTTTGATTTCGAAATGACTCTAGCAAAGTTGTTTTAACCCCAAATGTGTATTTAAACCTATAATATATTATAGAAAGTCTTAGGGACTAATTTGAAGCTCCAATATACCTTAAAAACTCGATTCGCGCTAAAACAAAGTCATTATAAGTAGTTTTGCCGAAATCGCGCCTTTAAAGGATTTTTTTTTTGCTTCTGAAGCGACTCTAACAAAGTTGTTTTGATCCCAAATATGTATTTAAACATATAATTTATTATAATAAGTATTAGAGATTCATTTGAAGCTCCAACAACCTTTGCAAACTGACTTCGCACAAAAACTAAGTGCTTATAACCATTTTTACCTAAACAGAGCCTTAAGGGCTTCTTTGGCTCCGAAATGTGTCTAGCAACATTGTTTTTATCCTAAATGAGTATTTGAACATGTAATGTATTATAATAAATAGTAGGAACTCATTTGGAGCTCCAAGAAGCGTTAAGCACCCATTTCGCGTTAAAACAAAGTCAGTATAACTAGTTTTGCTGAAATTGAACAGTTGAAAGGCTTTTTTGGCTCGGAACTGACTCTAGCAAAGTTGTTGTGACTGCAAATGTGCATTGCAACATGTACTATATTATAATAAATTTTAGGGACTCATTTGGAGATGCAACAAACCTTAAAAACTCACTTCACACTAAATCTAAGTGCTTACAATAAGGTTTACCTAAATCAAGCCTTTGAAGGGCTTTTTTGGCTCCAAAATGACTCTAGCAAAGTTTTATTGATTCTACATGAGTATTTGAAAATATATTGTATTATAATAGGTCTTGGGGACTCATTTTCAGCTCCAACAAGCCTTAAAAAGTGACTCCACGCAAAAACTAAGTCCTTTTGACAAGTTCTGCCCAAATCGAGCCGTTAAAGTGCTTTTTTGGTTTCGAAGTGGCTCTAGCAAAGTTGTTTTGACCCTAAATGTGTAGTTAAACATATAATATGTTATACTAAGTCTTAGGGACTCTTTTCGGGCTCCAATATGCCTTAAAAACTCGATTCATGCTAAAACAAAGTCATTATAAGTAGTTTTGTCAAAATCGAGTTTTTAAAGGGCTTTGTTGGTTCTGAAGCGACTCTAACAAAGTTGTTTTGATCCCAAATGCGTATTTAAACATATAATTTTTTATAATAAGTCTAAAGGACTCATTTGGAGCTCCAACAACCTTTAAAAACTCACTTCGCGCCCTCCAAATGAGTCCCTAAGACATATTATAATATATTATGTGTTTAAATACAGATTGGGGATCAAAACAACTTTGTTAGAGTCACTTCGGAACCAAAAAAGCCCTTTAAAGGCTCAATTTAGACCCAACTTGTCAAAAGGACTTAGTTTTTGCGCGTAGTGACTTTTTATTGGCTTGTTGGAGCTCAAAATGAGTCCCTAAGACTTATTCTAATACAATATATGTTCGAATACTCATGTAGAATCAAAACAACTGTGCTAGTGTCATTTCGTAGCCGAAAAAGCCTTTAAAGGCTCGACTTAGGTAAAACTTATTATAAGCACTTAGATTTAGTGCGACGTGAGTTTTTAAGGTTTGTTGTATCTCCAAATGACTCCCTAAGATTTAATTTAATATATTATATGTTTAAATACACATTTGAGATAACAACAACTTTGCCAGAGTCACATCGGAGCCAAAAAAGTGTTTTAATGGTTCAATTTTAGCAAAACTAGTTATAATGACTTTATTTTAACGTGAAATGGGTTTTTAGCTCTTCTTGGGGCTTCAAATGAGTTCCTAAGACTTATTATAATACATTATATGTTCAAATACTCATTTGGGATCAAAATAACATTGCTAGACACACTTTAGAGCCAAAGAAGCTCTTTAAAGGCTCGATTTAGGTAAAACTGGTTATAAGCACTTAGTTTTAGCACGAAGTGAGTTTTTAAAGCTTGTTGGAGCTCCAAATGAGCCCCTAATAGTTATTATAATAAATTATATGTTGAAATACGCATTTCGGATCAAAACAACTTTGCTAGAGTCACTTCGGAATAAAAAAAAGCCCTTTAAAGGTTCGATTTCGGCAAAATTACTTATAATGAATTTATTTTAGCACGAAGTGAGTTTTTAAACCATATTGGAGCTCCAAATGAGTCCCTAAGACTTAGTATATTATATTATGTGCTTAAATACACATTTGGGATCTAAACAACTTTGCTAGAGTCGCTTCGGATCAAAAAAGGCCCTTTAAAGGCTCGATTTCAACAAAACTACTTATAATGACTTTGTTTTAGCACAAAGCGAGTTTTAAGGCATATTGGTGCTCCAAATGAGTCCCTAAGACTTATTATAATATGTTATGTGTTTAAATACAGATTGGGGATCAAAACTATTTTGCTAGATTCACTTCGGAACCAAAAAAGCCCTTTAAAGGCTCAATTTAGGCCTAACTTGTCAAAAGGACTTAGTTTTTCGAGTAGTGACTTTTTATGGCTTGTTGGAGCTCAAAATGACTCCATAAGACTTATTATAAAACAATATATGTTCAGATACACATGTAGAATCGAAATAACTTTGCTAGAGTCACTTCGGAGCCAAAAAATCCCTTTAAAGGCTCGATTTAGGTAAAACTTGTTGTAAGCACTTAGATTTAAGTCAAAGTGAGTTGTTAAGGTTGGTCACATCTTCAAATTAGTCCCTAATACTTATTATAATATAATATATATTTAAATACACATTTGGGATCACAACCACTTTGCTAGAGTGACTTCCGAGCCAAAAAAGCCTTTTAATGGTTCAATTTTGGTAAAACTAGTTATAATGACTTTGTTTTAATGCGAAATGGGTGTTTAACGCTTCTTAGAGCTCCAAACGAGTTCCTAAGACTTATTATAATACATTATATTTTCAAATAGTCATTTAGGATCAAAACAACGTTGCTAGACACACTTCGGAGCCGAAGAAGCCCTTTAAAATCTCGATATAGGTAAAATTGGTTATAAGCATTTAGTTTTAGCACAAATCAGTTTTTAAAGCTTTTTGGAGCTCCAAACGAGTCCCTAAGACTTATTATATTAAATTATATGTTTAAATACGTATTTCGAATCAAAACAACTTTGCCAGAGTCACTTCGGAACAAAGAAAGCCCTTTAAAGGCTAGATTTCGGCAAAACTAATTATAATGACTTTATTTTAGCGCGAAGCGAGTTGTTAAGCCATATTGGAGCTCCAAATGAGTCCCTAAGACTTATTATAATTTAATATGTGTTTAAATACCCATTTAGGATCAAAACATCTTTGCTATAGTCACTTCGGAACCAAAAAAGCCCTTTAAAAGCTCAATTTAGGCACAACTTGCCAAACGGACTTAGTTTTTGCACATAGTGACTTTTTAAGGCTTGTTGGAGGTCAAAATGAATACCTATGACTTATTATAATAGGGACTCATTTTGAGTAATAGGGACTCATTTTGAGCTCCAACAAACCTTAAAAAGTCACTACTCAAAAAAACTAAGTCCTTTTGACAAGTTGTGCCTAAATCGAGCCTTTAAAGGGCTTTTTTGGTTTCGAAGTGACTCTACCAAAGTTGTTTTGACCCCAAATGTGTATTTCAACATATAATGTATTATAATAAGTCTTAGGGACTCATTGAGAGCTCCAATATGCCGTACAACTCGATTCGCGATAAAACAAAGTGATTATAATTAGTTTTCCCGAAATGAAGCCTTTAAAGGGCTTTTTTGGTGCCGAAGCGACTCTAACAAAGTTGTTTTGATGCCAAATGTGTATATAAACATATAATCTATTATAATAACTCTTAGGGACTCATTTGGAACTACAACAACCTTTAAAAACTCACTTCGCGCTAAAACAAAGTGCTTATAACCAGTTTTACCTAAATCGAGACTTTAAAGGGCTTCTTTAGCTCTTAAGTGTATCTAGCAGCGTTGTTTTTATCCTAAACGAGTATTTGAACATATAATGTATAATAATAAGTCTTAGGATATTATTCGGAGCTCCAAGAAGCGTTAAAAGCCCATTTCGCGTTAAAACAAAGTTGTTATAACTAGTTTTGCCGAAATTGAACCAAAAGGCTTTTTTGGCTCTGAAGTGACTCTGGCAAAGTTGTTTTGATCCCAGATGTGTATTTAAACATATAATATATTATAATAAATCTTAGGGAGTCATTTGGAGATGCAACAAACCTTAAAAACTCACTTCGCACTAAATCTAAGTGCTTACAATAAGTTTTACCCAAATCGAGCCTTTAAGGGCTTTTTTGGCTCCGAAGTGACCCTAGCAAAGTTGTTTTAATTCTAGATGAGTAGTTGAACATATATTGTATTATAATAAGTCTTAGGGACTCATTTTGAGCTCGAAAAAGCCTTTAAAAGTCACTACTCAAAAAAACTAAGTCCTTTTGACAAGTTGTGCCTAAATCGAGCCTTTAAAGGGATTTTTTGGTTTCGAAGTGACTCTACCAAAGTTGTTTTGACCCCAAATGTGTATTTAAATAAATAATTTATTATAATAAGTCTTAGGGACTCATTTGGAGCTCCAATATGCCTTACAACTCGATTCGCGATAAAACAAAGTGATTATAAATAGTTTTCCCGAAATCAAGCCTTTAAAGGGCTTTTTTTGGTTCCGAAGCGACTCTAACAAAGTTCTTTGATCCCAATGTGTATATAAACATATATTTTATTATAATAAGTTAGAGACTCATTTGGAGCTACAACAACCTTTAAACACTCAGTTCGCGCTAAAACGAAGTGGTTATAACCAGTTTTAACTAAATCGAGCCTTTAAAGGGCTTCTTTGGCTCTTAAGTGTATCTACCAACGTTGTTTTGATGCTAAACGAGTATTTGAAAATAAAATGTATTATAATAAGTCTTAGGAACTTATCTGGAGCTCCAAGAAGCGTTAAAAACCCATTTCGCATTAAAACAATGTCATTATAACTAGTTTTGTCAAAATTGAACCATTAAAAGGCTTTTTTTTTTGGCTCCGAAGTGATTCTGAAAAAGTTGTTGTGATCCCACATGTGTATTTAAACGTATAATATATTATAATAAATCATAGGGACTCATTTGGAGATGCAACAAACCTTAAAAACTCACTTCGGACAAAATCTAAGTGCTTACAATAAGTTTTACCCAAATCGAGCCTTTAAAGGCTTTTTTGGCTCCGAAGTGACCCTAGCAAAGTTTTTTTTTAATTCTAGATGAGTATTTGAACATATATTGTATTATAATAAGTCTTAGGGACTCATTTTAAGCTCGAACAAGCCTTAAAAAGTCATTACTCGCAAAAACTAAGTCCTTTTGACAAGTTGTGCCCAAATCGAGCCTTTAAAGAGCTTTTTGGGTTTCGAAGTGACTCTACCAAAGTTGTTTTGACCCCAAATGTGAATTTAAACATATAAATTATTATAATAAGTCTTAGGGACTCATTTGGAGCTCCAATATGCCTTAAAAACTCGATCGCGATAAAACAAAGTCATGATAAGTAGTATTGCCAAAATCAAGCCTTTAAAGGGCTTTTTTGGTTCCGAAGCGACTCTAATAAAGTTATTTTGATCTCAAATGTGTATATAAACATATATTTTATTATATTAAGTCTTAGGGACTTATTTGGAGCTCCAACAAGCTTTAAAATCTCACTTCACGCTAAAACGAAGTGCTTATAACCAGTTTTACCTAAATCGAGCCTTTAAAGGGCTTCTTTGGCTCTGAAGTATGTCTAGCAACGTTGTTTTTATCCTCAATGAGTATTTGAACATATAATGTATCATAATAAGTCTTAGAAAATTATTTGGAGCTCCAAGAAGCGTTAAAAGCCCATTTCGCGTTAAAACAAAGTTATTATAACTAGTTTTGCCGAACTTGAACCATTAAAAGTCTTTTTTGGCTCCGAAGTGACTCTGGCAAAGTTGTTGTGATCCCACATGTGTATTTAAACATATAATATATTATACTAAATTTTAGGGACTCATTTGGAGATGCAACAAAGCTTAAAAAATCACTTCGCACTAAATCTAAGTGCTTACAATAGGTTTTACCTAAATCGAGCCTTTAAGGGCTTTTTTGGCTCCGAAGTGACCCTAGCAAAGTCTTTTTTAAATTCTACATGAGTATTTGAACATATATTGTATTATAATAAGTCTTAGGGATTCATTTTGAGCTCCAACAATCCTTAAAAAGTCATTACTCGCAAAAACTAAGTTCTTTTCAAAAGTTGTTCCTAAATCGAGGCTTTAAAGGGCTTTTTTAGTTCCGAAGTGACTCTAGCAAAGTTGTTTTGACCCCAAATGTGTATTTAAAAAATATAACATATTATAATAAGTCTTAGGGACTCATTTGGAGCTCCAATAGGCCTTAAAAACTCGATTTACGATAAAACAAAGTCATTATAAGTGGTTTTGCCGAAATCAAACCTTTAAAGGCCTTTTTTGGTTCCGAAGCGACTCTAATAAAGTTGTTTTGATCTCAAATGTGTATATAAACATATATTTTATTATAATAAGTCTTAGGGACTCATTTGGAGCTCCAACAAGCTTTAAAATCTCACTTCACGCTAAAACGAAGTGCTTATAACCTGTTTTACCTAAATCGAGCCTTTAAAGCGCTTCTTTGTCTCTGAAGTGTATCTAGCAACGTTGTTTTGATGCTAAACGAGTATTTTAACATATAATATATTATAATAAGTCTTAGGAAATTATTTGGAGCTCCAAGAAGCGTTAAAAACTCATTTCGCGTTAAAACAATGTCACTATAACTAGTTTTGTCGAAATTGAACCATTAAAAGCCTTTTTTTTTTTTTTGCTCCGAGGTGATTCTGGCAAAGTTGTTGCGATCCCACATGTGTATTTAAACATATAATATATTATAATAAATCATAGGGACTCATTTAGAGATGCAACAAGCCTTAAAAACTCACTTCGGACTAAATCTAAGTGCTTACAATAAGTTTTACCCAAATCGAGCCTTTAAGGGCTTTTTTGCCTCCGAAGTGACCCTAGTAAAGTGTTTTTAACTCTAGATGAGTATTTGATCATATATTGTATTGTAATAAGTCTTAGGGACTCATTTTGAGCTCGAACAAGCCTTAAAAAGTCACTACTCGCCAAAACTAAGTCCTTTTGACAAGTTGTGCCTAAATCGAGCATTTAAAGGGATTTTTATGTTTCGAAGTGACTCTACCAAAGTTGTTTTGACCCCAATGTGTATTTTAATATATAATTTATTATAATAAGTCTTAGGGACTCATTGGGAGCTCCAGTATGCCGTACAACTCGATTTGCGATAAAACAAAGTGATTATAAATAGTTTTCCCGAAATCAAGCCTTTAAAGGGCTTTTTTGGTGCCGAAGCGACTCTAACAAAGTTATTTTGATGCCAAATGTGTATATAAACATATAATCTATTATAATAAGTCTTAGGAAATTATTCGGAGCTCCAAGAAGCGTTAAAAGCCCATTTCGCGTTAAAACAAAGTCATTATAACTAGTTTTGCCGAAATTGAACCATTAAAAGGATTTTTTTGGCTCCGAAGTGAATCTGGCAAAGTTGTTGTGATCCCCATGTGTATTTTAACATATAATATATTTTGATAAATATTAGGGACTCATTTGGGGATGCAACAAACCTTAAAAACTCACTTCGCACTAAATCTAAGAGCTTACAATAAGTTTTACCTAAATCGAGCCTTTAAAGGCTTTTTTGGCTCCGAAGCGACCCTAGCAAAGTTTTTTTGATTCTACATGAGCATTTGAACCTATATTGTATTATAATAATTCTTAGGGACTCATTTTGAGCTCCAACAAGCCTTAAAAATTCACTACTCGCAAAAACTAAGTCTTTTTGACAGGTTGTGCCTAAATCGAGCCTTTAAAGAGCTTTTTTTTTTTTGGTTCCGAAGTGAATCTAACAAAGTTGTTTTGATCCTAAATTTGTATATAAACGTATAATTTATTATAATAATTCTTAAGGACTCATTTGGAGCTCTAATAACCTTCAAAAACTCACTTCGCGCTAAAACGAAGTGCTTATAACTAGTTTTACCTAAATCGAGCCTTTAAAGGGCTTGTTTGGCTCTTAAGTATATCTACCAACGTTGTTTTGATGCTAAACGAGTATTTGAACATAAAATGTATTACAGTAAGTCTTAGGAACTTATTTAGAGCTCGAAGAAGCGCTAAAAACCCATTTCGATTTAAAACAAAGTCATTATAACTAGTTTTGCCGAAATTGAACCACTAAAAGGCTTTTTTGGCTGCGAAGTGACTCTCGCACAGTTGTTGTGATCCCACATATGCATTTAAACATATAATACATTATAATAAATCTTAGGGACTCATTTGGAGATGCAACAAACCTTAAAAACTCACTTCGCACTAAATCTTAGTGCTTACAATAAATTTTACCTAAATCGAGCCTTTAAGGGCTTTTTTGGCTCCGAAGTGACCCTAGCAAAGTTTTTTTGATTCAACATGAGTATTTGAACGTATATTGTATTATAATAAGTCTGAGGGACTCATTTTGAGCTCCAACAAGCCTTAAAAAGTCAGTATTCGCAAAAACTAAGTCTTTTCAACAAGTTGTGCCTACATCGAGCCTTGAAAGGGCTTTTTTGGTTCTGAAGTGACTCTAGCAAAGTTGTTTTGACCCTAAATGTGTATTTAAACATATAATTTATTATAACAAGTCTTAGGAACTCATTTGGAGCTCCAATATGCCTTAAAAACTAGATTCGCGATAAAACAATGTCATTATAAATAGTTTTGCCGAAATCAAGCCTTTAAAGGGCTTTTTTAGTTCCGAAGCGACTCTAACAAAGTTTTTTTGATGCCCAATGTGTATAGAAACATATAATTTATTATAATAAGTCTAAGGGACTCATTTGGAGCTCCAACAACCTTTAAAAACTCACTTCGCGACTAAAACGAAGTGCTTATAACCAGTTTTACCTAAATCGAGTCTTTAATGGGCTTCCTTGGCTCTGAAGTGTAACATTGTTTTGATCCTAAGAGTGTATTTGAACATAAAATGTATTAAAATAAGTCTTTGGAACTTATTTTGAGCTCCAAGAAGCGTTAAAAACCCATTTCGCGTTAAAACAAAGTCATTATAACTAGTTTTGTCGAAATTGAACCACTAAAAGGATTTTTTGGCACCGAAGTGAATCTGGCAAAGTTGTTGTGAGCCCACATGTGTATTTAAATATATAATATGTTATAATAAATCTTAGGGACTCATTCTGAGATGCAACAAACCTTAAAAACTCACTTCGCACTAAATCTAAGTGCTTACAATAAGTTTAACCTAAATCGAGCCTTTAGGGGCTTTTTTGGCTCCGAAGTGACCCTACAAAAGTTTTTTTGATTCTACATGAGTATTTGAACATATATCGTATTATAATAAGTCTTAGGGACCCATTTTGAGCTCCAACAAGCCTTAAAAAGTCACTACTCGCCAAAAATAAGTCCTTTGGATAAGTTGTGCCTAAATCGAGCCTTTAAAGGGCTTTTTTGGTTCCGAAGTGACTCTAGCAAAGTTGTTTTGACCCCAAATGTGTATTTAAACATATAATTTATTATAATAAGTCTTAGGGACTCATTTGGAGCTCCAATACGCCTTAAAAACTCGATTCGCGATAAAACAAAGTCATTAGTTTTGCCGAAATCAAGCCTTTATGGGGCTTTTTTGGTTCCGAAGCGACTTTGACAAAGTTGTTTTGATCCCACATGTGTATTTAAACATATAATTTATTATAATATGTCTTAGGGACTCATTTGGAGCTCCAACAACCTTTAAAAACTCACTTCGCGCTAAAACGCAGTAATTATAACCAGTTTTACCTAAATCGAGCCTTTAAAGTGCTTCTTTGGCTCTGAAGTGTATCTAGCAATGTTGTTTTGATCCTAAACGAGTATTTGAACATATAATGTATTATAATATGTCTTAGGGACTTATTTGGAGCTCCAATAAGCGTTAAAAACCCATTTCGCGTTAAAACAAAGTCATTATAACTAGTTTTGCTGAAATTGAATTATTAAAAGGCTTTTTTGGCTCCTAAGTGACTCTGGCAGAGTAGTTCCACATGTGTATTTAAATATATAATATATTATAATAAATCTTAGGGACTCATTTGGAGATGCAACAAACCTGTTGTTGTGATCCCACATGTGTATTTAAACATATAATATATTATAATAAATCTTAGGGACTCATTTGGAGCTCCAATATGCTTTAAAAACTCGATTCGCGATAAAACAAAGTCATTATAAGAAATTTTGCCGAAATCAAGCCTTTAAAGGGCTTTTTTGTTTCCGAAGCCACTCTAACAAAGTTGTATTAATCCCAAATATGTATTTAAACATATAATTTATTATAATAAGTCTTAGGGACTCATTTGGAGCTCCAAAAACCTTTAAAAACTCACTTCGCGCTAAAACTAAGTGCTTATAACCATTTTTACCTAAATCGAGCCTTTAACGGGCTTCTTTGGCTCTGAAGTGTGTCTAGCATCCTAAATGAGTATTTGAACATATAATGTATTATAATAAGTCTTAGAACTGTGTTGGAAGAGCACTCCAAGCCGAGTATTGACTAGCTCAAGCAAAGGATGAAATAGCAAAATTCTTTAAAGCTAAGAAGAAAGAAAAAACTCAAAGTAAGCAAGGTAGAGATTTCCATAAGAAACTCCACGAGAATAGCATTGACCAAAACACTAGTCTCCCGAGCCACAACAGTCACAACAACAAAAGCAAGGGAAATTATGATAGTCAAGGAAGCTTGAGAACCAGAAGAAGAATAATAGCTCGAACTTCAATCCATGTTTAAGTGTGGAAAGAAGCATCCCTGAGAATGTTGGGCGGGTACTAATAGCTGCTACCTTTGTGGTAAGGAATGGCACTATGCAAAGAACTGCTACTCTCAGAATCAAAATCAATCCACTTAGCATCAGCAAAGGGCTCAAGGACCTCGCATCAATACAGTTCAGGCAGCAATCGAAGGGCCGCAAATAAGCCAAGGAGGATTAGAAGTGCTAGAGCGTCAAGCGTACATCTATGCATACACCAAAGGAGATACAGAAGCAGGACCATCGATTGTGGTGATATGTCAGCTTTCATTAGCTAAGCAATATACCTACGTTTTAATAGTTTCTGGTGTCACGCATTCTTTTTCATCGTATGCTTTTGCTAAGAAACTTTGTAGAGGAGAAGAAAGAATAAGAAAAACTTTTAGGACTGCTTTACCCTCTGGGGATGTGTTGTTGTCTGAATATTGGGTACGTCAAGCCTCGATTATTATATGTGACAGAGAGTTGCATGTAGATCTATTTATCATAAATCTACAGAATTTTGACATCATCCTAGTAATGGATTTCCTTGGAAAATACAATGTAGTTATCAATTATCGTCAGCAAAAGGTCACTTTCAATCCTGGGGACAAGAAATTTACCTATATTGGTAAATCTCGTAGACAACTAAAGATGATGGTGTCTGAGATGAGAGCAAGAAAGATGTTGAGTAGTAGATGTACCGACTTCTTAGAGAGTATAGTAGATAAGACGAAGAAAACGACGCTAAGACCAATAGATGTGCCAATAATACGGAATATTGTAGAAGTTTTACCAGAAGAATTACCAGGACTGCCTCTATAAAAAAAATTTGTTTTGAGATTGAATTGTTGTCTGGAACGGCTCCAGACTCGAAAGCACCGTACATAATCACCCCAGCTGAACTTAAGGAGTTGTAGATACAACTACAACAACTATTGGACAAGGGTTTCATACGGTCAAGTCATTCACTATGGGGCGCGCAAGTGCTGTTCGTGAAGAAGAAGGATGGGACGTTCAAGATGTGCATGGACTATCGCAAGCTTAACAAGATCACTATTAAGAATAAGTATCATCTCCCAAGTATCAACTCAAAAGAGCTTCAGTCATTTCAAAAATAGACTTAAGATCGGAATAACACCATTTGAAGATCAAGGAGAGCGATATTCCCAAGACAACCTTTCGAACGCGTTATTGACACAACGAGTTTTTAGTAATATCGTTCGAACTAACAAATACTCCAGTAGCTTTAGTGGACTTGATGAAGTGAGTGTTTCAAGAGTAGTTAGACAAGTTTGCTATCGTATTTATCGATGGCATTCTTATTTATTCTAAGACTCAGAAGAACACAAGGAGCACCTGGAGTGACATTCTTATTTATTATAAGACTCAGAAGGAACACGAGAAGCACTTGGAGATCATACTACAGACGCTCAAAGAGCACCAACTCTATGCCAAATCCTCTAACTTGTGAGTTTTGGCTGGATAGAGTTCACTTTCCCAGGCATGTGGTTTCTGCAAAAAAAATATCTGTCAATCCCGCAGAGATTGAAACAATAAGTAACTGGAAGGCACCAAAAAGTATGACTGAGGTACAAAGCTTTTTGGGTGCCGATTACTATCGAAGGTTTGTCGAAGGCTTCGCAAGAATTATTGCACTTCTCACTGCTTTTACCTAAAGAGGAAAGAGATATAAATGTATAAAAAAGTGCGAAGAAGGTTTAAAAGACTAGTCTGGCTGCTTGTGTAATTCTCCCTTATGGAGTATGCAGGTTTAGATGGGCCAAAGCTTGCATAGCAGAATCGACTGAGGAGGCAGAGCTTCTAGCAGTGGAATTCAACATTTCAATGGCCCTGGATAAAGGTATTTCTATAGCAGAAGTGCTGAGCGACTCTCAAACCACGATCAGAGCTTTAGGAGCTATGGATGGGCCGCCGGTGTGGAGCTTGACTGGTGTTTTTTATCACATACTTGAGGCCAATAAACTTTTTTCAGTGTTAGGTGCTTTTGGATCCCGTGGGAGTTGAATGAAAATGCCCACAATTTATGTGTTTGGACTAGAAACAATCTTGAAACTAATTCCTCATTTTGCTAAAATGAACTCATTTTAATGAGGAGGTGTCCCCTCTATGGCACCACTACATTTCCTTAATTGTTTCTATGAAATAGTTTTCTTGTAGGAAAAAAAAAAGGTACAAAAACTTTAGCTAACACCTTTCTTTATGGTGTTTAGGAGAGACTAGTAAAAGGGAAACCAATAGAAACTAGGAAATATAAAAATGAGGAAACTAACTACTAATTTTTGGAGATATTTTAGTAATTAAATTGATAATTCGGAGTTTGGTTTGAAAATTCCATGCTTAGAGATAATGGGCTCGGCCTGGCCACGTGTCGCTTAATGATATACGGCTTTGGAATAGCTCAGACATGTGGCGCATGGTGATTCAGCAAAGGCTACTGGCGTTGACCGAACTTGGGAGCTATTGGGGTCCACTTTGACACATGTAGCGAACCAATTTTGCCGAAGGCTGCACGCTGACGCTAATGGAGTCCACCTGGCACACTAAAGTCGCACCTGATTGGCTGCGTGGCCCACGTGTCGGGCTTCTTGGGCATGGAGGGACACACGCCACTCTCGCGCCCTGGAGGGGAAGGAGATGCGCCCAAAAGGCGCTGATTGTGGGCGAACTGCGCACCTTGCACGCGCAGAAGAAAAGGCGGGCCGTGGGCGCACTGTTAGCTGAGGTGGCATTTGGCATATTATTTGGCCCTTTTTTGTGTTCTTTTGATATATTTAGCCAAATTTCTTATATTTCATTCTTGTAAAATAAAATTAAATCAAAATTAAGTATTTATAAAATTGAAATACACTATAATAAATATTATCTAATAAAATTATATTTATTAAAAATCATGAAAATATTGAATTAACATTCTAATATTCTTAATAAATATTCACTATTAAGCACAATAAAGGCATAATTTCATGCACTTATCAAGGGGTATTATAGAAGAGCTATTAACATATATAGTCACTTTACAACTCAATATTATATATTTGTTCAAAGATTACAACATATTTAATATCTATTCACCCTATTAATTGTTACTACAAAAATACCCCTAAAAATAATAAAGAGTCATGAATGGTTTTTTTTTTATTGGATCCAAAAGAATTCACCATATATAAATACACATTTAATATAAAGTCAAACTGTAAAAACAAAAAAAATAGAGAAAAGAAAAAAAAAGACTTTGCTAACATTTTAAATTCAAAAAATCTATAAAATGTCAAACAAACAGTCATGCTAAAAACTTTCCAACTTCACCAGTATACTTGCATAAAATTTAAACATAAAGTCTATATAAGGTATTAAATATGGAATATGATATTACAAATGAAAATGAAATACAATGAAATACCTATGCATAGTTGCATACAATATTAAAAATATAATACATCACATGATATCATACTTTTTATTTTACAAAAACGTGATATTACACTTAAAGTGTGATGTTTCCCTATATCAAATGTATTTAAAAACAACTAACATAAATTAATATCATATGTATGTTTTGAATATCATATTAAATGTATTTAAAAACAAATAACATATATTAATATCATATGTATGTTTTGAATATCATATTAAAAATGAAATAGCATAATGGAAAAAACTGAATAGATTTAGAAAACATATTGTACAAACATTTTTTTTTTTTTTTTGCAAATGGTATAACCTTTAACAAAAATAAAAAACAAAACAAAGAAAGTCACATAAAGTGCAGAGAAGACTTCGATAAAAGAAAAAAAAAATGAGAACAATCAATCACCGTGACTATAACAGGGACGAATAGGAAATATCAATACTTGGAGGAAATCTATCTCGTGCAGCAACCAATCGAAGTAAAAGGAGAAACAAGAGTATAAGTAAGTGCTTGGGCCATCGAAATCGAATTCATAGGTGGAGAAAGAAAGAAGAAGAAGAAGAAGAAGAAGAAGAAGAAGAAGAAGAAGAAGAAGAAGAAGCAAGGAAAGGAAAGGAAAAAAAAAAAAAAAACAACTCAAGCAAGAGAGTTAGACAAGGTTTGGTAGATAATAACACCAAACAAACTCCTTATAATTAGCACCTAATTGCATAACAAAATATTTCATATTCAAAATAGGAATATTTGCATTGTTGATTAAACGGAATCCCAATATTAGAGGATTTATAAAAAGTCAATATTTGAAGGTTTAAGATGCTATGATTTTGAATATCTAAGTTAATCTTTTATTGCATGATTATTTTTTATAAAGATATGTGAATATTTAAAGATATATGAAAAATACTTAAATATTGAATTCTCTATATTGTCTGTAATATTTGAATATTTTAATATTCAATTCAATATTAATAATTGAAAACTTAAAAAAATGGAATATTGAATATTTGATTAATAAAATTTATTATCTTGTTCTTGATATATATGATTTACATATAGAGAAAAAAAAATATGTATATATGAATATATAAGTCAACATTAATACTGAAATATAATTATATTCGCCCGTTAATTCTATTTTTTTTAAATCAAAATATATGTATACATGAACATAGAAAAAAGAACACTTACATAGAGAATGCCATACTGTCTCAAACATTTGAATCCCTAATAGCAAGGGACAGATTACACACAAACATTAAAGTTCTTGTTGAATATCGCAAATTCTAGATATAGGTTTATATTTGAAAAATAAAAAATTAAAGCTGTGATTTAATTTGCCAACTTAAAGATACACACTTAGAGGATATTTTTATTTTTATTTCCATAATTCGTTTTATCTTTCCCTATAATTGAGGGAGGGCTTTGAAACGATTTGGTCAAATAAAAAAATAATCAGCGTTAAAAAAATCATTAATTAATCATTTTATAATTTAATTATTAATTTATGTAATTTAGGCGTTAAGGGTATAATAGTCTACAAAAAATTCCCACATAGGCATAATGAATTGATATAAAAATA
This sequence comes from Boehmeria nivea var. tenacissima, assembly GCA_018132145.1. Lineage (NCBI taxonomy): Eukaryota > Viridiplantae > Streptophyta > Magnoliopsida > Rosales > Urticaceae > Boehmeria > Boehmeria nivea. The sequence goes on along the minus strand of CM030885.1, from coordinate 2,252,436 downwards.
CTTATAACTATTGAACTAATTTGTAATATGTGATTGGATATCGAGAAACTATAGTGATTTACCCCTTCCTTTTAGTATATTAGGATAAAGTGAGTAATGGGCCACTTAGGCCCAAATATATAAATGAATTAATTTCAAGCCCATTAGGAAAGTACTTAATGGGCCTAGGCCCAAATTTTTATAATCGTAATTTTTGAACGGTCACCTTTAGGTAAATGGGCTTTACATGCCTGAATCTTAGATGATGTTAATTAAGTAGACACAAAAATTTAAGAACTTATTAAGACTAAGGGGTTGATTAAAAATAAGTTATTATGTAATCAAAGTAAACTATCAAATTATTTATTAAGACTAAGGGGTTGATTAAAAATAAGTTATTATGTAATCAAAGTAAACTATCAAATTATTTAATTTAGTTAAGAGATCAAGATTTATTGTTTATATTGATTAATTAATCAATCTTGAGGATTATCAAGTAATAAAGTTTTAATCAATTTATAATTGATTTTTTTAATTAAGACCGTGTTTATGTAGAAGTTAATTTATATAGAAAATCGATTGATCTATTATTGAGTTGTAATGATAGTAATAGTAATTCACCCATGTACAAATTAAGTAGCTAAATAATAAATGATTAGTGTAGAATCTAAATTAAGTAGCTAAATAATAAATGATTACTGTATAATCTAATCATACATCCACCAGGTTATCTATAACCAGGAAAGATTCCTGATCATAAGAATTAAGGAAAGGAAAGTACTCTTAATAAACGGATACTATGTGAGTACAAATCTCACCTACAGCAATGAATAATTTTCAAAATAAACTTATATCATAATGTTTGCCATATTTTCAATGTGTTATGTGTTTATGCATTCATTGTGATGTTTATGATATGATGATTTGTTCCGTATTTTGTTTGAAAATATATTAGCATAAGCATGTATGATGTGCATTCTAAAGTCTCTATTGTATTGCTTTGTTTAATTAAGCATGTTTATGAGCATTACACTTTTCCATACTCAACTAATGTAAAGAAGAGGCTAATAAGGTTTTAAGAAGTTAAGGTGTCATACCACCCTCCACTAAGATAAGGTTAATGAACGAAAGTGTTTGATTGTGGAAGTTTGGGACCTTGCAAATCTTGACTTTCAATTGGTCGCAGGCACTCCGCACGTACACCTTGGAATCCAATTAGAAGAAAATATTTTCAAAAGTGTTCATAATAAAGCATAATTTGGCATTCATTCATGACATAAATTTTGTACTCACTAAGCAAAAAACTCATCTAAGTTGTTCGTATTGTAGGTAAGAAACTTGCACCATAATATTTTGATGGATTGGACAAATGACAGTGATGGGTGTGTGGCAAAGGGTTGATTGAGCAAATCACAAGAAAGTCGTTCGCTAATATTTTATGAAATATATTGTTATGGTCTTTAAAGAACCCTTTCATAACCATGTCTTAAATTTCTAATGTCATGTTTAACTCAAATAGTACTGGAATTTGAAACTATAGATTTCAAACTTTATGTTATGGTTATGTATCAAGACACTGTTATTTGCTTACAGATTTTATTCTACTATTTCTATATGCTATTTACTTCAACCAAAAAAAAAAGAATTTTAAGAAAGAAATCTCAAGTTAACAAGTTACTAGTCTCTTATGTAACCATGTTAAAAAAAAACTGCATTTTAGATGATAATTAAAGTTAAAGTAACGGTCCAAAAAGTCGGATAATTACATTAATGGCATTATTGCCTTTAAATAAAGGCAAAGACCTTTATTTTGTTCAATCCCTTATAGCAGATGAAGAGTAAATTAAGGCTTTGCAAGAGAAGAGCCAGATTGTCTATCTCATTTTCTATCCCTCCTAATTATATCATAACAACTCATCAAAATATTTATAAAACAATGTAAAAAAATATTAATTACATATGTAGAATTTAAAGTAATTTATTAGATGAATAGAAAAAGGGGATAGAGGATCTAGGTCCATGAGAAAAAGGTGACAATGGGCGATGGCAATCAACGTGTACTTTTTTCCCTCAGAAACGGTCTGTGGATTTTTGTTCACGTAATTTTGGTAAGAAATGCCGTGTTTTGTGAATTTTACCAATGATGCATTTAATTGAAGGTCAGTTAGGTAAATAGCCACTTTGGATTGTGTGTTTTAAAAAATAACCACATTTTTAAAAAATTTAAAAACTAGCCATAAAACTGTAAGAAATTTCTGACAATAACAAAAATACACATAAAAATACTATTAGAAATTTCTGACACTAGGCAAAAGTTTTGTAAGAAATTTCTTACATGGCTAGTTTTTAAATTTTTTGAAATTGTGGCTATTTTTTAAAATTATTTTATAAACGGTGGCTATTTTCTAAAAATTCCCTTTAATTGAGTATAAAGTACTCTTATATTACTTAACTATAATGGATTAAGGATTGTGAAGGGTGATTGGAGAAGCTGATTTTTCTGAAAAGTTGTGTTTATAGTGAGAATATTGTATTTCACACTGAAAAACAAAAAAGAAAAGTCTAGTTATTTGTGGTAGGTAAGATCAAGATGTGTGAAAAAGAGTACATCAGTGACAACAAAATAATATATACAAGGTGTTCACCACGCAAAGTGTATTATGTTATTAGCAGGCTAAAAGGCTAAATGAAAGGATTGTATTGAATATGGGATTTCGAGAATTCCTAGGAATGAAAAATTGCACTTTACGGAGGGATTTAATTCGATGGCTTGTAGACAGATTCGACCCTATGGATGGATCAATTAGACTCATTGATGGAACAATAAAATTAAATAGCATAATTTTCGGCAAGACATTGGGTGTGGTTGACGGTGGAGAAGTGTGATATCCTAATATTTTACATGCACATTGGGAATAAATTAGGGAAGAATTATTCATATTACTTACATTTAAGTAGACTAGGTGTATAATTATTTGAAGATTTTATTCTTTTTGTAGGGACATTTCAAATAAATTTAAAATTTAAAATAGAGAGTTAATTTGGATAATCACTAAATAGGGGAGAAGTGAAGATAATTGGGGAGTTATTTTAGGAGTTAAATACTCTCCTAATAGATACTAAGAAAAATTTTTGGGTATTAATTAAATATATTTCTTAAAAATCAATTATATATATATATATATATATTATAGGGTCAGTTAGGTAAATAATTATTTTGGATTGTGTGTTTTTAAAAAATAGCCACAATTTCAAAAAATTAAAAAACTAGCTATAAAACTGTAAGAAATTTCTGACAATAACAAAAATACACATAAAAATACTGTCAGAAATTTTTGACACTAGGCAAAAATTTTGTAAAAAATTTCTTACATAGCTAGTTTTTAAATTTTTTGTCACTGTTACTATTTTTTAAAATAATTTTGCAAACAGTAGCTATTTTTTTAAAATTCCCTATATTATATATATTGACACTACGATTTAATACACGTATAAGATTTGAAATCTTAAATATATATATATATATAATGTTATGTATTTAATGTACAATTAGCTTTAGTTCGTAAATATATATATATATATTTATTTATTTATTGTCATTCAAATTCTAAAGGTTTCGTCAACCTCTCTATATATATATATAAATATATATATATATATATATATATATGCCGATTATTTTGCTTTATTAATGTGTGTATATATAAAATATGTTATATCTTTATATAATATAATATATATATATATATTATGTATAATTAAAAACTTAGTTTAAATTAAATAAAATTGGGGTACAATTAGCATTTCTAGAACCACACTATATATGTGTATTTTTCTTCTGTTTTTTTTTTTGTACACACTCAAAACCCTAGAGAGAAAAAGAGAAAAGTGAAAGAAAGGAGAAGGAGAAGAAGTTAGAGGTTATTTTTCTAAAAAAAATTCCATCAAGAAATTCTAGAATTAAGGTAAGACAAATCTCTTTTACAGTTTTGATTTTTAGTGTTCAAATTAGTACTAATTCGGAGACGTTTCGTGTAGACAACGAACGTCAAAAAGGGAAATTTCGAATAGATCTTTAGCCACGAAGGTAATCTCTAAATTAAAACTTTAGAATCTGATTGGATTATTATGTAGCATGTTTAGGCTCTAATTTGATTGATTGGAATGCTAGGATTGGTATTAGAACGTCCGTTCTACGCACCCAACTAGCATTTTTGAGATTTAGAAATCAGGCTGAATTCGTCACATTATTTCATGAAACAAACTGTCTCATTTGTGTTTGAAAATTTTTATATATGTTGATATATGTGTATAAAATTTCAGAACCATTGGATAATTAAATAATTTTTGAAAAATCCGGAACCGAGAGTCGTCGAAATAGTTTTTGGACTGTTCTGGACAGATCTAGGTTTCGACAAATTTTGATTAGTTTAAAAGTAGAATCTCGTCTTGACCATAAAATAAACTATAGGAAATTCAATTTTTAATAACTTGTTTTTGCAAATTCAATCGTTTATATGGTCAAACGTACAGTGTTCGCTCGAAAACACACACGAATTTGTAACCGCAAGTGCACGGGTCATTCAAGTAATAAAGTGGATAATGAGTCCGAATATCGTCCCACGGAGAACAATTGTCTATATCTAATTACTACTATTACTAAAGAACTACTTTGTCTAGAAATCAAATTTAGATGAATGTTATAAATTAAAATAAACAAGACAATTAAATTAAAATGACAAGAACTAAATTGCACGGATTAACTCAATTAACTAAACGCTAGGGTCGATTGGCTTCCCTCGATGCTTCCTCAATTCAATCCTTCACTAACTCATCACTACAATTTTCAGTTATATACTAGTCTAAGAGACTATTAATTACGTCGCAGCTTTCGCATATAGACCTAATTGTGCATTTAATCCTAACTTACGCGTCCGTTTGCTAGAATCAACTACAATTATGCTCAACTCTTATAGTTCTAAATCGATCACCTCTCGGTCCCTACGATTTATAGCTAGACTACCTAGACTATCAATCACCTCTCAGTCCTTATGATGTCTAAGTTGTGTTCTTACTATTCCAGATTCAACTCAATTTCCTCTCTCGAGTTTAATTAAATTAAACCTAAATTCTTCTATTCAATCTTTCAATTGCAACAGAAAATAAAATAAACCAGCAAGAATCACAAGCATATAAACTGAATATTGCAGAAATTTATTAATTGAAATTGAAAATAATCGACATCGAGTTCAGCCAATCTCTCCTAGACAGAGAGATTAGCCTCTCATAATTATGTACAGCAAAGAATAAATTCTAGAGTTCATGAATAACATAGAATTAAATGAGAAGAAGATACAAAGAGAATAAGAGTAAGAAAAACTCTGAAAATCGATGATCTTCGCGAATTCTTCAACTCCGATGAACGCTCAATCTTCTTCTTCTTGTTCTCTTGAGTTTCTCCTTGTGAAAGTCTTTCTTTTTCGTCCAAGTCCTCTTTTCTTCGTCCAAACAGTGTTCTATTTATAGAGCACAAGGTTTGACCTAGTTTTGGAGGAATTTCGGAACCTTTCGCACTTGGAAAACGACGTCGTTCAGCTTCAGCAGGTCTGGCCGATCGATCGGCACTTAACTTGCGATCGATCGGCGCTTACGCGTTCTCAGGAATTGTGGCTCCCGATCGATCGGCTTCACATCCACGATCGATCGGCGATGCTTCGGGTTGACTTCGCGTATTTGGGCCGATCGATCGGCCAATGAGCCGCGATCGATCGGCAGTCCTTTTGCCTTTTTCGTTGCGTTTCTTTAAACTTCGGCCGATCGATCGGCTAAGGAGCCGCGATCGATCGGCGATGCCTCTGCCTTTTTTGGCTCGTTATTGCAACTCTTGCCGATCGATCGGCTAATGTGCCGCGATCGATCGGCGATGGCTCTGTCTATGTGGTCTCGTTTTCCTTTGCTCCAAAATGTTCCGTTTTGTGTACTTTTTCACCTCGGTTTCCGTACTTGTGCTTAAATCACCTGTACACTCACAAAACTCGTTAAATAACATAAACTTGAGGAATTTAACAACAATTCAAGCCCGAATTTGCGATATATAAGTGAGTATTTTGCTCACTTATCACACCCCCAAACTTGAATCATTGCTTGTCCTCAAGCAACAATGAAGCACAAATTTTAACTCTATGATGCATGACTCCTATCTTAAACATGAATAAGTGAATGAATGAAAACATGGATAAATGAATGAATAAATGAATGAATGAATAATCCTAAATGGAAAATAATCCTAAATGAAAACAAAGCAATGTATGATTCTAACTTCAACATCCGGATTCTTCGTCGTGCATGGCATAGATAGTTCTCAGGGACATTTCACCGATTCCCTTGTGGTATCGAAGTTCTCATCCAACTAGAGCTTTTACAAATCAAGCTTACCTCGGAAATGGCCTTTCAAGTGTGTGTGTGCGATTCCTCTTTCATTCAACCGACTACTGCATACTCAAGAAGACTTAACGGTTCATACCGAAGAGAATCACCATAAGCCCGACCCCGTCGCTAATCTCCACTAATGTAGTTCACAAGTAATTGAGGATCAAAAGGACTTTTCGGCTTGTAATATTGCGGCCTCGGCTAAGGTAGGATGAAGGTAAATTTTAAGCTAGATGTTCACCTAAACCCATGCCTTTACGGCAACACCACTGAATCTTTTTACACCTTCTTTTCTTTTCACCCGATTACCAAAACACCAAAACACCCTTCCCCCAAACTTCGTTTTGACTACCCTTGTTAAATTAGAACATTGGATACTTTTTTTTTTTTTTTCGATCCAATATTTTTATTGTTGATACGGGTAACGAAATTGGGTTTTAGGCTCTACATTGTTAACATAATCACTTTCTTTCATACAAAATTAAGCATTGCAGTCTAGGTGAACAAGGGTGATTGTGGATAATGTAAGGCTAGTGGGTGTGTAAATATCACAGGTTGGTAAAATCAGAAATAAATTGTGGTTATAGGCTCAAACTATGGGTGCAAAGATATGTTGTCCAAGGTGTGCTATTTAGGCTCAAACGGTCCAAATGATGGCCTTAATCATTTCCTCAAATTCTTGTTACTAGGATTTCGCCTCGAAAACCTACTAAGGTCGGGTTCTAGAGATCTCAAACAAGCATTATCAGAAAGAACTTCTATTGCATACATTCATCAGTCGAATTTCAAGAGACATATTACGTGCATGGAATGTGAAATAGCCAAATCCTAAGTTTACTATCAATGTTATACTCAAAGAAGGGGAAAAACTTACGACACAACGCAGGACTCGACTTCGTGCCAGTCCTCATCATCGACTCACGCCATTGCACAAATGAAAGAAACACTAAACATTTCGTTAGAATTCATACAAATAACCAAGTTTATTAACATGCATAAATAAAAACAAACTACATAAAAATAAACCTAATAACCTAAAAATAAAGTAAATGACAATGAAAATTAAATAGTTCAACAATAATTAAAATACAACTAATAATAAAAAATAAAGATAGAAATTGTGCCTCCTCTCGATCGGGATGCTGCGGCCGGGCCATGAAATGGAAAACACCCCCCCAAACTTAGAATAGACAGTGTCCTCACTGTCTCAACTGAAGCGGTGGAAGGGGGCCTATTCGGGCCAAGGTTCCCACTCAACGTCGGGTCGGTCTGGGGACGGGCTGCGGTATGGCTGCAAGAGGTACTCGGGGAAGGGCTCCCGTGGTTGATGCTGCAGGTCCACCTCCAGGTTGTGCAAGTGCTGGGCGAGGTGGTACTGGCGCTGCTGCATGTCGGACACCCGGCGAAAGAGTCTATCCTGACCCAACTGTAGAGACTCCTGACCCAACCGCAGGGTCTCGAAACCCTGAGTCATCATCACGGTGAGGGAGTCGAATGAATGGGGCTCGGGTGGTGGCGCACTGGAAGAGGAGCCCTCGCCTTGCTGGAACATGCGACGTGACCGACGCGCTGCTTGCCGGCGCTCCCGTTCTTCATCAACTCCGGCGTCGGTAGTCTGCGTCGGAATCATGTTGAAGTGCCGAATGCGCGGTGGGGCGGCGGGTGGGGGCGGTGGCGGAGGCTGATTGGGGAAAGGCACGAAGCCCATCCCATCAGGGTCGGGGGTACCGCCGGGCCACTGCTCAAATCTCATCAGGCTGTCGTGGTTAAACTTCTTCGGCCCCAGAGTCATCTCCTCGTCGCTCATCGGCACACCGGCCTGAGCACACAAGTGGGTGATCAGAATCGGATGAATGAGAGCCGCCGGGTGCTGCCCCAGATTCGCCCGATGGCAGATGGAGTCTTTGATGATCGTGGCGGCGTCGATTGTGCGGCCGGAGCAGATACAGTAGGTGAGGAGGGCTCGGTCGGTTGTAATCTCCGATCTCTGGGAGGTCGGTATGAGATTGTGGCGGATGAGGTGATACCACGCATGCGCGAAACGGTTGAGAGTGTTGGCACGGACATGCAGTGGCTTGGTCGGGTTGGAGGCCGAGTAAGACCACTGGGAGCCTGGGAAACCCATCTCCTGCAAAATAGCCTCATAATCGGCACCCTCGTGTAATAAACGATGGAAATCGTCATCCGCGACCGTTGGAAGGTTGAGGACGCTCCGTAGGGTATCTGAACTGAAGGACACGTCCGTTCCTCGAACTAACACGACATTGCCCGGTCTGTTGAAGTGGGCGTTGGCGTAGAACTCCCGGACCACGACCACATTGGCTGCGCAAGGTTGGTCACACAACCGTTGCCAGCCGAGCCGGCGTATCTGGGCCTGCAAACGACCGTCGCTAGGCTCAGGGGCGAAATCGCACTCCACGTGCGTTGGTTGGCCAGACTGCACAAAATGCTTATAGAGTCGCTCGGCATCTGCATTGACAAACACTTGAGAAAAAGCCACGGCGGGTCGGCGCACCAACTCGACCGGCACCCTAGTCTTTCTCTTACCCATGTCGAAGAGGATAATCGAACTCAACAGCCACAACAAATATCCGCACACGAAGCAAGACCCACAGCAATATAATAGCAACACAAACCCGCAACACGACTAGCAAACAAACCCGTTACACAACCAGCAAAACAGAGATAAGATACCCACGAACGCACAGAATCTTGACTCCCACCCCGCAGAACAATGGTAGCAGCAATAATCCAACCGAAGAAACACTACCCAACAAGCGTGACAATCAAAGGGACACCGAGAAAAAGGCAAACCTCTGAAGAGCGCGAGAGGGCCGGCGGCGCGCTGTGGAGGGTGGAGCAGCCACACCAGAGGGTGAGGGCGGAGGCGCGCGGAGAGACGCGAGGGTGATGGCAAGAGGCGACCCGGCGTGGGGGTGAGAGAGAGTGCGGGGCAAGAGGCTACACGGCGTGGTGGGTCGCGAGGCGCGGGCTTTGCGAGGGGGAGGCCGAGCGGGCGAGGAGGGCACGGCGGGGGCTGAGCGGGCGAGGAGGGCACGGCGGGGGCTGAGCCGCTTGCGGTGGAAGGGTGAGAGGAGGAGATGGTGGTCGGTCGGCTGGTGGTGAGGGAGAGACAGAGAGAGAGAGTGGCGTTCGATCGGCTGTGGTGATTGGGGCGAAGTGAGGAAGTTTTGAAGATAAAAACCCTCGTTTTCAAGTGAAACGCAGCGTTTAAGACTGATGCGCGCCTTGCCGATCGATCGGCCCTCGTTTCGCGATCGATCGGCTCTCTCGCGATCGATCGCAGCAGCGTCTGCGATCGATCGGCTTGATGTTTGTCTCTCGAAAGTGTCTCTCTCGCGATCGATCGGCGTATTCCTCCCGATCGATCGGCGATGGCTCGGCCTGAGTTTTTTTTTTTTTTTTTTTTTTTTTTTTTTTGCATCTGAAAATCAAAAACAAACTTATTAGCAATCATATTGAACTTTCAACTAAAAACTGAAAATAAAACAATAAGAATGGAAATAAAATAAAATAAAAAATAAAAATATAAAGAAACAAAACTTGAAAACGAAAATATAAAATAATGCTCGGGTTGCCTCCCGAGAAGCCGATCCGTTTAACGTCCATCTTGACGCTGCATCGTCACTCGTTGTTCTGATTTCTTGGTTGCCCAAGTAATTCTATTGCGAATTGATGCTTCCCTTTGTGAATTTCATCCATGGCTGGAACGGCTGTTGGCACGACTCTGGTCTTCGGGGTCTTGCCACGCCTTTTCAGACGTTTGAGGTATAACCGTAAACGTCTTGTCATCGAGCCCAGTTTGGTTGGCTCTTTCTGTAAAGTCCTGCCTTCTGATTCAGACATGCTTACTGCTTTCTCGTCTATCTCCTCTTGTTTTCTCCTGGGCTTTATTTCATGTGGTTTGGCTGAATGGGACTTGTGAAAGTGGACTTGCTCATTGTCCACTCGAAGCGTGAGACAACCTGCTTCGACGTCAATTAATGCTCTGCCTGTAGCCAAGAATGGTCGCCCTAGGAGTAATGGTACCTCATTCACATCTCCCATATCTAATACAACGAAGTCTACCGGGTAGATAAACTTGTCGACTTTGACGAGCACATCTTCAATCACTCCCCATGCTTTGGCGATGGAGCGGTCGGCCATTTGTAGTGCTATGGTTGTTGGTTTTGCTTCTTGGAGTCCAAGCTTCTTAAAAATAGATAGCGGCATTAAATTAATGCTTGCGCCTAAATCGCACAGCACATTGGTGAGTGTGGTGTCGCCGATCTTGCAAGGTATGGTGAAGCTCCCGGGGTCTTTCTCCTTCTTCGATAGCTTCCTTTGGATTAATGCGCTGCATTCCTCAGTTAAACTGACCATCTTGACCTCTTCCACTTTATGCTTCTTTGCCATCATCTTCTTCAAAAACTTTGCGTAATTTGGCATGTGTTCCAAGGCATCTGCAAATGGAATGTTGATGTGCAGTTTCTTGAACGCCTCAAGGAACTTAGTGAATTTTTCATCGAGGTTCTGTTTCTTGAAGCGCTGAGGATACGGGAGTGGCGTGGTAATCTTCGGAGGGTTGTCAGGAAACATTATTCTCCCTGGTGTAAATGGCTCCTTTTCAACTCTCCCTGTGAATGTTTCCTTCTTGGCCTTCGTCAGCGCCGTAACCTCATAGTTGCGTTCCATTACCGCTTGTACTTCTGGGCCACTCTTTACCATTATCGCCTTGCATTCCCTTACATTGTTTTCTGCATCATTTGAGAGGGATCGGGTCGCTTGCTCCTTAACTGCCATGGCCAATTGTCCAATTTGAGTTTCCAAAGTTTTGATAGAGGCTCCCATATTCGTGCAGTGAATCTCCAAACTGTTGAAGCGCTTATCATACGCCTCCATTCTCTTCCTTGATTCGTTCACGAAGGCATTGAGATTGTCCTCCAGAGTTGATGCCCTCTTATCCACAGGCAGGGTGTAATCTGAGGATGATTGCCCTTGGAAACCTGGAGGCGGTGCATTCAGGGCGTTTCTTGGGTTGCTGTAGGAGAAGTTTTCATGATTTCTTAACCCGGGGTGGTAGTGAGCGGGCAGATTATTGTTTGGCCGAAATTGATAATTCCTGTTCCCCACAAACTGAACATCTTCTACCCCACACTGTTCCTCTTGTTGCGAAGACTGCTCTTGCTGGCTCTGCATTGCCGCTACTTGTCCCATAGTTGGCCCTTTTTGGCTTGATAGCTTGTTGGTGAGTGAGGCTAGCTGAGCCTGAATGGCAGATAGTTGGTCCACCTCTAGAACCCCTGCAACTCGCCTACCCACGTTCCTATCCGATGGTGGTTGGTAGTGACTTGTGGCCATCTCTTCATAAAGTTCAGTCGCTTCCTCAGCTGTCTTATTCATTACAGAACCACCCGCTGCTGCATCAACCATGCTCCTAGTAGCATAATTCAACCCATTGTAGAAGGTTTGAGCTTGAAACCATAGCTCAAAACCGTGTTGTGGACACCTCCTTAACAGGTCCTTAAACCTGTCCCAAGCATCGTACAATGATTCGCTCTCCCCTTGTCGGAATTGGCTTATCTCAACCCGCAGCTGCGAAGTCATCTGTGGAGGGAAGAACTTTGTGAGAAACTTCTGCACCATGGCATCCCAAGTTTCAATGGACCCCTTTGGTAGAGCGTGGAACCATGTGCGAGCCTTGTCCCGGAGAGAAAACGGGAACAATTATAGCTTGATTGTGTCATGGGGCACACCATTATACTTCACAGTGTCGCACAGCTCCAGAAAGGATGATAAGTGGTTGTGAGGATCTTCAGACGGCAAACCCCCAAACTGCTGCTGTTGTACCATAGCGATCAAACCGGGCTTCAACTCGAAATTGTTAGCGTTGATGGCCTGTCGCCGAATCCCCGAATAGTTTTCATTGACTACAGGCCTCAAGTAGTCGCGAAGCGTGCGGGCTTCATTCTGAGGTGGTTGCCCCTGTTGAGCCTGTAGAACATTAACGTTCCGTGCTTGTTGTGCAGCCGGTAAGTCGTCGGCCATTGTGAAATCGGATGACAAGTTTCTGTTGATCTTCCTTAATGACCGAAGTGTGCGTTCAATTTCTGGATCGAGTGGTAATATGTCTTGACCACTCGACCTTGGCATACACCTATGAAGCAAATGCACAGAAGAGACCGACACACGTTAGTTAAATAAAAATAAAAATCTAAATCAAAATAATTCTCGTTTATTGTAGTATTAAACACAGTTAGATGCTTTGCTCCCCGGCAACGGCGCCAAAAACTTGTTCGCTCGAAAACACACGCGAATTTGTAACCGCAAGTGCACGGGTCATTCAAGTAATAAAGTGGATAATGAGTCCGAATATCGTCCCACGGAGAACAATTGTCTATATCTAATTACTACTATTACTAAAGAACTACTTTGTCTAGAAATCAAATTTAGATGAATGTTATAAATTAAAATAAATAAGACAATTAAATTAAAATGACAAGAACTAAATTGCACGGATTAACTCAATTAACTAAACGCTAGGGTCGATTGGCTTCCCTCGATGCTTCCTCAATTCAATCCTTCACTAACTCATCACTACAATTTTCAGTTATATACTAGTCTAAGAGACTATTAATTACGTCGCAGCTTTCGCATATAGACCTAATTGTGCATTTAATCCTAACTTACGCGTCCGTTTGCTAGAATCAACTACAATTATGCTCAACTCTTATAGTTCTAAATCGATCACCTCTCGGTCCCTACGATTTATAGCTAGACTACCTAGACTATCAATCACCTCTCGGTCCTTATGATGTCTAAGTTGTGTTCTTACTATTCCAGATTCAACTCAATTTCCTCTCTCGAGTTTAATTAAATTAAACCTAAATTCTTCTATTCAATCTTTCAATTGCAACAGAAAATAAAATAAACCAGCAAGAATCACAAGCATATAAACTGAATATTGCAGAAATTTATTAATTGAAATTGAAAATAATCGACATCGAGTTCAGCCAATCTCTCCTAGACAGAGAGATTAGCCTCTCATAATTATGTACAGCAAAGAATAAATTCTAGAGTTCATGAATAACATAGAATTAAATGAGAAGAAGATACAAAGAGAATAAGAGTAAGAAAAACTCTGAAAATCGATGATCTTCGCGAATTCTTCAACTCCGATGAACGCTCAATCTTCTTCTTCTTGTTCTCTTGAGTTTCTCCTTGTGAAAGTCTTTCTTTTTCGTCCAAGTCCTCTTTTCTTCGTCCAAACAGTGTTCTATTTATAGAGCACAAGGTTTGACCTAGTTTTGGAGGAATTTCGGAACCTTTCGCACTTGGAAAACGACGTCGTTCAGCTTCAGCAGGTCTGGCCGATCGATCGGCACTTAACTTGCGATCGATCGGCGCTTACGCGTTCTCAGGAATTGTGGCTCCCGATCGATCGGCTTCACATCCACGATCGATCGGCGATGCTTCGGGTTGACTTCGCGTATTTGGGCCGATCGATCGGCCAATGAGCCGCGATCGATCGGCAGTCCTTTTGCCTTTTTCGTTGCGTTTCTTTAAACTTCGGCCGATCGATCGGCTAAGGAGCCGCGATCGATCGGCGATGCCTCTGCCTTTTTTGGCTCGTTATTGCAACTCTTGCCGATCGATCGGCTAATGTGCCGCGATCGATCGGCGATGGCTCTGTCTATGTGGTCTCGTTTTCCTTTGCTCCAAAATGTTCCGTTTTGTGTACTTTTTCACCTCGGTTTCCGTACTTGTGCTTAAATCACCTGTACACTCACAAAACTCGTTAAATAACATAAACTTGAGGAATTTAACAACAATTCAAGCCCGAATTTGCGATATATAAGTGAGTATTTTGCTCACTTATCATACAGTCTAAGTATACATCCAAAATATGATTTGTGAAGAAACCATAAGATACAGACCTTTTTTGTAAAAACTCAAAAGAAGAAAGTCTTAGATTTTTTAAAAATATCATAAGTCTCTTCAGAGAATCGTTCTAAAAAACGCTTATTTCCTTAAATAAATCAAAATATTATTCTGCCCTGATTTTTAGTATCATGTTTTAGAAAGATATAAATCGATTTTTGTTATGGTCCAGAAGTAAACACTGCTTAATTTTATATGCATTAATAACTTGGAAATTTTAGTACGATTTTATTGATGGTATTTTCGTTGTAAATTTTATTTTCTGGGTCAAAAATATATTTTTTGTAAATTATAATGTAAAACTGTAAATTTTCAAAATTATGTAGTTTATAGGAATTCGGGCCTTAATAGGATTTGATGAGTTAGATTTGTTTAGATTCTTACGCAAGTTATAAATTTTAGGTTTCGGACGACGTCAAGAACGAGAATAGAATTAAGTTGTTTTATACTTCAAATGAGCAAGTGACAATGTGACTTCAACCTCACTACAGCACGAATTGGTTTAAAAAAAATTAGAAGTTATGTCATGTCATGAATTATATGACTGTGTTATTTATTTGTGAATTAATGTTTTATATGTGTCAATTTATTATGTGTAATTTTTAAGAAAGAAAAGAATGAGAAAGAATAAGCGTAATATGATGTTCTATTTATGGAAAGAAAGAATGAATGTTGGTCTTGATGCAATATGTAATTTATTTGCGTATTCAAGTTGCATGACACTTAAACAATAAAGTGAGATCTAATTTAATAAGTCGTGTCGTACCACCCCTCTTAATGAGATTTTCACTCAATCGTTTTACCTTGAGTCGATAAATGATGATATGAGTACGGTTAACGACACTCATAGATCCTGAGCCACTAAAGGCAACGAGGATGAGAATAGCCAACTAAGAAAGAAAGAAAGCAAGGACCACTCCCATCGTCCATTGGTCGCACCTTGGTACGTACACATAGAGGAATCCCATAGAAAGAATAAGAAAGAGAATAAAAAAAGAGAATGAGAATGAGAAAGAGAATTAGAGAGTTAGAATAAAAGAATGAATAATTGAGCCTAAATAGTCATGCATTGCATAACTTATTTTTGTGAGAAAATAATTGTAACTCACTAGACTTTTAGCTCACAAAAAAGAATTTTCGTTCGTACTGTAGGTAAGAAACCTATGACATGAAAATGCGATGGGTTGTGCGGTGGAAATGTCGAGGATGCGAGGCGAGGGGGAATGACTAACCACTTAAATGTTTCCGCAAATATTTTAAGACTATGATTTAAGAATTTATTTATCGTTTTATTTCTGTCATGATTGTTAATTTCTTATTTGAATAGGCCTATTAAGTAGGCCAAACTATTTTGAAAGAGATTTTAAGTTGACATAATAATATGTTGATGACGTTTGGATTTACTATTATGTTATTTTGAAAGGAAAAAAAAATAGCCGGCAATATTTATAAGTAAATTCTAAAAGTATAAAAAAAAATTATTACGAAAAATTTCAAAAAATGATTGAAGAAAGTAGTAAGTAACGACTTAAAAAAGTCGGGTCGTTATAAGAAGATCTTGGGGATATCATAATGGAACAAAATGAAAACAGGAGACAAATATTATAGAATTCAGTTAATACTCTTCAAGAGACATTAGAAAACAACAAAGATGTGAACATGTTTGTCAGGAAACATTGTTATGTTTATTTGTGCTACCATGTTGATTTCAACAACTTCGTTGTTTGTGTTTAGAAGTATACAAGATGGCATTAAAGAAGCAAATGACCGCAAAATGTGTGAGAAGTATAAATTGGGCATCTTTTTCATGGTGGTATTTGGCTAAAAGCAGTCATCGTTTTAAGAGCTGTTGTGGACGATTTGTGTGTGGATGTATATATTTCTTCCAAGTAAAACAAAAAGTATGTTTAAACATGGGTATTCCCTGTTGTTGGAAAAATAATTATGTTGGCTGCATTTGCAATTTAACTTTTAATGTATATACTTCACAGATATATTGACAAGTTATTATGCCCCATAAATTTGTGATCTGAAAGTGAGGTAAAGACTATCTTACAATAGATAGAAAAGCTCGGTTGGTATGAGAAAGTTCAAGTATGACACGTACTAAATTCAGTTATGGCGGTTTAGTGGTTGTGTCTCCTTAAGGAAGTTGAACAAAATATTTAAGGTTAATCTATTACTCAAGGATAGCAATAGGTACAATCTTTTGCCTTTATTTATGACAATAGTTTGTCAATTGTACACACTAGTTGGAAAAAGAGTTTTCGTGACTGATTTAATAGTCGTGGAAAAAGAAATTTTAGTTGCGAAAGGATATCCACGATTGAAAAATTTATCGGTGCACGTCAGTCGCGGATACTTACTCGCAGATAAGCATCCGCGACTAAAAATTTTCATTTGGGGATAAACCTCGACTATCTGCGAATGATATATTAGTCGCAGATAAGTGGTCCCGGCATTGGACAAATTTACCATTGACCTTATCCGCAAGTGATACATCACTCGCATATAAGTTCCTGAATTATCCGCAACTGATGTTTCACTCGTGGGTAAGTCACCAGGACTTATCCACAACTGATATTTCACTCGCATAATTCCCCGGGACTTATTCGCGAGTAAACTATCAGTCGTAGATAATTCAAGGGGTCTTATTCGCGAATGATATATCAACGTGAAATATCCTGAGTGATTTTTCACCCGCGGATAGATTGTTTTTAATTTTTTAATATGTGTTTTATTTTTTAAAAATTAATTTTATTTTTACAAAATAAGGTAATAAAAATTTCAATAATATAAATAATAAAACGCTCTAATGCATATTAAAAGAAAAGTAGTGCAAATACATAAAATAAACACACTAATAGTTTGAGTGTCATGAAAATATAAAACTTTCAACAACTAAACTAAAAAGTCTAAAAAGTAGCTAATCAACACGTAAATTCAAGGTGTTAGAGTCTAGCGTATCAAGCTGTCGAGTGCCACTACCGGTCGTGCCATCAGTAGATGTCCTGATGATATTGTGTCTGAGATTGCTGAAGGTGTCTGGAAACGTGCCATGCAGGAACACTGTTCTTCCGCTGAACGCTCGCTCTCCTTCAGCCGTTGTTGAGTTTCTGCCAGAAGTTGGGTCACCTCGGCGAGCTGCTCCTGAAGAATGTCGGCCTCTGACGGTCTAGGTTGCGATTCCTATGCTAATGCCGACATCATGCGATCATTCTTCTTCAAGACTGGCCCAGATCCCGCCACCCAACTGGACTTAACTATCTTTTCTTTCCTGCGGACTCTCCTTATAATGTCGGCCTCCAACTGATGACGGTGCTCCTAGGTCAACGGCGTCTGAACTGGTACTCGGGAAATGAGCTCATCACATTGACTAATAATTTGTTCATTCAACAAATTAGATTAAATATATTAATATGATAAAGTCACATAACCTTAAAAAATTGTTACTTCAAATTAGAGACTTACATATTTTGCTCTGGCGTGATCAATCTGTCAGCCACCCCTGTATTGTAGCTTGTGATGCATCTCAATGGGGCTCGGTGGCGTCGGTGACTCGAGAGTGATCTACAATTTTAAAGAAATCGTCAAATTACAACATAAATAACATATATATATATATATATTATTTTAAAACTAGAGTAATAATATTATTTGCATACAACTCATAACGTCTCACCATCTTGAATTTGTGGTCAGCTGTAGATCTGGCTCCTTGTCGACTCTGATCTAACTGCTTGTCTCGATTGTTCCTCATAGCCGCTGCATAACACTGTAAAACAAAAATGTTAGAAATTTTAACGGCAAACAAAAATAAAACTCAAATGATATAATAATATAGAGTATTGGAATATGGCAATCTATCTCCTACCTTTTATTTTTGGGTTTTTTCACCATGACTTTGAAAATCTTGGCAAATCATTACAAATTGATAATTTTCGTTAAAAATTTGGACGGAATTTAACATGTGCGTATCACGTGACCCATTGCGAAGGGCATTTGAGTCTTTTTATTATTCATCATCTTTTACTTTTTTCTTTTTTCTTTTTTTTTTCCACTCTCTCACTAAAAATTCTTTCACTGGAGCCGACCTTCTCGATAGGCTCGACGACGTCTATTCCCTCGACAAAGTCCATTCTCTCGACGACCCTCCAAAAGAGGACGCTACTCAGTCTTGGCGGTGTAGATGAAGAACTAAGATCCATTGGTGCCGGGACTGGCATTGGCCTGGGAGAGTCGGGTGTGCTTCTTTATGAAGTTCTCGTCGACGTGAAAAAAAAATATATATATATATCACCGTCTTTGTAGTTAATTGGCATAGTAAAAGCAGAGGCACTAATTTGAACATGATTGTGCATTGTAGTTTAGGACCACTAAAGAAAGATTTAAAAAGATTAAAAAAAGCTAATTACAGAGAGTCTATTTCCATTTTTCAATCTTATAATTGCTACAAGTAGACAATCTTGTATGGCACAATGAGCTTTTCTCTCAAACAAGCGTTCTTCGACTTCCTTCAAAGAAGACTAATCCACAATGATGTCCGAAAAAGTTGCATAGATTCAAAAGAAACCAAAAAAAATAAAATTGAAAACATCAAACCATTCTCTTTTATATTTCTTCCTCTTCAGTTTTCTCTGCATATAGAGGAAAAAAAATTGAAAACCCCCAAGTCCCTTCATCTTTGTCCCTAACGAAGTCCACGGAAAACTATCCTAGATGGATGAGCAGCGGCGTGGGCATTTACGATACTGGTCAATGAGCGGCGAGGGAAAATGAGCTTCACAATGCTGCTCAAAGCGGACCCATCTCTGACCATGAGAGAGAGAGAGAGAGAGAGAGAGAGAGAGAGAGAGAGAGAGAGAGAGAGAGAGAGAGAGAGAGAGAGAGAGAGAGAGAGAGAGAGCGGTCTCTATTCGCGCTAATCCACCATCCATTTTTTGCACTAGCCGCCACCTCCGCGTCGCACACTACCACCTCCCTCATCGACGCTCATTGGAACTCGATTCCCTCCGTCACCACCCCATCTTTGCTTTAGGCTTGGACAGCCCTGTACACGCCCTCGACCTCGACCCACTCCTCCGCAACGACGCCGATGGCTCCGTCGCTCTCGCCCAATCACACAGTCCCTCTCTTTCCCTTGCACTTTTAAGCTCTTTCTCACCCAAAATCCGTAAATCCAAGCTCATTGTTCACTGAAAATTACACTTAAGACCAAAAAAAAATAATAGAAACAAGCATTCCCAGTAACAGACAGCTCTCAAAAATAAATTATTCTTCTATATGTGTTAGCCATTATAACCAACCCACAGGCCATGGTTCTTAAATTGACAGCGAATAAAACCCCCAACAATGACAGTGGCTAGTGGGTTTGACGAAAAAAAGAAACAAAAAAAAATACTTTTGATCTATCGAGAAAGAAGAATTAAAAAGAGACAAAAGAACCAAAAAGTAGGTATAAGAGAGGAAAAAAATACGTTGAAGAATTTAGAATTAAGAGGAAGAAGAAGGGAAAATGACAATAATACCTTTACGAAATTCATGTGACTCGCACGTGAGTCTTTTTTTGTAAAAAATTAAAAGACGTTATCAATATATAGTGATTTGCCAAGATTTTTGAAATTAAGGTGTAATTTTCTAAAAATTAAATATTTAGGCTGCCAAACACGTGAAGTTTGGGCGCTACCAGTGCAGAATACTCTAATAATATATTACCTTGCTTGGTCTTGAATCTATCTATCGCACAAGTGGGGCCAGTCGTTCATGCTATGGACGTTACCAGGTTGTCTCACGCAAGCCTTGTCCGGATCCTCCTCACCGTCTTCATTTATCTAGTAATTCCTCAAATCGTCCTTGTGCGCGTCTAGGTGATGTGTAATTCGTTATCCACGATGAACATAAACGTAGCGCTATCGGTTTGCATAGAAAATCTCGCATGCAAAAACAATGCATAGGATTAAATTTCTCATAACTAAAAATAAATAAATTCAATTAATTTTAATTTACGATACTTACAGCTAAGCGATGAATCATCTGCGCCTTGACTTTGGCCGGCACATCATTCCAACAATGGTACTCCATCGGACAATCTCGTCAGACGACAATGACGCAATTAGTCGCAAACCACACCATTGATTGGCCGACAAACTTCAGTGTGTGCTTGTCTGGCAGAAGCGTGATGCGTGAACCCTGATAGTTCACATTTGGACTGCATCCTCTAGGAGCCTCTGTAAAATAATTTAAATATATAAATGTTAAAACGTTACTTTTTAAAATATTGCACACATTGTAAAGAATTTAGAACGTACAGGTACTCTTAAACTCGGTAGGATCCAGTCTAATAAGTCTGCAGCGTGGTCGTCTCTGCTCTAGAGATGACGTAGATGACGAAGACGATGTACCCCAATTCGGCAGAACCTACAGTTATCGCATTCATCTGATTCAACCACATCGCATTCAGTTATCGTGTTATTATTGTCGGAATCGTGATCAACAATTTGTTCATCATTGTATTCTACTAATATGTCATCAGTATCTGTGTCATCGTGACTGCAATTATTGTTTTTGAAGCCTCTAATATGATATACAACTTCTCTCGGCACATCGTCTCCATCAAATTCTATACTGTTGAAGTCAGTCATTTCGAACGATATAGTGCTCGAATTAAAAAGATGAACCAAATTCATACAACATATGTTCAAAATCTTCCTTGTCGTTAGGGATATCCCACAAAGTGTCTATGATTAAATCTTTGGATAGTTTTCCAATTTCGGTTTGACTTGCTTCAATCGTCAATATAAAAAACTTAACGCTCTTAAGTTGCAAAGACAAAAGGATCTTCTTTGTACACTTCACGACTTGTATCGATACTAATAAAATACAGATCATATATAACGTGTTTCCTTCGCCGATCAAACCATTTCCATTTAAATAGGAGGACACGATATCTTAATACGTTCCAGTACTAACGACTCTGGAATTTTGAGTTTGATGTCGATCATCGTATAAATTAAATAAGAACTTCACAGCGTTCACAACATATGCACTATAAAAGTTGACACGAGCATCTGGACCAAAAGATATTGCATACAGTTCATATGTTACCTCGGGTGGTTTGTTAGTATAATTTACCAATCTGAGTTTAAGTATGTTAAATGAGATGTGCATATACATGATGTTTGATTAAATAAATATTAAGTATTATTATTATCTGTTCTTCGAACCAAGTTGGAAATATTGATTGTTGCAGTTGTTCCAAATTCGAAGACATAGATTGTTGATGTAAAATTTGTTTATGCTCACTACAAACAAAATACTTAAATTATAATCGATCAATCTATTAATAGTGAAACAATGTTAATAAACTAATATTACTTACTCCAAGTATGGTTCAACATCTAGATAGTTGTTAAGTACAAACCA
Organism: Boehmeria nivea var. tenacissima; assembly: GCA_018132145.1. Taxonomy (NCBI): domain Eukaryota; kingdom Viridiplantae; phylum Streptophyta; class Magnoliopsida; order Rosales; family Urticaceae; genus Boehmeria; species Boehmeria nivea. The sequence goes on along the minus strand of CM030885.1, from coordinate 2,230,665 downwards.
CTTTGCTTTGTCCAAAAGATGTCTCGATAAGTAATAATATTCATTCTTCCTAATAAGATGACCAACTGGACGAAAAACTTCCAACGAATAATTTCTTATGTCTTTTAATAAGTCATCATCTCGTTTACGCATTGATAACTTAGATTCAACCTCAAGCAAGTATTTAATAAGAAAATGTCATAGCCTCTTGGATAATGTACTCTTCTGCAATCAAACATTCTAGCCTTGTTATCTTGCGGACGTATTTTTTTTAAATGTAATCAGTATTGCTTAACTGAATAAATCCATCTAGAATGAATTGGACCTCCTAAAATTACCTCCTAAAGAAGATGAACACAAATTAACCATTATTGTGAAAAAAAAAAGCATGAGGAAATATGCGCTAAAGTTTACATAATGCTAGGCCAACCTATTCTTCCAAAGCATGAAAATCTTGAACTATCAATGTTTGTGCAGTAAGTTTTCGGAAAAATTATGCCAACACAAACAACGCGTCTCGTATTTGCTTTATAAGAAAAAGACGAATTGCAATTGGGAGTATGCGATGTAGCAATATATTGCAATCGTGCGATTTAAGGCCATAAAGTTTTTCTTGTTCTTCGAGAACATTTCTACTCAAGTTTGAAGTGAAACCAACCGGAAACCGCACTGACTTAAGAAAATGAAAGAATGTTCTTCTCTCTGCCTGAGTCAGCATATATACTGCTGGAGGTTTGGAACATCAACCATTGCTTTCGATCATGTGAAACTCCCATCGAATCTTCATATCTTGTAAGTCTAATCTTCATATCTTGTAAGTCTAATCTTGCATTGTCGGTATCCTTTGTCTTTCCTGTAATGTCTAACAGTGTTCCTAACAAATTTTTTTTATATGTTTCTTTCTACATGCATGACATCAATATTATGGCGCAACAACAACTTATACCAGTAAGGAATTTGAAAAAAAAAAAGCTTCGCTTTGTCCAGTTCGTACTAAGCGAATCTCATTTTTTTTTTCTCCCTCTGACTTTACCAAACACAGAAGGTACGATTTCCAACTGCCTTAAGTAGTCTTCTCCGGTGCATACAGTTGGAGCTACTTTATTATCTGGCTTATTGTTAAAATCTCGCGACTTTCCCCGCAGATGATCAGTTGATAAGAACCGTCAATGACCTACATACACAAACTTCTCCCTCAAACAAATGGAAAATGCAACTTTGTTGCAAGTAGGACATGCTTTATACTCACTGGTACTCCAATCAGATAAGTACCTGTACGTAAGAAAGTCATTCATTGTTCACATAAGAGCAGCACACATATCAAATCTTTCTTTTGAAAAACAATCGATGTCTCTTCCTAGCGAGTCTGGCCCAGAATCAACAAAATCATCAGAAAAGATTCTTCCGTCATACTCCTCTACGATGTCATGTTATAAGGTATTAACAATATTGGCCACATACTATATGACAAGCTCATAGTTCCAAATAGGTTAAACCATCACTTTCTAACCAGAGTCAAAATCGCAAGCTCATACTATTTCTCGGTTCTTTTGCGAATTCATGGAACGTTGTGTCAAAATGAGACCACATCTCTCCATCACTTGGATGTCTCATAATCACATCCTTCTTAGACTTATTTATATCATGTCATCTCATCTCTTTAATTGTATGTCTCGACTTGTAAAGTCTTTTCAATCTGCTAGTAACGAAAAAATAATGTAAAACCATCTTCGGAACCTTCTTCTCATCTGAAGTCCTCTTTTCTACCCAACGACTACTTTTGCAAATAGGGCACAACTGCATATCTTCGTTAAATTTATAGAATAGTGCACAATCATTTTTCCGTGCGTGGATTGACTCGTACCCCAAACCAAGCGAACGCACATATTTATTTGCCTTGTAATGATTTTTGAAAAATTTACAAATTTAAACGCTCAATTTAACAACTACAACATCATATTCATTTTCATATTTGTCATCTTACATATCACTTTCACATGCAGCATCCTCAAAGGAAAGTTCAAAATTGAAAAATAATGTCTTCTCCATATCGACGAATAGTTGTTCAACATCAGGATTATTATGTCGACCACTACGATTGGGCCCTTCGTCAATATTATTATGTTCGTCATCATTTGAAGTTAGAAAAGCATCACGCAATAGCTCATTAATGTCATAATTATCTTCTTCACCATCATTGTCTACTTCATCAATTTCTTTAATATCTCCAAATCTCGAAAGTATTTCACCATGATTTACCCAAACATCATACGATTAATCGAAATCAAATTGATCAATGTGATGAAATATTATGATAGTTGGTTGAGCATTTATATTCAAACAGTTTATTCATGGACATGATGCTCTCCCTTATCGTCAGCATATAGCTTCGACATTTTTGAAAACGTCGGCGCTCCTTCCACATTACTCTTGCTTTGTCTAGGTGTTATCTTAGTCCAACTCTTATAGAAATTTAAGAGTTAAAAACGTTGAGCATTTGTATTCAACGCTTGTTATTATGTTGGTTTTATAGAAATTTGATCAACTAACTAATCTAATTTTATCAATTCTTCATCATAAATTATAAATTTTTACACTCAATTATATATAGATATACAACTTAATTATTTATTTTGTAGTAATTTTTAGAATAATTTTATATAATTTTTAGTAATTTTTAAAATAATTTTATATAAATATTTGACAATTTTTAAAAAAAATTACTTAATTTTGTAGTTTTGGTCTAATTACGTTATTAATTAAGAATTAGTTATTATTTAATTGTAATCAAAATTTATATTTATTTTATTTTATATTTAGTTTAGTGTTAAATTTAAAAATTTAAAATATTTAATTATTATTTACGTATTAGTATTTTAGATTTTAATTTTTGGTCTAATTATTATTTATTTATTTTTGTTTCATTATTATTTTTTGTTTAATTATCATTAAAATATAAAAATTCAAATTATTTAATATTTAAGATTTAATTTAATTATTATTTAATTATGTTTTTTTCACTGCTTTTTTATAAATTTTAATTGCTAAATATTTAATAATTATTATTTTGCAATATTATTTAATTATAATATAACTAAGATTTTACTATTAAACATATTACGATAAATTTTACTTTTACCCCATGTACTTTGAGTGTTGTTTTACTTTGGTCCTTATACTTAAAAACATTCCATTTGAAGTACTTAAACTACAAAAACAATTCAAATTAGTCCTTCTGTTTCGACTTTGTGTATTTTTAACGATATTGGATGATGTGTCGTGTTTTAAAATTATGTAGTACATTAAATTACATTAGTAGCCTCAATTTAATAATTTTAAATTTACTTTATTCTCTTTCTTATTTTCTTTTTCACTTTTTTTACATCAATATTAATTAAAAAAAGAAAACACTAGCACGCAAACTCAACCTCACGTTTGCTTCTTAATAGAGTAAAAAAAAACCCTCTTTGGCTCTCTCTCTTCTTTTTCTCCTTTCTTGATCTCTCCCTCTCTCTCATTTTTGCACATATCTCCCTTTCTCTCTCATTTTTGCATAGATCTCTCTTTCTCTCTCGCTCTCAGAGTTGGCGGTGGCTGTAACTTGGGGTTGGCGACACACTGAGTACAGCAGGGGGTCAGATTTGGGTTGACAATAGGGTTAGGCGAATGAGCGGTTTTGTCGACGGGTTTCGCGATGAGGGCTCACGATGGGGGGTTCGGGGTCGGGGCGTTGTGGTGGGGGTTTGCAATGGGGGAGTTTGCGGTAGGGGGTTTGGGGCCGGAGGTTTCATAGTGGAGGGGTTGCAATGGGGGAGTTCTCGGTGGGGGGTGCTCGGTATGGAGGTTCGTGGTCGGGGGTTCACGGTGATTGTGGATTGTGATTTTGTGATTGTGATTGAGATTGTTACGTGGTTGACTGGTTGTGGATCATTTTGTGATTGCGGGTTGTGTGACAGTGTGGTTGTTTTAAATTGCTATTTTTGGGTTGAATTTCGTACAAAAAATTAAGATAATTTATTTACATTTTTTTAGTATTAAGAGAGAGAATAAATATATAATTATTTGTTTATTGAAATTTGGTATTAGTGATATTTTTAAAAATTTAGTTGTTAAACTTTAATTATTTAGACTATTAAGAGTATTTTATTGAATTTAAAATATTTTCCTTGTTTAACCAGTCACGTGCACAATACATGTAGATTTTTCATCAAAAAATAGACGAAATATAAATGGAGGGACTAATTTAAACAATTTTTGTAGTTTAGGGACTACGAATGAGATGTTTTTAAGTAAAGAAACCAGAGTGAAACTGTCCTTAAAGTACGGGGAGCAAAAGTAAAATTTAACTAACTTATTATTTAATATTTCAAAATATAACTAACATTTTACTATTCACAAAAATAAATAATAACAAAATAAATATAATAATAACAATATTGAAGAATTAAAAAAAATGTACAATTGATACCGGCAAAAAGGAGGGCCGACAGAGCGCAGGCAGCAGGGGTGGGGGCGCAGCGGAATGGCAGAGCAACGATGATGAGGGGCGACAGGGGGAGGATGGGGGAGAAAGGGAGGCGACGGGGACGGGGGATAACAGAGAGAGAGAGAGAGAGAGAGAGAGAGAGAGAGAGAGAGAGAGAGAGAGAGAGAGAGAGAGAGAGAGAGAGAGAGAGAGAGAGAGCGAAAATGAAGAAGAAGAAACGACCCGCGAATTTTGATGCTTTTCTATGACTGAATTTTCACTTGTAGATAGTCTTTTCCACCAGTGAAATATCAATCACGAAAAAGGCATTAATTATCGTGTGCGAATAATCTGTCTTGGAATCCACGCTTCAGCGGTTGTGGAACTTTCCGCGAATGAAAATTCACTTGCAAAAAACCCTATCTGCGACTGAAAATTCAATCGCAAAACAAGATGTGATAGGTACACAATTGCGCCTTTTCCGAAACCAGAAAGTTATCCGCAATTGAAATTTTACTTGTGGATAACACTATCCGCGGATGAATTTTCAATCGTGGATAACTATAGGGATGTCGTGAATTTTTGGTGCCGAAACTAGTAAATCAACAAGACATTTTTTCGGCATCAACATATTTGGACTAAATAATATTTTCCACGATTGAAACATCAATCGCAGAAAGTTGGAGCCATATCGCGGGAATGGTTCCCAGTATTTTCTTCACTATCTGAGACTGATTTCTCTATAAATCAGTTACGGAAAACCATAGCTGGATTCGTACTTTCAGAATACTATTCGCGACTGATTTTTTTATGAAATTAGCCGTGGATAGCCATTTCTTGCGACTGATTAAATCAGTCGCGGATACTCGTCTCGCGGATGTCCTTGATTCTAGTAGTGACAACATGAACTTCATAACCTAACAGACATTAAGCCCGAAATGGATACCATGCCATGTCAAACCATAGATGAGATCGATGCAGAAGTTGATAATGTAGGCGTGAAAGTGAGGACTACTGATTTAAATGCTTCTCTATATCCAAGGCAATTGACATTTATTTCAATCGAATCTAATCATTCCGTGGAAGACAACACAAGTTTTCAAGGTATTCTTGATGCAAGGAAACAAAAATGTTTGAGCATTAACTTTAGTAATTACATCGATAGTGAGTACAAGGTTGTTGGTGCATTCAAAGTGCAATGTCCCATTAACATATCAGCATTCAGTCTAGCAATGCATTTGTTTGATGAAAAACTTTCTATGAGGTCTGAAAATTCTATTCTCTTTATTTATTTACAACAACATAGTGCATAATCAATAATGGATAATGATGAAGCGATCCTTGTTTCATTTTGAAGTGAGGTACTCTTTTGACATAGGAAGTATAGAGTAGTTAGATCGTACTTTTTTGGACTGCTTCCTCAGTCTAAAGTTGATATTCAGGTTAGTTTTGTTTATTTACGTTTAGGTTTCTTCAGAATTGATACCAATCGAAATATGTGATTTATTTAGATGGTTTTTGTTTTATTATTTCAATTATTAGGTGCTTACGTGGTGATAATTAGGTGCAACGAGTTTATGAAATACAAAATAGGGTGAGCATGTTGCATCGTGACCATGCCTGTTAGAAAGGTATATATGAAGATGAAGAGGGTTGCGTATTTCATTTAAAGTAACATCTATAAAGTCTTTCATCAACATACATTCCATTATTATACAACAACATGGTGAGATTATAGATTTAGATAACTTACATCCACTTAATAACCAAATTCCAATCAGTCGCAGTGCGAAGGTGCATCCTTTGATACACACAGGTAGTAGTATCATATCATATAGTTCATATAGTAATAAAAGATATGTTAGAGTTTTGACGTCTTTTTTTAGGTAATTGTTCTAATTCTAGACTTAGACGACTACTACTGGTTCATACTTGAACTCAATTAATTGGATAGAGTATCTTCTTTGTGGGACCTATTAGATGATGGGTTACATAAAGCGAGTTGAATGAAACTATTAAAAGATCTAGTATGACCTTTATTGTAAGTCTTTACATTAGATTCTATACTGTAGAGGTTCTGAAAAGATCCTTATATTGGTTCCCCAATGCCAATTGATAACTTATTTATAATTGCAGGCTCGAGTTTTGGATAAAGAAAGTAGTCGTTATGATAATGCATTATGTGGACAAACTATTTTGTTGATTACTCAATTCACACCAATGTCGTATTTCAAAAGCAACAAAATGGGTACTATTATAAGTGATTTTTCGTCTACGGCGATAGCTCCGGGGGCGGAGTTGTTAGGCCTCCAGTTCGTTTCACATATAGCAGGCGCAAAGGGAAGGCTGCTGACGTGGAGTCCATGGGTAACCATGTGAATTAGTATACGTGTGGGGTGACGGGTTAGTTATATTAGCTGATATGGCAAGGGCTGATTAGGATGTTTGATTTGTAAGGGATATAGGGAACATTTTCTGCGTGATGGTAGTTATCAGATCATTTTTGTATTACTGAGCTACGCTCATTTTAGAGAGCCCAGGCCTCTCAAATGCTTGGATTATTCTTGAACCATTGTCAGTATTTTCCTTTATTAATCGAATTCCCTTAGTCCATTCCAGTTAATTAATTGCTATTTTCTCTATTGTGCTATTGTTTGTGGTTTTGTGTTGCTTATGTGTATCAAATTGGTATCAGAGCAGTGCTGAACCTGAGCAATGGCGAAGAATCGAAACGTTACTCAACGGATCGAGCACATTGAGGACGCGATGGGATCGATGCAAAAAAAGTTCCAGCGGGTGGAGACCTCGCTGAAGGAGGAGTTGCAATGGGATGAACAAATGACTGGAATGGTCGTTGAGGGATGAGATGCTGAGTATATCGCGTTGTTTTGAGCAGATGCTCAAGTTTCATGAAGAATCAGGGCGCAGAGGATTATCATCGGTTGGGAGGATGAAGGAACCGGAGGTTTACAGCCCGTCGCATGAGGGGGAGTTCCAGCACCACGCCGGGAGCTCGCCGTTGATGGGTAATTGCCCGAATCTACGATTTCGGAGGTTAGAGATGCCGATCTTTGATGGGACTAACCTAGATAGGTGAATTATGAAGGCCGACATTTTTTTCCACTTCAATCGTTTCACTAACGACGAGAAAATCGAGCGGCTGTGATCTCGTTTGAGGGTGATGCTCTGTTGTGGTATCAATGGCTCTCGAAGAAGCGCACGGTGGAGCTGTGGGACAAGATGAAGATTCGCCTCCTTAAACATTTTCACCCTAAGCAAGCGGGCATGTTGCACGAACAGTGGTTAGCGCTGAGACAAGAGACCACCGTGCCCGACTACCGTCGCAAGTTCATGGAACTCTCCGCACCGTTGGAGAACGTATCAGAAGAGGTAGCTTTGGGTAATTTCTTTTCATATATAGCATGCGCAAAAGGAAGGCTACGGACGTGGAGTCCATGGGTAACCATGTGAATTAGTTTACGTGTGGGGGTGACGGGTTAGTTATATTAGCTGATGTGGCAAGGGCTGATTAGGATGTTTGATTTGTAAGGGATATAGGGAACATTTTCTGCGTGGTGGCAGTTATCAGATCATTTTTGTATTACTGAGCTACGCTCATTTTGGAGAGCCCAGGCCTCTCGAATGCTTGGATTATTCTTGAACCATTGCCAGTATTTTCCCTTATTAATCGAATTCCCTTAGTCCATTCCGGTTAATTAATTGCTATTTTCTCTATTGTGCTATTGTTTGTGGTTTTGTGTTGCTTGTGTGTCTAAGGAGTCCCCGAAGAGAAATTAATGCGAGCATAAACCCACGATCCCAGCTAATACGGATGCCACGTCATCGTGACAACACCATCCCGAAGGAGGGACGAGGGTCGTCGAAGATGACCCTCGACCCACAACCGCGATCACGTATCGGATAAGCACCATCGAAGGTGGTGTCAAGTTTTGTAAGAAGGCCCTCGGAGCAGAATGGACGGGCAAGAAGACCACGGGTCTTCGAACAGGACCTAACGCCGTGAAGCCAGCCTCGGAGAGAAAGCAAGGACTTCATTCGGGGAGGGAGCCGCGACCTGCGAAGCTGGGGACCCTCGATCAAGGATGAGGTCGATGCGTGGTAGGTTAGGTCTTAGTCTTATTACCTTACTTCCATCTCCGAGCGTGGAGCATTAGGTACCCAATCCCGTAAAACCCGGGATTGATATAACTGTAGATAATCAATTCCCAATAAATAACTGCCCATGTATTCGGTAAACTAATCCCGAGATTTAGGGGATGGTAGGTGATACATTCCTGATCCAGACCCTAATCCCTCAGATATAAAAGGGGAAGGGTGAGACCGGAGAAGGGGTTAGTGGACTTGAACTGAGAATTCCAAATAATCAAATACAGTAAACAGTGGATATAAGTTATTACTCCGGAGGAGGGCCGAACCACATAAAAAACTCTGGTCACTTTTTATTTTTCCGATGAACTGTTAGCTTTCATTGCCGCATCACACCCTAAAGGTGCAGATCTCGTCGTTGGTTTAAATTTACACCAACAGGTACGATTCCGACATTTTCTTAATGAAGTACATTAGGTTACCCGTGCAAATCGCTGACAGACGTGAAAAGGTTTGTTAATTGGGTCTCCTCATTTTTTCTATAACGAAAACTGTTATTTTTATATTAATTCCAACGTAAATTTTATTACTATGCGAATTATGTTCCACTGCTCCAGTTCAGCCTAAGAGGCTCCGAATTGATCTTGAAATCGTTCAAAGTATCTTCAATTAGGCAAATACTCAAGTTATTTTTGGTGCTCTAAGTACTTGGCATTTAATGTCTTCAGCTCACATCTAAGGGATTGAACATAAGAAAGGCATGTTCAGACCTAGAAATCCAGTGCGGAGTCCCTTACATCTAATTCTTCGTAAAAAAAGAAAAAAATAATAAAACTTAACCATTTCTGGGGTCGCCTTAAATGCAAGAGATAATTTTGAAGTAACTAGTTTTAAGTTATTGTTAACCCTCGGTTGTAACGATTTCATTGGCGTGTAAGAAATTAACTAGTTTTAATTTATACTTGATTGTGGCATATGTTTTTGTTGGGTTGGTTTACAAGATATAATTATTGTTTGGGTGATTTTGAAGAATACCCTGGCTTGGTCCATTTAATAATTTTTGCCCCACCAAAGGGGTCTTGTTAATTTATGCCTCATTTTTTATACACAACATATTTAAATTGACATTATTGCCCCTATACACAAGTATCCGATTGATTCTTCCAAAACCTCCAGACTTCAACAATGGAGTTCTTCCACGCGTGAATTGTCAGAACTGCCACTCATGGCCGACCGTCATTCTCGCTCGCATTCCGCTTTTTGCTCATGCTCGCTGCCATTACACTCTCGCACTCACTCGCCGCCACCATGCTCACGTTTGCATTCTCGCTAGCCGCAGCTCGATTATACTTTATAGCATAAAACATGGACGATGAACGTTGATGAGTGAGCAATATACTCACTCATATATCACATTTTCCATCTTGAATTGTTGTAATTTCCACAAGTTTTATGTGTTTTGATGAGTTTAGTGAGTGTATAGGTGATTTGAGAACAAACACGAAAATCGAGACCAAGAAACCCGAAAAAACGGATAAATCTTGAAGAAGAAGTAAGCAAAATCAAGGAGAAAGATCAAGAGCCATTCGTTCGCCCATCATGGGCCGAACGAGCAGCCAAAATAGCCAAAAATAAGGAAAATCCAGCCGAACGATCGCCCGGGTAACGAATCGCGAAAAACTCCTTGGGGCGAACGTTCACCAACTTTGGGCGAACGTTCGCCAAGCTTGGCGGTCGTTCTCCCAATCTGGGCGAACGTTCTCCAGGCCAATTTTCAGCATCAACTTTTTATGAGCCGAACGTTCGCCAAACTCAGCCGAACGTTTTAACTTCGTTTCAAGAGGGGGAAATAGGTCAAATCACTTGGGCTATAAATATATCATGTTTTGGACGAAAAAAGAGGTTCACACACAGAGAGAAACACAACAAAAAGCTCAAGAACACCAAGAGAAGATTGGAATTTCAAAGAGGAGATGAAGATGGAATTGCTTGCGAATCTCACCTGAGTTTTCTCTACTCTCTTTATTTTCTTCTCTTGTAATTCTTGTATTCATTATGAACCCTATTTTATTTTATATATTTATTTGTTTGGTTTCAAGAGGCTAAATCTCTCTCTAGGAGAGATTAGCCGAACTCATTGTCGAATCTATATTAGTTTTCATTAATAAATTAATGCAATTACTCAATTTTCATGTTTGTGTTCTCGTTGGTTTATTTATTTCTATTTGCAATTGAGAGATTGGATAGAAACTCTAGGTTCAATTAGGTTAAACTTGAGAGAGGCAATTTAATTGAATTGGGAATAACAAGAATCACAGCTTAGAAGTCATAAGGACCGAGAGGTGACTGGTAGTCTAGGTAGTCAAATTGTAAATCGTAAGGACCGAGAGGTGATCGATTTAGGATTCTAGGAATCGTACGTGAATGTGTTTGATCTTAGCGAGCGGACGCGTGGGTTAGAATTGAATACATAATTAGATCAATAAGCAAGAGCTGTGACTTAGTTCTTAAATTCTTAGACTAGCATAGAATTGAGGATTGTGGTGAGATATTAACGATAATTGATTAGAGGACACGTTGAGGGAAGCTAATCGATCCTAGGTTTTATTTATAGTATTTTTGTTTACATTTATTTTGTTTATTTATCTTTCATTATCTAAATTGTTAGCCTAGATAAAGTAGACATTTAGTATTCATAGTGCTTAGTTAATTAGGTTAGTTAGTTCTCCGTGGAAACGATATCCGGACTCTTCAGTCCACTTTATTACTTGAACGATCCGTGCACTTGCGGTTAAATTCGCGTGTGTTTTCGAGCGAATAAGTTTTTGGCGCCGTTGCCGGGGAACAAAACGGCCTAATTTGATTAACACTAAGAAGAAAGATAGAAACTTTAATCTAGGCATAAATAAAAATTTTATAAAAAAATTATAATTCAGTTAATTTTTTTTTCTTTTATTCTATTTTTTTTGTTGTGTTTTGCAGGAGCTTGATGATATGGGACCGAAAAACGATCCTACAATTTGTGCAAGGGAACGATGAACTATATTACTGTTCGTGGGGGAGATACAAAAACCTTCTCCGAAAATTTCCTTACCACAGCTTCAACTGAGAGGGTCAACTGACGAACTTCTTGGATGGCCTCACCGCCGAAACACGAGAATGGGTGGAAAGTGGAACTATTACCTCTTTCTACAATTTCACCGCGGACGAAGCCTATCGGTACCTAGAAGATTTAGCCGGGTACGATTACCAACGTTGGAATCCTCTGCAAGCGTATCAATGTTTTGAGGAGGAGATATATAACCCGGCGACGTACCAAGATCCTCTAAACCCGAGAATGGAGTGCTTCCTCGAGTTACACACCGAATCTATACCATATTTGGAAGCGACACGGCTATGCAAAGAAGAAAACAAATTGGTCACCTGCAGACTCAACTAGATAATCTCCAAATAGTTGTGTCAACAACAGCGATACTTCAAGGAGATTCAATTGCGGCGATGTCAAGGAGAGATGAATTAAAAAGAGTACAACTCCAACTTGATCAAATCCAAAAGGAGCTGTCAACCTTGAGTATGACTCCTACAAACTCCATCGAAACCGTGACAAAAGAGGTAGAGTGTCAAAGTGATCAGACGCCGAGTGGACTTTGGGATGATTACGATGTTGTCACATTTGATGAGGATTCTATGGAGGAGATGTCGAGAACCACAATTGAATATGATGAATTACACAGCAAGTCATCTTCTTTCGAGACTCACGACATCACAATACCATTGTCCGTTGGAGAATTCAAAAGTGAATATCACTTATGGACGATGCCTCAACCATCATCTTTTGGAGATTCTTTCAAAATCTCCCACCCATACAAATCGAAGAGAAGTCCCTTTGCACGTACGATTAGAAAGCCACAGTTCGCCAAGCTTAAGGGCGTTGAAGACCAAAACCCGTAGGACGTGTTCTATGACACGTACTATGGGCGGAAGCCGCTATTTGAAGACTTGTGGCGACGCCGAGTCAAGCTGGACGTTAAACGTAGCGCTTCTTGGGAGGCAACCCAAGGTAAGTACTCTTAACCTGTGCAATATAGTAGACAATGAGGACACTGTCTATTTTATGTTTGGGGGTATGATTCTATCTTTGACCTATTTTTCATTTAGTTATTTTTAATTCATGTTCATTGCATTTTAGGAGTGATTGTTGCGTGTAGTGTTAGTTTTCTCGGTCGTTGATAGGATGAATGACTTTTGATGAGCTCTTTTTTAAAAATTTATGATTGTGAATCGATTGAGTGAATAGTTCATACTCTCGATTATGCTTTATGTTTTTCAAATTTTGTTCACTTATGTCTCAAGTCTTTAGGTCTTGTAAACTTTTGGAATTGAATTTGTACTTGTGAGAGTTCGTTTTGTGAGCACTAGAACCCTTTTTAGCACTCTTCGAGGCGAAATCCAAACGCTTAGAGTATTGAGAGAGATGATTAAGGCCTTCATTTGAATCGTTTGAGCCAAATAGCCAACCTATTGATGTTTAAACCTTTGTGTTCCGTTTTGAACTTTATTAGCCTTTTCTTTGGTAAATCCAAAACAAAATCCTTAGCCAAGAAAAGAAGCCTAACCTGTCATCATAGCTAGGATAGCTAACCTTGTATGATTAAGGTAATGCCATCACCTACAAAAGACCATGTCCATCAAAACCTCATTCACCATCGAAAAAAAAAAAATTCAAGTCTAACCCCTTAAAATCAATAAGTTTGGGGGAGGATCAAAAGAAAGAAAACATATAGTGAAGGAGACAAAATCGTAAAAAGGTCAATAATGGGTGAGAGTTTGAAGCATTCGCACGGTTAGTATCGGGATGTATTTGAGGACCTTAGGATCGTCAATGTCAATTGAGGCGATTCGTAGGAAGAGAGCTAGGATGATTTGAGCTTAAATACATCATTTCCATCCACCCTAGCCTGAGCCTATCGTTACTAAAAACACTGGTGGTCACCAACTAGTAACTCACCAAAATCCTAATATTTTTAAGTTGTTCGAAACATAGCATGAAAAAATTATTGATCCAAAAATTAAATAAGATAACAGTAACTCAATGGGTTACCAAATGATAACTCAGTAGGTTACCAAATTTGAAAATTGAAATTAGCAAATTACCATTTAAAAACTCATGTGTCTTCTAAACTGTCACAAAAGCAAATGATTTTGTGGGTTACTAAATGGTAATACCAAACCAGAATATATATAATTAGTGAATTTCTTAAAAATCAAATGGTAACTCAGTGGGTAAATCAGAAAATTATACAGAAAACTAAAGACCGAAACATTAGGATCAAAACTGGACAAGCAACTTGAAAACAACTTTGTTTATTAGAGTGTTCCACAAATAATATAATACCAATATACAACACGTAAATTCTAATAGATGGCATTAAACTCCATAACAAATTTCTTACTTGCATTGTAATGCCAATAAGTTAAAAATTAATAATAATATCAACTATTTTTCAAAGAAAACAGCGACAATAAGATAAAAAAAAATTGTTTAATATCAGTTCAAATCTAATAAACGTTAGAGATGTTACCAAATACAAACTACTTCAACCGTTATAACTCTAATTCTCTAAAACTTAACAGGTCAATATATACAAAACTCAAAAAATTAGCAAAACAAACAATAGCATTCTAACAAGAGTACATTAACATTGTTTCCACACACGGTGAACAAATCAGCAAATGAAGAAGTCCACATTTAGAAGCTGATAAAAATTCAACATCAAAGTTCAAACAAATAGCAAAATGGAATAGAAGGAAAAAAAAATCCACCAGATGCGAAAACGTGTAGAGCCTTCATTAGAAAATATGCAGAGAACTTGGCTTCTGAACTTGGAATTGAACGATGGTTTCGAAGGCGAGCCGAAGAAGAGGGCGGCGCATGCGTGGAAGCGGAAGATGTGTCGGTGGAGAAAGATGCCGACAGTGATGATATAGGACTGGTGACATAGCGGCAAGGAGTGGTCGAAGAGAGTGGTTGTGCGACGATCGGAGATCGTGGCAAGCTTGTACAGTCGAAAAAATTGACAATCAAAACTCAGAGAGGGAGATCGTAGACAGTGGAGAGACAATGAGCACGTCCGAGAGAATGAGAAGGGGAAAAATGAGTTTGGAGTTTTGAAACCCTTAAGAGAAAAGGTATATTTGTTTATGCATTATGAAAAAAGAAAAAAAATCAGGTTAAATCATTGTGGGGTATAAATTAATGTGTGGCTCTCAAATTGGCCTGATTTTGCAATTCGCCCTAATTGTTTCGGCCTCATATACATGTTCTTTAACCATTCATGTGGTGCTGGCCAAATTTAATTGGCTTGACTTAAAACTTTATCTGTTAACCGAATTTGTTGATTTATATTATCTTACATATTTATATTGGCAATCTATCTATTGCATTTATATTCAAGGTTGCCTTATGTAACATCTAACTTTATTATCTCATAATAACAAGAGTATTTTTGTTCAAATCAACATACACTGCAATTAAAGTATTTCAGTAGTTGACATAAGAAATCCATGGACGCAAAATTTGAAATAAAACTCTGTAATATATACGTAAAAACAAGCAGTACGAAGTCATGCGTTACACCTTAATTGCTAAAATATCGCTGCAGAAACACCTTTTATAAAATAAATCACACATAGCAATACAATAATTAATTTTATTTGCTTAAGATACTTCGAAACTATCATTTTGTGTTTTCATATTTAAAAACAAGTAACAAATAGTGACTATCGATTGATGTGTTTAGTAACAGTTTCATTTTCTGTTTTTTTAAATAAAAATTTCATCAAAATTTTTAAAAACACATTTGATAAATCTGTTTTTGTTTTGTTTTTTAAAAAAGAAATTAGAAACAAATTTTTAAAAATAAAGGAAACAAAAAATACTTGATGTCAAATTTTTTTTAAACCAAACCATCAAATCTTATAATTTTATTATGTTTTTTTTCTCAATTCTAAACTATCATTTATGTCTTTGTTTTTTAAAACAAGTAACAATAGTGATTACCAAACATGTTTTGTATTTTTTTAAATTTTAAAATCAACATAGAAAAAACATATTCAAATTTTTGTTTATAAAAAATAAAAATAAAAATGTTATGAAACATAACCTAAACTTTAAAATAACATTCAATAATTTAGATTAATCTACACTCCAATAAGAAACGAGTTTAGCCACGCATAATGTGACTCATAAAATAAAATATGTTAAGAAACAGTTTGATTAAGATCCATAGGAGAAAAATATGGCACTTAAAATGACTAAAAGAAAGAATCTTATATAGAAGGAGATAGAATAAAAAATTACAAACTTAATCAATTTTGTGAATTACCTCCAAATGAAATGAAAAAAAAATCCAAACATTAAATAAAAAAGAAAAATAAATAATATTTGCAATACAAAAAATTAAAAAATTCATGTAAAACATTAAGACGAAAAAAATTTATTCCAAACATGGTGAGGACAAAATTGCACATTTCAATTCCCTAATTATATATTTATATGTTAAGGATTTGGGGACAAAGAACGTATCATTTCTAATATAGAAGCAAAATCATGACCCACAAATATTTCATGTATTTTTTTCACAACTGATATGCCACATGGCATTTTGTTGTTAGGTTTTTATGTCCCTCGCCTATAAAATTTTCATACCACTATATATTACTTTATGCCTCTTCTAATAACAAAATCACCTCTTGCCAACCCATAACAATTTTTGTTTTAAAGTTTGCAAAGTCAGCCCTTTTATTAAACCGAGTAGCTCATCATTGTCCCTTGGCCCTAACGATCGAGAACCATTTCACATGCCACTTGCTTCACCGGAGGCAACTCATGACTGTTACAGGTACAAACAATGTCCACTTCGCCAGCTGCCTGAGAATGCCCTTGACGTCATTAATCTTTTACAGAAGCAGGTGGACGAGAAAGAGTATGAACTCTTATGCGGCCGAAGAGAAAGGGAAAAGCTGGAGAAAGATGCAAGGCAGCAAGAGATATGTAATAGAGTTGGAAGGTGAGATGATTAGGTTTAAAGAGAAAATTCAAATTATTGAGGAAAAGTTTAGAGCTAAGGAAATGACTTGGACTTCAGACTACCAAGCGTTTGTAGCAATCATAAACGATTTGAAGGTTGAAGGTGTGCACCTCTATATGGAATACTTTGACTGCTGGTGTAGTTTGTTTTTTCGTGTCAACCTTCTTGAGCTATACGAATGCAAAGGTGCAACTGCGATCGACAATCATCGGGAGTAATCGTAACGGAAAAGTTGTTGCCGTCCATGACCCACATGCCCTTTTGTTCACTATGAATTTCTACTTTTCCAATTGCAGCAATTAACTTAGCTTTTTGTTATAATGGCCTTAGAACTTTATTTGTTCCTCGTTTAGTCTTTGGATCTGTTTTGTTTGTTGTCGAATGCCATGTATTAATTATCTAAATCCTTTTCGTATGAAGTATTTGTGTTCTATCATATTACTCACATTGTGTTCTTCATTAACAAATCTCTAATATGTAACAACCTTGATTGTTGATTGATAGGTTCAAAAGAAACAACAAAAATCGAACAACCAAAATCATAGACATTCAACAAAACTAAAGAACTTAAATACTTCAAAAATGAAAGATGTAGTAAGTAATCGTCATATATGATCTAAAAAGAATAATAATTATGATACTAGTTATAATTAACACTTGAATTTTATTTAACGATACAATTAAAAAACCATATAGCCATTATGTTATAATGTTCATGAACACAACAAATATTTTGTAAAGTACTTTTCTAGTAATACTCAATATTAATTATGTCTTAATAAACAAAACAAATCTTGGCCAAATGACTTTTTTGAGTAACTCACAAAATATAAAATATATGTAACAAACACAAATAAAATAGCCTTTTATTATGTCTAACTAAAAATTAACAGAAGATAAGAAGACTAAAACACATAATTATCACCTGGCCAAATTTTCGTAGAAAGATGTAATGAGATACATTCAATACCTATGGTTTGATAGGTCAAATGTTCTCGAGAACTGATGGTTGGTGCAGGTAAAGAGGCTGAATTGTCATGTTAGTCACATCTCAGTTTTTGAGCATGTTAATAACGTAGTATTAAATATGTTGTTCATGCTTCTTTACACACCAGTACTTAATTATTATTACTGATATGTGCTCATCATCATAATTAGCTGCCCTTGGTGCTCACACAACAAAATGGCAAGGGTATGCCGACCTAGTCTATTTAGGTTATGGCCCATATCATTGTATATTTGATAAGCCTAGGCTCCCGTGCCGCGGGTCACCTCATTTTTCATTTAATGCGAGTTGATGTACCGAGTCTCATTGCCCGAGACTACAAATAGTGGTTCATTATTCTGGGTAATTTCCATTTACTGCGAGTTAATGTATCGGGTCTCGTTGACCTAGGTTACAAATATTGTTGCGTATTTTTATCGTTATTCTAAGTCCAATTAATATATAAAATCTAGAACATGCTAAAATAAAGCGTACATAAGGGTGATAAATTTGCATTAATATTACGTTGTGAATTAATTAAACTAACATTTCTAGATGGTATTAATACTACCAGTCCTTATATAATTAATGACACCCATCATCAAATATATATAGACGGACGACCGCAGTTCTAATTACATTTTTTCATCTCTCTTGAATAAGAAAATTTTCTCAAAGAGTCTAAACTGGTGACTTATCACACTATAAGTGAAAAAGCTGTGTTAGGGAACACCAATGATTAGAAGGTAACGAGTGTATATGAAGACAATGAATGTTTATGTGATATTTAAAAGCATCAAGTTTCTTTGCTTATTTTTTATTTCATTGTATGACAGTAGGACTAATAACCCTTCATGTACTCTATAAGTACGATAGATTGACACCACTGACCTACATCACAATCACAACCTTAACAACTGATTCACATTAACCATAACACTCATGCATCCCACACGCAAACTTTTTGCCTCCGCTCCAAAAATGTCCCCCTCTCAATGCTTCACCTGAATATAATCCTCCATCTAAATCACCAGTCCTCATCTGACTGCCAAACATCTAATAGTAGCCCTAAGAAGAAGGGCAAGAGTCCAATAGATTCAACTGGCACAAGCTCAATGACGGGTAAAGGGAAAAGAAGCATGGGACACGTGGAAAGTGTCGTGCATGTATCAAGCGAGACATGATCATCGATAGCTACAAGCTACTTTGTCACCAAGTTGTGAAGAAATTAGATCGCATGGAGGACTGTTCGGGACAAGTTTTAGGCTTGTTTTTGGGTATCCAAGAGTACATAGACGTAGTGGCACCGATGGTTTATAAAGTTGGAAATTTGGATCAACAAATTTTTAACGATGCATCCCTCAAGCCTAAGAAGACTGATATTATTGATCTTAACAAGGATGACTAGGGAACTGCAGTTAGTATTTTGTGTGGTGGCTTAGTATGTCTGTTATTTAATTTTTAGTAATAGTATGTTTAAGTTTGGACCATACTTATTTTGTCCATTAGGGTTTATATGTGTTAGAGTGTCGCTATATTATGTGTTTTAGGATGTTTTTATATCTATTGTCTACTTTTTCATGGAGCATCCAAACACCTTATTATGTAAGATGCATATAAGATATACCTACATCTAAATTGTCATTAATGCTATTGGTATCCACCTTTATCATAAATACTTTTTGAGTGTTGTTGCATTTTAGCTGCATTACTAATTTATTTATTAAACTTTACATAGACATATATATATATATATATATATATATATATATATCAATATTGGATAAGGTAAATAATTTGAGGAATTTACAAGTGTTAACAAAATAGGTCTTTTTGGTTTTTTTTTTTAAATAAAGTTCCAAGCCGTATAATATGAGCGAATCTTTAGTAAAAATATACAGGTCGTTAACACAGTGTTCATAAGTCGCATATAAAGTATGGAGGAACCACATCAAACAATTATGTAGCATATCACCTTCATAAAAAAAGATAGCGTATATAGAATATGTACCTAATAAAACTTCAGATTTGAGTCAAGTTAAAAAAAAGGCTTAAAAACGCAATCCATATTTTTATGCGGTGAGACTATTAGGTTAATAAGATCTGAGTGTAGTTAATATATATATGTAATTAGCAGGTTGGCCTAAGAGAGAACTTGTAATGATGTAATAAGATAAAACAAACTCAGTGAAGTTAAAATATGCTCAAGAATATATGCTCAAAGAATATAGGCCAAAATCATAAGCGTAAAGAATACGACTTAAGCCTAAAGAATACAACTTAGAAGCCATAAATAAAGACCAACATGGTTAAGTCACATCACAATTATGGTAGAAGCAACTGAGTAAGTTAAATTAGGCCCAAAATATATGCCTTATAAGTAACGTTCAAATAATGTACGCACATATCATTATAATATGGCCCATTTTTCTAGTCTCTTGTGTACATGTGATGCGCACTTCAAATCTATATGTGTAATACATAAAATTATTGCATACTTTTTACGTACATAGATTCCGCAATGGACAGTGAAGATGTTAGTTGGAGTGACCTCATGGGAAGTCTGGGAATAACAAAATTATCTTATGAGCTTGAACTGTGTGATGTTACTGGGAAGCAGCTTCAATTGCTATATCAGTAGAAATCATTTTATTACCATTATTAAAAATTGAAGGGCTTTAGCATGCAAAAAAACAAGCTCCGAAAAGATAACAACAATGTTGTATGGTAACGAATTTGGGTTTGTTCACGGGAAGGTTATCGCGAAGATAAATGGTTAAACATGGCCGAGAGGAAAAAAACACCGAAGCTGCTGACAAAAAATAGTTTTAGTGCCCACCTTACTGTCACACCTGATAGCAAAACCAATACATGGACGGCCACGTCATTCATTGCCTCTCACAACCATGACGTAGCCTCACAGCCAGAATTGCAATTTTTAAGGTCTAGTCGTGATGTTCCCGATTCAATGTTGGCCCAAGCAAAATTAATGAGGAAAGTTGGAATATGCACCATGAGCATCGTCGATTACATGGAAATACAGTGTGGTAAGAGGTGTCATTTTCCGTTCCAAAAAAAGGATTTGTACAATAGACTAACTATTGATTGCAATACAGCAGGTACTGAAACAGATAGTGAAGGTGCATTGGGCTATCTATCTTTCATAGATATGAGAGACAACAGTTTCCATTGCCGATTTAAAGTTGACGAGGAAGTTTGGTTTAATACAATTCTGGGCAGATGGAACTTCTCGTAAGGACTACACCGAAAAGAAATAGTAACAGATGGGGATAATGTAATGAGATCGGCCATTACTCAAGTTTTTCCAAGTTTACTTCATCGTCTCTATACCTGGCATCTAGATACAAATGTTGCAATTAATGTTCTAGATGGTGAGTTTAAAATCAAATTCACTAAGTTGATGTACAAGTTCTATACAGAGGATGAATTTGAGGCCAAATGGCAAAACGTTAAGTTTGAACATAATTTGTTGGACAACACCTGGGCCATTTTCACATACGCAAAAAAAAAAAAAAAAAAAAAAAAAAAAAGAGATGGGCTAAAACTTTTTTACGTGGCAATTTTGTAGCGGCTGTGCGAACGACACAAATGTGTGAATCAATGAATTCTTACATGAGGCATTTCATGTGGAGAAAACAATTCTTACGTGATTTTGTTAGTCATATCAACGTAGCAGTGCAAAATATTCGTCATACTGAAATGCAAGACGATTTTACAAGTAAGCACTCCGAACCACTCATTCCATGATCGGATCTCCTTAGTGTTTACTACGAGCAATCTGCAATCATTAGAAATATCTACAAAAAGATTTGCAAAGAAATTGAAGAAAAAAATTGTTAGTCCATTACAGCATGTGATTACACTAGTCATTATAATATGTCCCACTTATCTCAGTTTCGGTTCAGTGAGATACGACATCGTGTCTGATACTTACCGTGTAATAATATCATTTTGTGTGGTTGTCTTCTAATGGAAACTGTATTAATACCATGTCATCATACTTTGATGTAATGAAGCACTTGAGCATTGATTGAATACCAAGATCATTAATGCATCCTTGTGGGAAAAATGATACTAAGAACTCAATGTAGATTAACTACTCTCCCAGTCTCAAAACCACAAATGCTCTACAAGTCACCCCACTTGAAACGCTTTCTTTAGATTTGAATACTTTGGGCCTGTTTGCATCCCAGTATGAGGACACATTTTGTGGAAGCAAGGGAACAAATTTCAACCATGACACAAAAACTTACGTCCATCATTAATCTTCGGAAGGGAGAGACGGCCAACTCGCAACAAAATTTCAATGAAGTTGTTGTATCGCCTAACAACATTATCAGGGATCCCATCAGGCCTAAGACGAAGGGACAAGAAAGAGAAATAAACAAATCTCGACAAGTAAACGATAGTTAATCCAAAGACCCACATAGAAATAGAATTTGAATATGTAATGAATTAGGACACAACAAAGCTACTTGCAAGAAGAATAGTCAAACCACACCTGTTCAACTCGACTCTTCAAGTTATGGTGTCAATTTCAACGACACAACATATTCTCAACTTTTTGGTTCGACTTTTTGCTGCACAGATGATACAACATTTGGTAACAATTTTGAGCATTTTCCTACTTACCACTTTGACCAGAAACACTCTCGTCCATACTATCGTGTGGAAAATTCATCATACCTTCATAACTTTGGATGTTCACCTTCATCAAACCCAAATTTTCTTCAAGACAGTCATTAAGGTACTTATAATATCACCATACTTTACAAATTTGGCAAACAAAATAAAACAAACTAATTTTTATCTACGTTTCTTATATTTTTCGTTTTTTCCTACGCATGTTGTTCAGTTGATTTGCTCATCATCAACTTACTCAAACTGCAAGTTTGTTTTACAAATTTGTATCATTTTACTGTAATCGTACATGTCTTCCTATTATGAATTTTTAAATTATTTTCTATGTGAATTACGTACTGCATTATGTTCACCAACGTATCGCATTGCATGTCTACTATCGTTTTATCTAAATCTATTACTTGTATACCTGAGTAATCAACATTTGATGTAAACGACAATTTTTTTTTTTCGTATTATGACTATAGTGACATGAAATACTGTACATTATTTCTATACATGATACCACCAAAAAAAGACAGATCGTAGTACACCAATGCGACGTCACTTCAACTCTATTGTAATTACTTTTCCCACATTGTTCGTTGCTGTCTCTGTTGTTACCATCATAATGAACTCAACAGCAAGATATGAAAGCCAAACACAAAAAGACAATAATCTCCCTCAAACGTGAAATCACAAATTACATTTCTATTTTTAAATCAATAACATACATGGCACCAAATAAATTTGTAGTAAATTATTATCTACAAATATATGCACCAATATATAAAGGCAAGATCTTTACTGGCTCGTTGCTCTTACCTCATGCACAATAAACTAGACTTGTAGGTCACAACTTGGGGCATTGGAGAAAAGGCCCTATAAAATTTTAGAGAATCTTAGAACTAATATCAGTTTGTAAGTTAATAATTATAGAGTAATCTCTACCATATTACCTGTTATTTGTCACTACTCACGCGACACGAGAGGTCTGGGCCAAGTCAGCTGGATATGAGTAAATCTGAGAAGACACGAGAAAGGGCATTTGAGTAGGATTCTTTGGAAGAATCTGCCCGTGGTTATTCAAGCGAGAACGTGCCATAAATGATCCAAGCAAGCACATACCAAGTAGGATCAAAGAAGTTTGTTTGACTAGATCCGAGTAGTCATAGGTACTTTCGACTATATCCGTGTAAAGCCCTCAAAATTGTATAAATATTTAAGGATGTTTTGTGCAAATAAAACAATTCTTGGTGCATTTGGACAATTTTTATTCAGTTTTGGTCTATAAATCTAAGCCACTCCACCAACTATTATCTTACCACGTTTTTCTTTTTCTCTTTTTCTTCTCATTTCTTCTCCTTCCTACAGCCACCCTCTCTCTCTCCTCACTCTCCCTCACCACTTTCTCTCTCTCAAAGTTTTCAAATTTTCACCAAAACTTCAAACGCTCATAACTCTCTCTCTCTCGGAGTCCAATCAATGCACTTTAGGTGTCATTGGAAAGCTTTTGATGAGAGCAAAATTTTGAGGGCTACTGAAAATCGTCGGAGTTGACTGAAAAATATCCCAGAAGGTTCAGCTTTAGGGAGGTGTCATAGTTCTTCCATTTTCGTGCTAATTTTGAAAAAAAAAGGACAACGCCTTCGTGCACGAGAGTATCCGATCCGTCGAACTGGAGGCGCTCGTGCCGCGCCACCCCGCACCGACATCTACAGGTGCATGAAGCCTACCTGCTATTGCCGCCGACCGTCGTCGTTCACCACGTGCCTACCCTCCCCGACCAGCTTAAGATGGTGATTCAAAAGCCGCTAGTCACACGTTTATTTATCGCTGAGAATTCACTGTCCGCTGTCAGAAATTCACCGTCTGCCATAAAAAATTCACTGTCTGTCGCTGCTCCTTCTCCTACCATCATCGCTCGTCGCCCCCGGCCAGCTGGGCTAAAATTGAGCGGCGGATTTTTTTAGATGACATCTTGGGCAACAAAATCCCTCAAGAATTTCTCCAATCCGACACTCGGTGAGTTTTTAATTTTGGTTTAAAATTTATGAACTTTATTGATGAATTTAGACATGATGTGGCCTTTGTTTGATGAATTTGACCGCGCCTTTGGATTCAAAAGGATCATAATAGGTTGGGTAAGCTTATCGCAATTCTGAAAAATACTTGGTTGGCCATATCATTTTGCGTGCGAGAAATCGATTATGTTCGAAATGGACCTCATGCTTCTGGACCTCTGATTCACGATCCGACACCCTTGTTTGACTTGTTTTTACATACTGATCGTAATGGTGGTCTTCATTTGTGCATATTTGACTCCAAGAACTATCTTAGTTTGCATGTTGACTCCGATGTGCGGGCCCACAGGGCCGCCCGACATCCCCAGTCTTCGATCGTCGAGTGTGGAAAGTCATCGAACTCGTTTCGATGATACAAATCCAACGGTGATCTATGTTTTACAAGATTCAGCTCTGGTGAAAAACACCCTTCTTAAATGCTTATTGAGGTAGGAGTTCTATTACTAGATCTCGCCTTTTTATCTGTAGATATTTGAATGTTAGTAAATGATATTTAGGTTTAGTGTTTGAGTATCCAATGGATTAGAACCAATATTTTTGACTAGAATAAATTGAATGTGCCTTATTCGACTAATAAATTTCAAAAGGTTGAAAAGAAGTAAATAATTGATCATATCATGATCCGCTATGACGGTTGTTGAGAGATCGTGAGTATCGAACTTGATTATTTTATGACACGTTATACGATAGTACGGACTTGGGACGTCGGCCTCCGATGCATATAGTTTGACGATTGTGATTGTGATTCTTGTTGATAAGTGGATGGCTACTGCGCAATATGAATCTGAATGACCTGAAACAATACTCGAAGTACTAGACGTAGTGTAGGAGGCCAATTTAAGAGCTGGCAGTGTATCGGTCAGAGCTAGGTTACGCTTAGGGACGCTCGGTCTTCTTGTGGTCAGTCTTACTGCATTTTCTTTGAGGATATAGGATTGTTCTCAGTACATGTGGTGTGCTACTGATCGTCCTCTGAATCTAGGTTTTCTTTTGTCTATATGAGATTCTTGAGTTCTTTAGCGAAGAATTATGAATAATTTGATAATAATTATATTCGGTTAAAATATAATAAAAAATTGTTAGAAACTTACTTGATGAATAAGTAAACTAATTAAAGGCTGGCCTAAAAGAGATTTGGTAATGGTTTTTCTATTGGGCTTGATGAGCCCATCCCCTTTTCCTTTACCCCTCTTTCAAGAATAGCACAATGCGATCTATCCGACGAGACGTAGAAGATTTCCGTTCGAGATTTAGAAGGCGATTCCTTCGCTTTTTGTCATGACCCGCCACAGCGAGCCGCGACTCATTTTTCTTTATATACATATAATTATGTTACTTAAATCCATACAGCATAAAATAATAATATAAACATAGTGCGCATTTTTCTTTTTTAAAACATACATGTATTTACAATAAAGTAGCTGTGATAACAGTCTATTTTTACTTTACTATATATTACAAAATCCAACGTAAAATATATACATAACCGAGTCTTCATTCAGTCTGTGCCACACATACTCATCTCCGGCTTCATTGATGAACTTATTATATCTTCGCCTTTCCCCTGTCTACAACATCAAGAACCTAATGAGTTGCTAAACTCAGTAAGGACAAACTATATAATCTTATGTGGCATGGCAAGGTATGCTTATGACATGATATACTTTACTTTGCTATGATATGCACGTTGCAACAAATCCAGATAGATACAACAGTTCAGAATTATTCTAAGACTAACTTATGTATAGAGTGTCATCTATCCCATACCAGATGACTCCCTTAAAATATTTTCTTATCTTTAGCCTTTACGCTACGCCTCAGCTATTCTGAGGGACTTCGTGGCGCTTTTGTTTTAACTTCCTTGTAGTCTGGGATCCATTAACGGTAACCGCATCTTTATTTTAACTTTCATTAGGCGCCCTGGCGGAGAGTAGGTCTAGATTATCAGAAGCATCTCCCAACTGATAATCTCCTCGAGCAATAGCAGCTGAAGTGCTCGGGGTGGAAAACGCATCTTCTCACCCTTTAAGAGGAGTTTCATATAGTCCCCTTATGGAATAGCAACACCGTCGACTTTGTTTTCTAGACATATTGAGCTTTCTGGCATTCCCGGAGCCTTATTAAAAAGGCGATTCCGAGCCATGTTTCTTGAGAGTTACATGTTCAAGGTGAAATCCCGAGTACTTTACTTTACCATAGTCCTATAACGGAACTTGATCTTGGGTCTCGGGATGCTAACCCGACCCATCGCGTCGACTCGCTCAAGATTTGAATCTAGCATTGGTACGATGACTGATCATAACTCTCATCGTTTCTCAGTCCGAAGACGTTTAAATATTGAATGCTTAACAATTTAACAAGGCTCGGTTTCTCATCTCTTAGGCCATACTCTACTTTTTAGCTTAACGGTAAAAAACGTGCTAAGTTTTATTGTTCATTTATCATGATTAATTATATTAATCATGGTTCGGGCCTAAGTATTCATTACTATCGGGAATATAAGTAAAAACACCTTTTATCATCCCAATACAATGCGCGTAATAATATAATGCACGAAAAGTCCTAACAAACACCACACGTCTTGACATCGTAGGTGCATTGTCACTTACAAATTGATGCGCCAATTACGGCTCTCGCAGCCTATGCTTGCTCCTCGTTCCTTGTGTACTAAATTCCCACGCACACTTTGCTTCCACGAGTTTTGCCCTAAGAGTACAATTCAAATGTGTCAAAATCTGATTCTCTACTTGGTTTCTAATTGTACGACAAGCTAATGTTATGAACAATGATATAGTGTTCTGCAGAAACTGGTCGACCGCTTTAAGTACCGATCGACCGTTTCATGTTGGATACTTAGCAGAAAAATTGATCCGACACCATTCACGAGAATGCGCATAACTTTTTGTTTCGGAGTCAGATCGACACAAAACTCGTGGCATTAGAAACTAGACTCAAAGGGATTTTAAAACACTAGTTGTCTGATAGGATTTGAATTTTTAATCTATCTTGAAATGAGCCGGAAATTCATGCCAAAATTTTATCATTAGGAAAAGACAGATTTTTGAAGAATTTTGAAAAATCAAAACTTTTGATTCTGGAAACGAACTCACGCAATTCTTGAACTTACGGAAAGCTTATAACTTGTATTTTTAAGAACAACCACCTTTGTTACTGATTAGTACACGAAAGTATACTTTTTAAGAGCATAATTCTACACATTTTATTAAAATTAATTTGAATATAAATGAATATTTCTATGAATTTTAATGATTATTATTTTTGTTGGAAAATATTTATTTTATTATGTTTCAATTATATAAATAATTAAATTTGGTTTGATTTGTTTTGCTAGGTATAAAATAAGAAGAGATTTGGGGAAAAATCCTCAAAATAACAAGAAAACCTAAGAGAACCAGCCTAAGCCAAATCAGCCGACCAAGGAGGGACCCACATGCCAAATGGGCCAATAAGAAGCCCGGTACGTGCGCCCAGTCAGCACGGTGCCATAGCCCACCTTCTCTTCCACACGCGTAGAGGCGCGCATCTGCCCACCAACAACGTCCAACAGGGGTGCGTCCTCACTAACTCCAGTGTGCACGAGTGTGTGCGTGCTTCTCTTCACCAACCCAGCCCGACGTAGGCCTGTGCACATCCCTTCCAGCTAATACACGCCGAGTTTAGTGCGCCAGGTGGGCCCCAGATGCTCCCCTAATTCGATCAACTCCTGTAGCCTTCGACCAATCTCCATCTGCCACGAGTTTAAGGCATTTCAAAGCCACTAATCAAAGCTCACCATGTGGCCATTCCGAGTCAAATTCTCTCAGCGTGGAAATCAAGCTCAAGCTCCGAATTTGCCCAATTAATTATTAAAATATCTCCAAAAATTAATTAGTTAGTCCCTCATTTTTGTATTACCCATTTTCTATTATTTTTCCCTTTACTAGCCACTCCTAAGCACTATAAATAAAGGTGTTGGCTAGAGTTTTTACACCATTTTACTTTCACAATTATTTAGATAATACTTCATCTTTCTTTGGCTATTAGTTCTCATATTTTTATGAGAATGTTGTTAGGCTAGAGTGAGAAGACGTTAGATATGAACTTAATTATGTAGTTTTCTGTTTTAATTTTGATTCCAATTCGTGCTTCAATGCTTCAATTTTTGTTACGATTTTGCTCTTATTATTTTCATCAAGCAATTATGTTTTATTTTCTCATATATGTTATTTAGTCATGTTTTTCCTATGTGCGATATCTTATGAGTATTAATTATCATTAGTTTGTAAGTTAGTCTTTTACTGCAATATGATCAACTTGATATATTGTTGATTTAGGATGAATTATGAATATTGGAATATTTTATTTTATATGACTGGTCTTTTACTGTGTGATGATCTAATTAATATCTCGTCAATTGAAGATAACGTATAGAATATTTATTTATTATTTTAATTGAAAAGGGCATTTTCATATTAAAATACATTTGTTTTATTTTAGATCTTTAATGTCATATTTTTCGGTTGCTTGTTTGGGATGTCAAACTTGCAATTGAGTTATAGGAATCAGAATTGTAAATAGTTAAATGAAATAATTAAGGGATTCTCGACACCTCGTTGAATTTTCTTATTGGTTGTTCCCTTTAATCTTAATTTCATCTTCTTTAACTCTAAATTCTTATTCTTTTTAATATTTTTTGTTTTTCCTCTTAAAGTTTGTTTCGAGTGTATTGGTTTGTGTTTTATTTTCACCTCCTCGTGGAGACGACTTCGCTTTCATTGCACTACCAACGACTGCTTTAGCTAGTGCACAATTTGGGCGTGATCAGTTACTATTTTCTCTTGATCATGAGGTCAAACAAACCAAAAAAGTTTTTAAAATAGTTTGTAAAGTACTTGCTACCGTATTTGTGTCTCACTTGGTGACCAAAAGGCCAAAATGAGCTTATGATACCATTTTGAAAAGCTTAGAAATTTCTTGAATTGAATCTGTTTGAAAGTGAAACTTGATGTAATTTGAGTAAAACTGTTAGAACAGTAGCTAGCCTTTATGTTCACAAAACTGTTTTTGTTCATGTTTGCAATTCAGATAACTTTTGATCTATTTAATCACATTTTGCGTATTTAACCTTTTCAGAAAGTTTGTTGAGTATATTTTAATATAAAACAAGTGTTCTTTAATGATTTAACACTTATCATGTTTAGTTCGGACAAAAACTAGAGCTTGTGCAGAGTGATTCTTTCGAAAGTTGCTCATGATCCAATTTTCTCAACTTCATACATGATCTTAAAAAAAAAAAAAGAAACATTTTTGACTAAAACTTAAAAACAAATCCATCCATCATTAAATCATGTAATCTAACTATTTATCATTATTACAAGTTGAGACACTAAAGAAATATGTGGAAGAAGAGGAAGAAAACTAGAACCAATCTCTTGAAGCTCTTGAATTTAGACTTATCCACTTGTGTGCACTTGAGGAACCAAAGCTTCCAAGACTTGAAGATTTGAGCGTGTGGAAGAGAAGAACGCTTAGTATAGTTGAAGATAATCATAAGAATCAACTTAGGAGGAGAGAAAGAGGGTTACAATACTTACCTAAGCTTGATCTTCAAGCTTGGTCTAGAAATTTCAGAATTTTCATAAAGTTTTCTTCTCTTTTCCCTTCTCCTTCTTCCTTTCTCTCTTTCTAAGTTTGGTCTGAGTTATTAGGCTAAAATGAAGACCAAACTCTCTCTATTTTTGTTGTAAGGGTCGGACTCCTTGGTTTCATTTGACTCCTAGCCAAAGTTTTGCCATAATTCCTCTTAAACTCAATGCCACCTTGCTCCAAACATGAATTTAACTTGACAACTCACACCATTCAGCTACAATTCTATAATGGAAGTGTAATTGGCTTGGCTTGGATCCAATTTGAAGCTAGTTACATGAACTAGTTTAGTTAAAATCCAACTAAACTATGAGTTTGACCAATTACGTAAAAACACCTCTTAATCTTCATGCAACCAAGCATTCAATCCTCTTGACAACTAAAAATTCACTAACAACTCAGCTAAAAAGCTGTAGTAGAGAGTTTTCTGTAATTTTCACTTTTGCCCCAATTCTTTAAAAGTTTGCATTTTAGTCCTTCCAGAATTTTTAGAATTTTTCTTGATCTCCTTGGCCCAATTTCTTTTCACAAATCCTTTCCTTATAATAAAATAAAGTTATTCTCAAATTTTCGTAATTTTTTGGACATTTAAAACTATTTTTCTCGTATTTTACGGTTTCGTCTGATTTTATCGAAATTTCTTCCGTACGGATTCATTTGAGCTAGGATAGGCTTTAAACTTGATATAGAGCCTTAATATATCCAAGTAAATATGAATCTAACTTGTATTTTCCATATGAGCTCATTTCTTTATATTGTCCGTATGTTGGGTCAAAATGCAATTTCTTAAAAGTCCGGGGCTTAATTACAATTAGACATTTATTGCTTTTCCGACCTTGAGTAATCTTCTCGAGGTACTACTAATCGTGTCTTGACTTTATAATTCCTTAATCGGGGGGTCATCCCTTATGCATTCTAGGGTAAAATCCGAGAGTTCGGCTCGATTAGGGTTTCGAGTCAGGTTTCAATGCGAAACTTAAATGAAATATTCTTAAATAAATCTAGAATCATAATGGAAGAGTGCAATTGGATATTTATTTAACTATAGTATCTTTTTTTTTACACTTGAGATGCGAGGTACTACATTCCGACCTTGACCGTTCTTTACAAATATTACAAAACGCGAGAACGGGGGTTACCCTTTTATCGCAAGTGTAGGTTTACCTTCGGCTCTTTGGATTGGACTTTAAAATTTGGATGACTGTATAATAATTTGACTTGAGTGCTTGTGACCATTGAAGACTCTAATCTTATTCTTCAATGGTGATGTATTTCTACAAAGTTTATGACTGCTTTATTTTAAATTTTAAGAGAAAAATTTAAGTTGACTTTTCCAAATTCTACTAATTATTTCAAATGCTTTACCGTTTATTTAAAGAATGTTAGTAACATTTTTTAATAAATTAACTAAACCCCACTTAAGGGGGTTACAATCTGGGTAGTTGCGGATATTCCCGACCAGGTACTAGTAGTCGCGGTTAATCACGAGTAGATCAAACTAGGTCTGAGTAGTCACACGTAGTCCCGACTATATTTGAATAGTCGCTAGTAGTCTCAACAAGTTGTCCAATCTAGATCCTAGTAGTCACGAGTAGCCCCGACTATATTTAAGTAGTCGCTGGTAGTTCCAAGTTGTCCCGACTAGATCCAAGTACTCACGGGCAGTCCAACGAGTATTTTCGATTATATCCTAGTAGTCGCGACTAGCCCCGACTAGATTCAATAAGTAATAGGATTACAGCTAGTCTCTACTAATCCAAGTAGCCGCGAGAAATCCTGATTAGATTTAAGTAGTCGCGGGTAGTTCCAACTAGTTCTGACTAGATACAAGTAGTTACGGGTAGTTCTTATTAGATCCTAGCAGTCTCACTTAGTCTTGACTAAATTTTAATAGTCGTGAGTAGTCCATGTTGAATTCAAGTAGAAGCAGGCATTGTTGGTTATCGGATTACATTAACCTAAAAAATTTTACAATTTTGATCAAATCAGAGATGCGTAGCGGAATAAATTAACATGGTAATTCAATTAACAATTGATTAAAAACAACAAAGTGGATCTCATGAATATATTAGGTCACAAAAAATTTCTACAAAAAATAATTATCATATAATTAAGAAGGTGATCAAGAAAATTATACCATAGGATTTTCTTGATATTCTTGATTATGTTGATCGAGCACCGTACGCTGTGAGACCATTAAGGTTGAGTTCGAGTTTGTCCTACACTCACAACGAGTTTACCAATCACTTCTCGACACCACAGTCTTTCAATCCAATACTTCGATCTTGCTAGAACACGAGAGTGAGCTCTCTCTATTATTTTTTCTCACACAACAAGAGAAGAAAAAATATCTCTTCTCTTACTATAAGGTGTGGCAATTTTCAAGCTAGAGGGGAGGGAAGAAAACCTTATTCTTTCTCCAAATCCAAGAGTGGAACTGACAAAGTTTTAGTAGTCCAACATATATAATAACTTAGGTTGTTCTCCTTTGCTACAAAGAATATATTTATAGGCATATGGAGGGGCTAAAATTCGGCGACATAGGTAGAGTAGGGTTAGGATGTTTTCTAATTTCAAAAACAGGAAATATCCTTTTAATTATTTTCAAAAAATAATATTTGACCAAATAATTATCTAACAATAGTAATGAGCAAGAATGGGTTTTGGAAAATTTTTTATTTTTCTTTTCTTTGGTCAAATTTCGGCCACCATAAGAAAATTAGGTTCTTAAAATTAAATTCTTATTTTTTCTATTTTATTTAATATATCTAAATACACTTAATTAAAGATAACTTACATACTCCATATTGCTTAAAAAAATTTGCCCATCACAGTGATAAGGGGTTGATTATTCAAATCCTAAATCATTTACGATTTAAATCAAAATAAAATATTTCATATCTTATTTAAATTTATAATTTTCTACTAACTAGATAATTATTACAAAACTCTTTTTATATTTAACTCTTAAAATAAAAATCATAAATATCTCATATTTAAATAATTATTAACTTAATAATCTAATTATCAAATTACAACGTAATAAAATTCTCTATAATGCCCTCATAATTGGAATCTATTATAAGGATGGATCTCCTTGCGATATTATTCTTATTTGTAGTCCAAAACACAAATAGTGAGAAAATAATTATCTATTAATTATTCCAAAGGAATTCTAGTTTGATTTGTTGACACGGAGTGGGGACTATGGACCTGTGAATTCAAGCTTTAATAAACTTAAAAAATTAAATTAAAGCTCTTTAATATAATTATCTATTTATTAATCTCGAGACTCCACTAAAAATTCGGGACTAAACTCTCGAATTACGCATATATTATTTATTCGATTAGCTCTTCGAATTATACATTGATATAATCATTCCATGATTGTCGATTCTTCACAAAATGATTCATAATCTAAGCCGAGTGAAATTACCATTTTACCCATTGATTATATCCTTGTCCTTAAATACTACTGAGTTCACTAGTAAACGGTTAATTCGTAGTTATTTACGAATTAAAGCGCTCAAACCGTTTAGTTCCAGAATTCAACACATAAGGGAACCATTATACCTGTTCAGTTAGGAATTCTATATCTATAATTCACATTGCTAGCCTCCACGAATTGCGGGTTCCTAAAATACAAGTATTGGGCCTAATTACCTTTGGGCTTTAACGAGCAAATGAAAGAACTTGTCAATGTATAGAATGAGCTTATGAATTATGCAGGATTAAGATCAACCATCATATGATCATCAATTTAACTAGATCAGAATCTTCATAACGACACTTAAATGGAGTTTCTTTAATCAGGTCGGTCCAAGTACTATATAATCAATATTATATAAAATACATATTATTGGTGTAGGATTTGAACCAACGACGAGATCCGCACCTCTAGTGTGTGATGCGGCAATTAAAAATAATAAAAATTGTTTTAGCGGAAAATAAACACTCGGAGAATTTTTAAAGTGGTTCGGCCCTCCTCAAGAGTAATAGCCTACGTCCACTGTGTTTATGATATTTCATCTTTTGAATGAGAAAGTTTACAGAGTATTCTCCTTTTCCTCTTCTTTTTTTTTTTCTTTCGCTCCTCCTTCTCTTATAAGCGAAGAAAGGAGCTACAGTCAAGAAAGGACAAAATGTCAAATCCCCTAAGTCACGGGTTTGGTTCACCTACTGAAGCTGCCCACCTGCCGGGAGCAGTTCTTCTGAATTCGGCAGGATAAGGCTGTTGCTACAGTGAATTCCCTGTTCGGGGGAGAATAATTGAGACCTGTGACCCCGAGGTCAAACGCTCTATGACCGAGGGTCGATGACTCCGAGGGCTGAGTCTACGTCGACTGGTCTTTCGTTCGTGGCAACCTCCTTCGGGGGTGGATCGCCTTCGAGGACCCTGTCTCTATATGCCGGCCCGTCGCCAGGAAGGCTTTCTGGAAGCTCTTTCCTTGTAATGTTGTACCTCCGGAGGTGTAGGGTCGGGGGTCATCTCCGATAATCCTCGTCCGTCCTTATCCTCCCATGAGGCGGTGACTTTCGCTTGGTTCGGTAGAGTCGGGGGTTCTGGACTTCTTGCAATGACTAGGATACCGCCCTCGGAATTACTGACTGACGAAAAATCACTGACAATATCTGCCCCCCAATCCCGGCGGCGCGAGTCGCGTTGCTTGGGATTTATCCTGGTTGAAGCCAATCTGCTGGGGATGCATCTCCTGCCGTGGAGGAAGCCATTTGCGGGAGCGGCTTCGGCTGCGCCGAATCTTCTTGCTGCCTTGAGGGAAGACACTCTCGTTGGTAGAGAAATGGGGTCTGATCCCTCCGGAACCAGACGTTCTTCTAACCTCGATTTCTCTGGTACAGAAACGGTGTCTGATCCCTACGGAATCAATTGTCCCTCCGGCCCCGAGTCCGCTGGCTCCGGCAATATCTCGAACCTTGCTTAGCCGGAAAGTCCGTCCGCGCTTCTTTGGATGGTGGAACACAGTGGTTACCTGTAAAAAGAGAATTGGTTATGCGCGGTATAAGGTTTAAAGTTTAAATACTACCTTCTCCACGCTGTGGCCCCTGACTATAGGATCAAGTCCCTTCGGGATCAATCCTACAGTCGTTCGTCGTGTCCTCTCCGAGGACTACAACTCTTCTGAATCATACCCTCTCCGAGGGTCAATGAGCAAATTAGGCGACAATTTTAGATCGGGACCTAGGCATACCTCCGTGAATGCACTGTTTAGTTGCGGGTTGTTCCTCCTACGAAGGATTATCCCGAACCAGGCTTTTTCGGGGGTGGACCCGGTCAGATCTTGTATTCGTCGAGATTTGCTAGTACCCCATTGCTTGCAGCGGTCCCCGGTGCTTCTGAATGGGGCAGGGCCTTTTGTCTTAATACACCGGCGGTTTAGACCATCCTTTGAGGGATTCTAGTCCCTTCCGCCTCGGAGTTCCTCCTTTAAGCGCACCTAGGTCTTCTACCTCCTCCGAAGAATAGAATGGTTCTAGGAGACAATTGGCCCAGCTTCCCAAGTTAATCCCCGAACAGGTTTTCATAGGGGGAAAGACCTGACAAGACTAACCTTTGTGCGGTAGGAAGCCTCAGTGAGTAAGACCTACGTAAGCCCTTCGGGACTCGCGCGTTCTAGTCTGGCTCGCCTTCGAGGTACCTATAGAGCGCATCTACTTCCGTCTGGTACCCCGGAATTCCCTCAGCGGCCTGGGCGCTCCGCGGTCAAAAAGGGCGTCGAGGGTGATGCTTATAGGATTCATCCGCTTCGCGGTTCAGTCCTTCATGCATCGAGTTTACGTTCTTTGCCAGCCAACTGGCTGAGACAAGATCCCTGGCGATCTAGCCCCGCGGATACCTTTTGATCGCGGGCGACCCGGTTGGGTTTTTGTATTCGAACGAGCCGTTTCTTCCTCTTCGGCACGCTGTTAGCCGTGCTCGGAGTGCGCGAGGGCAATCCGTGCAGGCAAGAGTAGGGGTTGCCGAAGACGTGACTCCAGGAGGCTGTTGGCTATCTCCGGGGAGGTCCTTCGATCAAGCACTCCGTTTTTACG
This sequence comes from Boehmeria nivea var. tenacissima, assembly GCA_018132145.1. Lineage (NCBI taxonomy): Eukaryota > Viridiplantae > Streptophyta > Magnoliopsida > Rosales > Urticaceae > Boehmeria > Boehmeria nivea. Next base: position 2,194,617 of record CM030885.1, on the reverse strand, counting down.
CCGCGGGTCCAGTGATGCTGACGATGCTGTCCCTTCTCCAGGCTACCCGGCTGCCGCGCCCCTTTGGCGTGGGCCTTGAGTTTGGTCGTTGAGGCGACCTTGCTTTTCTCGCCAGCCGCCGCCCAGGCGAGATTCGCGGGTCTTGTGATCTGCCCTGATAATAGAGACATCTTCTTGGTTGACCTCGATGGCAGCTTCGGGGGCTAGTATTATGCCGCCTTTCCGCCGGCTTGCCTAGAGCCACGCACGGCGCGTACGAGGACATTACGTGCTCGGCAAAAGGATGTGGCCACCTCTCCTTGAGAATCAAAATCGCTCTGATTGCATCGGCAGAGGTCAGAGATCTCAGGTTTGTCTCCCCCAAACCTCCTCTTCTGCGCCATTGGTCTCCGACCAAGTAAAAACCTCGGGGTATAACGATACCGAGGGAAGGGAAGAGGTGGGAGTGACAAGGCTAACTCCCGCAGTACCTCAGATTGCGGTCGCTCGCGGAACTGGGTCATCGCCGGGTATCGAGACCATCCGAGGCGGTCCTCCGACTGTGACGGAGCATGCCTCAGTGGTTCTTGGGGGTATAGACCCAGTTCGCCTGATGTGAAAAGAGTCGATCTCTTTTGCTCGCTAGCGGCTTGTCGTGATCTTCCGGTTTGGACCACTGGTGGCTGCGCTCCTACGGTTCGGAGCCCCCGGATGGTTCATCGCCAGACCTCCGGTTGCAGCGGTGGCCGGCCAGAGCCTGTGATCCGCCAGTCGGCTGGTTCCGAGTCTATCTAGGTGATGTCCTCGGTAGCCACTTCAGTTGTGGCTCAGTCCCTTTCGCCTCGGAGCCGCGTCTGGAGCCCGTCCGTTTCTCTCTTGCCGGTGATGAACTGCAGATGTTGGTGGTCATGAACCGAAGATCTTCACCATGCTGTCCATCCGGGACATGGGGTTTTGGACGCTCTTTTTATGCTAACTTTGACCCAACTTGGGACTTATGGGGTTTCTTTCCCGTTCGTCAGATCGTCGGAGCCATGACCTCCGATCACAGGTGACGACGAGACTCCTGGAAAAAGTTTGAAAGAAACTGGAATGGAAGGGCATGCCCGGAGGTTTGGGCGGAGGGCCCTCCTTCTAGCGCCATTCTGTTGGTGTAGGATTTGAACCAACGACGAGATCCGCACCTCTAGTGTGTGATGCGGCAATTAAAAATAATAAAAATTGTTTTAGCGGAAAATAAACACTCGGAGAATTTTTAAAGTGGTTCGGCCCTCCTCAAGAGTAATAGCCTACGTCCACTGTGTTTATGATATTTCATCTTTTGAATGAGAAAGTTTACAGAGTATTCTCCTTTTCCTCTTCTTTTTTTTTTCTTTCGCTCCTCCTTCTCTTATAAGCGAAGAAAGGAGCTACAGTCAAGAAAGGACAAAATGTCAAATCCCCTAAGTCACGGGTTTGGTTCACCTACTGAAGCTGCCCACCTGCCGGGAGCAGTTCTTCTGAATTCGGCAGGATAAGGCTGTTGCTACAGTGAATTCCCTGCTCGGGGGAGAATAATTGAGACCTGTGACCCCGAGGTCAAACGCTCTATGACCGAGGGTCGATGACTCCGAGGGCTGAGTCTACGTCGACTGGTCTTTCGTTCGTGGCAACCTCCTTCGGGGGTGGATCGCCTTCGAGGACCCTGTCTCTATATGCCGGCCCGTCGCCAGGAAGGCTTTCTGGAAGCTCTTTCCTTGTAATGTTGTACCTCCGGAGGTGCAGGGTCGGGGGTCATCTCCGATAATCCTCGTCCGTCCTTATCCTCCCATGAGGCGGTGACTTTCGCTTGGTTCGGTAGAGTCGGGGGTTCTGGACTTCTTGCAATGACTAGGATACCGCCCTCGGAATTACTGACTGACGAAAAATCACTGACAACACATATATTCTAGTGTTTCACACACTGACCTTTCAGATCAGAGGATGACGTTCATAACGTCATGGACAATATAAGTGAATACCGATCAGAGAGATCCATACTCTATCATCTGTCACGGAGTAGTTTAAATATGTTAATTTATTATTTTAATCCTCTTGTACATAAAGCTCTTTACATACTTCAATTATAATCGTACTAATATATTTTGGATTTTAAAAAATATTCATTTTATAAAATAAAACAAACAAAATTCACAAATGACTACTTCTTTTATGGGTCATGTCTCTAAGTCGTATTCCTAATAGATGCTTATTGAAAGCCCTTTTTGGCAGTGTCTTGGTGAACAAGTTCGCCAAATTGTCTTCTGAAGCAATCTTGACTACGTTGACTTCTCTTCTACACACGATATCTCTAATAAGGTGATATTTCCTCTCAATGTGCTTGTCCCTCTTGTGGCTTTTGGGTTCTTTGGAATTTGCCATCGCTCAACTGTTGTCATAGTAAAGCGTTAGTGGCTTATTCAATCTAGAACAACTTTCAAATCTGTATAGAACTTTTTAAGCCATATAGATTCCGTAGCTACTTCATAAGTGGCTATATATTCAGCCTCCACGATAGAGTCTGTAATGTTAGATTTTTAACACTTCTCCAGACTACTGTGCTCCACCAAGGTTAAACACTGAACCGGACGTCGACTTTCTCAAGTCCTTGTCTGATTGAAGATCAGAGTTAGTATAGCCCAACGGATTCAGGTGACCATCTGTGTACACAAGCATGCAGTTTCTCGTTCTTCTGAGATACCTGATGATGTATTTTATTGCTGTCCAACATTCCATTCTCAGATTTGACTGAAATCGACTTACAACTCTCATTATATGACAGATGCCACATCTAGTGCATAGCATAACGTACATTAGACTCTCAACTACGAAAGCATATGAGATTCGTCTCATATCCTCTTTTTCCTTGGGCGGTTTTTTAGATTGCTCCCTAGAGTGGTTAATTCCATGTCAGGTCAGCAAGTGACCTTTCTTGGAATTTGGCATCGCAAAGCAAGCTAGCACCTTATCAACATAAGATGCTTGAGACAATGCTAGAAGTTTGTTCTTCCTATCACATATAATATAGATCCCAAGAACATAACTCGCATCTTTCATTTGGAATTGCTCAGCTAGCCAATTCTTTACTTCATATAATTTTCTTGTCTCATTCCCAATAAGAAGGATATCATCAACGTTAAGAACCAAGAACACCACACTTTCACTCTTGATTAGCTTGTATACACAAGGTTCATCAATATTCTGCTCGAATGCATAAGTCTTGATCATCTCATCAATCCTAAGATTCTAAGACATAGAAGCTTGCTTTAGTCCATAAATAGACTTTAGCAATTTGCAGACTTTCTGCACTTTGTCTTGTGCCTTAAACCCTTTTGGTTGTTTCATATAAATGGACTTCTCAAGATAGCCGTTTAGAAAGGCTGTCTTGATATTCATCTGCCAAATCTCGTAGTCGAGAGCGTCTGTTATGAATAGGAGGATGCAAATAGACTTAAGCAGTCATAAGAGCAAAAGTCTCTTCATAGTCGACTCTTTTCTTTTGTGTGTAGCCTTTTGCTACTAGTCTAGTCTTGAAAGTCTCTACTTTTCCATCAACAACTCTTTTTTTTTTTAAGATCCATTTGCACCCAATGTGCCTGACATTCTCAGGTAGATAAACAAATTCCCAGACAAAGTTGAAATATATGGATTCTATCTCCAAGTTCATAGCTTTGAGTCATTTGTTCTTGTCAAAATCCTTAATCGCATCATGGTATGATGAGGGGTCATCTACATTAGTGTCGGCTACTAGAACATTTATTTTATCTTCATGTTCGCAGCAGATTGGCTGTCTCACAGTCCTCGCACTATATCTAGGTAACATGATATTTTGACTAGGACTTGTAGCGTTCTCTTCTTTTCTAATTTCAACAACTCTTATTAGTTGCCGTGCGATCACATCGCCTCGCAATTCTTCAAGAACAACCTTAATACGAGCTTGAAGTTTCTTACATAGTTATTCTCAAGAAAAGTGTCATTTGTTGATACAAACACCATTTTTTCTTGAGGACTATAGAAAAAATATTCTATAGTCCCTTTTGGATAGCCCACGAATAGATACACTTCTGCTCGCCTATTTCTTAGCTCTGCTCTATATGCGAAAGTGTTGCCAACTAGGTTTATAACACTTTCACAATTCTAAGGGAGTCGAAGAGACTGACTTGGACGGTACGACATTAAAAATTTTGTTATCCATTTGTAGTGCGTATCCGTAAAAGGATAATAGTAATGAGGAGTACCTAAGCATGAACCTAACTATATCTAACAACGTACGGTTCCATCTCTCAACAACACCTTTTTGTTCCAGAGTGTCGGGCACTGTTAATTGTGAGAGAATCCCATTCTCCCAAAGGTTGTCCTTGAATCTAGTGTCAAGGTGTTCTCCACCTCGATCGGATCAAAGTTAATTTAATGATTTCTCTAATTCAACTTTGGCTCAAAATTCCATAAACTTTCTAAAAGTTTCAGATTTTCTAGCTATTAGATATGTGAAAGCGTATCTTGAATAGTCGTCAGTGAAAGTGACGTAGTATTCATAATCTCATCCAGCTTGTACATTAAGTGGTCCACAAACATCCAAATGCACTTGCTCAAGAGGTTGTGTGGCTCTTTGCCCCTTTGCGGAGAAATGTCTTTTGGTCATTTTACCTTCTAGGCAAGATTCACAGATAGTGAGACTAACAACGGTTAGTTCTCTCAAATGACCATCATTTGCAAGTCTGTTAATCCTTTTTATATTAATATGACCAAGCCTAAGATGCAACAAATAATTTTCTAAATCACTATCTACCTTTTGTCGTTTGTTAAATTTAGGTTTAGCTACTTTAAACAATTCAGTGTTGTATGAAATATGTTCATAAGATTTAAAGACATAAAACCCGTCTTCTAAATTAGCAAAACATAAATTGAGACTATTCTTTGAAATAAAAATTTCATTATTATTGAAAGAGATCCTAAAGGATTGTTCAGCTAACATTGAAATAGAACTCAAAATTACTACTAAAGTTTCGAATAAAATAAACATGTACTAAATCAAAATATCTTATTCCAAACTGAAGATGGGCTTCTCCTATGACCTTGACTGAAATTCTCGCCCCATTGCCAATGCGCATTGTGAGCTCCCCTTCAGCAATTTCTCGAAACAATATAAGAAGTTACAATGAAAAACAAACGTGGTTAGTTGCTCCTGAATCAATTATTTAATAGGAGGTGTAAACCATTACTAACAAAGCTTCTAAAATATGCAAATCAAATTTACCGTTTTGATGCTTCTTCATAGCTAGTTCGGCAAAGTATTTGGGGAAATTGTGCTTCAAATGCCCATCCACATTGCATTGGAAACACTTTCCAACATGCTGGTTTTTCCTCTTGTGTTTAGTCTTGTGGGCTCACTAGATTCACATTTCTCCAATACTTTTTTTTTTTAATTTCGATTGATGATATCTTAGTAACTTTTACTTTCTTATAATCACCAATACACCATTTAGCTTCTCATATGTCTCTAATTCATCAGCCAGAAGTTGTACTTCAAACTCATCATTATTTGTTAAGTAATAGTCGATGAATCCCTTAAAACTTTCAGGAAGCGAGTTTAATATAAAATGTAGCATCGTCCCAAAGTCTAAGTTATAGCCATAGAGATCAGCTTCTCGCATCCACTTGTCCATTTACAAAACATGCTCACGAACTCCACTTCCAGCAACATACTTGGTGGAAGTGAACTTCTGGGTGCCATCGAGCCATAGCGGTTTGCGGTATAGGTCCAACATCAGCTGAAGTGAGTCCATGATGTGAGAAGCATACTTCTTATCAACCATTTTATTCTTTATCTTATTAGGCATACTGGCCAATAAGATGTTTGTAGCATCTCGATCGTCGCACATCTAACGATCATAAGCTTTTATTCAACTTGAAGAACTTTTAGGTAAATCCAGCTTGTGACAATCTCCATAGAGAACATTTGAGATCTCTTCCCAGTGAAGGGTAACTTCAATGTTCTCCATCAACGTAGCAAAATCAAGAAAAAATAATTTAAAATCGTTTGAAAAAATGGACAATATTTTTTAAATTAAATAAAAGCAGAAATAAGTAAATTTTGTGTTTGAATGTTTATAAAGCAAGTAAATGCAATTTAGGAATTAAAATGCATGAATGCAGAATACTAGGAAAACAAACCATGAAACCTACTATTTCAATGATAATTCGGCGAACCACGTGCAAACTGCCGCCGTAGGGTAGGCTAGTTTACACGCTTAGCCAGAACAAGACCTCTTCTTGATTAATTAGTAAATAACAACCACTTGTTTTATACTAACTAACTATTGTAACAAGAATTTAGTCAATAGAAAATATTTTTCTTAATTTTTATAAAATTCACCGTTTCGGATCTCTAGACTTAACTCAAGAGTGCCGACGGGTCGAATAAACTAAAAATACATCTAAAGGTTCTATCCATAAAATTAGAAATCTAGCCTAGGTATTGAATTAGACGAACACCAACCGTAGAGGGCGATCAAGCGCCGCGAGGAGTCGCCTAACTCTCACTATTTCTTGACTAATGGTGTTGACCATTGGTTTAGTTTTTATGGATAATGATGATCTAAATGGTATTTTAATTTTAGGAACATAATAATCAAATTATTATTATTTATTAATATCTCATATTAACAAAATTAGAATTAAAAGAATCCATAATTCTTATCTCATGTTCATAAATAAATAAACAATTTATTTAAAATAGATCATGAGTTTTCTATTGATTATTATCTAATTACTCAAATCTAATTTAATTGAAATTAAATAACCGATGTATATGCGACATATTATAATGCAAGGAAATGTACGCCTAATTTATATGATATGTTATAATGCTGAACGTGTTATAAACCTACATCACATAAATATAAATAACATCAAGAAAAATTTAATAGAGAATTGACCGGGTCCCTTTGGAAATATTACAACCTATGAAAATCTAAAAATAAAATATAAAAAAATAAGGTCTTCAACTTGGGTTTGGGCTTCAAATCTTAGAATCCATCTCATCGGATCCAATTTTGCACAAACATGAATTTAGGTCCAATTTCAAGTTCCAAAACCTAATTTTGAAACTAACAATACCAAACAACGTCATTTAATACAACGACATCGTCGGCAACCCCAACATGGCGCAATGCGCCCTAGGCAGCAGCTACGGAACACTCCTAGGGCTGCCAGCGTGCAATTGCACTCTGCCTTCGCGCTCGGGTGATGCTGGAACAATTCGAGCAGTATACTCATGTGTCTGGGTACGCGAGCAAGCGCAGGCCGGCGCGTAGGTAGGAGCAGGCGTGCAGGCGCATAAGAATGGGCACGTGGAACACTAGATGGGCACGCGAGAGTGTCTGGGCATTCGATTAGGATGCAGGAACCCTAGTAGGGGGGCGTGCGAAAAGCAGGTAGGCATAGGGCGTGCGATTGAAGTCGATAGGTGCGAGGATTGCGATCGGGATCGACAGTGTAACCCCGCCACTCGGAGTTATCCTTCTACGTATCTTTCTCGATAGAAATAGATAAACGTCATTATATTATCGACTCTTTGATAATTAATTTAATATATCGTCTCGTAATTAGAACTCATTCTCATTATTGCATTATCCAATTTATAATTAGATATTTGTGTTTGAATTCTTAGTGGCCATTAGATTTGAATTCGACTCTTAACGTACAAATTGCACCGTGAGTCCCTAAACTTTTAAATAATTACAAAATTAGCCCATATAGGAGAGGAGAGAGAAGGTGGAGTTTGGCTCCCAAGGCATGGAAACAAGTGAGATTAATCATTATTGAGGAGAAGAGAAGAGTGAAAAGACAAGTGCTTTTTGCTCTTGTAAAGTCTCAACCCTCAGATAAGAATATCAAAGCAATGGAGGGCCGAGATGAGAGATGAGATTGATTAATTATTTTTAATTGAGGATTTAAAATAATTGGAGGAGAGAGAGAGGGGGAATTTGGCAAAGGAGAGAGAGAGAAACCAAACAATTCTCTTTAGAAACTCTCACATATATAAAAGGATTTTAAACCCTTGAGCTCCCATCTTTGCTTTTCCTTTTTTCAAAACCTTGAGAGAAAAACCGTGAGAGAGAGAGAGAGAGAGAACAAAGAAAAGAAAAGGCATAGATAGGGAGCAAGGAAAAGAAATGGCTTGAGAGAGAAAGAGAAAAACCGAGCAAGAGATTGCTCTAGTCTTTTCTATTCTTTTGTTTCTCAAAAACCTATCAAAACCTATCAAACATGCACATGACGGTTTTCAACAAACCGAAGTGTTAACCACTAAGAAAGATAAAATTTGATGATTTTCCTCAAAGATCCGAACCTCCAACTTGTGTAGATTAAAGTGGATTTTATTATTTCTTATTTGATCATTTAGTTGCTGTTTTGAAATATATTTTGAGTTGATTATCAATTGGTAACCGAAAAGACACGATGATACGAGTATCCCATATAAAGCTCGTGAGAACGGTTCAAAAAGTTTTTAGCTTTGCGAATCGCTTTCATGTAAACTTAAGGCTTCGATGAAAGGTCACAATAAGGAGTGAAAGACCTCCTTAGATCCTAGAAGCTACTGTTTTTACTATTAATAAAGTTGTTCGGGAAAAGTTAAAGATAAACGTTAGCTCAAAACGACGGTTTCACAAGAGACCGCAAAAATAGTTTCGAAACGTCCTATTTTACAAAGTTGAGTATTACAGGCTTTTTCAACACCTCGATGAAGGGTTAAAATCAAGGAATCCTTTCAAAATCTATAGGTTGCTACCCTTAAATGTTTTGACAATGATAAAAGAACTAGTTAAAATGACATTTTCAAGATAAACCACAAATAAGAGTTCGATGAAATCTCGAATTGTGTGATATGACTGTTATAACTTAAATGGTCATGAGTCCAAAACACATTGAGATGAGCACATTTAAAGTTAAAATGAGCTAAGCAAGTATTTTCAATCAAAACGTAGGCTCGAATTCCCTGAAACCGAGCAATTTTTTTAAAGCAGATACAACACGTTTTGAACAACTAAAACAAACTTAGCAACGTCTTTATAAAGTATTAACAGGATCTTATATTTTATTAAAGACCTCGAGAAATGGCCAAACAATATATCACGGGAACACTCGTTAGGATATCGATTTAGTCATCGAACCCATTAAAGGTTTGATTAGACTTACCAAGCATTTAAGGCAGCCATGTTATGTCAAAATACGACTTAGAACACCCAAGCAATTAAGTGTAAAGTAATAGAATAGTTTCGCTCTCGATCTAACGAGACAAATAAATTAACGAGACCGTGTCTTTATATTATGTAAGGACAAGTTAACAAAAAAGTGGTCGGAGCTTGGAAGCCAGCTTCCAAGACGATCTTAGATAGCGACGAAGGCTGTTCATGTAAGTAGCGATGCATCTATGGCACCAAGTTTGTATGTTTGACGTGCTTGTTTGCTAGGGTTGCATTAGAATTCCCGGTTAAAGACTGTGTGTCAATATATATTCTGTGTGACATTAAAATTGAATGAAAGTCGAATGAAAACCCTGGAAGAAAGACATAAAGGGATGAGTACACTATTATAGATAAACTAAGATGAGTCTTAGTATAATAGTAAATAAAATTTGAATAAGACGCATTATAGAAACGAACCTCGTTCCGTGTTGAAATCCTTGCCGGGTTCCAACCCATGCAAGAAGACGAAGCCGGGCATTAGTCCGTGCAGGAAACCTAAGTCGGGTTCTGTCCCGTGCATTATCAGTAAATAATCTTAAGAGAATGAAAACAAATGATAAAAGTAAAAGTGAGAGTTAGAATCAAAACCTCACCTAGCCTTATTGTTGCATTTGATGTGAAATCCCTAAACGAGATAGTTACGGGTTCTCAAAACCAAATTGCAAGAGGCCAACGATTGGGACTCGTGAGTAGTCCATTAATTCTAATGTCTTTAAAGATTGCTAAATCTAATTGAAATCCAAGGCCGCTTGCAATATCCCAGTTCTCTTAACAAGTTTACAAGGGGATAAATAATAAGAAAACCCCAGTCTACTGTGTGATTAGATGACGGGATAAAGAATAATAAAGCCCTAGTCTACTGTGTGAACTGACAAGGGGATAAAGAATAATAAAATCACAGTCTGTTGTGTGATCTGACAAGGGGATAAAAGATCAGATATAATACCCAGTCATCTTATAAGAGTATGACGGGTAAGAATCTGAAATAAACCTAAGTCCTCCGAGTGAGTTGACAAAAGGCTAAAGAGAATAAAAATGTGAAAATGTTGATGGTACCACTAGGCTCTAAGAGAAGAAAGCCCAAGCTCCAAGAGAAGAGAGCCCTGATACAAGAGAGAGAGCATTCTCCACACTAAGTTGGCCAGTTTGGTGTAGAATAAAGTCCGTGAAACTGCCGGGAGATTGGCGTTCTCCCCGCCTGGGCATTTATTGATATCGCAGTAACCATCAGTGGATCCCAGAGAAAGTAAAGCGAAAGAATACAGACATATGTGTGATGAGCCGTTGTAACGGCAAGTTATCGAGTCAAAACTTAAGTCCGGAGTTAGCTCCGATTACAGCACTCCAGAAGGACTTTACACGAAGCGTAGTTGGCCCATAACCCATTGAGAGCTTCTGAAGGATGACACCATGAATTGAGACCATGATAAGTGTTCGATCGTCCCACGACAATCGAACCTCTTTCCTCTACGATGAGATTATCGAAGAAATAATTATGTGATAATGAGTAGTGTGAGAGACCGCCTGAATTAAGGGGTCTTAGAGAATAGAGTCGGGTGGTCTTGATTAAACAACTAATAGTCCGAGAGTCTACCTGAAATAAGGGGACACTCCCGAGTCTGGTTGAATAGTCTTTACCATTTGGCTGGTAGTATGAGAGGCCACCTGGAACTTTATTGATGAAATTGGATATATTATGGACCTTGTTTGCTGAAATCGACCTCGCCTTGGATTCGGAAGGGTCGAAATAGATTGGGCAAGTCGTTTGGCCTTCTCATTTTGCGTGTCAAAAACTAGCTATGTCACAAACGAACCTTATGCCTCCGGACCTCTGATTCGTAAATCGAAACCACTGGTTGATTCATTTTGATGTGCTGATCGCAACAATAGTCTCCATTTGTGCAGATTCAACTCTGGAAATTTCCTCAATTTGCGTGTTGACTTCATCGTACGGGGCCATTAGATTGCCCGACATCCCCGGTCTCCGATTGTCGAGTAAAGATAGTTATCGGACTCGGTTCAATAAGACGAATCCAACGATGACCTCTATTTTGTGAGATTCGTCCTCGATGGAAAAGTCAATAGTTTAACCCATTTGTTAGGTTTTTGAATGTTAGTAAATGATATTTAGGGCTTTTGTTTGAGTATCTGATTAATTAGTAACAGAATGATGGCTAGAATAAACTGGATATGCGTAATTTGACTAATCAATTATAGACGGTTGATGAGAAAGTGAATAAATAAATAATTATTATTGTGATCAATTGTGACTGTGATTATAAGGTCGTGAGTATCGATCCTAGATATTTTACGGAATTTTATACGATACTACGGACTTGGGACCTAGGCCCTCCTGATGTGTGTGATATGTTGTTTGTGATTGTGGTTGCCACTAACAAGTGGCTGGCTCCTGCGTAGTATACATCGGGATGACCTGGCTTAATACTCAAGATACTGGATGTAGTGTAGGAGGATAGTTTGAGAGCCCACAGCATATCTGTCATCTCGACATCCACACCAGATTGGTTTATGTTAGGGACACTCGGTCCACCTGTAGTCGGTCCTATGGCACTTTTTTTGAGGATTTAGGGTTGTTCTCGGTACCTGTAGAGTGCTACTGACCGCCCTCTGATTCTAGGGTTTCTTTTGTTTATCTGAGAATCTTGAGTTTCGCTCGGGAGGTTATATAGAATAATTAGACAATAATTATATCCAGTTCAAATGTAATAAAATTTTTTACAAACTCAATTGATAAATAACGAGACTAATTAAAGGTTGGACTAAAAGAGATTTGGTGATGGTTTCCCTAATGGGCTCGATGAGCTCATCCCCTCTTCCTTTTCCCTGTTTTAAGGAGGAGTTCAATGCAATCTTTACGACGAGTCGTACCAGTTTCCCGTTCGAGACTTAAAAGGTGTTTCCCTTTTGCTTCCTTTAAGTGTAAGTCTACTTTCAGGTATTTGGTTTAGACTTTCAATTTGAGATGACTATATAATTATTTAACAAGAGTATTTGTTACCGATGAAGACTTTTATTTTTACTTTTCTATAGTGATATACTAACTGTTGATTTTATAACTGTTTTATTTTTATATTAAGACCCATGAGCAAATTTTAAGTTTACTTTTCAAAGTTTCATTTGTTATTCTTATTATTTTTCGTATATTTGGAAGATTTTATTTATGACTTTATTAAATCAATTAACCCTCATTTATGGGCGTTACAGCTCGATCGTCGTGGTTGAGGTAGCGGCAACGATGAATGTCGCATCGCAATAAACAATTAGCCGACTACTTCCAGATCTACGTCGCCGATCAATTATTTGATTTGTGAAACCATTCACTGAAGTCCAACTATTAAAGAACATTTGCTGTGAATGATGATGGGTTGAACATTCCAGTTGCTTTGAAATTGGATTGGCTTTCCTCACTTTAGGTCTTACAAATATTTTTTTATTTTTTATTTTTATGATTAACTTCTTCTAAGACCTTGGTTCTTGATATGATATTTTTTTTCTTTGTATCCTAACGAGTTTTGGGATGAAATGTACATATATCTCAAACATTATTGTGATTGTTGCGTTTATGATTTTTTTTTTTCCATTCTTATGATCCACTGTCCTTGGTGGGCTTTGGTAATCTACTATTTTGTTGTTTTTTTTATGAGTTTATGAACGATTTGTGATTTGTTTCAAGGCATAAGATATTTATTTATGTAATATTGCTCACTGTACGCCTTGGTATGAATCAAATGTAAATAGTTGTTAGATTCGAACCTAGAAAAAATAAAATGAATATAAAATTGATGAACAAAGATGAAGATTCAATTCAAGAAAAAAAAAGAAGATAAAACAAAAGAGAAGACCCAATCAACTAAAAGGGAAAATATTGAGAGAGAGGTTTGTACGGCGAAGTTGCAATGAATGCAAACTTCAAAAAAAAAAAAAAAGGCGACTGTAGACGCAGAACAATACGAATTTTTTGGAAAAAGAAATGGAAAATTTTTAAAAATTTCCATCTACTTAGGGTGTTGTATTAATGTATCTTCTATATTTCTAAACGTCTTAATCGACACTTTAAATATTGAAAAATTTATAATTACCTCCCTATATTTCAATAGGCTCCCTACTTAAGTTACTGTGTTAATATGTCCCATGTCTTATAAAAATATCTTAATCGACATTCTAAAAAAGTATGTAACACCTAAAGTTTTATTGTAATATTAAGTGTTACATACTTTTTTTTTGGGTGTTAATTGAGATATTTTTTTAAATACATGGGACATATTGACACAACAACTTAAATATATAGAATATATTTGAAATATAAGGGAGATAAATAAAACTTTTTTAATATTTAAGATGTTAATTAAGACATTTTAAAGTATAAGGGGCACATTGACCCAATACTTTAAAGGGGGCTTCTATTGCCACCCCCATTTCTGCTCTCCACACCCCCTAAATAAAAATTAATTTTTTTTATATTTTTAATCATTTATTTGTATTTGTGTTGTTTCAAAAATACCTTTAAAAGTATAAAAATATAGTTTCTTAATAACGGTTAATCATTCTTTATTGTGATTTTATTTTTTTGGGATGCAGTTTTCTTTTTTTTATTATCATTGAGTATGAACCTCGTTGTAGTGCACACCCTCTTTCCCCAAAACCAAACTTGCGGAGCCGCACACACCATTTTTTAAAAAATAATTTTTAATTTTCGTTGGTGTGTATACAAAATAGTGTGTGCGGCTCTGCAAGTTTAGTTTTGGGAAAAGAGAGTGTGCACTACAACGAGGTTCATACTCAAATGATAATAGAAAAAGAAAACCGCATCCTAAAAAAATAAGATCATAATAAGGAATGGTTAACAGAAATCAAATTTTTATACTTTTAAAGGAATTTTTGAAACAACACAAATACAAATAAATAATTAAAAATATTAAAAAAATTAATTTTTATTTAGGGGTATGAAGAGCAGAAATGGGGTGGTAATAGAAGCCCTCTAACAATAAAAAGGGAATTTTTAAAATTTTTCCAAAAGAAAAATCAAAAGATGAGGAAATAAAAAATAAATATAAAGTGTTGTAAGGTCTATCTTAGTTAATATGCACTTTCAATAAGAGCCAATAATAACTCTTCGAACGTTTTCACCGGTCCGTAAAATTAACTTTCGCCATTAAGAATTGGCGTCCTCAAAAATTAAATTTGTCATTTTCCCAATATTAAAATGGGAAGATTTGGGTTTTAGCCATTTTTAAGATCATGTTTCAAAAATTTAGCCATAGTTTCACGAATTTAAGGAATTAGCCATTTTCGTTGTGTAACAATTTTCGTTACACGTGTAACAATTTTCGTTACACGTGTAACAATTTTTGTTATCCGTGTAACAAAAATTATTACTGGGCGTAACAAAATTTATTACGTGGGTAACAAAATTTATTACACGTGTAACAAAAACTGTTACATAACAAAAATGGCTAATTCCTTAAATTCGTGAAACTATGGCTAATTCTTAAAAAAATTACCAAAAATTTGACTAAATCCTTAAAAATCTCTATTAAAAAATAATAATAATAAAAAAAGGAGTAAGTATGTCGATGAGTTCTATGTTTATGCGCGCTTCTTGATATGGTTAATGGGTTAGCACGTAGGGCATTTTGAGGTTGAGTTTTTAAATAGTTGCTAAAAATTTTGTCTACCGTCTTGAATGCTTCCCTCTCCAAACCCAAAACTCTAACCGGCCGCAAAGCTAAATTGAAGTCACAGAGCCATCCATCCACTCAGGCAATGCAAATGGAAATGGAAATTCTGGGGTTCTTGCATTGAGTACAGATGACTTTTGAGTTTCTGAGGTTTACTTGAATTCCAAATTAGGTTAGTGATTATGGAACAAGGTTCATTTTATTTATTTATTTATTTTTAATGATAGAATTGAATAATCATGCAATCTTTTAATGTCTTCTTGTTTTATTTCAAGAATATTTCTTACTCTTTGAAGCTTCCAACCGAACAAGTTTTTTTGGATAGAGAAAATTGTATATCATAGTTGTTTGTGAAACCCTGATCAAACGGGCTTCTACTATTCTGTCTTTTTTTTTTTTCGTGTGACTTTGAAGGAGACTGTTGTGAGTGATCAATGGATGGGAAAGAGAAAACGCCAGAGGCTTTTGTGTGGGTGGAGGAATATATCAACTTTGAATGGCAACAACAGCAGCAACAACAACAATATCAACAGGCAAATCCATCGACAAGAAAGAGAAAGAAAATGGAGTTTGTTGGGTGGGGTTCAAGAGCCCTAATTCACTTCTTGGAGTCTATCGGTAGAGACACTACAAATCCAATCTCTCAGATTGACGTTACTGCGATTGTAAATGAGTATGTGGAACGGAACCTTCTCCACCCGGAAACCACTAGTTACCATCAGTATGGTCAGAGTACAACTAAGACTAAGACGAAGACGAAGACAAAGAAGAAGAAGCGGGTTTTATGCGATGAGAGGCTGCGAGCCCTTTTTGGCCGAAAATCCATCAGCAGGGTCATGATTTACAGGTTGCTTGAGCGTCACTTGGCCGAGGCGAATCAGCTACTTGATTCTGATGACAGCCATGATTACCTTTCATGTGGCAATGACGAAGAAGACGATGAAGAACGAGGAGGGCAAGGAGAAGACGCTAGCGGAAAACACAAAAAAACTTATCATCCAAAGGGATTGATAGTGGAAATGCCGACTCCTCAAAGTTGCTTTGCTGCTGTGATTCCGCAAAATATAAAGCTCGTCTATTTAAGGAGAAGTCTTATTGAGGAAATTCTGAAGCAGGATAATGGCGGTGTCGCCTCCGAACTGAAAATTTTGGGAAGTTTTGTAAGGATTAAGTCTGATCCTAATGACTGTCTACAGAAGCACTCTCACCATCTCCTGCAAGTTACAGGTACTCTGCTTCCTTCCATGTCTTATCAATGCTTCTCTTGAATGCTAATATTTTCAATTTCTTTCCGTACTTTTTATATGTGTATGTTGAAGAATAATAACAGCAGTTATTTGTTGTGACTATTATGTACTGTGTAGGTCTGAAGAAGGATTCCGTAAGTGAGGGTGATGATACCAAGATTGTACTTCATGCTTCTGGTGTGATAAAAGACATCCCTATTGGTGTACTTTCTGATGAAGATTTCTCTGAGGTAATTTATATTATATATATTTGTTCCCTGTTCTGTGATGCCAATGAAATGTGTTTATTTCAATAGATGTTCGATTGTGCTTGAGCGTCTTTTTTTTTTTTTTTTTTTTCTTTTGCAATTTTTTTAATCCTTTATGGGGTTTTGGAAACCAATATGCCTAATTATATTTTATTTAGACTGGTGAATGATTATGTTCTTGTTTCATTTACCTTTTGGATTAGTCCTTTTCTACTATGAAGTATTTGTGAAGTTATTTTCACTCCTTTTTATTTTTGCGCATCTTCCTTCAAGCTGCCTTCAGCTGTTATTCTCTAATGAATACAGCTGATAAATCTCTTTTCCTTGTTTGTGTACGAATGTCGCTTTGAAATTCTTCATTTCTGTCTGACTTTTAGCATTAGACTTGAAATAGTTTTTAATATATTAAGATCGAATGTCAAAAACTATCTCCATAATATGCCCATCGTGTCTAATATTTTGCCAACTGATATAATTACTTTAATGTAGTCTTCCGTTCATAACCATATCGAGATTCTACAAATTGTTTATGTTTGCTTAGTTTGTTTGCACTTGGATTCTTTGAGTAAGCTTAGTGATCGTAACTTCGCTCCAATGCATAGAGTGCAATGTCCACAAAATCATTGATGTTTCCAGGTTTAAAATGTCCGCGATTTAATTTTTTTTTTTTTGGTTAGAAGTGAGCACTTTGTGGATAGGGTAGAAGTGAACACATTAAGGATAGGTCCAATCCCTTCCTCAAATTGATTGGTGATTGGTCACTCCCTCAATAAATGCTATTCCCTTCATAACTCTCTCTTTCTGCCCTTGTCATTATCAATAATCAGTCTAGCCACTGTTGCTTGTAATCAGTCTAGCCACTGACACTTATCTAAGCTTGAAGAGTACGGCTATCTCAGTGCTGCAGCTTGGTGCAGGATATTCTCGTTTCTAATAAGCCTCTTACTTGACAAAGCTTGATTTTGAATACTTTTCAAACGATTCTCGTGCAAATGAGGGATCCTTTTACAGGGCTTTGGACTATTTCCTCTTGTAGCTAGCAGCTGAAGAACATATATGATCAGTTAAGAATGAAAATTAGATAATAATTAGGAAACAATTATTCAAAATTATACACTTGTTAGGATACAATTATTTAAGATAGTTTGCTACTGCAATAAACTTGGTGTCATGCAAATAGACATCTATTTTTTTCGTTTCTCTTGTATATTAGTATTTTTTTTTTATTGGTTCGAGTTGAGTTTCATACCTCCGTATGCTTTGTTTTGGTTACCTAGAATTTCTTATAATAGAATCCTTACTATAACTTCTATATTTTACTTTCTTTTTCACCCCATCTAAATACTGGAAATGGTTTCAGGAAGAGTGTGATGATTTGTGTCAGAGAATAAAAGATGGCGTGCTCACAAGGCTCACGGTGGTAATTTTCTATCTTCATTTATGAACGTAATCACATTTGAGAAATTTCACATGGTTTATTGACCATGCATCCCTGTCGTTCGAAAAGAATCCAAATGGAAGCTCTAGCAAGCTTGTTTTCATACCAAATAAATCTGCTAATATAAAAGAGTTTCCATTAATCCCCATGCCTTCGGATTCTAATTTTCTTCTTAACCTTAATAGGAGGAGCTCCAACGGAAGGCTCATATATTGCACGAGGATATGACAAAACATGTATGTATTTTGATGCTAGATAACTATTTAATTGATGATTTACTGTATTACATATTAATTAATCCATGTTTGTTCACATTACGTGTCATCTACAAAATATTGACATCTGCAGAGAAGACCTAAGTAGACTTCAAAAAACCTTGTTAGGCTTCTGTGATTGGTCAGCTCTATCATACGGTTTCCATGTATAGTCATAAAAGCTGATTTGGCTTGCCCAAAGCTCTATATCTTGTCAATTGTTGAAAGTTGATGTTTCTGTGAGACCTCAACACCATTTCCAAATGGTTTTGGTTCTCAGACGGACTCAGGGCATTGGTCAACACATAAAGTTATTATGGAATTTAGTGCTCTTCATGAGTCCGAGATGCTTTCTTTGGCATGTCCTATTCCTTCACATGTATTTGGTGGTAATACAATCTTAGGTTGATCTTGGAAAATCTGGTAGATTCATTGATTTCATCTTACAATTTATCGATGATCGAAATGAGGAATTTACCTTTTCTTTATTCAATGCTTGGTAGTCTATGCAAAACCTCCAACTACATCTTGTATTGAGCTCGAGAATAGGCTAGTGCGACCAGCCAGCAACATTTCCTTCACCAAGCTCTCAATCTCATCTTTTTTAGATCTAAAGTCGTACACTAATTTGTCGCCAAGGATGCTACTGGGGCAAGGTGGGACTGGGGAGGCATCCTAAATCTCCATCCCCGTGAAAATACCCACTGCAAGTAATGTGGGGATGGAAGTGGGTATCAAGTCTCCTATCCTCCCTATATACCTGTTTAAGCTTTAAAAAGAAAAACAAAATAAAACCAAAAAACTAAGTAGGTAATATCATAAGAGTTTAAATTGCATCCATTAAGCCAAAATTAAAACCAATCAACAGCTGTTCGAAACAACCAAAAGAGTAGACCTTTACTAACTAATGGATAACTGGGGAATTTTGCTCCTCTTCTCCGAAGTTAAGTCCATGATCCGGCGTAGCCAGTATGTTGTACCAGTCAGATTTGGGCGTGGTTCTTGGGTTTCAATTCTCGAAATTCCCCTTTACATTTTTTAAAGAGTGCCAATAAGTGAAGCTGCCAAGATCTCAAACTAGCACGGGACTCTTCACATCCCATTTTGCCTTAGTGCTAGAAATTTTTTTTGAAAACACTTCTCTCTGTCAAGGTTGAGCACCTCTGATTTCAATTCCGTCCAGTGTTTTGATTGGGTGGTGTCCATCATCTTACTAAAACAATGCCTCTCTGTCAAGGTTTATCACTGCTCCAGTATAGCCTCTTGTCATCGGACAAACAACACACTGAGAAGTACCACTCTGCCCGAAAAATGGTCTTCTCATATTGTTTAGATGAAATCTTTTGGAATGAATTACAAAGATTGGGTAGCGGGAAACTCAAGAATCCTGCACTTTCATCACAGTCAGGAATCACAGCAAAAATACCATAACCTCGCTCATGCCTTCATCACTCCCTTTTATCCCGTCTCACCACACTCTAACTCTCTCTCTTGCACTCTTGCTTTCCCTGGTAACAGAATAAATTTCACCCAAAAACTCACACTAAAGTACCCCTGCTTGTGGGGTCTATGGGTATTCACTGCTAAATCTTTTGGGCAAACATCTCTCTTTCTTTCTATGCGTGAATTAAAAATGTTTAATATGACTAGGCACAG
The DNA here is from genome assembly GCA_018132145.1 of Boehmeria nivea var. tenacissima. Taxonomy (NCBI): domain Eukaryota; kingdom Viridiplantae; phylum Streptophyta; class Magnoliopsida; order Rosales; family Urticaceae; genus Boehmeria; species Boehmeria nivea. Next base: position 2,174,827 of record CM030885.1, on the reverse strand, counting down.
TTTGACATGGTTATTATGTGCTCTGAAGCTGAAATTAGCAAAAAGGATACTGTTGCTAATCTTGATCTTTATTTTTGTACGGGTGTATTTGATGTGTCAAATCTTCATCATGTACTTTCGTACTTTTTGGATAACATTAAGAGAAGCTTCTATGAAACTGTTCGAATTGATGCGTGAAATCTGCCATTTGAATTTTCTTTGCTGTTTCTTCCATGGAAGCATACCAACTGATGCTCTTTTAAATTGAGAAGTCTGTTGTAACATTGAAATTTTATGATTAATTGCTAAAGTATATGATTTGCATCAACATTGCCATTTCACTAAATGTATTAATACTTGTTAAATGTTTTAATTTTTATATTGTCCAGGTGGATCAATTATAATTCATCCAGCAATAAACTTCTCATTAAGAAATATCATTAAACAATAACTGCCTTTGGTTCTGTCTATGTATTGGAATGTTAATGGTGACCCTTTCTCCATCATGGATTTGAATCTTTCAGTGGCTTGCTAGGGAGTTAGCTTTGCTACAGAATCTTATTGATCGAGCCAATGAGAAAGGTTGGCGAAGAGAATATCCTTTTACCATATATCTCTCGTATGTAGTTCTACTGTTTTTTTCCACCTGTTTTGGTGCTAAAATCAACTGCATAAATAATACAATAGTAAACAGATAAATAAGTTTTCAAATTTTAGGGATAAAAGCTGTCTTAAAATCTTCGATCCTTAACATTTTACCTATACGCTGTTTGAGTACCTGGAAAGAAAGGAACTACTACAGACACCAGAAGAACAATCGAGGCTTTTGAGTGAGCTCCCCAAAATAGTTGCGGAAGATATAGAGCCTGAAGCCACAACACCACATTGTCCAGATGAAGTAGAACAAAGAAAGGATAGTCCACCGGAATCAGTCCTCAAAGGACCTATGGAAGCTCCTTTTTCTGATAAAAGCGATGATGAATTTGAGTTAACTTGGGCTGCGGACTGTAGTTCTGAAGGTATCTTTTCAATGTTTTTATATTTTTCATCTAGCCTCCAACATTGAAGGTTTTCAATTTGCATTTGTTAGTCCTGACTTGTGTTTTACATGTTTATATGTGCATGTTGTAAAAACACGTTTCTGTGAATTGAAGTATAACATATAAGTGGGTTTATTATAAGTTCTACCAAATTATTTATTATATAGCCTTTAGACAAAGTATAATGAACATGATTTACTTTGCACTTCTGTAGAAATATAAAGTTTTCTTCTGTGAAATGACACACTGAGATAACCATTACCATTGCTCCAAAAATTGAATGAGAATTTCTTTTGTCCCGCTCTTTTACTTATCCCCAAATTAAATAGTATCTGACTCAGATTCTCATTGTTCTTTGGCATATCATGATCTTGTTGTAGAACCTCAGACCGACAGGTCCGTGCAAGAGTGTGATAAGGAGCCAGAACATTCCACAAACGAGAGGCATGGAATGAGCGAAACACAAAATGCAAATGAAGTCGAAAGCAAGACTCGTCGGAGAGTGATTGAGCAAGAAGTCATCGATTTGAGTGACGATGAGGAAATCGAACCACCGATGCTGCACAATGTGCGGACTTCTGTTGTCATGTTGGAAGAGGCGGTATGGCATTATTTAGATCCACAGGGAGATGCTCAAGGTCCTTTTGCAATGGCCTCTTTAAAACGTTGGAGTGAGGCTGACTACTTTCCTCCAGATTTCAGGATTTGGAAAACAGGTCAAACCCCAAATGACGCTGTATATTTGAAGGACGTTCTTAGCCGGGATTTTCCGATTTAGTGGGTAGACACTATATTTCCTTGAACTGGCTCACTATTTGAACTTGTTTATCTTTTGCTGGCCATTATATGGCTTGTATGTTATATCAAAATAAAGCCATTAGAGATGTTGTATCTTATTGTTATTCAGTTGCGTGAAAAAAAACAAAAAAACAAAAAAAAAAAAAAAACGAAAAAAAAAATAAAACAAACAAACAAAACAAAACTGTAATTTTCTTCTATAATATTCTCCTCATTTTTCCTCAATTGACTATGTGAACTCTGAATTTTTCTTAAATTGTAGTCGCTCGACAATTGAAGAGAGAGCCGGAAAGTATAAAGCGTACCTCGTATATTAATGACTAATGAAAATGTCCTATAATTTTGTCACAATTGCATATATTTAATTATGAGAATTGCAAAACAATAACATTCTAAATGTTATTAATAATATATGTCCCAATATCGTACTCTTTTTATATTCACTTTATGTTTGTAGTGTAAGCTTTTGGTTATAAATTAAAAGTTGAATAAATAGTCCAAAATTAAATGTTTGTTTTAAATGATAGTCTGTGTTTTAAAAAATTAAAAAAATAGCCATGTTACGAATTGTATAACATAAAAGTGTCACATAAAATATAACAGATCTATAAATATTTATAGGATGAGTTGCAAAAATAGGCCAAAATTAAATGTTTGTTTTAAATAATAGCATGTGTTCAAAAAATTTAAAAAAAGGCATCTTACGAATTATATAACAGAAAAGTGTCATACAAAATATAACATATCTATAAATATTTGTAAGATATTATTTAACACTTCAAAAAATAATGAGTAAAACTTAAAGTGTTACAAAATATCTTACAAATATTTACAAATGTGTTATATTTTGCGTGACACTTTTCTGTTATACAATTTGTAACATGGCTATTTTTTTAATTTTTTAAAACATGGGCTGGACTTTAAAAACGAATTTTTTTTTTTGCTATTTCCTATAATTTCCCTTATTAATGTGACAAAATAAAAGCATTCCTTAAAATCTGACTTTAATAATCAACCTCTAATTGTCAGTCTTGGTCAAAATCGAAGCAACAATAAAAAAAAATGGCTCACAGCAATCAGTATAAAGATCATAACAGTATAAGATGTTCTATTGGCAATTGAAAATGCTAATAAATAATAAGGATGAAACGTTTACCAAAACTGTGAACTTTTCAAAAATTGCAAAATTTTCTAAAACTATTAACAATTATAGTTTTGGTCCACATTTCATTCACCTAATAGTAGAGGGGGGAATTTAAACCCTCGTAAGCCCATGAGCCTCTTAAGGATTATTATGAATGCTTTTAGATCCATATAAAAGGCTACGAGTCGTTTCAATGAAACCCTAATAAAGTGGTGAAAAAGTTTATGGATGGTTAAAATTTAACAAATATGAAACCGAGTCCAGACCCAAATAATACATTGATCTTGAAAGCCCATAAAAAGTCCAACAAACTAAGGCAAGTACCCAATCCATATCCCTCTAAAGATTAAATAAATATGTGCAAATTTTAAGAAAATTATGAACATTTTATCGAAATCACATATTTTTTAATAATGATATTTTACAAACAATGATCAAAAGGCACATAATTATTTAATCTAAGGACTCAAGCCTACCAAAGGAGTGCTATATTGAGTTTTGGAGTGGAAGGCACAAAATAATAAATAGGTCCAATAAATAAAATTATAATTAAAAGTTTGTGAATTTACTTGAGAAAATCATAAACATATTTTTAATTGTGATGTTATTTGGACGGAATAAGAATAGATAACCTCATATTATAAAATATTTGGAATCATTTATCAAGCTCAATTTATACCATTTTGAGTACATTTACTAATTTTTTACGTTCACCACAAACCCAACTGGTCCCACCTACCTCTCATATATGGCCAATATGTGTTAAAATGAGTTCATGTAGCCAATATGACAAGTCATCAAAGTAGGAGAAGTTTGCTTTTTCTTACTGTTTTTCTCAATGACCCATCGGCGGTTCAATTTTTTATTGATTGAGTGCTTCTTTGTTGAAAAATCCGACCATGCTGGCTTCAAAACTCCCTTTCATAAACTCAACCATAGTTTAGAGCATGGTTTAGGTGGTCTAGTCACGTGATCTTATCCATAAAGTGAGAATTGCTTCGTTACCAAGCACAATTATGGAGGAAATGGTAATGTGGTTTTGTTTTAAAGCAGTCCTCACCTTATTTTACCAATAAAATGACCTTAGTTAAGTTACCCCTTAACCTTGAGTAAAAAAGAGCAATTTACTTAACCGCCGATAGGTGAGTTAAAAAAATATTCCCATCATTTCTCAAATTCGTAGGCTTTTTTCCTATAAATAGAGGCACTTCCCCCCATAGTAAAACATCACGTTCTACACTCAAAAGTCCCTCATAAACGCCACTCTCTCCTTCTCTCACTAGAAAAATCTAAAAATTATATTTCTTTCGCTTTCTAACCTTATTCTCGTCAAAGGCTTCCAAAATTCCTTTTGTCCTAAAAAATTCCAGCAGCATTCTCCCTCTATAATCAGCCCATAGTCATTAGAGTTGTCTCCCATATGGTCGCCACTTCCAAACACCATGCTTATACTTCCACATCTGTCATCCATACCATTATTTTACCATAATGACGTCCAAATGCCCATTTTTAACATAAAGATGTCATTTCCCGAAAAATCTATAAACCCTGCTAGTACTCTGCTGAAATTTCAACAACCACATTAGTCTCAAAAGTGTATTTTAGTGTCATCCTTACCATTATGTCACAATTAGTTCCTAGATCACATAAATGTCATTTTGAACTAATTTATCCTATTTATATACCGGATTTTTAAACATAAATTAAGTCTATCTAGATGGGTCATAATCCAAACCTAATTACATATTTACATTACTCATAACCCTTATGCTCTATATTAGCCTTTACCATTTTTTTAAGCATTCTAGGTATTTAATTTCACTCCAAAAATAGATTTTGCATGCAGTCCCGTTTTTTCAGTTTTAGAGCCAATTTTCAACACTCAAATAACCTCAAAACATGAAATAAACACCTAGAAGTGATAGTCCAATGTCTTCCTACAAAGCTCAATAGTTATTTTATCCAAATCGCACTATTTAGGCCTCTAAATAAGCCCAAAACCAACCACTGCCATTGTTTTGATTTATTTTTCGTTGTTTTGAGCATATTTTAGCCTCAGTAACATGATCATAAATATGTCCTAATGTTGCTAATATTATGGTATGCTTAGAAGTATTATATTATACGCTTAATAATCATCATGCTCATCATTCATATGCTTAAATAATATTTTGGGCCCATATTTCATAACTAGTTTAGGCCTATTTTTCCTTAATCCATGCTATAGCTTATTATGCCATATTTAGCCCATCTATCGTATTCAATATTTATTATATGCTATGCATTATACATATACTATGTTATGCCATATTATAATATTATATATATATATATATGTGGTACATATGTGCCATACTATATTATACTACCCACTCGCGCGTGTGTATATATATAATCCCACAAGTCAGGTTCCTGACTTGCAATTTTATTTCATTTTATTTCTTCTCCAAGTTAGGCCTTGACATGCACTTTATTTTTTATTTATTTCTTTCGTAAATCATGCTATGTTTTATTTTTTCTATTTCTTCCGCACTTTATTTCACATGCAAATCAGGCCATGTTCAGTGCTTTATTTTATTTATTTCTTTCACATTTTATATTCCTGCAAATCAGGCTATGTCATGTACTTTATTTTTTTTAGTTCTTACATACTTTAAATCTCGTAAATTCGGCCATGTTCTGTGCTTTATTTTTATTTATTTTTTTAGCACTTTATTTTATTTATTTCTTTTGCAAATCAAGTCATGTCATGTGCTTTGTTTTTATTTATTTCTACTGCAATTTACGTTCCAGTACTTTTCTCTTTCTTGTGTATTCAAATATATGTACATTTGTTTATTTACTTGAACACACCTTTTTACTTGGTTGTAAGTTACGAACGTGGAACGACACGCTTAGGTAGCCCGTGTATTGTAATACGTATCTAGAACCGTCATTTATGGATTTGACCTTTTTCAGTGATGTGACTTCGGTCGATGTATGTGGATTTGACCCAATATGTTGTCCTGACATTATGTCATTTCTCTCGACCATTACCTAAGATTGTGGTGGTTACCGTTATTCAGCTCTACATTTTAGCATAACATCCACAATAACATAAGGCATCGTGATGTGGCTCCGTCCCGTTACATTATGACGTAAACAACTATTTGGTGGAACGTTCCTATGCGACTCCATAAAGCCAACAAGAATAAGATGTTGCATAACATGGTTGCTTTGCCGTGACATTATGCGATGTAAATAATCGATCTATTTGGTGAAGTATCCCTATACACTTTATTTAAAGTCGGCTCATATCCTTTTACATGAATATAGCATGGTTACTTTACACTATGTCATGTTCTACTTATATTGATTATTTACATAACTATCGGTATTTATATATGTCATAGTATGCTAGATATTTACATATCATAGTCATGCACTTGCTCATTATACATTTTTGCATGCCTTATTTGATCTCCAGGACTAATGCCTGTTTGGTTTTCTATGGTTATCACAATTTTGATATAAAGGTCATCGGTAAGGCTACCTTGATATATGCATAAAGGATAATTCTCCATTATTATGATCATATGAGCTTATAGACTTCTCTACCTCTTATCATAGCTCCGGCCTTAGCTTGCCTATTACCATATTATGGGTGTTATTGCCGATATACTATCCGATCACCTTATTGACTATTGGTGAATTGTTTCTATATCTTATTGACTATTTATACATATTTGGTTGATTGATTGTATTGTTACACGCATTTTACCTATCGTCGATTTTTATTATGACCGCTGATAGGAGTTCTAATTGCTTTCTTGACATGCCAACATATTATTTGTTCACCTCATTACTTATTCATATTGATTGAATATTTCATGTATTAAAGTAAACCGCCGATCATATGTCTATGCTATAATTGTCACAAATTTGACATTATCATCACTATTCTGCATTTCGAGCATGAGTTTGATCTATCTTTGTTAGGAATCATGGATGTTATACTCTAACCTTTTGACTTGGATAACTTGTGCTGCAATCATCATCGGGTTCCTACAACCCATTTGTCTTTTTATTTCTCGTAGGTACTAACTTACATAGGATAGGGGTGTTTTCCTTCGTGGTTGTCACTCTAACTCGTCAATCAGCGTCTCACTATGGGGACACTACAACTGGTTCGTCAAAGCAAGTTGATGGCCCAAAAAATCCAGTGCCTTACCAAGACCAGTGTCTTACTCGATTGAAACCCAATTTGACGTGCCGGGCCATCAAGCCCATGTTTGAAGACGACTTTACTCACGAAGTCCTTGAGCGTGGAATTGAGCCACTTGAGCGAGAAGTCCTCAATAAGAAGCAATCTGGCGAGCAGACTGGTGAGAGCAATATCCCTGTGAACTTGCCATTGAGAAGTCGTTGCCTTGTCAGAATCCAAAAGCGAAGGCAGAGAGCACAATAGAACAGGCGTGAGCCAGAGGCAAACTAGATTGCTAATTATTCGGTGACTCAGCAACTGCTAAGTCACAATATCTTTGACCGACTGGGAAGGAACCCTGGTCAAGTAGGAGGAGGAAAATTATCAAGACCTGCTATTTGGGGAAAAGCGCTCGGACCAACCTCTTATCTAATTGTGTATAATTATCCTTAATGATATTATCTGAGGAGGTACTGATCCCTCGAGAGAACACAACAACCATTCCCGTGACAAGAGTCTCGAGAAGCCGATAGATGCCGAACTGTTTAAGACTGGACAGTGGGCAGGTGAAGAGCTTGTTTTTGAAATATAAGAGCATTATTGTAAAGAGAATGTGTGAATTTCTAAACTTCTCATATGTAATCCTTAAATTTCATGTGGTCCACACCCCTACTTGGTATGATATTGTCCACTTCCAACCTATGCTTTCATGGTCTTGCTCATGGATTTTACCCAAAAGGCCTCATACCAATGTGAGGTGAGTGCATTACCTTTTAAACCATTACAATTGACCTTACACAGGCAATGTGAGAATGCATAGCTTACATTGTCTTCTCTTCTTTGCTCAATGGATTTTAACCGTCACAATCACCCTCTTTTTCAAGGGCCCGACGTCGTCGTCTGGCACACTTCTGGCTAGGTCAAGGCTCTGATGCCATATGTAACGGACCACATGCATAGTTGGTATGACATTGTCTGCTTTGGGCCTTACCCTACACGATTCTTCTCTTGGATGTTACTCATAAGGCCTCATACCATTAAGAGGTGAATGCAGTATGGTATGAGGCTATTTGGGTAAAATCCTAGAGCAAGACCATGAGAATGTTGACCCAAAGCGGATAATATCATAAAGAGTGGTGGCGTAGGGCATTACAGAAGTAATATCATTATTAAAATTGACCAAAAATAATTAAATTCGACCACTAAACTTTCTATGAATTTTACTATTTTCCTAATTTTAATAAATGTGTATCATATAAACTTACATTTTCTCTTCCAGATCTCCCAAAAAAAAAGTAAAAAAAAAAAAACTAAATCTATAATTCTTCATTTCTCTAAAGTCCAAATCGCCAAACTTTTGTAAAAAGAAAAAGAAAGAGGGTGTGAAAACAAACACCGTAGGCGACGAGCAACGAGCTTAGAACTTCAAGAAGTGACAGTGGTGGCATACGGCTTTGGAACTTGGGCAGCGTAGGAGATCTTCGAAGGATGGGTGGCGGCGCTGAACTTGGAGAGGCGCGTTGTAATCTTTGTGAACACCACGTTAAAAACCCCACAACGTCACCCCTTCTATGTCGCCAAGATCCGCGCAGCCTTAATCCATGCTGCCACGTAAAGATCCAAGTCCATACCCAAGCCTCCCGAGTCGCCTCACCCCAATCCTCTTGAGCCCTTGCCAGATTTGCATGGCCAAGCCACTGTATTCTTGCATTGCTTGATACGTACCCCAAACTATCAATTTGTGATTCTAATGCCAAAAAAAAAACTATTTTTATTTATTTATTTATCCATAGACTTTCTTTATTGAGAAAAAGATCACTCACAAAAATGTTAGTACCAAGTAAAGTTTATAATTAAAATGCAAGAATATGCAAATAGGCATGTAACTATGCATATGCTTATAAAATCATTTCTAATGCAACAGAAACATGCATTTAATGGCTAAACTTATGTGTGAGAATCTTCGACATCACAATTCAACCTCGATTATGATGATGTATGAGTTAGCTTTCGCTTATTGAATATTGGTTCAGTAAGTTTTTGTTTAAAATATAGATTAGGATAAAGGTACACAAAGCTAAAGATGGTAGATGGAGTCAACTATATGAGTAACTGCATATATCAGCCTGACTTGTGACGATTCCATGATAAGTCTAGGATACCAGCTACATTTTCATAGCATAGATTGCTAAATGCTTTTGAAATTGAGTTATTAACTAGAAAGTTTTATGTAGTTTCGAATAGTTATTACATTAAATATGCTTGAAAAAAGGAAACTTTTTAATTATTCCGCAATTTATTTTATAAAAGGTTTTTGTCAAATCAAGCAATGTTATAAGTATTTACAAAATAAAGTAATGTTATAAGTATTTACAAAACCAAGTAATGTTAGAAGTATTTGCCAAATTGCAGATTTGGTGACTATCGCTCTCACCAAAGTTTGCAACTATTATCCAACGAAAGTTACCTCAAAGATTGAAAGATTTGGTAGGCTTTACAATGCTATGTGTGATTGAGAAGTTCATCTTTGAAAAGCCTTATGTTACTTGGGGAGCTAGTATTAATTTGATGCCCCTCTCAATTTTCTGAAAGCTTGGATTAGAGATGAAATGTTGACGAGAGTAACACTACAAATGGCTGACTATTCAGTTAAACATCCACAGGAGGTGACTGAAGATGTATTGGTCAAGGTAGACAAGTTATCTTCCCATCATATTTTGTGAAGTTAGATGTGGAAGAAGATCAAGACATCCCACTCATTCTTGGAAGACCCTTTTCAGCAACCGAAGATTTTTGTTTGGCCGCAACCGAAGTCAAAAGGATTGCTTTTATGGATATATGCTTTTGAGCCTAACAAGAGAAAGTATAATGAAGACTTAGGGGTTACCCCTCTATGAATTTTGCATTTTATCGAACGAGAAAGAAGAAAGATTGTTGAGAGTGCTCTGCAAACACAAAGAAGCGATTAGGTGGACTTTAGCGGACATTAAGGGTATAAGCCCTTCTTTATGCATGCATCGAATTCTAATGGAAGAGGATCACAAGCCAACGGTGGAGCACCAGCACTGCCTGAGCACGACAATGAAGGATATGATAAGAAAAGAAGTGCTAAAATAGTTACATACATGAGTCATTTATCATATCTATCATAGCTCGTGGGTAAGCCCAATTCAAGTAGTACTAAAGAAGAAAGGTGTTACCGTAGTGAAGAACGAGAACAACAAATTTATTCCTATTAGAACCAAAACTGAGTGGAGAATATGAATGGACTATCAGAAACTCAATAAAGAAACCAAGAAGGAACATTTCCCCCTACCATTCACTAATTATATGCTTGATCAACTTGCCGGGCACGATTACTTTTATTTCCTGGATGGCTATTTCGGGTATAATCAAATACTCATTGCTCTGGAAGACCATATTTACTTGTCCCTATGGTACTTTCGCATTCCGTCGGATACCATTTGGTTGTTGCAATTCGTCGGCCACCTTTCAATGGTGTATGAGGACTATCTTTTCGAAAATGGTGGAGAGAAACACTGAAGCATTTATAGATGGCTTCTCGGTGTTAGATACCTCATTCGAGAATTTGGCAAAGGTACTAGAATGATATGAAGAAAGAAATTTAATACCTAATTAGGAGAAGTTCCACTTTTTGGTGCAAGAGGGAATTGATTTTGGGCATAGAATCTCATCTAAAGGCATTGAAATAGAAAGAGCAAAGATTGAGACAATTGAAAACCTTCCACTGTGCACTTTAATTGAGGGAGTTAGAAGCTTTCTTTGCGTGCGAGATTCCATAGGCGATTGGTCAAGGACTTTTCCAAGATCGCCAACCCACTGTGTAGCCCACTTGAAAAAGGGACAACCTTTGATTTCGTTGAAGATTGCTTGGAGGCCTTTAAAACACTCAAGGAGAAGTTAACTACAGTGCCAATTGTTATGCCTTCAAATCGGGACCTTCATTTGAGATCATGAAAGGGGCAATTAGGGCAAAGGAAAGATAAGGTATTATCCGCAATCTACTATGAAAACCGCACACTTGATGATGCATAACTCAATCATGCTACCACCGAGAAATAGTTATTGCTAATGGTCTTTGCATTTGATAAATTTTGGCCTTATCTCATTGGGAACAAGATAATTGTTTTCACTGACCACTCGGCCATCAAAGGAAGGTTATTTTTTTCCCAAGCACTGGCGACTAAAACTTGTTGCACAAAAATAACAAGTATACAATCGTCTCACTTGAGTAATATATGATAAGAAAAAGTGTCGTTCCCGAGAAGACTTTGATCGGAATGACTCACTTCTTTAACCCTAATTCTAATTGATAAATGGAAGCAAATTGATTGAAAATAAGAATTAAAATAATACTAAAACAATAAAAAATAAATTATTAAAAAATTTAAAAACAAAAAAAGTAATTAAAGGATGGGTTGTAATTCAAAAATAAATGACACTAGGGAATCAAACTTCACCAAACCTAATCGTTATTCCAACTCAACGATTTTCAGTTTATGATGATGACGAATCACTCATGTATCAGTCAATCTCTCTGTAACATCGAGTAATTTAATACAAATATTAAGTTTTTATCTCTCAATCTTAAACTTTAATACTAGACTGAATTATGAACAAAAATTCAACATACTGCACAAGTGTATTAGTTATCTCTAACCTAATTTTCTTAGGGCAGTTAAGCAATTAGCCATTTTAAAGGTAAAGTTTGAAGGATTTAGCCATAGTTTCACGAAATTAGGGAGTTAGCCATAACATGTAATATTTTTTGTAAAAAGTAACATATGTATGTGAAAAAAAAATATAACATTAAATGTAACGTTGTTACATGTTATGACTAAATCCCTAATTTCATAAAACTATGGCTAAATCCTAAAAAATTACCTAAAAATTTGGTTAAATGCCTAAAAACTCATATCCTTATTATATAAAATTAGTTAGTGCACATATCAATTTTTTTCTCGACCTCTAATTTTTAACCAATAATCATGCATATGGGGGGGCCCAATCTCAGACAAGCATTAAGAACGAGTCAATTTGATAATCATAATTAGAATAGAAACTCGATTTAATTGAAAATAAATATTTACATAGAAGTTGATGGTCCGACTACATTATAGCCCTCGCTAAGAAACTTAGAACATAGCTAAATCAGTGCTAAAAAAATAAAAATTAGTGTTCATAAGGAAAAGAACAAAAAAGAGTAAAAAATCAAGATTGTGGCAGTGAAGGAACACTATGTCGCTTTAATACGTCCAAACTTGTCAGTTTCTTCTTATGCATGCTCTTTATTGCATAATATTACAAGTATATGATTATTGTGCGCAAGTAATATAATGATGAGTTAGTATCATTCCCACGAGGACTTTAAACGAGCTAATCGTGCTAGTTTAACCCTAATTCTAACTAACAAGTGAAAATCAGATAATAGATATTAAGACTATATCAATAGCGATTAAACTAGAGATTGATTAACCAAAAATAACTAAAGCAATAAAGCTTAGGATTATATCAATAATAAAAGGCACTAGGACATCCAACTTCACCGAGACCTCATTACTAGTAGTTTTTCTCACACTTCAACGATTTTTCTACTATTGTGATGATGGCGAACTCGCTAATTATTAACGAATCTCTCTTAAGCATCGATTAGTCTAATCTTATTACCAATTTTTTATCTCTCGATCTCAAACATTGAATATTAAGTACCTTTACCTATGGGAATTCATAATGCCACATATGTGGATTAGCTCTCTACACCCTAATATTCTTCTTATGTCAAATTGACTAGTACGTTTCAATTATTATCTCTCGACGTCTAATTGAAAACAAAACATCATGCATAAAGGGACCCAATCTCATACAAGCATTGAGTGCGAATCAAATTAATCACCATAATTGAATAGAAACCTCAATTGAATTACAAATAAATCTACATGGCAATAATCGGTTCGGCTATATAGCCCTAGCCAACAGAACTTATAACATATATAAAATGAATTGAGAAGAAAACATCATCCATAAGGGGGCCAATCTCATACAAGCATTAAGAGCAAATCAAATTTATCACCATAATTGAATAGAAACCTCAATTGAATTAAAATAGAAATCTATATAGCAATAATTAGTTCGACTACATTGTAGCCCTAGACAACAGAACTTAGAACATATATAAAACGAATGTCATAAATAAAAATAATTATTCATAAGGAAAAGAATGAGAAAGAACAGAAAACTCATAATCTTGAAGGTGAAGGTTGGCTCCGTCGCTTGAATTCGTCTGAAACTCGTCACTCTACCCTTAGACATGCTCTCCTAGCTGCTCTCATCCTGCCTCTTAAAGTTTTAGGTCCCTCTTTTAGTTTTCGGTTTCAAAAAATGAAAAATTTTGACTTTTTGGGCTTTTCGAAGTCGAACGACCCAAGCTGGTCAAGTGATGCCGCGACACTTTATGTTTTAGGCACACCGCAAAAGTGGTGAGCACCTTGGCGCCACACCACTAGAGGACGGGCACCGTGATGCGCGGATCTTCTGGGCTATGCGCGCGTTGGGTGCATCAGTGCTAGGGTCGTCTAGTTTGCGTGTGCGCTGAGCACCGTAACTGCATGATGGGTATCACGGCCCTCGAGACTATGCTATACGGGTTTGTGGGCGCCGCGGTGATGCTTCTGGGGCGTTGCGTGGCGGCTTAGGCACCCGTATGGGAGATTGTGTGGGATTTTGGGTGTTCATGCAGGGCTGTGGGCCCTTGCTCGCAATTATGGGCGCCTATTCTCGCCCATGGGCGCCTGGTCGTGTCATTTTTCTTTGTTTTTCACCCGTTTGAACTCCAAATACATATAAAACAATATTAAACACAAATTACTATATTTCTCATATTTGACACTGAAACATAGGGATTTTTCATATTAAATATTATGTAAAATGTATACTTATCACTCTTGTAGGTACTCTAAGTGTCATTTCTTCGATGCTAAGCGTTTATTTTATAGTTTTCGGGTAAGTGTGGTCGTTTTTTGGGTTTTTTCACACTTTTTCGGGCTAAATCGCAGTTGTACGGCCCATATTCGCAAATTAGCGCCACACCGCTTCGCTTGTTTTTCAGAGTTAGTATCAGATTGGGGGCCGTGGCACTGTTAATGTCTTGGCTTTGGCACTGGGGCGCAGCTAGAATAGTGTTGCGTCCTCCGAAGAAGGTATTTTATGACATTTTTTCTTGCACCACAGGGCTGTGATTGCTGCACTTCGGCTCTAGGCAGGTTTCTCTAAGCTGCAACTTCTTTGTTCTTTTTCTCCTCTTTTGCCTTAATATAACATAAAATAACCACAAATTACCATACTTTATCGTTTTCAACACTCAAACATAAGGGTTCTAGAAATGAGATTCACTATATAATAACGAACTATCAGTGACCTATACTTGATCCATTCAAAACTAGAGAAGCAGGGACTAGGTTGTTTTAGTGGGCCAAAGGACTAATTTTGAGTGATTTTCTAGAATCATTATGCGATATTGATGTAGGGAACATGGTATCACCCTTTAGATTACCGAACAAGTGGTCACCTTGAGTGTTCCACACTTTTGGAGAGTTCTTCCTTGAGAGATTTGTTTTGGGAGAATCGTGCGTATTTTTAGTAACAGACTTTGTTAGGCGTCACTGCTTGGAGTGCTTGGTGGCTAATCATCATTCAACACAAAAAGATTGATGGTAGACCTTCAAGAGGTCGTTTTCAATATAAGGGGATCTAATCATCGGATCTCAGAGAGAGATTCACTTAAAGTCAAGGTGTAACGGCTACTTTTTGGATCGATTACTGTCCCCACAAGCTAACATGAGTCTTTCAGCGTGCTTTATCCATATTTGAATGTTTCTCGAGAAACTTCCCAAGAGGTTACCTATCTTGAAATTGCTCTGGGTCAAGCACACTTAATTTTGGAGTTCTTATATGATGGGCTCCCAAAAAGAAGATCCACCTTGTCGACATAGATAGTACCATCATATCTTTTTCTATGTGGTACCGTCTTATATTAGCACAACCTTAGAACCTTTACATTAACCCATCACCTTACCTAGGCGGTACGTGATTGCACAGTTTACCCTGTCTTGCCCTCTTTTTGGCTCAAGAGATTATGACTGTCACACAAGGGGAGCTCGCAAGTAGTAAACTAAAGAAGTTCATGGAAGACGGCGATAAGGAGAAAGAGGAAGTCTTTCATTGTATAATATCAGATGTCTTTTCTAGCACTACAACGTACAGTGGATTAATTGTTATTTGGACAATGGTTCCACAGATATAGGCGTACGCACCAAACCGCATTACCAATCTTTTGTATTTTATATTTTTGCACTATTTTATTAATTCTAAATTATCCATAGCATGTGACTTGCATTAGGTTTATAGTGTTACAACTTATGTTCCAATTAGCATTGTTTGTTGTGTTAGAACACTCACGATAACAACTCGGTGCATGTCACAAACCTAATGATTAGTATCAGAGCGAACCACTTACACTAAAAGTGAAATCTACGAGATTACTGGTCGGACTATTTTAAAGTTAGAGCTTGAATGGACAACCAATAAAGATCATCTAGTAAACAACAATTGTAAGGTATTTAACACAATTAGGTGTGTAATCGTACCGAACCGAGTCGAGCTTTAAAGTGCTCAGGCTTGGCTCATCACATATTTATCGAGCTCGAGCTCAGTAAAAAACAAAAACTAGAGCTCGAGCTCAGCTCATTTACGAAGCTCGCTCAAGCTTAATTTTTTTGAGCTTGAGCTCATTTAGAACTCGAAAAAGCTCGTGTTTGGTGGAAAAGAGCTCTATTTGGGTGGCCGGGAGAAAGGGAAAGGCAGAGATAGAGATAGAAACGGGCTGGATTTAAGTCAGGAGGCGGAAGTTAAAAAGAAACGGCCGAGGGACATGAAGGTCGAAGAGACAAATAGAGGTGGAAGACAGCCGATAGGAGAGTCGGGAGGCAAAAGATGAAAGAGAGAGAGAGAGAGTACAGAGGTCGACGCTCGACGGGGATGGGAGTGGTGGCAAAACGATATATGGTTAGAGAGATAAGAGTCGGGAGGTGAAGAGGGCGCCGACAATTGCAAAATGAGAGAGGAGAGATGAGTCAATGTTGATCTAGGGTTAGAAAATTGGCTATAAAATTTATAAATTAAGTTATGTTTAAAAAATAAAACCAAAATTAAATATAAAAACAAAAAATCTCAAAATATTTTTATGTAATAAAACTATTCAAATGTATAAGAATTAAAAAAAGGGATGAATAATATTAAAATTACAAATATAAATATACATGTACATTCATATAAATATACATACACATATAATATATATATATATATATATATATTCTATACTAGCTCGTAAACGAGCTAGTTCGCGAGCATAAATGAGCCGAGCTTTAGTGTACTCAAGCTCGGCTCGTTTATCACTCGAGCCCAAAAATCAAGCTCAAACTCGGCTCAGTTACATGACGAGGCGAACACGAACGAGCTTTATCTAGCCGAGCCTCGAGTAGCTTGGCTCGTGTACACCCCTAAACTCAATATTCAACATCGCCGATCAGAATCAATTTAAGCTTATCTCCACACGTGATACCCTTAAGGTTGCACCGGGGACTCTATAGACGTCATATGAAGGGACTAATGCAAAGAAATTATCAATCCTTCAGATTATGACCAGAAGGCTTGAAAACCTCAGGATGAATGAAGATGAGACTATTTTTTTTACTTCAATGCATATGATATATCTAATGAAGCTTTTGCTCTTAGCGAGAAGGTTTTAGAGGACAAACTTCTATGAAAGGCCTTGAGATCTCTACCTAAACGATTTGCTTATAAGATTACAATAATTTAAGAAGCTAAGGATGTTAGAAAGATGAAGTTGGAAGAACTGATGGGATACCAAAAACATTCAAGATGAATTTAGAAGAGAACAAGAAGGACAAGAATGTGAAGAGCGTTTCTATTCGAAACTTTGACGTGTGCTTCCGGACAGAACAATGATGAGAATGATAACATTAAGGATTCTATTTCCCTATTAACAAAGAGCCTTAACAAGGTGATTAGGAGGATGAGTCGTAACTGAAGTGGTAAAACCAGTTACACTGGTACAACACTGGCCAGTTTACTAGCGACTTTGGAAGGAATGAAAGGAATAGAGTAGTTGCCACAAGTTTAGATTCCAAGAGCAAAAACAAAGGGATTGAATGTCGAGAATGCAATGGATTTGGTCACATTCAAACTAAGTGTAAAAATATTCTCAAAAACGAAGAATATGTCCTTAAATTTCACCTAATGAAGCCCTTACTGAAGAAGCTCTTATTGCATCATATATGAACAATACACTAGACCAAGGTGTATTCAGTACCTTGGTAACCATGGAAGATAAAGAATGCCTAGCTTGAAGAAGTCAACATAGTAGATTTGGGTGAAAAAATTGGATTTGAGATGCAATATGTATCACAATCCATGCTACGCCAGGCCGCGATCAAGTCAACTTTGATTTACTTAAAAACTTTCTTAGTACATGCATGACTTGCAATTTTTTTTTATATATACATATAGTAACGCTACAAAACATAGTGTCAAAAGCCTACCGGTCGGTAAATTTTACTTAACAAAGTTTTATCAAAGTATTGTTCGTAAAATAAACTTCCAAAAGTCATCTTTGTGGCCCAAGGGCATCGTTTCTTCTATCTTTACTTTTTGTCACATGTACCGCTGTCCCCGTCCTCGCAGAGTCTCCGAATCTATCACTCCATATTCATCTTACCTTTATATACAACACAAGGATGCTGAGGTGAGTTGCTAAACTCAGTATGTGGAAAACTACTTAGAACTAATGCACATGCAATGCAAGATAGAGCATCTGTGCGATTCCGTCCCTTATAATCATCTATACTTATCTAAGAAATATCATTTACAAATTTTACATCTGACGAGGACCGATGTGGTTGGGGTTACAATATGGCTCACACATCCTTGAAGGCAAGTATTATTCATTCCTAGTACTTTGACAGTAGTTGTTAAAGGCACATGTATGGAGAAAGTAATTTCTTGAAGTATATCAACCCTTGTTCAGATAAGCACATTACCTCTATTGATAGTTGTTAAGGTAGTGTAATACATCCTAATCTAATAATAAAATTAGGTCAGAAGACATTATTTATTTTCATTCATTCATTAATAAATGCAAAATTATTTTTTAAGCAATAGAAGTCAATAACTTCATTTATTATAATCATAATCATAAAGGATAGAAGTCAAATGGCCTAACTAACTACATCATTAAATAACAATGGTCTTAATTGTAAAATATAAAGTAAACTAAAAAAATTATTAAATAAAATTCATTTACGATCCATAAAAAATCGAAGTCACCCAATCATCTCTTTTCATCATCCAATGTCATAATTACTTATCTAAAAAATGTTAAAAATATAATAATGAGCTAAAAGCTAAGTAAGTAAACCCTATGCACGTAAGGAATGATGTGTTTATACAACATGCACGATAATTATAATTTTTAAACATTCGTTTGATCGCTAAATTGAGCACTCAGTGTCATGTCTAAGCTATCGCTAGCTAATGTTATGTTAGTTTATTTGGAACCAGGTTAAATATTCATAGTATCACCATACGCGACGGTTATTCTTTCGTTCTTTAGGTAGAGAATCGATCCGATGTGCCCAAATTCATTATATAAAATATATTACTCATGACTTTTTTTGAAACTTTGTGAAAACATGTCATGCCATGCGATAGTGTTTTATGAGTAATATAACATATTATTCGTAATCATTAAGCCTGTCATAAAATAATCTCATAAGACATATAGCACTCAAATAATTTAAAGCAATAGACCTAGTGACTAATGCAAGTGAGGTCCCCTTACAATGAGTCATGAGTGCTAATTTAAGTCTGCATTTGAAATATCTCACGCGCTTTCTCGATGTTGCCACGTGCCTTATTGTTTTAATTAAACAAAACATATCATTCAAAATATGAAAAAGCATTACAACTTTGTTAATGAATATTTAGCATATAACTACTCATATCTAAAATTTTCATAAATAAATAGAATAGAGATTTTCAAATATCAATTTAAATAAAATAATTTAGAAAAATGTTATTTTTTTTGTCAGGTTCAATGTAATTTAAAAATAAAATAAAGAACTCCAAAGGTCATGAAAAATTTTCGAGGTCACAAAAACCCACAAACGAACATACATAAATTTTATTCTAATTTTTAGATGTATATAAATTAGTTAAAAAAATATTATAACTTAAGAAAACTAATTCTAATATTTCAATTTTAATTGAACATGTGGAAAAAAAAAATCAAGATCTCACAAACTACATATTGGTTACCCTTGAAAATTTAATGACAAACATATAATATGTATATATACGCTCTTGAATATTTTTTAGAAGTTTTGAAAAAATCTGCTAGATTGATTTAAATTTTGCACAGTCGGAATGAAAAATTTATATCGCCAAGTATAAGTATCCAAACATTCCAAAAATTACAAAATACTTTAAAGATATCACAATAAAATTTTTAGAACAATTTGGGTTGGGTTTTTTGCATCGGTGGCCCCTCAACTTATAGTGCGGTTGCAATGTGGCCCTTAACCTTTTTTTTTTTTTGGTAATTTGCTCCCCATCCTCACAAAATCACTGCAATTGGGTCCTTCTGTCAAATATTCTGTGTAACTTGGACAAAATTTTGCACATGATTTGCATGTGACCATTTGATGAAGGGTATTTCGGTCATTCTATACACAATAAGTAATATATATATCACTACTATACAATTATAAAAATCACATATTTCTAAATCTATTAAAGAGACCATCAATCAAAACATTCGTTTTTTAGAAAAAAAAAATTCCTTTAAGACTCAGACACTAAAAACTTGATCCTGAAACCTCTCTCACTTTGAGCCAAAAAAAAAAAAAGTCTCTTCATTCTCTGGATTATGGTATCAGCAATGGATTATCAACCCAACTCTCTCTCTCTCTCAAGTTGCCTTTTTTTTTTGAATGCCCAGAAGCTAAATTGCTCTTTTTTTTTTCTTTTTGTATTTGGGAAAGAATAATACTAGACATACCAACTCTTTTACCAACTTTTTAATACCAACCTATGTGGCAGTTGAGGTGTCATGTCAAATCTAACTTTTTAATTGGGTGAATATCAAATCCTTTTACTTAAGTGATAAACACTCACTAATGATAATATGACACCTAAAATTGGTATTAATAATATTAGTTTAAGAGTTGGTATGTCTAGCACCACTCTTTGGGAAAAGAGAAAACAAAAATAATAGAAGAAGAAGAAGCTTCATTGAAGCTCTGGTAAATATGAGAAACCTAACCTAAAGACAAAGCAATGTCTGAACGAGACAACAATAACATTTAGAATTCAAAACTTCAAACTCTTTCTTTCTCTACCTCTCTATAATACAACAAACATTCCTTTAATAAGCATATTCGTTTTATCCTCGAATTGGTGATAATCGTGGGGCGGGGACAATGCGCGGCCATCGGAGATTGGGAATCATCGTCGTCAGGGACAACGTGCAGCCATCGAAGACAATGTCCACTGATTAGATCTGCGGCGGGGACGACGCCGGTGGCTTACATAGATCTGTGCTGCCGTCGCCTCCCTCATGCTCGCTGCTCGACTCCTTTTTCCCACTTACCGTGCCTCCCTCGCCTCTTCCTCTGTAACAACCGTATAAAAAAATGTATTATGTAGATTTTAGTATAATTATTATTATTATTATTATTAGTATCATTATTATTTACTTGGGCTTGTTACATGAATCTTAAGCCCCAAGCCCATGTCTATTTTTAGTCCATATTATTTATTATTGGATTTATTTTTTTTAGACAAGTCTATATATCTTTCCTTTGGTCAAAACCTCACGACCACACCCTCTTCCTCACTCCATCACGTTTTCTTCTCTTTATTCCTTCTCTCCATGCTGGGCACAAGCTCCCTCCCTCTCTACCTCTTTCACTTCAAAGCCAAGCACCTTTGTTCTTACTTTCAAAACTGATGACGCTCCGACTTAGAGTTCCGATGACTCTAACCCTTTTTTTTTTGGTCCTTAGCAGCCTCACAAGCTGATTTCTACACTTGTAATGCGCCAATTTGTCGACGCCTCTCGATGTTGCTTTTCCTTCGTGTGATACCCATCGTTCTCCTATTTTGTGTGGCCAGTCCAGCTCAGCTTTCATAACTCATCATCATCAAAATGTAACTCCTAGAAAATGATTGTTACTCCTATTTGGTTTGATTTAGTTGCTACGGGTGTTTGACCTAGAATTTGGGGCTTTTTGAAAATATTTTGAAGGTAGTTTGTTTGAGGTAATACATCCCCTTGTTTTTCATCTTCTATTTAGGGTTTTGGTTTATTCAAATATAGTTTGACAGTTTTATTTGATTTGGTACTCTATCATAGCCTCTTTGCATTATGAATGTGAAATTTAATATTGACAACCTCTTATACGCTTTGTTCTCTGCCTCATCACTATTTAATGGTCTATATATCTATTTTGAGTTTGGGTAGGCGTACAAGGTGATTTTCAAAGGTTTTTATTTTATGTATTTAAACAAGTTGAAGGACTATGTTAGTTTTGGTGGGTTTTAATTGACCTATTGCTCTATTTGAGTTTGTGGTTTATGAGTTGAATTTCGGCTTATTATGTGACCACTATATTTTGAAACAGTGTTTGTCTTTCATAAATTTTCAATAACTGTGAATTCGTGCTCATGTAGTGCTTGTGTGTTGAAAACATGTTCTCTTTTTATTATTTTACATGGATTTTGGTTAGAACGTACCTTGAGTCCATAGTCAGTTTGTCTTGGTAAATTGTTAATTCATTTTCAAACGAACCACACTACCAAGGAATTTGTAGAGGATTGAATATGTGGAGATATCGAGCTAGAGTGTAAATTATTGCTTAATTCAAGGTAGGAACTCTATTACTTATCTATTATGAGGATTTTGTTAAATAATTGGTAAATAAAAAGAAAAATAAAAGGATGTATATTCACTATTTTGTTTTATATATATATATATATATATATATATATATAATCACTTATGAAAGAAATTAGAGACACGTCTTGACATGGCCCTTGGTTTTAGTATATTTGAGATTTTTGAAAAAATAAGATTATCTAAAAATGATCAAGATTATATTTAGTATGTTTACAATTATATATATCATTCATATGCTGTTATTTTGGCACGATCCGCTTGCCTTTCTAGATCTGCGTAGACTAAGTTTCCTTGGGATGTTCGATTCCCCAGGGTTTGCTATGTTTGATAGGATTGAAATGCTTATTTTTGTCTTCTATTATATAATGACTATGAAAACCTGGTTTGTCAAAAGGATGCATTTCACATGGAGCGTACTTAATATTTTTCTTGTGTAATTTCATCTGGCTTGGTTTGTATATCCCAATTATGCAGGCGATTATAAAATAGCTAATAAAAACCAAAAAGTGAGTAATGATTTTCCTGTAAGCATGGAAATACTCACCCCCCTAATTTGCTCTCCCCTACAAGTACAGTTCGATTCGGTGTCTTTTGGTAAACAAGCGTTGGGTTGAGTAACCTTGAGTTGAACTATTCTCTTCAATGCATTTGATGGCCATTTTGCTGATTTGATGGTTTGTTTCGCTTTCTCCGAACTCTTAGCTAAGGAATTAAGTTCATACAGGTTACGCAGTGTTTATGCTATCCCGTTTTAGAGTATATCAATTGTATGTTGAGTAATTTTGTATTTGTATAAAGATGTACTTGAACTCTGATTACTGTTTCATATTTATTTACAGTTGGTATTTTTCCTTTTTGGATCTCACAAGCCTCCAGATCAAAATTGTTATTTAGTAAAATTTTTCAAAGTTAAGGTTCTTATAATGTAATATTGCTTTAAAATTTTATTTTTAGCTAATTAATCCTTACTTCTCCTAACCCCCATTTAGGGGCATCAGATCTTTTGTATCAGAGCACGATACCAGATTTTTTTGGAAATTTATACCTGTGTATTAAAAAAAAAAGTAGTTGGTAGAATTACAAGCGTTATGCATCGAGATTGCTACATACTCTATGCATTGTGCTTTACCTTAAGCTAAAGAGTTCTGACGTCTACTGTTCGGATATTAATAGATATTTTTCAAGTTGAAGTATTGGCTCTTTTTATTTATTGGACTTGTTATTTCTTGTCGTCAACAATGTTGTTAGCTTTAGATTGTGTTAGTATCTCTATCCATTTACCCATTTTGTATTATTAAATTAGTTTGTGTGTTGTGCCTGGTCTTCTTATTGATTTGCCTTGATGATGGTTCGGATAAGTTTGATTTTTATCAAAAGTTTTAATTTTCTATTGAGGGTGGTTTTGGTATTTATCTCATTATCAACTCTAAATTTTTTGATTTTTGTCATTGATTTATATTTTTAATGTATCTTCCAGCTCACGGAAGTTTTGGTTTTAGAGTTTGATGTTCTACTACGATTTTCGTTTTCAATGAAGGAAAATGTTTGTCTATGCTTCTTCGATTAATAAATTGAATAATACTTTGTTTAATTTATTAGAGCTTGAAATTATAGGTCCACGGTCCCCAATTCGTCTTTGAGTATCGAGAATTAAAAATTAGAATTAATTAATTTGATTAATCATTTAAGTTTCTTACACTTAGTATTATTATTTAATTGAATAAATTTTAGATTGTCTAAAAAATCATATAATCATAATAGTACAAATAAGGGAATACTATAAGGAGTAAAATTCTTATGGCGTATGTGCATGCCACTTGGAATTATTGAGAGAGAATTTTTTTTAAATAATTAGATTATTAAAAATATCAAATGTGATAAATATCTAAAATTAATTAATTAGATAATTAAAATACAAATATAAGATAGAGAAATTATAGTGAATACCCAATTTTTAAAACTTAATGTAAGTTATTACTTAATCTTTTAAAAGATGTAACCAATTACCCAAGTAATTCAATTACTTACATAGTGATAAGTGGTGATAATTCACTTAGTTATCAAAAGTATGTGCAAGTAATTCACGAATTGACTAGAAACTCCATTACTTCAAAATTTGGGTATTTATTTTTATTATTATTTAAATTTTTAGTATTTTCCTACTTCACACTATAAGATATTTATAGATATTTATCTATTAAAAGAGGGAGAAGAAAATGGGATAAGAATTCTCATAAATAATAATTTAATAATATCTAATTATTAGATAGTTATTTATTTATTTATAATATATATACATATATATACATATATAATAGTTTTTTGAAAAGTTGAAAAAAGTTCGGCCACTTTGTTTGGATAATACCGAATTTCACGGTGTGTATAAATCGTGTATATATATATATATAATTATAATAAGTAAACATTTTTGAATTGTTCAAGGCATCGTTAAAAATGAGGAGAAGTTGCTTCCGAATTTGGTTATCAAATATATATATATATATATACACTTAATTATTAAAAAATAAAAAAGGATTGAAAAGTTCAAATCGTGTAATGCACGTGGAAAAGTTTTCGGCTTCACTGCCGACTTCAATTATATATATATATATATATATATATATTAATTGTTAATATTAAAAAAAAGTTTATTTTGATTGGGTATAAATCGTTATAACCAATAAGAAATTAACCTAAGAGAAAACCCTAAGACATTTTCTTCTCTCAGAAAATTCTTACGTGATAGTTTTTCTCAGCCTATTCTTCTCTCAAAAAGTCTCTCTATGTTCTCTCTTGTTTAGAGTGTCACAACATGAGAAAATTAGAGCCTACTCTCTAATTTAATTCTCTGCTAAATACTCAAATTGAAAGATTACAATTTCAAAGCACTAAATTGCCCAGACCGGTAAACTCGTGCCAAACGTATTCCATAGCCCTACCTTGGCCGTTTTGGCAAGTACGATGGTGTTTTGAAGATCAAAGCCCATCGATTGTTTCATCTTGGTAATAGTCTTTATTTCCATCTCAATTAATATATGTTTAATTGTTGTTTGATTGAATTCATATTATTATCATGTTAGATTTTATGAAAATCTAGATCCGTCTTGCTTAGGTAAATTGTTTACTATTTAATTCGATTTAAATTATTTAAATTAATAAAAATATATATATAATTCCGCTGCACAACATGCTCTGATTACCAACAAGTAGTATCAGATCGGTCGTGATTAATAATATGAAATCAATAGTTTTGATTTATGAAATTTTGATAATATGTATTTATGAATAGGCGCATTGTATAAGTTTTGTCATGAGATGAATTTTGTTTTGATGATTGTTTAATGTATGGATATGAAATTGGTCGTTAATTATATGCTCCTTTGGAGTTTTTTATTTTTTATTAGATCAAAATTTGTTTCTCCTAATTATCATGGGTTAGGAATTATTATTTTTTTTTACAATTATTTTTATTCTATAATTTTCCCTGGTGGCGACACACAGGGAGGCTAGACGTATCATGGGTTTTGAAAGTCTCCTGCACATATTGGTGAAGAAAGCCCAAATGGGCTTTTTTTTGTAGCAAGCCCAGTAGCAGCCCATGACTGCTTTTGTTGAGGGCCAAAAGCCCTAGAGCCTATGGAAGACAAGCCCAATAATTTTGAAGGCTTTTTATACGCGGTTTCAGCCCAAAAAAGCAAGATTAAGGATAAATTTATGCGTAAATTTATTTTAAAATGGCTGTAATTATTTTCAAAGGACCCGGTCAATTTTATTTTATTTTATATTTTATTTAATTATTTTATTTGATAAAATAATATATGTCCATACATATTCACATGTCATCTAGACTAGATGCGCCTATTCAATGCATTATAACATGTCATGCATTATGATTTATTTATTTAATATGTGTTTTTATTTTAATTAGATTATAATTGACATAATTAATGATAAATCATATATATATATATATATTATTATTTAATTTTGTCTAAAAATTATTTAGGTTAAAATTATTTAATGGGTTATTCATGAATAATTCTATTTATAGATTGCTAGGAATAGAATTAAACGAATAAGTCATATGATCAAAAGGACTTTGTCAAATGGACCGATAAGAGGTCTAAGGCTAGGTGGATTTTAAATAAGCAAAGTTTTCCTCCACCTTACCTGGAAGTTTCCTTTGTGAAATATGATACCAATCAAGAAGGGTTTTGTAAGGAAAGGTTTGTTGCTATGAAATGTATGACCTCTTACCCGAACTGAAATTTCTTTTTCGTGAGGTGTTCGTAGGTTAGAATTAACAAACTTAGTTTAGTTTATTCACCGACGATAATATTCTAAGCAACATGAATGGGTTCAATGTGGGTATTTAGAATAAAAGAAATTATGTTTCTTAATTGAGAATTTAATACACCTAGAACAACATTAGATATAAAAATTAACTGCATTAATAACTCTAAGTTAATTAAATCTCAAATTGATAAGTGTTATCTAAAGAAAATAAATTTTTTTCAATATTGAGTAATCTAATAGGTCTCCATAGTTAGTTTAACACCGTGAGGATTGGAATGGCGCCTCGAGACGTGTTGATTTTGTCCTCCCTACGGAGTGTGTCCATTTTGATTAAATATCAAGGTTAGACTTCTAAGGATAGATTTTAGGATGTATTCCGAGATTGACCTACCCTACGGCGGCATTCTTGGGTTAAGTCTGTAAAATCGAAACTGTGGGTCTTACTCAAAAAGATATGAGATCAAGTGTGTTGATTATTTCTTTGACCGAATTCAAACTTCGATAGTTAATGATCATGAAATTAAAAGGTCAATAGAATGATTGTTAATCAAGAACATCTTAGTTTAACTAAGTGTATGACATTTCCTACCCTACGACAGTGTGTCGTGCACGACTAATTGAATTATCAAAGAATGTTAAACTAGGTTTTGTATTTTTCCGTGCATTCATGTATCACATTTAATATTCCAAATTGTACATATATATGAATGTTCATTTCAAACAATTGATTATATTTATTTCTTTTACTCAGCAAAATGATTTCCAATCCAATTATGTCTCTTTTGGCAAACAATATTTTGACTGAGTATAACTATCAGAAATGGAAATGTAACATTAAAATAGTGCTGGTAAGTGAGAATATAAGACATGTTCTCACAGAAGGCTGCCCACCACTACCTGCTGCGAATGCCCTCCGTGGGACGAGGAATGCCTTTGAAAATTGGCGTATGGCTAAGAATAAGGTAAAGGGCTACATGCTAGCTTTTATGTCTGAATCCCTTCGGACTAAACTGGAAGAAAAGATAACTGCAACTGAAATTATGGAAAGTCTATAGGAAATGTTCAGAAGACAATCTGAGCATGCACAACATGAGGCAACTAGAAAGTATACTAACGTCCGCATGTAATCTGGGACACATGTCTGCGATCCCATCATGGGGATGACAAATTACTTCACTGAAGCTGAACTTCATGGGGAGACATTAGATGACCCTACACAAGTGAGTATCATTCTAAACTCGTTGCCGAGCGAATTCTTGTCGTTCACTAGCAACTACATAATGAATAATGTCACGACCCGCCCGGAACGGGCCGCGATCCTTTTTCCGTTCATAAACCATGCTTATATATCATTTTAGAATATTATAAATTCAAAGATGGGAAAATAATAATTATACAATATGGTCATGACCATTTCAAGACTTTAAAAGACATAATACATAATTAATGTCCAAAAATACGGCGGAATTAAAACTTTTCTCTTTCTGTCAAGAGAATCAAAATAACTTAAATATGCTGAGTGCCGGCATTCCATGCCATTCACAGGTCAGGTCCATATGTACATTCACCGGCTCTCTCGACTTTCATCCGCCGTCTTACTCCATTTTCGGTCGCTTACCTGTGTCTACAACAAAAGAAACACCTAATGAGATTTTACTCAGTAAGTGGAAGTCTATCTACCCTATTCGCAATGCACGTGAAACAATATCATTATGCAACATACAAAAAGGATCTAACTGTCCCATACCAGTAAACCCTTACACTTAAGGTAAACACCATTGTACATACAATATCTTTCTTTCTTAATTAAGTTTACATCTCAGCTGGTTCAATCCAGATTCTTGATGCTTCTACATTTGTCTCAGCTGGTTCAATCCAGATTCTTGACATTATTTAGATTTATCTGGGATCCACTAATGGCCACCGCAATCATAAGGCGCCAGTCGGGAATGGGCCAAATTTCCGACCATAAACTCCATAGGTGTTGGGGACAACTCACCGCAAACACATATTCCCGGGACGTACCACCGTCAGCCATCGGGAGTATCTGGCGGTGCCATCGATATTTTCACGTTTTATGCAGTTTTATTCGCGTAATCATTCTTCAAGTGGTTTATTATTTCACGAGGGACATAAAGTCCTTTCGGAGATTTACCCGCTCCACACGAGCGGGCCTTCGCATTATACATAGTCCACAATAAAAACTCCGGGTAATTATCATAATAACGGGTCCGGGGCATCTCATTCATTTTCAGTTAGCTTAAGCGGGTAAAACCCATCTAACTTTTTAATTAACGAGGGCGTTGGACCCATTTTCTGTTGTAAACTTTTCATCTTTACCCGGGTTCGGCCTAGTATCTAATTATCGTCGGACAATCAAGCATATCAAGAAAACATAAACAAGACGATAATTAATTATTACAACACTAGTCATAAAATACACAATAATAATCATGAGCAAAACATCTTCGTTCTTGTGTCGTAGGTGCCGATTCCACTTACAGTTGCCGAATCGGGGGTTTGGTTGTCTTGATCTTGTCTTTAAAGCTTCCGAGCCCGTAACGGTTACAATTCCCTTAAAATAAACCTATTTAGTTAGATTTTAAACTTTGAGTTTAAGCAAAGTTTTCCTTGAAAAAAAATAAGAAAATCTTTACACTAGATCCTTAGAACTTAGGGACTTGCTTGATTAAGAAAATCACACATCTCTAACTAAATAATATTTTATTTTCCTAATTTGACTATAAAACTGTGTATTTTTTAGTTTCGTCGACCGTAACGAAAATATTCGTAAGATATTCATCAAGCATTCAAAAATTACAAAACTGATTGCATTTGAAATTAAATTCAAAAATCTTTCAATACAGTGGTTGCTTACATGGTTTTTACTCTTTTGTATTTTTCAAAAACAGCCCGAAATATAGGATCTCCAGATTCTTTTCTCTAAACAAGGCAGATTCTGGACCTAACTTTGAATATTTCTACTTAATTCTAGAAAAATCCTTTTTATGTGATTCTTTTTTCTGTACAACAGTACAAGAATCTAATTTAAGGATAAAATATGGTTTATATCATTACCCTGTTATAACATACTCGAAAATACGATTAAATAAGTTATATCCAGTTTCTAAGACAGATTCTAAGTCTAACTTTGAGAAATTCTAAATAATTCCAGAAAAATCTTTTTGACGTGATTCTTCTTTGTGTAGAAAGCTAAAAGAGTCTAGTTTTAGGTAAAAATAGAAAATATAACAATGCATAACGTTAACTATTCCGAATTTAACGTGTTCAGAAACTGGTCGAGTTTCTATACTCAGAATTGTTTAAACACTATTCTTTCTCAACTTTCTTTAAAACTCTCATGCATGCAACCATACAACAAAGGTCTAAAAATTTGTCATCTATCTCATTCTACATCAACCATAAACACAAATTAAAATATTACACATGAAGCTAAACTAAGTTCTTGATCAAACAATTACAAACATGTACTTTAAACAAGAAACTCTATCCTATAGCAATATCTCAAAATCTCCTAGCATTGAGCTAAGTAGATAAATAAAAGAGAGGAAAGAGCATTTTATTACCAATAATGAGCTTGATCTTCAAGCTTCTTCTCTATGAACTCCAATATTCTACTTTCTTCCTCTCCCTTTCTTCTATCTTTTTCTTTCTTCCTTTCTTCTTCTTTCTTTTTCTTTCTTTCTTTCTCTTTCTCTCTTTTCCTTTCTTTCTTTTTCTCTACTCTCCTCTCTCTCTTTTCTGCTTGGAGGTCGGATTTTGGCTGAAGTGAATGAGGATTTACACACTACTACTTGTTTTCACCAAAGCTAGCCTAGTTTTTAACTAAAAATCAAGCCATTTGTCACTTAATTCTCATGCATGGTGACAACTCCGAAAATGGAGTCAACTTAGGGCTTAATGGTTGACAACTCAACCTTCACATACAGAAAATTCGAGCTAGCCTCAGCCACAGCTGTTCTTAAAGCTGAAATTCCTATTTTGCCCCCGATAAATACGTTTTGTTGCATTTTAGTCCCTCTTTAAAGAAACTATCATTTTTGAAGCTCTATTTGGAAACATCTAATTATATTCCACTAATATATAATAAAATAAGCTATACTGGAAATTTTTAGAATTTTACGAACCCGTTTGTTATTTTTTCGGAGTTTTCCCGCTTAACACCGAAAAGGTGATATTTCGCCGAAATTGCCCTAAATAGGCATCGGAATGACCTCAAACTTTCAAAATGACTTTAGAAACATCAATAACTATGATATTAGGTCTCAAAAGACCAATTCATGACTTATTTTGAGCACTTTTATTTTTGGGCCAAAAGTGCAATTTTTGAAAGTTATGGGCACTGTTTGAAAACTCGGGCCGTTGAACAATTTCAACCGTTCAAAATTCATTTACGGCAGTCATTACTCAAAATAAGTAATTATAATCGCCTTAGAGACATTTCCGATAAACTTTAAAAAAATTACCGTTTTGCCCTACGAAGCGTAATTGAATTTTCCGGGATTGACAATCCCCTCCCCCTTACAAAAGTTTCGTCCTCGAAACTTAAGGCAATGTTGGGTTACTCCTGCCTCATGCGAGTCTCCAGGTGGCTTCTTTGGTAGGGTAAATCTTCTGCTTCTCGATGTCCTCTTTTCGAGTTTATCTCCATCAATTGCTTAGTTGTTCGCTGTCATTCGATCTCCGCGTAATGTGAGTTTAGTCAGATTACGCCTATGATTGCCTCTTAACTATGGTTTCTATAACTATATCGTATAAGATCTTATCGTTAATTCTTTTTGACATGGGCCTATGCCCGCATCTAGAGTGACACAAGGCTCTTGCCAGAGCTGCTGTATGGAACGGTTGCAAGAACACTTCTATCTTCTAGTCTATATAACTTGCTACATTGGTAGCGATAAGAGAAGGCAATGCACTAGAGTCGATAAGCATGGTACCTGTTGCTGTGGTGGATGGTCCAGCTTCTATTTCTCCTTCGCAAAGACTGTAAACCCTGGCATTGGGTCTTGGATTGTTAACCGTTCGTCTTTCTGCCCCTGCTTGGCTCGGGCAATCCCTTGCGTAGTGCCCTTCCTTCCCGCAGTTATAGCACTGGTTGCTCCGTATGCGACAGTCTCCGTTGTGAAATTTCCCGCACCTAGCGCAGGCTACATCTTGGATTCCAGTGTATTGAGTCCCTTGACAGTGTTGCTGCCTCTGAGTCACATCACTTGTCGAATGCTCTCTAGGTCGTTTGTCGTTTCGATTGTTGGTGTTGTCTCGGTTTGAATGTACTCTCTCTTCCGCATGACTCTGATTTTGAGATTGTCCAGAGAAGTTCCTCTGGAATCTTCCATGTTGGCTCGAGGACTGTCCCCGTCCAGAGCTTTTATTTCGATTATCTTGTTTCTCATCAGATCCTCTGACTCGATCCCCATAGGCTCCCTCGCCATCCTTCCTATCCCAGCCATCTTGACGTAAAGCCCGTTGAACGGCATCTCCATAGCTTTAGGGTCCAGTGGCCCCAGAGTCAACTTGCTTAACTATTTGAAGTCTCAATCCGTGCAAAAACTTGCTCATCCGGGCCTCATCTGTTGGCACCACATTTGGTGCAAAACGGGCGAGTTCTTCGAACTTCATGACGTACTCTGCTACAGATAAATTCCGTTGCCTTAAATCCATGAACTCATGTACCTTTCTGGTTCGCACAGCTTCCCCCAAGTACTTTTCATTATAAAGCTTTAGGAATTGGGCCCACGTCATAGTCGTGACGTCTTCTGTTTGGGCCACCAAGTCCCACCAATAACTGGCTCCCTTGACCAGTTGATTTACTGCACACATGACTTTTTCCTCATCGCTTAATCGCATGAAATTAAAGATTCGTTGGATTCGCTTGATCCAGTCTTCAGCAATCGAGGGGTCCGCAGACCCATCGAAGGTTGGAGGTTGCTGGCGACGGAATCTCTCATACATTGGCTCGATCAGTACCAAATTTTGTGGCGGCTCTGGGATTGGTGGTGCTGGATTGTGATCTGCCGGCACTTCAGGGGCGATTGGGTCATTGACAAGAGGAGGTTGTTCGTTGGCTGGCGGGGCTGGCCTCGGGCCTTGTTGCCCCAGTTGTTGCACGAGGCGATTTATGAGCTCTTTCTACTGCTGCAGCTGCTCGTCTCTCCTTCTCATCTCTTCAGCGTGACGCTCATCACGTTGGCGAGCATATTTCGCCTGCCTTTTCATGGCTTGACGCATAGCTTCTAAATCCCGAGTGACTTGAACTACTGAGCGACGGGGCGGCATGCTTGATGGGTTAAACTAGCTCCCTAGTAACACATATATAAAAGAGTAACATACGTGTTACTAAATCGTAAAACTAAGTTTTAGAATGAAAATATACTTACAGCGGTGAATGTCGAGGCCGGTGAGCTTGTACATATGGGTTTGTCTGCAGAAACGGCTAAACCGCAGCTCTGATACCATAAAAACTGTCACGACCCGCCCGGAACGGGCCGCGATCCTTTTTCCGTTCATAAACCATGCTTATATATCATTTTAGAATATTATAAATTCAAAGATGGGAAAATAATAATTATACAATATGGTCATGACCATTTCAAGACTTTAAAAGACATAATACATAATTAATGTCCAAAAATACGGCGGAATTAAAACTTTTCTCTTTCTGTCAAGAGAATCAAAATAACTTAAATATGCTGAGTGCCGGCATTCCATGCCATTCACAGGTCAGGTCCATATGTACATTCACCGGCTCTCTCGACTTTCATCCGCCGTCTTACTCCATTTTCGGTCGCTTACCTGTGTCTACAACACAAGAAACACCTAATGAGATTTTACTCAGTAAGTGGAAGTCTATCTACCCTATTCGCAATGCACGTGAAACAATATCATTATGCAACATACAAAAAGGATCTAACTGTCCCATACCAGTAAACCCTTACACTTAAGGTAAACACCATTGTACATACAATATCTTTCTTTCTTAATTAAGTTTACATCTCAGCTGGTTCAATCCAGATTCTTGATGCTTCTACATTTGTCTCAGCTGGTTCAATCCAGATTCTTGACATTATTTAGATTTATCTGGGATCCACTAATGGCCACCGCAATCATAAGGCGCCAGTCGGGAATGGGCCAAATTTCCGACCATAAACTCCATAGGTGTTGGGGACAACTCACCGCAAACACATATGCCCGGGACGTACCACCGTCAGCCATCGGGAGTATCTGGCGGTGCCATCGATATTTTCACGTTTTATGCAGTTTTATTCGCGTAATCATTCTTCAAGTGGTTTATTATTTCACGAGGGACATAAAGTCCTTTCGGAGATTTACCCGCTCCACACGAGCGGGCCTTCGCATTATACATAGTCCACAATAAAAACTCCGGGTAATTATCATAATAACGGGTCCGGGGCATCTCATTCATTTTCAGTTAGCTTAAGCGGGTAAAACCCATCTAACTTTTTAATTAACGAGGGCGTTGGACCCATTTTCTGTTGTAAACTTTTCATCTTTACCCGGGTTCGGCCTAGTATCTAATTATCGTCGGACAATCAAGCATATCAAGAAAACATAAACAAGACGATAATTAATTATTACAACACTAGTCATAAAATACACAATAATAATCATGAGCAAAACATCTTCGTTCTTATGTCGTAGGTGCCGATTCCACTTACAGTTGCCGAATCGGGGGTTTGGTTGTCTTGATCTTGTCTTTAAAGCTTCCGAGCCCGTAACGGTTACAATTCCCTTAAAATAAACCTATTTAGTTATATTTTAAACTTTGAGTTTAAGCAAAGTTTTCCTTGAAAAAAAATAAGAAAATCTTTACACTAGATCCTTAGAACTTAGGGACTTGCTTGATTAAGAAAATCACACATCTCTAACTAAATAATATTTTATTTTCCTAATTTGACTATAAAACTGTGTATTTTTTAGTTTCGTCGACCGTTACGAAAATATTCGTAAGATATTCATCAAGCATTCAAAAATTACAAAACTGATTGCATTTGAAATTAAATTCAAAGATCTTTCAATACAGTGGTTGCTTGCATGGTTTTTACTCTTTTGTATTTTTCAAAAACAGCCCGAAATATAGGATCTCCAGATTCTTTTATCTAAACAAGGCAGATTCTGGACCTAACTTTGAATATTTCTACTTAATTCTAGAAAAATCCTTTTTATGTGATTCTTTTTTCTGTACAACAGTACAAGAATCTAATTTAAGGATAAAATATGGTTTATATCATTACCCTATTATAACATACTCGAAAATACGATTAAATATATTATATCCAGTTTCTAAGACAGATTCTAAGTCTAACTTTGAGAAATTCGAAATAATTCCAGAAAAATCTTTTTGACGTGATTCTTCTTTGTGTAGAAAGCTAAAAGAGTCTAGTTTTAGGTAAAAATAGAAAATATAACAATGCACGACGTTAACTATTCCTAATTTAACGTGTTCAGAAACTGGTTGAGTTTCTATACTCAGAATTGTTTAAACACTATTCTTTCTCAACTTTCTTTAAAACTCTCATGCATGCAACCATACAACAAAGGTCTAAAAATTTGTCATCTATCTCATTCTACATCAACCATAAACACAAACTAAAATATTACACATGAAGCTAAACTAAGTTCTTGATCAAACAATTACAAACATGTACTTTAAACAAGAAACTCTATCCTATAGCAATATCTCAAAATCTCCTAGCATTGAGCTAAGTAGATAAATAAAAGAGAGGAAAGAGCATTTTATTACCAATAATGAGCTTGATCTTCAAGCTTCTTCTCTATGAACTCCAATATTCTACTTTCTTCCTCTCCCTTTCTTCTATCTTTTTCTTTCTTCCTTTCTTCTTCTTTCTTTTTTTTTTCTTTCTTTCTCTTTCTCTCTTTTCCTTTCTTTCTTTTTCTCTACTCTCCTCTCTCTCTTTTCTGCTTGGAGGTCGGATTTTGGCTGAAGTGAATGAGGATTTACACACTACTACTTGTTTTCACCAAAGCTAGCCTAGTTTTTAACTAAAAATTAAGCCATTTGTCACTTAATTCTCATGCATGGTGACAACTCCGAAAATGGAGTCAACTTAGGGCTTAATGGTTGACAACTCAACCTTCACATACAGAAAATTCGAGCTAGCCTCAGCCACAGCTGTTCTTAAAGCTGAAATTCCCATTTTGCCCCCGATAAATACGTTTTGTTGCATTTTAGTCCCTCTTTAAAGAAACTATCATTTTTGAAGCTCTATTTGGAAACATCTAATTATATTCCACTAATATATAATAAAATAAGCTATATTGGAAATTTTTAGAATTTTACGAACCCGTTTGTTATTTTTTCGGAGTTTTCCCGCTTAACACCGAAAAGGTGATATTTCGCCGAAATTGCCCTAAATAGGCATCGGAATGACCTCAAACTTTCAAAATGACTTTAGAAACATCAATAACTATGATATTAGGTCTCAAAAGACCAATTCATGACTTATTTTGAGCACTTTTATTTTTGGGCCAAAAGTGCAATTTTTGAAAGTTATGGGCCATGTTTGAAAACTCGGGCCGTTGAACAATTTCAACCGTTCAAAATTCATTTACGGCATTCATTACTCAAAATAAGTAATTATAATCGCCTTAGAGACATTTCCGATAAACTTTAAAAAAATTACCGTTTTGCCCTACGAAGCGTAATTGAATTTTCCGGGATTGACAAATAAGCTGACTTATGGAATGACTTAGCTTTTCAATGAGTTGCAAACTTTTGAGTTTATCTATGGAACTGCGAAGAAGAAGCAAGAAGCAAACGTTGCAAGTAGCTCTATTTCAAAAAAGAAGAAAACTTAAAAGCCTAAGGGTGGCACGAAAGGTGGACAAGCTCTTGGAACTAAAAAGTTCAAGAAAAATGACAACAAACCCCAACCTCAGAAAAAGAAGAAGGATAAGAAAAGAAAATTTTCATTGTGATGTGGAAGGGCATTGGAAGCGCAATTTCCCTAAATACCTCGCCGAGTTAGTCGAGGAACGTAGGAACCGAGGTAAATCAAATTTACACGTTTTAGAAAATTGTTTAATAGAGGATGAGTCCTATTGGATTGTTGATTCTAGATCAACTAACCATGTTTGTACTTCTTTGCAACTACTTGAGTCCTACCAAGAGCTTGTTGAAGGGGAGTTGACCATGAAGGTTGGCAATGTAGAGTCCATTTCAGCTAGAGCAGTGGGAGTTGCCCGTACGAAATTTTTGTTTAATAAATTTTTGTTATTAAGGATGTTTTGGATATGCCTGGATTTTCCAGGAATCTTATTTCATTTTCCAACCTTCATGAATAATTATTTGTTATTTCATTTGCTAATAATTCAATTTTTATTCCCAAAAATCGTTTGGATATATGTCATGCTTGTTTGGAAAATAGGCTTTATTTCCTTAGATCTGCAAATCAAATGTGTTTGAATGCTTATGTGTATAAAGTAGCTAATCCTAGGTCCAACAAGAAACAAAAACTTAATAGTGATGACGAAACATATCTATGCACTTAAGATTATGCCATATTAACTTAGAAAAAATTAACAGGCTAACAAAGGAAGGTCCTTTAAGGGAATAAAGAGTTGGAACCCTACCAATTTGTGAGTCTTGCTTAGAAGGTAAGATGACTAGAAGACCTTTTTCAGCTAAGGGAGAGAGGGCAAAGGAACCATTAGAGTTAGTGCATATCGACGTATGTGGACCGATGAATGTAAAAGCTCGAGGTGGTTATGAATATTTCGTCACATTTATTGACGACTTTTCAAGATATGGATATGTTTATCTTATGCCACGAACATCTGAGACTTTTGAAAAGTTCAAAGAGTTTGTTGCAGAAGCCAAAATATAATTAGGTAAATCACTTAAGATATTTCGATCTGATCAAGTCACTATGGTACCCAGACGTAGTGGGCGAGAAATTAGATCGCCTTCTCGCTCTAGACAAGATACTGAAGCAAATGTTGTTACATATATCAATGAAGATGATTCATTGAATATAGAGATGCAATGGTAGATTGTGATAAGGAACAATGGCAAAAAGCTATGAACCAAGAGATAGAGTCTATGTACTCTAACTCTGTCTGGGAACTTGTAGATCCACCTGAAGATGTCATTGGAAGTAAATAGATTTATAAGAGAAAGAGAAGAGTAGGTGGGAAAGTAGAGACTTTCAAAGCACGACTGGTGGCTAAGAATTACACCCAAAGATAGGGCATTGGCTATGAAGAAACATTCTCTCTTGTCGTCATTTTGAAATCCATAAGGATCCTCTTATCCATTGCAGCCAACTTAGACTGTGGAATATGGCAGATGGATGTCAAGATAGCCTTTCTAAATGGCAATCTTGAAGAAAGCATCTATATGGTACAACCAGAAGGATCGTGGTAAAAGGCCAAGAATAGAAAGTCTGTAAGCTACTAAAGTCCACTTATGGACTTAAACAAGCTTCAAGTTTATGGAACATAAGTTTTTATTTAGACTATCAAAACTTATGATTTCAAACAAAATAAAGACGACCCTTGTGTGTACAAGCTCATCAAAGAACGTAGTGTGATTTTTTTAATCCTTTACGTTGATAATATCCTACTCATTGAGAATGATGTAGGAGTATTATCAAGTGTAAAGGAATGGTTAAGTAAACAATTCCAAATACAGGATTTGAGAGAAGCAAGTTGTGTTCTTAGGATCAAGATAATTAGGGATAGAAAGAATAGATTCTTGGCTCTATCATAAGCATCTTATATAGATAAGGTCCTAACACGTTTCTTAATGTAAAATTCCATGAAGGGTCTTCTACCAACCCGATAGGGAGTTGTTCTTTCTAAGGAACAATGTCCTAAAACACCTCAAGAGAAGGAGGACATGAGACATGTTCTCTATGCTTCAGCAGTTGGAAGCCTTATGTACGTGTGTACGAGGCCAGACATCTGCTATGCTGTAGGAATAGTGAGCAGATATCAGTCAAACTATGGTAAAGAACATTGGATTGGCGTCAAACAATCCTAAAGTACTTACGAAGAACTAGGAACTATATGCATGTTTATTCAAGTGGTGACCTAAAACCCATTGATTATATTGATCTGATTTTCAATCATATAAGGACTCAAAAAAGTCTACGTCCGGATCAGTACTCACTCTTGGTGGTGCAGCGGTGATTTGGAGAAGTATAAAGTAATCCAACATTGCAAATTCTACCATGGAAGCTAAATACATAGCTGCTTG
Organism: Boehmeria nivea var. tenacissima; assembly: GCA_018132145.1. Taxonomy (NCBI): domain Eukaryota; kingdom Viridiplantae; phylum Streptophyta; class Magnoliopsida; order Rosales; family Urticaceae; genus Boehmeria; species Boehmeria nivea. Next base: position 2,136,073 of record CM030885.1, on the reverse strand, counting down.
TGAAGCTGCTAAAAAATCAGTCTGACTTAGAAAATTTTGTACTGAATTGAAAATTATTCCAAGAATGAATAAAACCATAACACTTTACTGTGATAACAGTGGAGCAGTGTCCAATTCAAAAGAACCAACGAGTCATAAGAGGGGTAAGCATATACAAAGAAAATACCATGTGATTCGAGAAATCATACATCTAGGAGATGTCAACGTTATGAAGATAGCGTCAAAGAACAACCTTGCTGATCCCTTCACAAAGACGTTGTCGGAAAAGACTTTCAACCGTCACTTAGAAGGAATGGGTTTAAAGAAATGCCTCAAATGTTTTAGGGCAAGCAGGAGTTTGTTAGGAGTCTGCCCTCAAAGCATTATTGTAATGTTTTATTTTATTTTGTAAACATTTGCAAAAATTAATAAAATAAGTATTTATTTTCTAGTTTGAATGTTTTATGATTGATAAAAATGAATATTCATAGTCTATAACATATTATATAAACCTTAATATTATTGTGTATTATATAAATGAAGATTAATATTATAGATAATATATTTAAAGATGTCCGTAATTAAATTAAGAATTGGACAGCTTGATTGGTAATTACAAATGTAATCCACTTACATTATGAATGTCAGAATTTTATCTGAATTTTTAGTGTTGAGACACTGAGTGGATGCATTTTATATAATTTGATTATATAGGGCATGCCCAAATGTTATTCTAAAGTTTTTTATATAAGTATCGTAATGAAGACCTAGATATACATCATAAGATGATCATATGAAGATTGACCTTAATCATGAGTGTTCACAAACTCTTTGTTTGTGTCGATGGACTTTTTAATTTGTTCGTTAAAGTCAATTTAGCTAATGGGCCAAACACTTGCATTTCGGAGGCCTGGAAGCACAAATAGTTGAGAATATGTTTTACAGAAACGAAACCTATAACTTTCTCAAAGAGAAAGATTAAATGATACCCTTAAGTGTCGGTTTCTAAAACTGAACGGTTTGAGCGCGCTAATTTATAATAAGTTATAAATTAATCGTTCACTAATGGACCCGATGGTACTTAAGGATAGAGAAATAATTAGAAGGGCAAATGATAATTAATCCAGCTCTACTTATTGATTATTATGGAGGGTTTAACTTCATGAAATAATTATATCAATGGAATGATAAATGTTTTGAGTAAATACTCTGTAATTTCAAGAGTTCAATCTTGAGTTTATAGTGGAATAATTTCGAGATTAATAAATTGAATAATTAATTTGTTCAATTTATTAGAGCTTTAAATTACAGGTCCATGGTCCCCAGTTCATCTTTGTGTATTGAGAATTGAAAATTAGAAATAATTAATTTGATTAATTATTTAGGTTTCTTACAATAGTATTATTATTATTATTATAAGGGAACACCATAAGGAGTAAAATTCTTATGGCGTAGGTGCATGGCGCTTAGAATTATTGAGAGAGAAAAAGAATTTTTAATAATTAGATTATTAAAAATATCACATGTGATAAATATTTAAAATTAATTAATTAGATTAATTAAAATACAAATTTAAGATATTTATATATTTTTATCTATTAAAAGAGGGAGAAGAAAATGGGATAAGAATTCCCACAAGTAATAATTTAATATATATCTACTTACTAGATGATTTTTTTATTTATTTATAATATATGTATATATACATATATAATAGTTTTTTGAAAAGTTTAAAAAGTTCGGCCACTTTGTTTGGCTAATGCCAAATTTCATGGTGTGTATAAATCTTATATATATATATATATGTGTGTGTATAATTAGGCACATTCTGTGGTCAGGCACTTGTTTTATGACTGACTCATCAGTCAAGCATGTGCCATGATGTGTCGGTAAAATGCTTGTATGCTAGCCTAATAGAAGTAGGGGGTGTAGCCGATCATCACCTGGAAACAAATAACCCATCTAAGGGTACTTATTTGGTATATTGTAATTACCATGTGTTTTTAAAATGGGAGAAATTCATTAGCCATGGTAGTGCAGTAATTTCACATCTATCATTACCATATAAGATTCCCTTTATGTGGGTAACAGAAGTAACTAGGAAAAAAAGAGCAATGAAGTTAGTGTTAAAGACAACATAGTATTCGTGCATGGAAAACTCATGCTTGAGTGCATGGAGTGTGTCTTGTTAGATAAAATATATTGGGGTAATTGTAATCATAGAGACAAGAACAGAAAAATAGAATTGATATATTCAAAATTACACAAGAATATAATTAAAATAAAATTGAAATAATAAATTGGAGAGCGCAAACCGAATACGGCGATGACGACATAATAGTTTGGCGACTAGTCGAGGCACGTGTATCACACGCTTTCCTTAAAACAGATTCGCCCCCTCGCCGTCGGTGCTCGAGGTTTCCAAGGCGTCCGTTTCCCAGGATAAAACGACTAACAACGGTAAATCCGAGCACAATGAAATACCATCTTCGGCGAACTTGAATTTTGACCGAAAATCTATCACCAATTAAAATACAAAACAAAACAGAAAAAAAAATAATAGGAAAAACACCAAAATAGAGGAAATACTATTCCTCTCATAATTTCTTCTCCGTATAATATCTCTCCTTCAATCATATGCAAGACTTGTCTATATATATATATATATATATACACAAAGTTTTACAACAGATAGCAATTGGAATTGCCTTTCGAAGGGTGGTGTAAAACAGCCGATGTAAAACATTATTGCTAGAGAATTGAAATGCATTAAACATGTATGCATTGAATGCAATATGTTTTACAAAAAACGTCACAATAAACCAAAGTAATGCTAAAAACTTTACGCATTACCTATACAATAGAAAGCCACAAATGGTTTTTTCACAGACCGTTAAAACACAAGCCAATATAATGGCTATTATGCATCAAAAGCAATATCATAAGAGCCAATCGAATCCAAAGGTTACAATTAAAGGGAATAATGCATTAAGGTATGCAAAGAAAACGTCACGGCCAATTTAATGCATTTAATTACATTAAGAAGCCATCAAGCCAACACAAAACGTGTGTTACAACAAGTAGCGATCAATTTCATTCAAAATTTTCCAACAAACCCCACATGAATGGAATTATTAGATAATAAAAAAAAAAAAAACAAAGACATCAATTTGGTGATAGATTTCGACAGATAAAAACTCTGCATAGGATAGGTAGGAGTTACCCTTTGAACCCTCCCTTGTGAAAATATATCTACTTTACTGGCTGATCAGTAGACGCGATGCCTTTGAACTGTCTGCCGTTTATGTAAAGGTCAATACACCTCACACAGAATCTTTTCTTATCACAATTCAATTCTCATTATTATGCCCCTTTTGGCCCTGGACATACACCTGGTTTTGCGAGAGTTTCAGGGAATTGCGCCCTATACAATTCCCCTTGAAGCGGCCCCAGTTCACTCTAACATAGGTGATCTCTTATTAAGAGTAACTGCATTACTCCGCTCGAATTAATTTCCGACGCATAAGGATCATTAAAAGTAAAACGCTTAACCTTTCCCACGGGCATCACTATTTCATCATAGGAATGGACAATGGGCAACCCCCACAGTGATCTAGTTTAGTCACATACAACTTGGTTGTCCCTTTGAACCTAGATCATGGGATCTCCAGTCAACTAGGTGGGGTATCCGCTGTATAGACTTATCATTTCATGGGCTTTAGTCCCATTCCTCTCGATGATTTACCAACTCACTCTCTAATTAACCCTTAGGTCAGTGGATCTACAATTTTATCGTTTGAATTTACATAGTCAATATTGATAATTCAATTGAGAGTAGTTTTCTTATGGTATTATGTCTACGACAACAAATATGTCTAGACTTACCATTATCACAAATAGAATACTCAAATATCCAATGCTAGCACAAGCTTAGGCTAATATCAATATATCCTCTAAAATTAGAAGATTTTTACGAGTATTTCTCTACTTGATTCGGAAAAAGTGAACAACTCTTTGTCTGAGCAAGTGTGCCAAATAGCACCAAATATCAATCTACCACTTCCTTGGCTAGATCTGACAAGGTTCACTTTAGAAATCATTAGATTATCTTGGACACATCAAATAACAATGTCCCCCACATTGGCCTTGTGGTTTTTATTATGACCAATCTTGTCACAATTATAATAGCCACAAATATAATAGAACATCTCTTTCAAACTATTGTTGACTTCTTCAATTCGAAGTCTAACAATCAATTCCTCAATATTAATCTCATCTCATATGTGCCTAAATTAGCACTTGAAGCCCTTTCAAATCATCACATTGACACGTATCTCATGTAAGATTTCTCTTGGATCTCGTGCACATGATTAATTATTATTTTTGAAGTCCACACCCTTATAACCAAGGAGGCGGTCCATGATAAATTTATTGGCACCAATACCCTCCATGTTATATTTGTGATCTAAGGACTCCAAAACCTTAATCATTTTCTTCGTACTGTCGTACACGAATTTTTTGTCAAAATGCTTCATGCATCAATCACGTGGATGATTTAAAAGTCATTTTCACTGTCATTAACCTCAGTCAAGAATCTCGCAAGATTCAAGATTGTGAGGTGGAACAAATTTGTTCTCACCTCTTGAAATTCAAACAATTGAATTTCTCCGATTTTTTCATACTCCACAGAGTGGTCAATTGAGCAACAGAGAAGCTCACAATATCATTGCAATTTTCTTTTCAAAATATGCTAATTTTCAAAACAATGAAAATTATGCCAAAATTTTTTTTCTTCAGAATAATTTTCACAAACAACATTTGAGAAAAAATATATATATATAATGTTGTAAAAAACCTCCCATCAATATAATTCGGTCACAATTTTTTCATAGATGTAACTATACATATATGTTCAAAGCTTTATAATATTTTACCATAAAGCTTTCCACAAAACTAACACATTGATATAAACCTGTAATAAATTTACATCACCCAATGCTAGTTAAATAATTTTCCACACGGATTTGGGAGTGGGAGTCAATCTAATGATAAAAATCAGTGACCATATGTTAAGGATGTGCAGTGGTTCAAAATACTTTGCACTCAATAATGAGAAAATAAGTGTAAAAATAAGAACTATAAACAAATCATAATGCTGTAAGGAAACGTTAGTGGAATTTCTCAATGACCACAAAATATTCTCTTAAAATCAATCCAATGTATATGTAATTTTTTTGTCCAGATATAATATTAGATGAAATACAACACTCTTAGTTGTAAAACCTTTCCTGAATCTCTCAAAATAACTCAAGCAAAATACTAGTGACAGCTTTTGGAATAATGAAAGCCAACTAATATATTCACCCACGTACACACGCAGTGGCACAAAACGTTTGCCACACATTCATGCTTTCAAGATATGCACTAGACACACATAACAGGTGAACACACTAGCTTAAAATATATATATGAATTATGGAATCTGCTGAATATAAGACCACAAGAAACGGTGCATCTACAAAATCAAAGTCTGGTGGAGTATAGTGCATTTCTATGTCCATATATGCATACGGATATATATATGTATAAAACCAGAGAGAGCAAATCATTACTGAATTTCCGAAATACCGAAGAAATTCTCTCTAACTCCAGCAACTGTTAGTGGAAATTCTAGACCACAATGTGTACCATCTAATTCCAATGATAGCAATCTGTTCGTCTCTATGGGAATCTGTTTTAAGTTTGTTAGATAAAATATATTGGGGTAATAATTGTTAGAATAGTGCCCGAAAAGGAGACTATTTTTATGATTTTGAATTTGCTGATTAATAAAATAAAAGAAAATTTTCATGAATTGTTTGAGACTTTATTTTATTTATGAATATTCATCAATATCCATAACATATTATGTAACTGAAATTCTAGTATATAAGTTTGTTATATATAAAGGATTAGAATTTTGGTTGATATGTTTAAATGAGTCCGTGATTGATCAAGAGTGGGTGACTTGATCCGAAATCACATATGCGTTCCACTGACATATTGGATGCGATAACCTTATCCGGGTTGTCGGTGTGGTGACACTAAGTGGAAGCATTCTATATAATTAGATTATATAGGACAAGGACCGACTCGATTTCGAAGTGTCGTTTAAGTACCGTTACGATACTCGTCTCGAAGTCATAAGATGATCATATGAGAATCGATCTTAATCCTGAGTGGCCACAGACCCCTAGGTTACGTTTACGGGCCTTTTGATTTGTTCGTTACGGTCCATGATTGATCTGGGCTAAATACTTGCATTTTGGAGGTCCAAAACATGATCACTGGGGAATGGGGTTTCATAGATATGGAATCCAGCTTCTGATAAAAAGGAAGTTAAAATTGGTTCCCTTAATGTGTTGATTCTGGAACCGAACAATTGCGCGCACATTTATGATCAAGATCGTAAATGAATTATTCGCTAGTGAATCAATGGTACTTAAGGAACAAGATATGATCTGAGTGGTAAAACGGTAAATTCACCAACTCAGATCATGAACCAATCTGGAGGATCGAATCTCATGAAATGATTATATCAATGGACAACTCACCGAGTAAATTATTCTAATAATTTCAGGAGTGCAATTCCGGATTTTTAGTGGAGTAACCTCGGAATTAATAAATCAGATTTTTAACTAAAGAGTTTTAGTTAATTATTTGTTTTTATTGGAGCCTAAATTATTAGGTCCATGGTCCCCGAACCGACTCCATCAGATCGATAGAGATACTCTAATAATTAATGGTGATTAATTATATTTTTCTCACATTTATTGGATTAATAGTTAATTCGATAATAAACAATTGATTTTAGTTATTTATTTAATTGTTAAATAAATAATGGTTAAAATTAATTTAATTTAATTTTGGAGGGAATTATGAAAATAGTTTCTCGCCAAAATTGATTTATTTGGGAGGCAAGCAATTTAAATAAAAGAGTTTTATTTAATTGCTAAATTATCTAAGAGTTGGATAAATACATCAAAAAGGAGGTATTTTGTAGAAATCCTAATTAGATTAGGATTTATACAAATTTATTTAAATAGAGATAGTTATCCTACTTATAGTAGGATTTGAAATAACTAACTCTAATTAATTATCTAAGAGTTAGATAATTATCTATTTTGGATACTAAAAAATAGAATTAGATTCTATTTGGGATTTGATTAAATATATAAATGGATTTACCTTTTATAAATATATAAATATATATAAATATATATATATATATATATCTATTATAAGTTAAAATCGCAAAGTAACTTTGCCGACTTTAGTTTTCAAATTGTTATATATATATATACGAATATATAAATATATAATTATAAATATGTTTGTATATATCTACTTATATATTAAAATCTCAAATTTAGTTTTGAAAAGTTGCCGACTATTCTAATCGCAAAAAGGTGTGAAGAAAGTTAGCCGAATTCTTTTTGAATTCGTGTATATATGAGATATATACTAATATATATATATATATATATATATATATAATAGAATCGTAATTGCCTTTTCTAAAAACAAAGTTGCCGAAATTAGTTTTAAAATTCGTATAATATTATATATGTGATATATAATATATATAATTAAAATAGAGAAATTATAGTGAATACCCAATTTTCAAAACTTAATGTAAGTTATTACCCAATCTTTTGAAAAATATAACCAATTACCCAAAAGATGCAATTACTTACACAGTGATAAGTGGTGGTAATTCACTTTGTTACCAAAAGCATGTGCAAGTAATTCACAAATTGACTAGAAACTCAATTACTTTCAAAGTTTGGGTATTTATTTTTATTGTTATATAAATTCTGGGTATTTGCCTACTTCACCCATTAAAATATATGATATTTTAATATATCCAAAATAAATAATAATAGGTATTAGTTTGAATCCAAGTAGGACTTGGAGTATACCTATTAAACACCTCTTTATTCTCTCTATAAATAGGACCCTATTCTAGAGAGAAAACCTAACCTAGTTAGATAAAAAATACACAAGCTCATAAGCCTCTTTGAGAGAATTTCTAGAGAGAGAAGCTCCCTCAATTGCCATCCCCCTATAGCTATTATAGCCTAATTATACACTAAGGTAGTGTGTGTGAGAAAAATTAGAGTGAGCCCACACTCTCGTCTCTTCCCGATCCGGAGGCACGGTTTGGAAGATTGTGGTATCGGCAAAAGCAAGGATCCCCTAAGGCCGATAAGTTCGTTTCGAGCGTTCTCTTAGCGCAACCTTGGCGGTCTCGAAACGCACGGCGTGAAGAGAAGAAGTCAATCACTAGAATCTTATTGGTAAAATTCTTGATCACTATAATTTATTTATGAAATAAATTTTGTGCATATTTGTATGCTTGTTTGCTTTTCTAATAAAATTATGAAAAGATCCTTGTTCTATGTTCGTGATGGTTTGATCAAAGTGTTTGATTATAAATTTTAGAATACCATGTTTCCGCCTTACATAGAACTTTTACATATTATTGCAATTTTTTTAACAACAATAATAATCACAGAGACAAGAACAGAAAAATAGAATTGCCATATTCAAAATTACACATGAATATAATTATAATAAAATTGAAATAATAAATTGGAGAGCGCAAACCGAATACGGCCATGACGATGAAATAGTTTGGCGACTAGTCGAGGCACGTGTATCACACGCTTTCCTTAAAATAGATTCGCCCCCTCGCCGTCGGTGCTCGAGGTTTCCACGGCGTCCGTTTCCCAGGATACAACGACTAACAACCGTAAATCCGAGCATAATGAAATACCATCTTCGGCGAACTTGAATTGTGACCGAAAATCTATCACCAATTAAAACACAAAACAAAACAGAAAAAAATAATAGGAAAAACACCAAAATAAAGTAAATACTATTCCTCTAATAATTTCTTCTCCGTATAATATCTCTCCTTCAACCATATGCAAGACTTGTCTATATATATATATATACACAAAGTTTCGCAACATATAGCAATTGGAATTGCCTTACGAAGGGTGGTGTAAAACAGCCGATGTAAGACATTATTGCTATAGAATTGAAATGCATTAAACATGTATGCATTGAATGCAATACGTTTTACAAAAAACGTCACAATAAACCAAAGTAATGCTAAAAACTTTACGCACTACCTATACAATAGAAAGCCACAAATGGTTTTTCTCACAGACGTTAAAACACAAGCCAATATAATGGCTATTATGCATCAAAAGCAATATCATAAGAGCCAATCGAATCCAAAGGTTACAATTAAAGGGAATAATGCATTAAGGTATGCAAAGAAAACGTCACGGCCAATTTAATGCATTGAATTGCATTAAGAAGCCATCAAGCCAACACAAAACGTGTGTTACAACAAGTAGCGATAAATTTCATTCAAAATTTTCCAACATGTCTTTCACGTGAAAACATAGACATATATCAATAAAGGCACATAAATTTAAAAAAAAAACGAAGATAAGGGAGAAAGAAAAATGGTAGTGATTTTCGACGTTTGAAGATGCACGAGCACTATTGGTTGATTTATATCACTGCAAAGACAATGATAAAAAAATATTAGTTGATAAGGAAGATGATTAAGTGTTTGAGAATAAGAAGAGAAGATGATGGTTGTAAAGTCGTATAAGTTTATAAACTAATAGATAGTGTATTTACATCATTATGATAAGAGAAATTGAATGGTTTGAATTCTTAGTCATCCTCGAAACGTAAAATATTATCAGAATCCCATCCCATCGTCGAGGTTGAAAATTGAGAAACTGTGTTTGTGTCAAGTGAGCAGTTTGTGTGGAGTAGTCAGCATCGTGGTTGAGCCACGAATTTTCATTGAGCACATAGCCTTGTCGTGGCCTAACTCGTTGCATAATTTGCAGCATTTGCGATGAATCTCGGTGTTTGTTACATAATCTGTTTTTCGTGTCGTAGTAGCTTCCTTTTCCCTCCCCTTGGTCTTTTGTTAGACAGCCGATTGTCAAGACTTACGTGAGGCGCAAGTATGGGATGTGAGGTTAATAATAATAATAATAATAATAATAATAATAATAATAATAATAATTATAATAACTGTAATGGGCTGGATTTAATAATAATGGGCTGGGATTATATCCTAATAAGGGGATTAAGTATATTTAGGAGGCGTGGAGGGTTCTGAGAGGGGGCAGAGAGAATTGAGAGATTAGTTTCATAAGAGTAGGAGTAGGCATAGAAGACAATCAGTTCTGACCTTGATTGAGCAGTGGTGAGCTTCTTGTTAGTTACTTGTGTTTAATATCAATTTGTTCTCGAGTTCCTATCAAATTGGTATCAGCGCACTTTTCTAGGACAATGGCAACAAAAAAAGTCAAAGTCTTTGAGGAGAAATTGGAGTCCGAGATCGGCGTGGTGAAAATTGCGGTGGAGGAACAGGCTGTCTCAATCAACGAACGATTCAACCGATTCCAAGAGTAGTTCTTCAGCCTCGACACGATGTTACGCCGGCTGTTGGAGGAAAAATCATACCCGCCGTCAGGGATGGATGTTCAGGCAGCAACATATGCGTAGCGAACGGGAAAGGCAATTGCATTGAGTGAAACGAAACCGCGCAGAGGGGCTGATGGGGTTTCGGTCGGAAGAGGGATGGAGCCATCATGGGTGGCGACCGTGGTCGCTGATCAGGCAGCGGGATAGACGGGAGGCAATGCGCGCAGGCCGACGAGGCGAGCGGTGGCGCCTGACGGGGCGAGGCCGTGGGTGGCGCGACTGGGGACGGCTCCGCGCGGGTCCCAGCCAGATCTAGCTGATACAGCCTTTTTCCAGAGAGATTGGGGCCGAAGGAGTTAAGGGCTGGCAGGAGAGAAGCGGCACAGTCCTTACCATAACGCCAGCAGCCGAACTTTATGGGAGCCCACCGGCGCCGGCCACTATTGGTCCGACGGCTCGAGATTTCTGCCAGAGAGCGGCGGCGGCGGCGGTGGCCCAATCGGGGCTAAAGGCGGTGGATTTCTGCCAGAATGGGGGGCAGCCCCCGGGAACGGCGGGCAACCTTCATGGACGCACGGTTGGGAGTGGGCAGCCGCTGCGAACATCGAGCCAGTAGAGCAAGGACGCGGGTGGCGCAGGGAGAGGCCCGATTTCATTCCTTATGGTGGTTTTGGTGGTGGCCGTGGTGCTTTTTTGCTTGAAATCTCGCATTCGCAAACTGAAAATGACAATTTTTGAGGGCGAGGATACCCATGATTGGTTGTATCGCGCAGAGCGGTACTTCGCGGTGAATGGATTGACAGAGAAGGAAAAGTTAATGGCAGCGGTATTGTGCTAGAAGGACGCGCTCTCATGTGGTATCAGTGGTGTGAACAACGGGAACAAGTAAGGACTTGGGAAGAGTTCAAAGGTAAGGTTCTAAAGCGTTTTTGGCCAACACAAGACGATGACTATCACGAGCAGTTTTTTGCCCTTGCTCGGCACGGTACAGTTAAGGAATACCGAGAGAAGTTTGAGATGCTGGTGGAAAGAGTGTTTGGTCTCTCCGATGAAATGTTAAAGAGCAACTTTATGAAGGGCTTAAAGCCGGAGTTTCGAGCAGCGGTGCGAACATTAGGACCGTGTGGGATAGCGGATACCATGAAGCTGGCTCAGACGGTGGAGGACGAGAAACGAATTGAGCGCAGTAGACGAGCAGGGACGTTTTACCGGGCCAGTACCTACAATGGCAATCCTAAATCGCCCTCAATGATGGGTAAGAAGGAGGCACAAAAGAAAGTCGACGATGCGCCACGACCTGCTACAAACTTTAAACGTCCCACGGAATTCAAAATTCAGTACAAGAGGGCAAAAGGGTTGTGTTTCAGATGCGACGAGAAATTTACTCTAGGTCACCGATGCAAGGATCGTTCATTACAGGTCTTGACCGTGTGTGACTACGAGGTTGACAGGCCAACGGCCAACGATGACGAGGACGATGTACTCGAGGAGGAACACCCACACCTAGATGCAATTCAAGCACCGCTCAACTCTGTGGCCGGCTTCACATCGCACCGTACCATGAAGATTAAAGACACTATTGAGGAATATGAGGTGATGGTGCTCATTGATAGTGGAGCCACCCACAACTTCATCGCTAATCGGGTAGTTCGGGAGCTTGATCTTCGCCTGGCAAATACAGGGAGCTTTGGAGTTACTTTAAGGATGGGGAAGGTGGCGATGAGTGCGGGAGTCTGCCGTAAGTTAATTTTAAAGATTCAAGGCATTCAGGTGGTGGATGATTTCCTTCCTCTTGATCTTGGCGGAGCATATGTGATACTCGAAATGCAATGGTTGTAAGTGTTAGGAGATATGAAGGTGAATTGGAAGCTATTGACCATGAAATTTCTAATGGAAGATCTATTAGTCGTTCTTAAGGGGGACTCGAGTTTATGTCGGACACAGGTGTCAATTAAAACCATGTCTAGGGCGATGAAGAAGGCAGAGGTGGTATTCTGGCATCCCTGCATCGAAAAGAGGTCGCAAAAGTATACTCTCCTAAGGAGTTACCGAGGCAAATCCAGCAGTTACTGGTTCGATATGAAACGGTTTTCCAAATTCCACAAGCTCTTACCCCACCGCGGGATCACGAATATGCCATCATTTTAAAAGAGGGAGTGGCACCGATCGGCGCCCGGCCATATCGTTATCCACAAATTTAGAAAGATGAGATTGAAAAATTGGTGAGGGAGATGTTAGCAGCAAGGATTATACAGTCGAGCGTGAGCCCATTCTCCAGTCCAGTCCTATTGGTGAAGAAGAAGGACGGCAATTGGCACTTTAGCGTGGATTATCGAGCGTTAAACAAGGAGATTATTTTGGATAAATTCCCTATTCCGGTAATTGAGGAGTTTTTAGACGAGTTACATGGCGCGACTTTATTCTCGAAGATTGATTTGAAGTTGGGGTACCACCAGATTCGAATGAGGTCAGAGGACGTTCCGAAGATGGCTTTTAGGATACATGAAGGCCATTATGAATTTCTCATCATGCCGTTTGGCCTAACTAATGCTCCGACTACTTTTCCGGCATTAATGAATAAGGTATTCAACCCGTACCTACAAAAGTTTGTTTTGGTTTTCTTTGATGATATTCTGGTGTATAGCCGTACCATGGAGGAGCACGTTGAGCATTTGGAGACGGTGTTAGGAGAGTTGCAGCAGCACTGTTTGTATGCCAATATGAAGAAGTGTTTGTTTGCTCAAACATGAATAGAGTATTTGGGGTACGTGGTATCCGCCGATGGAGTGGCAGTTGATCAGACTAAAGTGGCCGCAATCCTGGAATGGTCAGTACGTACGACTTTGACGTAGTTACGGAGATTTTTGGGGCTCACGGGGTATTACTGAAAGTTTGTGAAGGGGTATGGTACCATTGCTTGGCCACTGATGGAGCAGTTAAAGAAAGATAGCTTTCACTGGGGGAGTGAAGCTACCGAGGCTTTTGAGAAATTGAAGGAGGCTATGACAAGTGTACCGGTGATGGCATTGCTGGATTTTACCCAACCCTTTGTGCTTGAGACAGATGCATCGGGAGTAGGGTTGGGAGCTATGCTCATGCAGAATCAGCACCCCATAGCCTATTTTAGTCAAGTGCTAACGGCGCGGGCAAGGCTCAAGTCGGTTTACGAACGAGAACTTATGGCTATAGTGCTTGCCATATAGAAATGGCGCCCGTATTTGTTGGCAAGTAAGTTCATCATGCGCACTGATCAGTGTAGCCTAAAGTACTTGTTGGAGCAACGCATGGTAACAGAGGAGCATCAACGTTTGTTATCGAAGCTCTTGGGATACAAGTTTGAGATTCATTATGCCGGGACTAGAGAACAAAGCAGCTGATGCTCTTTCCCAGCGTATGGAGGGGCCCCAACTTATGGCATTATCGGTCCCCTTGATAGTGGGGTTAGACCTCTAATGCGACAGATTGATGAAGATGAAGGGTTCTAGGCTATTCGTTCAGCGTTATTACGAGGCGAGGCGAATCACCAGGGGTATTCCTTTGACGGACACCGCCTATTATGTTGGGGACGGTTGGTTTTACCCTACACCTCTTCGTACATACCCCAATTACTCGCCGAGTTCCATGGTAACGCCGTTGGCAAACACTACAGAATTTTGAAGACTTATCAACGTTTAGCGGCGGAGTTGTATTGGGTAGGAACAAAAAAATATGTTGAGGAAATGGTAGCTAGATGTGACGTGTGCCAGCGTCATAAATACATGGCCATGGTACCGGGAGGTTTATTGCAGCTGTTGGACTTGCTTGTGAAGGTGTGGGAAGAGGTGACGATGGATTTTATAGAAGGCTTACCTCGGTCAGAGGGGTTTACGGTGATTTTGGTTGTTGTGGACTGATTGAGTAAGTATGCCCCCCTTTATCCCTCTGCGGCATCCCTACACAGCAGTGACGGTAGCAGTTGCATTTTTACGCGAGGTGGTGCGACTCCATGGGGTTCCGAAATTGATTGTAACAGATAGGGACAGGATCTTTTTGAGTAATTTCTAGAAAGAGATGTTCAAGATGCAGGAAACGATTTTAAAAAGGAGCATAGCTTACCACCCTCAAACCGATGGACAAACTGAGGTGGTCAATCGAAGTGTTGGGACGTACCTACGGTGTTTTGTTTCGGACACTCTCAAGTAGTAGGCACGATGGTTGGCATGGGCGGAATATTGGTACAACACTTCCTATCACACGGCAGCAGGGATAACTCCTTTTAAGATCCTTTATGGGTGTGATCCTTCGCACTTGGCGCATTACGGTCATCGAACCACCCCGGTGTCTCAATTTGAGCAATACTTGGAGGAGAGAGATCGTATGTTGGAAGAACTTAAGCAACATTTGGCGCGAGCCCAGTAAATCATGAAGAAGAAAACAAACAGGCAATGGCGGAAAGTTCAGTTTCATGTCGGGGAGAAAGTTTATTTAAAGTTAAGGTCGTATCGGCAGCGATCATTGGCACGACGGAGAAACAAGAAGTTGTCACCTCGGTACTTTAGCCCTTACGAGGTCATTGCACGTATTGGCGCTGTGGCATGCAAGTTAGACTTGCCGCCATCGTCTATGATACACCCGATCTTTCATGTGTCACAATTACGTCGAGCGATTAGTGATCAGGCATCTTCTTCTTCACTGCCTCCGACATTGACAGACAACAATGAGGTTGTAATGGAACCAGCCAAGGTGGAGGGTATACGACAAGGGGCTGCGGGTTCTCGTGAAGTTCTTATTGGGTGGAAGCGTCTGCCCGACTACGAAGCGACGTGGAAACCTGCCGAGGTGATTCGATAGAAGAATCTGGAGTTCCACCTTGAGGACAAGGTGTCTCTTGAGGGGGGAGTAATGTTAGACCGCCGATCATCAAGACTTACGTGAGGCGCAATTATAGGACATGAGGTTAATAATAATAATAATAATAATAATAATAATAATAATAATAATAATATTTGTAATGGGCTGAATTTAATAATAATAGGCTAGGATTATTTCCTAATAAGGGGATTAGGTATATTTATGAGGCATGGAGGGTTCTGAGGAGGGCAGAGAGAATTGAGAGATTAGTTTCGTAGGAGGAGGAGTAGGCATAGAAGACAATCACTTCTGACCTTGAGTGAGCAGTGGTGAGCTTCTTGTATTGGTTGCTGGTGTTTAATATCAATTTGTTATCGAGTTCTTATCATCTTTACTTTGATAAGATCTATAATAATGTTATTTGATGTGGTTAGTTCATACTGAAAAGTATTTGTTGAGGTATCGTTTCGTCCTTGCCTAGCATTGAAAACCAACTATAGTTCTTGTGTCATTGCTCTAATTTTTGTTCTAGTTTTGTTATAAATGTCTTCAAATTTGGACGCGTAGAACCCCAAATCGTTGAAGTCCGAACTTAATGTTCCTAGCCTTGTGATTTTCATTAAATCACTCGTTGCATTGGAGGAGTACGACATGTCGGCTATATTGAGTTGTTTGACATCACGGCGCCAATAAGTGCAAACCAGAGTTTCTGGTATTCTTTGAATGCCCAAATGTTTTATGACGGTGAATATATGATGACATGGAGTGCCATCTGCTTGAAGCATAATGCAACTACACCATAGGTGATGCTGAACAGAAAAATATCGAGCTTTGTGATGAATTTAACCTGATGGATACTTTGATAAAGTGTACCCTCTGAACTCCGGTGTGTATTCAGACGAATTCACCGAGTACCCATTTTGGGCATCTATTTCCTTCGCTATCAAATTGTAGATGTTTCTTGTGACTGTTTTAGCGAAGTACTCATACATATTGTGCAATGGGCATGAAGGAGGAATGACGGGCTGCGTGTGCTTACTAGTAAAATTGTCTTGCATTACGGTGTGCCTAATGTTTCGCATTCCCCAATCTACTTCAGATACAAAATCTCATAGAAGGTGTTTCCTTTCTAAGAATCACCTCATGTAGGAATTCATTGATTCACACTGTTGAGTGGTGCGCATGCCCCAAAGAAGTGACCACGTAGAAACTTATCCGCCCAAAGTTGTTTTTTTTTTTTTGTATATCAATGAAACCTATACATTGTTATGCAATTGGTTATTTTCCACAAGATCTGCCCATCGCTCGTCGAACTCCTCTTCGGTGTAATAATTATACATCAACTTTGAAAATTGAATCTTGAATTCTCCGATTGGAACATTAGTACTTGCATTTGAACTTAAGTGCCATGAACAAAGGCGGTGCACAGAGTTTGGCAATAATTCTTCAATTGCAGCACGCATGGCAAGGCCGCCGTCAGTGATAGCAACTTTGGGAAGGGTTCCTTCCATGCATTCTAGAAACTTTTCTAGAATCCATGTGAACTTTAAGGTTGTTTTGTCAAATAAAAGAGCCACCCCAAAAATAACGGTACGGAAGTGATGATTGACACCGACCAAAATCATGATAGGCTTATTGTACGCATTCGTTCTATACATAGTGTCGAAAGTCAAAACCTCTCCAAAAATTTTGTAATTAGATCGAGAGATACAATTGGACCAAAAAATCGTGTGTAGCTTCTTCGTCAACAATTAACCTACTAAAAAAGTGTCCATCTCTTATAGCCAAACATGTCAGATAACCTAGTACCTCATCGCTATCAGTTTCGGTCTTAGTAGGTCACCTCTCTTCTCCTAACCTATTGTATATATCCTTACGTACGAGTGGCAGTCGATCACGACCACCATACTGTTGGTGACATGTAATCCAACATGCTCATTGTGCGTATCCCAGCACGACGCATCGATTTTGCTTGCACAAGCAAAGAATTCGGGACTTGTTTATGTCCGGAAAGAAATTGAATCTCATAGGGCGAAGCCAATTCATAATTGTGGTATGCATTGAATGATGACGCGAACCACAAACTTTTTCCCGATCTAGCGTTATTTTGAGGAACGCTTTGCACCCCACTCGTGTTATCGCCTTTGGAGCTTTTTGTATGTTCTCTAGCTCCAACCATTGCTGACGACGAAATCCTTCTCTAGAGAAAACCCATCGACGTTGCCATACTACTTTATTGTTATCCTTCCTCACATTGTCAACTCGTATTCTAAAGCCTTTCCACTTTGAATATGTGTGGTAAAATTGTGCCCACATTTTCACGTAAAGAAGTTCTTTACCAACAACATCTTCATATGTGACCAGTCTACATTCATTTCTCCTAATCTAGCCACATTTGTTGCCGCTTCTCGAGCATCCATTGTAGTTTAGACACCCTGAAGCAATTGGTAAGCATTTGAAATGGGTTGACTTTGTGGGTAATTTAAACAACTAAAATAGGCCAGGCCCAGGTTTACTTCTCTTTTTTTTCATCTCAATGACAACATATGGGCATGAATAAGTAGAAGCCATTTTAATGATTTGCATAGATGGAGGAAATATATATTAGAATTGGACCCCATGAGTACATTTTAACATGTATTTCAATTTGAATGACCTCAGTTGTTATTGTATGTTAACAGGAGATTTTTTTTGTCAACACATGTCATTATGCTATTGTTGGAAGTGATATGTATAGTCAATATGTTCACTTATGACATATGGAGAATTGAATAAGGTGATTTTTTTTATATATATAAAACCACACATATTCAACAAATAATATCAACTTAACTGGTCATTGCAAACTCCATTTCATATATAAAGTCCAGCACATAAACGAAGAACATAACATAACCTAAAAAATAAATAAAATAAAATAGGACCCTTGATTTTGACACTGAAAAGACTCATTTAGAAAGCCATGCAAGAAGACTTCCTTAAGATTGTCACCCTAAAATATTGAAGTAGACCTATTTCGACATGAAACCAACGTTTACCGTAACAAGTGATGATATTCTAACCCTAAACATAAGCATTGTTAAAAATAAAATAAAAAACACACAAACACGAGTGTAACCACGATGACTCCGAAACCCTTAACAAAAGTGCGACACAGATCTTTGCCACACAAGATTAGCACCCACAAAAGATCACTTTAGACATCCTAACCAAGGTCAATGATCTTGGTCGGTGACGGGGTTGTGCTTCACTCCTTAGACAATTGTTCTACAAATTTTCCAATATCATGAACAAGTCAAGAGAAAATGTCCATGTACCCTTGCACGTGGATAAAGTATTCTAAAACATGAGCCACCAGCTCATCCATGTGATCACATTTTTCACAACTTGACGTCTGAGAATGGTATTGGCTTCAAGTAAGACATCCCTCCTCATTCAACCACGGCACTTCCTGCGTGTTCCAACCTTTTTCTTCACCCGAACCTTGATCGCGACTATGGAAGAAGATGCCATTGTCGCCTTCACTTTCTCCAATCGAGTTAAAAGTCGGGCAGTGAATGGAGTCAGCTCCCCTAACTCAGTTGTTGGACTCTTTCTGAGCTTCAGAAAATTAGGCGAGGCTATGAAGTTTTTCATATTTTTTTAGGTGTAAATAGTCGGCGAATTGGAGGCAGAGTGTAACTTAAGTTTTAAGATTTTGTTTGTAAGACATTCTTCTTCATGGGTTTTATAGCCCATATTAATGTCCTATTCGTAAATGACTCTTATTACACCAGTTGATTAGTATTATACTTAACTGTTTTTAAAAAAATCACCCTTTAACACCTTAATGACCGAAATATTATGAAAACTTACATTGCTAATTAATGTACTAATGTTACTTTTATGTAACATTGGTGATACCCTTAGTTACAATGAATTAAAAATTATTGAATCCATTATGTAACTAATCTAATATAATCTATCCCCCATTCCATATCCTTACACTATTACTTATTTCACCATATCACATCCAATCAAGCAATCACGTAACATCAAGTAATGTATTATCCCAACACTATTACTTATTTCACCATATCACATCCAATCAAGCAATCACGTAACATCAAGTAATGTATTAAAAAATTAGTAACGTAATAGTTGGAAAAAGCCATTTCAGTAAAGGTATGGTACATACTAGATAGTAAGCCATTACGCCTCGAGCCTCACACCTGTTAGAGTTCCGAGTACTTCATCTATAGTGACGTTATATTTAGTTTAATGAGTGTTATATAACATTTAAGAAAACTTTGCCATTTCAGCAAAGAAAAAAAAAAGAAAATAAAAACATAAAGTTTGCCATGTCCGATTTCAAAGAAGCTCTGAATGAATGAAGAACAATATTGTCAAGACACCACTTTTTTGGTATGTAATAAAATTGTGCTTACGTAAATAAACATATTTGAATCCATATGTTAATGAAGCATGTCACTCTAAATTTAGTTAGTAAGTAAAGGATTCAGAACCTTATCAATTTCCTATTGTGACAGCACAATAAACTTCTCATTATTTTGTCACCTATGAAGTGTAATTGACCAATGAATATTGTTGTTGATGAGGTAGATATATGAACACGATCAATATATATATGAACACGATCAATATATACTCGCAGATAATGAATGACTCCGCCAGCGACGACCAATATTGCGAACTTGGAATTGTTGCTAATAATATAGCAATTATAAACATAGAAGTTGGAAAAAAAAAAAAAACAAGGCTAAATTGCTTTTGCCTTGCAAAAGGAGATACATGTGCTTATATATGTCCGAGTTGATATATTTTTTTTTAATACGCATTAAATGTAACTAACCAATCGGCATCAGAATATACAACCATTAACAAAATTAAATTCATCACTTATTATCAATATCGATCGGCAAAGTTATTTATGCCTTTTAATTTAAAGTTAGTTTTGCTTTGCAAGTAGATACAAGCTATGTGACGAAGACAATGGTTGTATTGATATTTTTTTTAACATTCATTGCTAGTAGATACAAGCTATGTGACACAAAGACTAGTTGTTTTGATTTTTTTTTTCCACATTCATTGCTGAGAAGACAACTCTTTTGTACAGTCCTCAAACTTACAATGAAGACTCACTGTATTAAGTCACAATCTTCTTAAGATGTCGTTGCACTGTATTGAAATGAAAGACTATTTTCCCATAAAGCCGTAAATCGTGGCATTATGCTTGCTTATAAAGTATTACTAGGTGTTACCTACTAGTTTGCTTTTCTCAGCTACTTGTCCTGTCAAATTAGTATAGCATGACACATGCTTATACCAAAACCCCCCTGTTAAACATACATTTATTCCATCCAACAAATATTTGAAGTGTAGGATTAGCGGGAACCTTATGACAATTGTTCTATGTGTTGGTTACAACTCAATTCCATATATATATATATATATATTTTAGTTGCAATTGGTTATTTCAGTGTTCCATAAACCGGTATACGTCTTTGGACTTCAGGTCACCGATTAGTGTAAGCATGGTGTTGTAGTCTGCATACCATGCCAAAGAGCTGACTCTAGATGCTTCTTGAAGTTCAACAATTTTATCATTCAGACGGATGATTTCTTTGCAGACCCATAACATCAATATCTTTTTGCTTACATTCTTGCTCAAGCTTCTTACACTCCATTGAGAGGTTGAGAATTTCATGGTCTTTTTCGTCAAGCCCGTGCTGCGAAGAGTTGACATATTGTAAAGCGTTTGCTGGGAAAACTCTCAAAGGGTGCCTGACTAATCGTACGACTCAGCTGGTGAGGAAGTGCAGCTACCACGAGTTGTTTCAAACAGTCTGTTGTTGGGGCTGCGGGATGGTATCAACGACATGCTCATTGTATCAAAATGGGAATGTATGCAGCAAAAGTATTTGAAATGTTTTGTAGCCTGCTTCAAGTTAGTCCTACTTATATAATATGTGAGCCACGTGCTTATACTCTAATACTTCTCCAATAAGCTTTGTCATGGTCGCACGTGGGACGGTAGTGTGAGGGAGCAAATATTGCTGACCCCTTATTTAGTGAAAGTATGTTAACAAAACTTCCAACTGTACGCTTGTTGGTTAAAAATTATTATTCGACATTTAGGCCTTAAAATAAAATCAACTGTAGTGTTTTGGCTAACGAGAGGTTGTGGACAATATGCGTAATAGAGGTGAGAAAATAATATGAAACTTAACAATTAGGTTAGCGAGAGATTTTAGTGTCGATTAACACTATTTTTTAAAAAATTGAACAAAATTGTTCACTAATCAAGTGCTAATGGACATTAACATGATAGCGAGTGTACTGTTGTGGACGATATGCGTAAACGAGGCGTGAAATAATATTAAATATAGCATTTAGACATAGCGAGAGATTTTTGTGATACCCTAATATTTTTACACGCTTCTTTGGAATAAATTAGGAAGAAATTATCTCTATTATTCAAATTCAAGTAGATTATCTAGATAATTATTAGAAGATTTTATTATTTTTAGAGAGATGTTTTTATTAATTAAAAAAAATAGAACTAGTTGGGATAATCACCAAAAAATAGGGAGGTGGAGATAATTGAGGAGATATTTAGGAAATAAATACTCCCCTAATAAACACATATTATATGAGATTTATGGGGAATTAAATATATTATATTTCTTAAAAGAAAACTAAAAAAAATATCGAAACTACGAATTTCCTTTTTAAAACATATATAACTATATATATATATATTATTCAAATTTATTCCAATTCGTAAAGGTTTCAAACTATATATATATATATATATAATATAATATCTATACATGTATAAAGTTCGCTTTTGATTGTATGTGAAAATTGATTGCTTTATTTATATATATATATATATATATATATATAGTATTGTAAATTAAATAAAAATAGAGAGAATAGCCAATTATGATTACGGTTTAGGACTATATATATATAAATATATTTCATTTTTCTCTTCTGCTTATTTCTTCCACGCGCCCCAAAAAAAAATCGAAACCCTATAGAGAAAAGAGAGAAGAGAAGAAGATAGGAGAAAGGGAAGAAGGTAGAGGTTGATTTTTTTTCTAAGAGATTTTCGTCAAGAAATTCTAAAATTAAGGTAAGACAAAGTCCTTTTACGGTTTATAATTTTAGTGTTCAAATTAGTACTAATTCAGAGATGTTTCGTGTAGAAACGAACGTCAAAAGTGGGATTTTAAAGAGTTTTTGAGACACGAAGGTAATCTCTATATCTAAACCTTAGAATATGATTATATTATAATATATCAATGCTTAGGCTCTGGTTTGATCGATCAGTGTCCTCGAATCAGTACTAGAACGCCCGTTCTATGCACCCGATTAGGAAGTTTAAGATTTAGAAACATGGCTAAATTCCTCGCGTTATTTAATGTAACAAATGAATTTATTCGTGTCTGAAAAATTTTATGTAAGTTCATATATGTGTCTAAAATACATGTATAAAATTTCAGAACATTGGATAAGTAAGTAATTTTTGAAAATCTGGAACCGTGAGTCACCGAAATAATTTTTGGACTATTCTGGGCAGATCTATACTTTATAGGGAGAATCAAGCACTGAACAAAAGAAAAATTGTAAAAAATTCAATGTTGAGTAACTTCACAGTTTAGAGTTTTTGCAAATACAATCATTTAGATAGTCAAACGGACGGTCTAAGTATAAGTCCGAATTATACTTTGTGAAAAGACCCTAATATAGATACATTTTTTGTAAAAACTCAAAGTAGGAAAGTTTTATATTTTTGAAAAATATTATAGGTCTTTTAGAGAATTTTTCCAGAAAACGCTTATTTTCTTAAATAAATTAAAATTACTATTCTGCCCTAATATTTAGTATCGCTTTTAAGAAGGATATAAATCGATTTTTGATATGGTCCAGAAGCAAAAGTTGCTTAATTTTACATGTATTAATAACCTGAACATTTTAGTATGATTTTATTGGTGGTTATTTTCGTCGTAAGTTTTATTTTCTGGGTCAAAAATATAATTTTTGTAATGTATAGTGTAAAATTATAAATTTTCATAATTATGTAGTTTAGAGGAACCCGGGCCTTAATAGGATTTGATAAGTTAGATTGGTATAGATTCTTATGCAAGTTATAAATTTTAGGTTTCCGACGACGCCGAGAACGAGATTAGACTTAAGTTATTTTCTAGTCTTCATAGGAAAAAGAAGCTAGGTGAGTTCAACCTCACTACAGTACGAATTAGTTTCAAAGAAAATTAGAAGTTATGCCATGTCATGAAGTATATGATTGTGTTGTTTGCTTTGAATTGAATGTTTTACATGTGTCAATTTATTATGTGATGTTTTTAAGAAATAGAATAATAAGAAAGAAGAAGTTTTTCATGATATTTTATTTATGAAAAGAATGAATGAATGTTGTTCTTTATGCAAATCGTGTTATTTATTTTTGTTGTCACGCTGCATGACACTTAAATAATAAAGTGAGACCTAATTTAATATGCCCTGTCGTACCACCCCTCTTAATGACGTTTTTACTCAACCGATTTATCTTTAGTCGATAAATGACGATATGGGTACGACTGACGGCACTCATATGCCCCGAGCCACCTAGAGGCAACGACGGGTGAGTATAGCCAGCTAAGAAAGAAAGAAAGAAAGGACCGTGGTCGTCGGGAATATGCGCACTCCCGTCGTCCATTGGTCGCGCGTGCACCTTGGTACGTACACATAGAGGGATCCCATAGAAAGAATAAGAATGAGATTGAGAACTAGAAAGTTAGAATGAAAGAAAGAATAATTGAGCCTAAATAGTCATGCATTACATAACTTATTTTGTGGGAAAATTGTTTTAATTCACTGGGCTTTTAGCTCACCAAAAAGTTTTTCGTTCGTACTGTAAGGTAAGAAACCTATGGCATGAAAATACGATGGTTTGTGCGGTGGCAGTGTCGAAGATGCGAGGCGAGGGGAACTGGCTAGCCACTTCAATGTTTCGGCAAAGATTTAAAGACTGTGATTTAAGGATTTATTTATCGTTTTATTTCTATCATGATTATTATTTTCTTATTTGAATAGGCCAATGAAGGAGGCCAAACTATTTTAAGGAGATTTTAAGTTGACATAATAATATGTTGATGATGTTTGGATTTACTATTATATTATTTTGAAAGAAAGAAAAAATAGCTGGCAATATTTATGAGTAAATTCTAAAAGTATTTTAAACAAAATTTTATTGAGAAATTTTAGAAAATGATTTAAGAAAGTAGTACATAACGACTTAAAAAAGTTGGGTCATCACAATTTTAATGTCGATTAACATTATTTTTTAACAAAATTAACAAAATTATTCACTAATCAAGTGCTAATGGACATTAACATGATACCGAGTGTATCGTTGTGGACGATATGCGTAAATGAGGCGTGAAAATAATATTAAATATAGCATTTAGACATAGCGAGAGATTTTAGTGTCGATTACCACAATTTTTTAAAAAATTTAACAAAATTGATCAATAATCAAGTGCTAATGGACATTAACATGGTACCGAGTGTATCGTTTTGGACGATATGTGTAAACGATGTGTGAAAATAATATGAAATTTAACATTTAGACATAGCGAGGGATTTTAGTGTCGATTAATACGTTGCTAATGGAGAGTTCCATGATGGCGGTATTGCTGCGGGCAATATGGAAAATTAAGGCCAAATAATGTTGTGCACAATAATGTTTTGCAAAATTTGTCATTAACACTATGCTAATGGACATTACTTAAGAACAAGCAGTTATATAGTTTTTTTATTGAATCCTATGAACACTAAATCGTACTAGGCCTGTTACTAGGTAACTATTACTAGACTATTCTTATCTCTGATTACTTGTGGATGTGGTAATATCAATGAGAAACCATTGCTAACCTAAACCTAAAGCTTAGTGTGGTACTAAACACACTATTATAGGATCATAACCCTCGGTATGTTCCAAATTTTGTTCGGCAAGATATCTTTTTGACATGTCAAATTCAAGTGGATTTTCCCTACACCCATCTATACAACCAATACTGTCTATTTAAGTCCCCTAGAAATGAGAGTAACACAGCTAATGTTTGATATCTTTGCACAACCATTTTCAAAGTATTGCGGTATTTGAAGTAAGCTTGAGAGCAACCCCTGTTTACAGTAGATCATGGAGAGTACAAATTCACCTGCTAAGACCCCAGCATCCCTTCATCTATTGCTCTAGTTATTGCCCCTAAACCTCTTACCACGATTCCTTGCCCCAAATGTGTGAGGCTACAAACCCAATTAGACGACCTGAAGCAGATATTGGCACGAGCTACCGACATAATCCGAAATAGTTGCATCGTAGCCAACGCACTGAAGATCACAATGGCTGATGTGGAGTTCGTTGTCGAGGCGAAGTTGGTTGAGTGCATGGAGTTGGAGGAAGATCTTAAGGAGTTGTCATATGACCTCGCTATTGTGGCCTTTGATTAAATGTTTAAGTAATAGTACTTTCTAAGTATTTGCAAATTCAATTTCGATAATTATGTGCTTAGTACTGGTAGTTAGTAGTCAGATGCAAATAGTGAACTAAGTTTGTCTTATTTGTTATGTCATGTTAAAACTGTAGTTTATATTATTGCAAATTCAGACGTTGTTATGTTATCAATCAATTACCATAATGGTAGATGTATGCTTCTTAAAAATCTGTTTTGAGCACCACACAATTACTAGACATAGCAATAAAAGCAAACAAATGGGCCAGAAAAACGGTTTTAGGTTGCAGATAGAATACTAATTGCCACACATGTAACAATAATCAAAATGTTTAACTCTACACGTAAACAAGAACAGTGTTTTCCCCTATACCTATATCACCAATGTTATCATCCTAGACACAATTTAACTTACTGGTTTTTGGGGGCCCGAGGAATAAGACAGGGGAGTGACATTGATTTGGACACATTACATATCAATTCAAATTTGAAACTTACCAATATTCAAAGCAATTCCACTATAAATAGGATATTCCAGAAGTCTAAATGCATATCCAACACTCCAAAACCTTATTTTCAAAAATACTTTATCAATGTCATGCGTAATAACCATGTCTGCCTCGGCTAATTCCTCTAGTGCCTTGAAAGAGTTGACTGTTGTCAATAGGCCCTATGGTGTATGTGGGATGTTGATGAGAGCACGCATAAGTTGGTCACAAACAAATCCTGGACGTGTATATTACAAGTGTGTCGATGCTGGAGGTTGAATGCATTTTTATTGATGGTGGGATGAATATCTTCCGTCCAACTCCGGCAATAGAAGCGTGGAAGAATTTCAAGCTACGCCTATGACTATTGATGAATTAGAGCTACGTATGCAAATGATGGAAAGGATGAGAACGAGAACAAGAGGATGGATTAAAATAATCAAGATTGTATTCGTGGTATTTATGTTATTGTTAGTTTACATAATTCTAAATGTTTAAACTTGCATACTTTTGTTGTGATAGGTTTTAAGGTGGTAGGGAAATGCGTATAGTTGCTAAGTTTCCGTGTTTGTATTATGAGGGATTAAATGCATTCAAGCTGTTATTTTAACACATAAGTACCCAAAAACACATTTATGTGGCTATTTTATACCTCAGTTGTTCATAGGGTTGCCATGAATTCATCACTTTTTATTTTTTTTTTCCCAACAACAGTAATTCATCTCGTAACAACTTATCAACCATATTCAATAAAGAAGACTAAATGTATGGGGTGATATACATGTATAAACAATAGAATAAGTTAGAGTACATAGAAATATGAGTACATAATGTGTTATCGTGTTACTCATAGGTGTGCATGCACCTAAACATAAAAAAACGTTCTTCAACTAATTAACATTAGTTATGTCACCCAAACTTTGTAACAATAGAATTGTATACGTTATAATTAAGTCTATGACTTTGAATTACATGGCCCCACGATTCTACTGTGGACCTTTAATTTATTTTTTCTGCGGGAACCGTGCCCAGATTTTAGCTCGCCTCTTCTTGCTATAAAGTATATATGGAATGACACTATGCAGAGGATTGATCACTTTTCGAACATGTAAAGTGGGATTAATATCATTATTGTTGTTGGGTTGATCTAACACATTTAAGCCTCCCTTGAGCCTCCTATAACATCACCAGAGAGTTTGTTGAAGACAAAGCATACAATTTCTAAGCCAAGCTTTAATCTCTCGCCGACCGGATCAAACTGCAACCCAAGGGTGACACAGTGATAAGTACTTGCAGTCGTAAACTAGAGATAAAATGCAAAAACTAAAAATATCAAATATAACAACTATATCTTAACGACCTACATAATGAAAGAGTTCATGAGGGTAGCCTCTATGTATTTCACGACGTAAACACCACAATCAAATTGGTTGTTCTGTAACGGAATGATCGTGGCAATAATGAAGGAGAACTCATCAAATTATGGACGTGTGCTGCCAATGTTACGGGGATCTAATTAGAACTCTTGTTTCAGCAACCTTGACTGCAATTTAAATGATTCAAGTTAGTTACAAATAACCCTATAAATTAGTGATAATAAATGTTGTACATGTTCAAAGTCGGATGACATACCACATAAGTTAAGAGACTCATGTGTCGCAGGTTTGTAACGCCATTAGGTAGAGAGTCCCATACATAGCATGTTCGTTCAATGCAATTGAACTCTGCCATTAGCCAGTGTCCTTTGTCCAGGTCCAATATAAGTACAATAACCTGTTACATGCACGGGTCATTAGTCATTACTAGAAACGAAAAATATAAAGAAGAATCTTTAATCCGTTACTTATTTGAACATAGTGTGGAGATGCATTTACCTTATCGCAATTGTGGAGAGGTACACGGCATCTTGCTGAGTTGACTTTGGAGGCTCTATGATGTTCTAGTCCTTCTACAATATAGGAAAATAACTGTAAATACTGAAACTAATATAACAAAATAGAGAATAGGAGAACACAAAAATAGAAATATTACCATATTTCCACCCTCACTGCCCGTACCTTTCTAAATGGCATTGCAACACGACAACATCGATGTCCTTGTGCAGATTTCAAACACACAAACCCTCTCAACATCATTGCATATGCGCACATCAACTAGACAATAAAATTACTCTTAAGTCGAGATAATAAAATGTGAAGACCACAACAAGCTAGACAATACCAAAAACAATGAAGAATAATTGTAACCCTGGGCCCCGGGATTATCCTTCTACGGTACTTTTCCGATAAGTTAGTTAGACGTCTTTGTAATTAACGATCCGTCAATAATTAAATTATATTTCGTTTTACGACTAGAATTGACTACCAGCATTGTATTATCCAATTTATAATTGGAATACTTGTGTTTGAATTCTCTGTGGCCGTTAAATTTGAAATTAACTCTTTATAGCGCAAAATCGCACTGTGAGTCCCCAAACTCTTAAGAAATTACAAAATTAGCCCAATTTAAAAAATGATCCTTTTTGGGTTGTAATCTGTTTTTAGGGTTACAATATGACTTATAATCATATAATTAAACTTAGTTTCAAATTTCAAACCATTTCAAGTTAAAACGAAGCCGAAAAGGCTTAAACTCAAAAACTCGGGTTAAACCGTGTAAGCACGGTTAAAGAAGGGAACGAGCTCGGAACGACCACTACTAATTTAATATTTAACTTCTAAATAGTATTTTAGAAGTTTCTAGTGACATGGGTAAGTCTCGTTAAGTCTTGGGTTGAACGGAATTCGAATTAGGTTAAAACCCCGACCGATGGCTTGAAAAAGGGACGTTTAGGTCTCTTTGTATAAAACAGGCCTTGAGAATGGTTCCCGACCCCTCGGGCCAGCCCATTACCGCCTCTAAATAACCATTAGTGAGCTTGGAGGGTTAAGAAATAATTCTTGACCCAAAATTAAAGTTAAAACCATGGGCTCAAGTGTGTGAAGTTAGTTGAGTGTTGTAATGGACTTAGTAGAATAAGTGATAAGCCAATGAAATAAATCCAAGGATTTTTTCATTAGTGGCACGTTTAAACCAACCAATCAGAGTATGGACTGTCATGGGCACCATTTTTGAAGAGAGAGAAGGGAAAATAAAAAGTTTTAGCCTTATTACTCTTGTTAAATCCTAACCATTGGTTTTGAATCCCTTAACCACCAAGTTTGAATCAAGGGCCAAGATTAACTTGAATCAGTAATTAAATTATGTTATTGGAAATTAATATATGGAGAATATGAGTAAATGATATTCGGCCATTGAGGAGAAGAGAGAGAGAAGAAAAAACTCATTAAGTTGCTAGGATGAGTCATGGGACTTAACAATTTGTTTTAAATGATGATTAAAAATAATTGGGAGAGAGAGAGAGAGAGAGAGAGAGAGAGAGAGATAATCGGCCAAGGAGAGAGAGAAACACAAGTGAAATTTCCTCTAAAACTCTCTCGAGTATAAATAGTTTTTGGACCTTTAGGCTTCCGTTTTGCTTTTCCATTTCCAAAGACTTAAGAGAAAAATTGTGGGGAAGAGAAAAAGAAAAGAAAAGAGAAAGCTTTGAATGAGAAAAAGAAAAGAAAAGAAATAAAAGATTTGAGATAGAGAGTGAGAGAGTGGCCAAGCAAGGAGAGAAAGAAGAAGAAGCAAAGAGAAAGGCTTCAAAACCCTAGTGTTCACAAGGTAAAAACCGTGTCCTTGGCTAGCTTTCTTTCCACATTTTGTACTCCAAAAACCTAACCACAACCTTCTTAATATTATGCTCTAAGAGGTTAAAGAACCACACAAGGTGGTTTGGCACAAACCTAGGTGGCTATTCGGCCAAGAAGGAGACACACCAAAGGGACGCTCAAAAAATCCAAGAGCTAGGTATATCTCTAACCCTTGAGCGATGTGAGGTTCTTTTTTATATTTCCTTAAGCCTTCTTAGGTTAACCATGAATGTATATAGGTTTTTGAGTTGTATTTGTTGCATGGCCTCTATATGGTTAAGATTTGTTGAACACAAGTTTAAGGAAGCTAGATCGGCTAGCTTCTGGATATTTCAACTTGTGTTCGGTTTATTTAGTTTGCTTAGTTGCATGTCAAGGGTTTGGATTCGTTGTGGCCGTGACCCTTCACTTTTTGGTTTTTTTCTTTGATTGCTTGCATAGCTTCCTAGATGTGTTTAAAATGTAAAAATATTTTCAAAATCACTATGCACATAACGGTTTCCAACGAACCGAAGTATAACCGTTCAAAAGATAAAAATTGGTAATTTTGTTCTTAATATCTGAGTCCAAACTTGTGCAATTATCATGGTTTGTTTGATTCATTATTTGATTGTTTAGTTACTGTTTTTAAATACCTTTTGTGTTAGAAATCAAATGATAACTGAAAAGGCACGATGAAGCGAGTGTCTCAGTTAAAACCCATGAAAACAGTTCGAACGCGTTTAGCTTGAGAATCGTTTCGCTTGAGATTCAAGCTTTGATGAAAGGTTACAAAAAAGGAGTGAAAAATCTCCTTAGAACATAGAAGCAACTTATCTTATTGTTAATAATGAGATTTGAAAAAAGTTAAAAATAACGTTTAACCAAAAACAACGGTTTCGCGAGAGATCGCGAAACTAGTTTAAAAACCGCCATGTTTTTACAAGATAGAAATTGTGCACCTTTTTCTATTCCTAAAAAAAGTTTTGAAATCAAACATATATGCCCATTCAAGCGACAAGCCTGCTGCCCTTAAACATTTTTAAGAGCAATGAAAAGAACAAGTTAAAATTAAAGGCTCAAAATGACGTTTTCATAATTTAGCCGAAATCAAGGGTTCAATGAAATCTCAAACTAATATAAAACGGGTGTTGAGACTTAAATGGGCTTATTCCAGCCCAAACATAGTGAGATGATAACCATAGTTGTTCAAATTGAATTAAACGGGCTTTTACAAATGAAGCGAGACTCGGTTTCCTTGAAACCAAGCATTCTCTTAAGAAACGACTATATTGCATTGAACCACTATACCGAGCCCAAGAATATTTTGTAAAAATGTATCCTAGTTGAAAAAGGATTTCATGAACACATTTTAAATAATAAAAAGCTTATTAACTAAGCTTATTGTTCAAAAGTATTTGCGAAAACGTTAAAACGGGCAAACTTCCCGTCTTAAAGAGGTTTAAAATACCAAGGCCATTGTGGGCCTCCCATTAATCTTTGAAGCCCAAAACTTATTGGCCAAACAGTTTTGAAACTGTGAAGGCCATTTTGGGCCTTTATTTTGTTGAAAGCCCAAACCATTAGTGGGCCTAATAGTTAGGAAGCTGTGAAGGCCATTTTGGGCCTTGTTCTAGCCCGAAGCCGAAATTACCTGCTTGAGCCTCGAAAGTGGCTAAGGCCCATATGTCTTAAAGCCAAATGTGTAAGAAGGCCTTGAACCTAATAGTGGGCTACTTAAAATGGCCAAGTCAAAGTAAGTCATTAGAAAGCCCATCGAGTTAAATTAGATTTCCCTAAGCTCAAACAAACTTTGAATAGTCCGAAGATTTCAAACGACGAGAGACCGTTTAGGAAAGTTTAAGATGAAAACCGGAGCACTT
The DNA here is from genome assembly GCA_018132145.1 of Boehmeria nivea var. tenacissima. Classification (NCBI taxonomy): domain Eukaryota; kingdom Viridiplantae; phylum Streptophyta; class Magnoliopsida; order Rosales; family Urticaceae; genus Boehmeria; species Boehmeria nivea. Next base: position 2,104,148 of record CM030885.1, on the reverse strand, counting down.
AGGAATTAATTCTTAACAGTTCCCTCTTGTCTTTACGAGACGAACAAACTAACGAGACCATGTCTTCTATTCAAGGACAAGGAGACAAGAAGGTGGTCGGAGCTCGGAACAAGTTCCTAAAAAGACCTAAGAACCGTCGTAATGCCTACAACGGTAAGTGGTGATGCACCTACGGCAACGAGTATATGTGTGAATTGTTTTCTAGGGTTGTATTAGTAATTTATGCTTAAATATTGTGTAACTGCTATATCTTTGAGCTGTGAAGTATATAAACTGTAATAGCCAAAGGAGAACCCTAGCATAACTAAAGCTCGAATAAAACGTTTGTAATTAAATACAATCTAATCTTTAGATTAGATTTTCATAAGCCTCAATAAGAGAAAATAAGCTGTAATAAAACTCATTAGTACGAGTTCGCTCGTACTTGATCTCCATCGAGTTTATAATTCAAGTGTGAAAAGAAGTTTGGCTTTAAGCCGAACTTATAATTAAAAGATTAACAGCTTAATGACAATGGAAAGCGGCTTCAAGCCGCTAGTAATAACTAAGACTGTGGATGCCTAGGTAGAGGCTGAATCATTAATTACTAAAGAATGAGTAATTCTTTAACAATCGTGAAAAGAATTAGACATCGATCCCTGAGGTCAATAAAACATGATACTAACGGCACAACTGGGTCCTGACCCGTGCGCTGTTCCTTGCGGACTATGTCCGTCAGAATAATCTTATAGGAAAACCTACCCAACTTATTGTATGTTTGCTGTGAACCCCTCGAACGACTAAATCAAGGGTCTTGTACCCAAACGAAAGAGGCCAAAGTGTGGGATTCGTGAGTAGTCCATTAATGTGATATCCTCAAAGATAAATAATTCTAAATGAAATCCAAGGCCTCTCGCAATGTTCTATTTTCTTAACGACCTAACAAGGGGATAAATAACGAAAAAACCCTAGTCTGCTGTGTGATCAAATAAGTGGGTTCAAATATACTTGTCATTCCAGCCTGCTGTGTGAGCGGGCAAGGAAATGGTTATCAGATCTAGAGTCCAGATTCCTCGACAACGAGATGGGAGAGCAAGAATCTGAAACAAGCCTCAATCCTCCGACAGAAGTCAATAAGAGGTAATCGAATACAATCTAAACATTGAAACAAATAAAAGTCGATGGTATCGCCTGGCTCCACATGAAGAAAGAGCCCTACTCCCAGAGGGTGAGCTTATTCCTCGCACAAAGCCGACCAGTTGAATATGAGACGTAGTCCGAGTGACTGCCGGGAGATAGGCCGTCTCCCCACCTACGCGCTAGAGAAATCGCAGTGACCATCAGTGGATCCCAAACTTGAAGAAAGTGTCGAGCTCGAATAAACGATTAATTACTGTGTGAAGCCATTAAGTTTGGAGTGAGTCTGACAAATCCTCCAGAAGGACTATAAATAAGCGTGGTAGGTCCATAACCGATCACGAGGTCTTGTAGATACGAGGAGCAGTGCTGTGTGCAAGAGACTCGCCAGTAAGGCCGAGCTGCCTCCTTAGAGCAAGGTGAACCAGGGGTATTACGCGGGAATGCATAGTACAATGAGATCGAGCTACCTCGCATAGGAAGCTCGGGTGTGTGAACCGAGTATGAAGTACTTGGTTGTGAAAAAGTAAGAATTGAGTATCATGGGAAAACAAAGGGGTAATAGATATTACGTTTGCTGCGTAAAGAGTGTTAGTTGGTATGGGACGGCTAACCCCTCTGTGTGTATGTTGTAATCTGTGAATTTATTATGCAAATCATTTAGCGTAGACTAGTTCGCCCTTACTGAGTTTATCAACTCATAGATTTCTCGGTGTTGTAGGTAAGAAGCCAATGAAGACTGACGAATAGAAGCTAGCGGAGATGGTGTATATGGCAAACATTGAAGATGAATACCCGTGGCAATTTATTCCGTACATTTGTTATAGTATAAACAATCAATGTTTTGATACCGGGATGAGATCCCGAGAGCTTTCAGACTTGGCTATGTAATAGTATGATGGTAATAGACTCCATGTGAGTCATATCCTATTTTGAGACCGGGACATGATCCCGAGGACTCTTAAAAGTATAAGTATGTAATATTATGATAGCAACTATGCTCCAACAATCTTATTATGTTATAAGTATTACCTATGAAAAATACTTCTGCATTATTAAAAAAAATTTACAGAGAATTTTCGCTTTCAAAATTTTAAAAGAGTTTACGAGAGTAGGAAAAGGAGTTTGTACTCTCCTGTCGCAGCAACGAACGAGCCGGTGGGTCGTGGCAATAATCATCCTCAAACAATATAAATAGGAAAGAACCAATTGTTGTTTACTTGGAAATCGACTTTTTTGTTTGGAATTAACCCACTAAAGTAGTATCGGGCAACTTAAAAATTGCTAATCTGAAATAAAATTTCCCTGCAAGATACACATGTTACATAATACGACATCAATAAATATATTCTAAAGCTCCCAACATAACACTTAAATGTACATTATGCTAACAATGACTGATTTTAGACCTTACACTTACGTCATAGATAAATTATTATAAAATACGCTGCTAGACAAAAGTCTGTGATGTCCATCGTACAACTCGATTTGAATAGCCCAATAACCTTAATACCGCTAAGAAGATATTCTTCGAAAACTATACCTATATTGTTGTAGGTGTTCTTCACATTTACTCTTCTAGAATGGTATTCACTTAATCCTTCACGATCAAAACCGTTTTCCGTACATGACAACTTGTGGTTTCCCTGACCTTCGGCAAGTGTCGCCACGTCAATTTGTCTGCCCTTTTCAGTAGAGTCACCCTCACACATGCATTATAATTACTCCCAAATCTACTCCTAGTAGTAGCTGATAGTTTCTCACTTATTCGGCTAACCTCGCTCCTCAACTCCTCGCCTGTTTAGTAAGATGCTCAATCATTTGGTTTGCTTCGTTACAACTCACTTTGTTGTTCATCTCGGTAGCCTCACCGATGTTCAAATGTCTATTACCCTACTACAAATATAGTGACCAAATTATTTTTTATCCAAACAATTGAAGCACAGACTTTAAAGGTCTCAAAGTAATGTATAAAACCTAATTGTACCTTAACTTTATCATATCCACCGTTGTTTTCTATCTATTTTAGAATGGATTTGGTCTCCTCCTCAGACCACCTTGTCGAGCAGAGCGACTTGTCAACGAACATATCAGAAGATTCGACTTCATTAAGATAATACAGCTGCATTTCATAATTATCGATGAGAGTTACGAATTTAGGATTCCTTAAAAACAAATTATTGCGCCTTAATTTTTTTTAAACAAAAAACAATACCTGGAAAAAAAAAATAAATACAACTGCACAAATACTGCAACCTCTATTCCTTGAACCATCGAATGCTGGTAACAAGAAATCGCCACAATGTCGAAGCCCAATTTGTTCGACTGACATTACTTACACAATAAACCCCCTTAAGATTTTGTTCGACATTCCTAATGACATATATCGAGGTTGTCGGCATCAACAATCTTCCAACAATAAATAATGTGAAATTGCGAACAAATTCATCGGCTTAAGTTTTTCTCTCCAAGGTCGACTGCAACTTATTAGGCGATATTCTACTAGAATTGTGACCACTATTAACTATTTCTTCACAATCAGCCACTGGTATTTCTTCGCCACTGTCAACTAGCCCTATGATCTTACCAAATACATAACTGGTCAACACTATCTTACCCTGTCCAATATCAATCGTTGTATCAGCAGGGTCAAACCTATCAACCATCAAAAATATCAAATCTCTCCTTAAGTTGCATTTTTTCATACCCAACAAACTTTCAAAACCCATCTTACTAACTAAATCATTCATGTCCTCATCCAAGCGCTTCAATACTGAATAAACTTTCCTTGGTGAGCATCTTGTGCATATTGACTTTTTAGATTTTGCCTCTCTATTCCCATCATATTCTGTTTCCCTAGACAACCACAAAAAATTAAAATTTTATTGGTTTCAACAATTTGTTCCTACTAAACATTATCAACAACTAACTATACAATTCAAATAACGCCAAGAGCATAAAATGCACAAACATTTATAAAACATAAATCATTTTTCATTCACATTACATATCTACTTTACTCAAACAACGATTAGTTTATTTTTTTGAAGATACTAACAACGCTTTGCTCATATTGGTATTTGCCAAATTCTTCTTCCCTTACGAATTTTTCTTCCGCCGTAGCATTGTCCCTGATGCTTCCTTCTAGTTGTAAATTTCTTCTGTCGTTAGATGAAGAGGCCCCAATATGCAATCTTTAATTTTTCCTTGACCTAATAGCTTTATTTACTGTTAGGGTTTGGTCAAAAAAATAGTCCCTTTTCTTTGTTATTTAATATTCAACCTATTGGGCCTATTTTTATTTTAGTTTTTTTCAACCGGTTGCCCAAACATTCTTACTTACAATGATAATATTTACCCCTACTCTATTATATTTTCCTCTTAGCTGTTCGATTTATTTAGTAGTACAAAATAATTTAATCGAACGACTATCAATCGCTTGACTGACTGGTTAGTCCTTTTGAAATTGCCTGACCACAGCCAAGCCCATATAATTATAATAAGTAAATGTTTTGAATTGTTCAAGGCATCATTAAAAACGTGGAGAAGTTACTCCCGAATTTGGTTATCAAATTATATATATGTTTAAATCCTGTAATGCACGTGGAAAAGTTTTCGGCTTCACTGTCGAATTTAGTTTTATATATATATATATATTGAATTCTATACTCCTTACAATATAAAAAGAAGAACAACATTTACTGTTCCGTTTGGACAATTTGAATGGAATATTATTAGTTTTACAAATAAAGACCCATTATTACAACATGTTAGCAGGATTCAAAAAGACACCTGTTAAAAAATACTCTTATAGAAAAAAGATTAGATAGAAAATTAAATTATAGATTTAGAAAATTCAAAAAGCATAAGAAAGAAGAACCCTATTATAAAAAGACACCTGTTAAAAAATCCTCTTATACCAACAAAAGAAATTTCTCCCCAGCCAAAAGAGATTATTAAAAAATTAAGCGCTGCAAATGTGAAAAAAAAGGTTGACATTGAAAGAATTTGTGGACGTAATAAAAGACTTCAAGAACTTGATTTAACAGAAAAAAACCTTCTATAAAATATATGCTTTGTTAATTGAATCCTATCGGAAAATTCTCTTTAGGAATCTTCTGATAAAGAAAATCCTCTTCAAATAGAAGAAATTACTACTACCTCTTCAACTTCTGATAGTGAAGAGAAACATATCAATATGTTAATCAGAGACTAAGAAATAATTTTAGAGATGGTAAAACATATTGATAATCCCTAAATACAAAGAGAATACCTTGAAAAGATTATTAAAAGTATAGAAAATCATAAAAACTCTAACGAAGGAAACCCTTCTATTATACCTAAAAAACCCTATGACCTCACCACCATTCTCAATAAAGGAAAATACATAAAATCCCAAACTTCAACAATAGAAAGTATCAAAACAAAAATTAAAACCATAAAAAAAGAACAATAGAAAGTATCAGAACAGAAATTAAATCCATAAAAGAAGAACTACAAAAGCTTCAACAGAAACAGAATCAAGATTCTGAAACACTTCAAATCCTTCTTCAAACTTGTCTCCAAACTTAAGATAAGGAAGAATCTGACTCAGATAATGAAAATCCTGAGAATCATGAACTTCAAAATCTTGAAAAAATCCCTGAAGATTTCTCTTCATATCAAAACAAGTCACTTCTCAAAAATATCTTGTCAAAATTACTTTAGTGTTTGATCAATCCTTTAAAATAGATATTATCGCTCTTTTTGATACTGGTGCTTATCTTATCTGTATTAAAGAAGGTATTGTTGCTTTCAATATATATATATATATATATTAATTGTTAATATTAAAAAAAATTTTTGATTGGGTATAAATAGCTATAACAAATAAGAAATTAACTTAAGAGAAAACCCTAAGACACTTTTTTCTCTCAAAAAAATCTTACGTGAGTTTTTCTTTGTCTATTCTTCTCTCAAAAAGTCTCTCTATTTTCTCTCTTGTTTAGAGTGTCACAATGTGAGAAAATTAGAGCCCACTCTCTAGGTTAATTTTCCGTCAAAGAATCGAATTGGAAGACTACGGTTTCAAAGAACTAAATTGGCTAGACCGGTAAACTCGTGACAAATGTATTCCATAGCCTCACCTTGGCAATTTTGGCACGTACAGTGGTTTTTTTAAGATCAAAGCACGTCGATTGTTTCGTCTTCGTAATAATCCTGATTTTCATCTCATTTAATATATGCTTGATTGTTGTTTGATTGAATTCATATTATTGTCATATTAGATTTTATGAAAATCTAGATCTGTCTTGCTTAGGTAAATTATTTACTATTTAATTCGATTTAAATTGTTTAAATTGATACAATTTTTTTCATAATTCCGCTGTGCAACGTGCTCCAATTATCAACACTTGTTACATGAATCTTAAGGCCCAAGCCCATGTCCATTTTTAGTCCATATTATTTATTACTAGATTTCTTTTAGACAAGTCTATATATCTTTCCTTTGGTCAAAACCTCACGACGACACCCTCTCCCTCACTCCATCACTTTTTCTTCTCTTTATTCCTTTTCTCCACGCTAGGCAAAAGCTCCCTCCCTCTCTGCCTCTTTCACATCAAAGCCAAACACCTTTGTTCTTGCTTTCAAAATTGATGAAGCTCCAACTTGAGTCTAAGCCTTTTTTTTTTTGTCCTTTAGTAGCCTCACAAGCCGTTTCCCACACTTGTAAATGCACCAATTTGCCGACGCCTCTTCTTGCGACACCCATCATTCTCCCATTTCGTATGGCCATGCCAACTCAGTTTTGATAACTCATCATCATCAAAATGTAAGTCCTAGAAAACGATTGATGCTTCTATTTGGTTTGATTTAGTTTCTACTGGTGTTTGACATAGAATTTGGGGCTTCTAAAAATGTTTTAAAGGTAGTTTGTTTGAGGTGTATATCTCCTTGTTTTCCATCTTGTATTTGGGATTTTGGTTTATTCAATAATAGTTTGACAGTTTTATTTGATTTGGCACTCTATCATAGCCTCTTTGCATTATGAACTTAAATTTAATATTGACAGCCTCTTATACGTTTTGTTCTCTGTCCCACCACTATTTAATGGTGTATATATATATATATCTATTTTGAGTTTGGGTAGGTGTACAAGGTGATTCTCAAAGGTTTTTATTTTATGTATTTGAACAAGTTGAAGGACTATGTTTGTTTTGGTGGGTTTTATTTGACCTATTGCTCGATTTAGGTCTGGTTTATGAGTTAAATTTTGGCTTATTATGTGACCATTGAATTCCTGTTTACCGTAAGCAATGATCGTTCTACGTCTACCAGGATATCTCAAATGACGAGCTCGTAGTTCACTGCAACACCATTGTGGAAGAAGAAATCCTCGATTTCATCTATCCTAAATTTTTAGTAACTGTAAATTTGTGCACACATGGTGCTTGTGTATTGAAAACTTATGGTTTTGGTCTTGTTTTCTTTATATTACTTTGGTTTGAACGTAGCTTTAGTCCATAATCAATTTGTCTTAGTCAATTGTTGATTCGCTTTGAAACGAACCGAACTACCAAGGGATTTGCAGAGGATTGAGTTATGCGGGGATATCGAGCTAGAGTGTAAATTATTGCTCAATTCAAGGTAGGAACTCTATTACTTATCTTTTGTGAAGATTTTGTTAAATAATTGGTAAATGGAAAGAAAAATAAAAGGATGTATATTCATTATTATTTTATTTTATATATATATGTATATATATATATATATCACTTATGAAGGAAATTAGAGGCACGACTTGGCGTGGCCTTTGGTTTAGGTATATTTGAAATTTTTTATAAAAAAAACAAGGTTATCTAAAAATGATCAAGATTATATTTAGTATGCTCACAATTATATATATAATTCATATACGGTTATTTTGGCACGGTCGGCTTGCTTTTCTAGATCTGCATAGACTAGGTTTCTGTGGGATGTTCGATTCCCCGGGATTTGCTGTTGATAAGCGAGCAAAATACTCACTTATATATCGCAAATTCGGGCTTGAATTGTTGTTTAATTCCTCAAATTTATGTTATTTAATGAGTTTTGTGAGTGTACATGTCATTTAAGCACAAGTACGGAAACCGAGGTGAAAAAAGTACACAAAATGGAACATTTTGGAGCAAAGGAAAACGGGAAGACAAAGACAGAGCCATCGCCGATCGATCGCAGGATAGCAGCCGATCGATCGGCACGAGTTGCAAAGACGAGAAACAAAAGGCAGAGAACTTGCCGATCGATCGCGGTTTATCAGCCGATCGATCGGCTGAACTTTGAAAGAAAAGCAGCGAAAGTCAGAGAGCTTGCCGATCGATCGCGCTAAACTAGCCGATCGATTGGCTCAACTACGCGAGTCAGACAGAAGCAACGCCGATCGATCGTGGCATTCAAGCCGATCGATCAGGAGCCAGCGATTGCTGATACGCATAAGCGCCGATTGATCGCGAATTAGCAGACGATCGATCGGCCAAAGCTCGTCAAGCAGAACGACGTCGTTTTCCAAGCATTTTAGGTTCCGAAATTCCTCCAAAATTAGGTCAAACCTTGTGCTCTATAAATAGAACACGGTTTGGAAGAAGACTGGGAGGACGAAAAAGAAAGACTTTGACACAGAGAAACTCAAGAGAACAAGAAGAAGAAGATTGAGCATTCATCAGAGCTGAAGAATTCGCGAAGATCATCGATTTTCAGAGTTTTTCTTACTCTTATTCTTTTCGTATCTTCTTCTCATTTAATTCTATGTTTATCATGAACTCTAGAATTTATTATTTGCTATATATAATTATGAGAGGCTAAATCTCCCTTTCTAGGAGAGATTGGCTGAACTCGATGTTGATTCTTTTCAATTTTAAGTAATAAATTTCTGCAATATTCAGTTTATATGCTTGTGATTCTTGCTGGTTTATTTTATTTTCTGTTGCAATTGAAAGATTGAATAGTAGAATCTAGGTTTAATTTAATTAAACTCGAGAGAGGAAATTGAATTGAATCGGGAATAGTAAGAACCACAACTTAGACATCATAAGGACCGAGAGGTGATTGATAGTCTAGGTAGTCGAGCTATAAATCGTAGGAACCGAGAGGTGATCGATTTAGAACTATAAGAGCTGAGCTTAATTGTATTTAATTCTAGCAAACGGACGCGTGAGTTAGGGTTAAACACATAATTAGGTCAATAAGCGAGAGCTGCGATGTAATTAATAATCTCTTAGACTAGTATAAAATTAAAAATTGTGGTGAGGAGTTAGTAATTGATTGAATTGAGGAAGCATCGAGGGAAGCCAATCGACCCTAGTATTTAGTTAATTGAGTGAATCCGTTGAAATTTAGTTCTTTGTCATTTTAATTTAATTTTTTTGTTTATTTTAATTTACAACATTCATTTGAATTCGATTTCTAGACAAAATAATTCTTTATTAATCGTAGTAATTAGATATAGGCATTTGTTCTCCGTGGGACGATATCCGGACTCTTCTGTCCACTTTATTACTTGAATGACCCGTGCACTTGCGGTTACAATTCGCGTGTGTTTTCGAGCGAACAAGTTTTTGGCGCCGTTGCCGGGGAACAAAGCGTCTAACTTTGTTTAATACTACAATAAACGAGAATTATTTTGATTTAGATTTTTATTTTTATTTAACTAACGTGTGTCGGTCTCTTTTGTGCATTTGCTTCATAGGTGTATGCCAAGGTCGAGTGATCACCACATATTACCACTCGATCCAGAGATTGAACGCACACTTCGGTCATTAAGGAAGATCAACAGAAACTTGTCATCCGAGTTCACAATGGCCGACGACTTACCGACTGCGCAACAAACAAGGAATGCCAATGTTCTACAGGCTCAACAGGGGCAACAACCTCAGAATGAAGCCCGTACGCTTCGAGACTACTTGAGGCCTGTAGTCAATGAAAACTATTCGGGGATTAGGTGACAGGCCATCAATGCCAACAACTTTGAGTTGAAGCCCGGATTAATCGCCATGGTTCAGCAGCAACAGTTTGGGGGTTTGCCGTCTGAAGATCCTCACAACCACCTATCATCCTTTCTGGAGCTGTGCTACACCGTAAAATATAATGGTGTGCCTCATGACACAATCAAGCTACAATTGTTCCCGTTCTCTCTCCGGGACAAGGCTCGCATATGGTTCCATGCTCTTCCAAAGGGGTCCATTGAAACTTGGGATGCCATGGTGCAGAAGTTTCTTACGAAGTTTTTCCCTCCACAGATGACTTCGCAGTTGAGAGTTGAGATAAGCCAATTCCTACAAGGGGAGAACGAATCACTATATGACGCTTGGGATAGGTTTAAAGATCTGTTAAGGAGGTGTCCACAACACGGGTTCGAGCTATGGTTTCAAGCTCAAACGTTCTACAATGGTTTGAACTATGCCGCTAGAAGTATGGTGGATGCTGCAACATGTGGTTCTGTAATGAACAAGACAGCTGAGGAAGCAACTGAACTTTATGAAGAGATGGCCACAAGTCACTACCAAGCACCATCAGACAGGAACGTGGGTAGGCGAGTTGCAGGGGTTCTAGAGGTGGACCAACTATCTGCTATTCAGGCTCAGCTAGCCTCACTCACTAACAAGCTGTTAAGCCAGAAAGGGCCAACCATGGGACAAGTGGCTGCAATACAGAGTCAGCAAGAACAGGCATCGCAACAAGAAGACCAGTTTGGGGTAAAAGATGTTCAGTTTGTGGCAAACAGGAATTATCAATTTCGGCCAAACAACAATCTGCCCGCTCATTACCATCCTGGGTTAAGGAATCATGAAAACTTCTCCTACAGCAACCCAAGAAACGCTCTGAATGCATCACCTCCTGGTTTCCAAGGGCAATCCTCCTCAGATTACACCATGCCTGTGGAAAAGAGGGCATCAACTCTGGAGGACAACCTCAACGTTTTCGTGAACAAATCAAGGAAGAGAATGGAGGCCTATGATAAGCGCTTCAATAGTTTGGAGATTCACTGCACAAACATGGGAGCCTCCATCAAAACTCTGGAAACTCAAATTGGACAAATGGCCATGGCAGTTAAGGAGCAAGCAACCCGATCTCTCTCAAATGATGCAGAGAACAATGTAAGGGAATGCAAGGCCATCATGGTAAAGAGTGGCCCAGAAGTCAAAGCGACAATGGAGAGCAAATGTGAGGTTGCTGTTTTGATGAAAGCCAAGAAGGAAACACTCGGAGGGAGAGTTGAGAAGGAGCCATTCACGCCAGGGAGAATAATGTTCCCTGACAATCCTCCGCAGATTACCACGCCACTCCCGTATCCTCAGCGCTTCAAGAAGAAGACCCTCGATGAACAATTCGCTAAGTTCCTTGAGGTGTTCAAGAAACTGCACATCAACATTCCATTTGCAGACGCCTTGGAACACATGCCAAATTATGCAAAGTTCTTGAAGAAGATGATGGCAAAGAAGCACAAAGTAGAAGAGTTCAAGATGGTCAGTTTAACTGAGGAATGCAGCGCAATAGTCCAAAAGAAGCTACCAAAGAAGGAGAAAGACCCCGGGAGCTTTACCATACCTTGCATGATCGGCGACACCACACTCACCAATGTGCTGTGTGATTTGGGCGAAAGCATCAACTTAATGCCGTTATCAATCTTTAAGAAGCTTGGACTCCAAGAAGCAAAACCAACAACCATAGCACTACAAATGGCCGACCGCTCCATCGCCAAACCATGGGGAGTGATTGAAGATGTGCTCGTAAAAGTCGACAAATTTATCTACCCGGTAGACTTTGTTGTATTAGATATGGGAGATGATAATGAGGTCCCACTAATCCTGGGACGACCATTTTTAGCAACGGGCAGAGCCTTAATCGACGTCGATACAGGTTGTCTTACACTTAGAGTGGACAATGAGCAAGTCCACTTTCACAAGTCCCATTCAGCCAAACCATATGAATTAAAGCCCATGAGAAAACAAGAGGAGGTCGACGAGAACGCGGTAAAAATATCTAAATCTGAAGGTAGGACCCTACAGAAAGAGCCAACCAAACAGGGTTCGATGACAAGACGTTTACGGTTATACCTCAAACGTCTGAAAAAGCGCGGCAAGACCCCGAATACCAAAGTCGTGCCAACAGCCGTTCAAGCCACCGATAAAATTCACAAGAGGAAACATCAATTTGCCGTAGAATTACTTGGGCAACAAGGAGAGCAGAAAAACGGATGAAGATGCAGCGTCAAGATGGACGTTAAACGGATCGGCTTCTCGGGAGGCAACCCGAGCAGTATTTTATGTTTTCGTTTTTTAAGTTTTGTTTTTTTTTATTTTTTTTATTTTTTTTTTCATTTTCTAGTTGAAAGTTCGATATGACTACTAATATTTTTGTTTTTGACTTTCAGGCAAAAAATAATAATAATAATAATTTTGGGGCCACACAGATTCATCGCCGATCGATCGCACGAAAAGAGGCGATCGATCGTGGCTCATCTCCATCGCGCACATCACCATGGCCGAGTCCCAGTATATCGGTCGCGAGATTTCAGCCGACCGATCGCGAGAGGAGACTAGCGACAGACTAACACGCAGTCGATCGATCGGCTGCTTCTGCTGCGATCGATCGTGAGAAACGACTGAGGGCACCCGATCGATAGCCGATCGATCGCAAGGCTTGAGCCGATCGATCGGCAAGGCGCGCACATGTCTGAAACGGTGCGTTTCACTTCTCTTCGAGGGTTTTTAAGTTCACACCAACCCTATTTCGTCCAAACACCACTCCCTCACCCTTTCTCGACCCCGCCGATCGTTCCTCTCGCCCTCTCTCTTCTTCCTCCCTTCCCAAACACTATACGCTCTTGCTCCTCCTTCTCCCCATCCAACCAAACTCTCCCTCGCCACCAGATATTTCCCTCACCCTTGATATTTCCTGCCGCACCCCGCCTTCACCAGACATCTCCACCACCCACCCAAACCACAACCTTCGCCAAATCCCATTCTCTTTTTCCCTCTCGCTCTCTCTCTACTTCCTCCCTTTCCATACACCATACTCTCTCGCGTCTCTCTCACCCTCTGCACCTTGCCGAGTCGCCCTCGCGTCCTCGCTCGCCCTCTCACCAAAGATTCCGTGCCCTCCACGCCGGCCAACCTCCCGCAAGCCGCTATCACACAGCGCAACGCCTTCACCGCCTTCACCGCCGGCTATCTCGCGCTCTTCAGAGGTTTGCTAATTTTTCTCAGTGTCTCCTTGGTTGTCGGCACACTTTGTTGGGTTGTGGTTCTTTGTTTGGAATATTGCTGCTACATTTGTCCTGCGGGGTGGAAGTTCTGATTCTGGTGCATTATTGGGTAATTTTGGCTTCGTTGGTGGTCGTTTTGTGGGTCTGTTCTGTTGTTTGTTGCTGCGGATTTGTTCGCGTGCGGTTATTTGTTGTGGTTGTGGTAATCGGTTATCGACTTCTCCGTCATGGCTAAGAGAAAGACTAGAGTGCCGGCCGAGATAGTGCGTCGACCCGCCGTGGCCTTTTCGCAAGTGTTTGTCAATTCCGATGCCGAACGACTCTATAAGCACTTTGTGCAGTCTGGCCAACCAACGCACGTGGAGTGCGACTTCGTGCCCGAGCCCAGCGACGGTCATTTACAGGCTCAGATACGCTGGCTCGGCTAGCAACGATTGTGCGATCAACCTTGCGCAGCCAATGTGGTCGTGGTCCGAGAGTTCTATGCCAACGCTCACTTTAACAGACCGGGCAATGTCATGTTAGTTCGCGGCAAGGACGTGTCCTTCAGCTCGGCAACCCTACGGAGCGTTCTCAACCTCCCTACGGTAGCGGATGACGATTTCCATCGCTGATTACATGAGGGTGCCGACTATGAGGCTCTTTTGCAGGAGATGGGTTTCCCAGGCTCCCATTGGTCTTATTCGGCCCCCAACCCGACCAAGCCACTGCATGTCCGTGCCAACACTCTCAACCGCTTCGCGCATGAGTGGTACATTTCATCCGCCACAATCTCATGCCGACCTCCTAGAGATCAGAGATTACCACAGACCGAGCTCTCCTTACCTGCTGCATCTGCTCCGGGCGCTCCATCGACACCGCCACGATCATCAAAGACTCCATCTGCCATCGGGCGAATCTTGGGCAGCACCCGGCGGCACTCACTCATCCGATTCTGATCACCTACTTGTGTGCTCAGGCCGGTGTGCCGATGAGCGATGAGGAGATGACCTTGGGGTCGAAGAAGTTTAACCACGACAGCTTAATGAGATTTGAACAGTGGCCTGGCAGTACCCCAGACCCTGACGGAATGGGCTTTGTGCCTTTCCCCAATTAACCTCCGCCACCGCCACCACACGCAGCCCCACCGCGCATTCGGCACATGAACACAATTCCGACTCAGAACATAGACGCCGGAGTTGATGAAGAACGAGAGCGCCGCCAAGCAGCGCGCCGATCGCGTCGCCAATCCCAGCCAGGCGAGGGCTCCTCATCCAGTGCCCCACCACCAGAGCCCCATTCATTCGACTCTATCACCGCGCTGATGACTCAGGGTTTCGAGACTCTGCGGTTGGGTCAAGAGTCTCTACAGTTGGGTCAGGATAGCCTCCTTCGCCGTATGTCTGACATGCAGACCCGCCAGTACCACCTCGCCCAGCACTTGCACAACCTGGAGATGGACCTGCAGCACCAACCACGGGAGCCATTCCCCGAGTACCTCTTGCAGCCATACCGCAGCCCGTCCCCGGACCGACCCGACGTTGAGTGGGAATCGTGGCCCGAATAGGCCCCTCTTCCACCGCTTTATTTGAGACAGTGTGTCTATTCCAAGTTTGGGGGGGTGCTTTCCATTGCATGGCAAGGCCGCAGCAACCCGAGCGAGAGGAGTCACATTTCTATCTTTATTTTCTATTAGTTGTATTTTAATTATTGTTGAACTATCGCATTTTCATTTACTTTATTTTTAGGTTATTAGGTTTATTTTTGTAGCTTGTTTTCATTATACATGTTTATAAATTTGGCTATTGTATGAATTCTAACAAAATGTTTAATGTTTCTTTCATTTGTGCAATGGCGTGAGTCGATGATGAGGACTGGCACGAAGTCGAGTCCTGCGTTGTGTCGTAAGTTTTTCCCCTTATCTGAGTATAACATTGATAGGAAACTTAGGATTTGGCTATTTCACATTCCATGCACGTAATATTTCTCTTGAAATTCGACTGATGAATGTATGCAATAGAAGTTCTTTCTGATAATACTTGTTTGAGATCTCTAGAACCCGACCTTAGTAGCTTTTCGAGGCGAAATCCTAGTGACAATAACTTGAGGAAATGATTAAGGCCATCATTTGGACCGTTTGAGCCTAAATAGCACACCTTGGACAATATGCCTTTGCACCCATAGTTTTGAGCCTATAACCACCATTTATTTCAGATTTTACCAACCTGTGATATTTACACACCCACTAGCCTTACATTATCCACAATCACCCTTGTTCACCTAGACTGCAATGCTTAAATTTGTATGAAGGAGAGTGATTATGTTAACAATGTAGAGCATAAAACCCAATTTCGTTACCCGTAACAACAATAAAAATATTGGATCAAAAAAAAAATATCCAATGTTCTAATTACAAGGGTAGTCAAAACGAAGTTTGGGGGAAGGGTGGTTTGGTGTTTTGGTAATCGGTTGGAAGAATTGAAAGAAAAAGCAGGTGTGAAAAGATTCAGTGGTGTTGCCATAAAGGCATGGGTCTAGGTGAACATCGAGCTTAAAATTAACCTTCAACCTACCTTAGCCGAGGCCGCAATATTACAAGCCGAAAAGTCCTTTTGATCCTCAGTTACTTGTGTTCTACATTAGTGGAGATTAGCGACGGGGTCGGGCTTATGGTGATTCTCTTCGGTATGAACCGTTAAGTCTTCTTGAGGATGCAGTAGTCGTTGGATGAAAGAGGAACCGCACACACACAAACTTGAAAGGCCATTTCCGAGGTAAGCTTGATCTGTAAAAGCTCTAGTTGGATGAGGACTTCGATACCACAAGGGAGTCGATGAAATGTCCCTGAGAACTATCCATGCCATGCACGACAAAGAATCCGGATGTTGAAGTTAGAATCATACGTTGCTTTGTTTTCATTTAGGATTATTCGTTCATTCATTTATTCATTCATTTATTTACTTATTCATTCATTCATTCATGTTTAAGATAGGAGTCATGCATCATAGAATTCAAATTTGTGCTTCATTGTTGCTTGAGGACAAGCAATGATTCAAGTTTGGGGGTGTGATAAGCGAGCAAAATACTCACTTATATATCGCAAATTCGGGCTTGAATTGTTGTTTAATTCCTCAATTTTATGTTATTTAATGAGTTTTGTGAGTGTACAGGTCATTTAAGCACAAGTACGGAAACTGAGGTGAAAAAAGTACACAAAACGGA
Source organism: Boehmeria nivea var. tenacissima (assembly GCA_018132145.1). Taxonomy (NCBI): domain Eukaryota; kingdom Viridiplantae; phylum Streptophyta; class Magnoliopsida; order Rosales; family Urticaceae; genus Boehmeria; species Boehmeria nivea. The sequence continues at coordinate 2,087,608 of CM030885.1, read as the reverse complement.
ACATTTTGGAGCAAAGGAAAACGGAAAGACAAAGACAGAGCCATCGCCGATCGATTGCGGGATAGCAGCCGATCGATCGGCACGAGTTGCAAAGACGAAAAACAAAAGGCAGAGAACTTGCCGATCGATCGCGGTTTATCAGCTGATCAATCGGCTGAAGTTTAAAAGAAAAGCAGCGAAAGTCAGAGAGCTTGCCGATCGATCGCGCTAAACTAGCCGATCGATCGACTTAACTACGCGAGTCAGACAGAAGAAACGCCGATCGATCGTGGTATTCAAGCCGATCGATCGGGAGCCAGCGATTGCTGATACGCATAAGCGCCGATCGATCGCGAATTAGCAGCCGATCGATCGGCCAAAGCTCGTCAAGCAGAACGACGTCGTTTTCCAAGCGTTTTAGGTTCCGAAATTCCTCCAAAATTAGGTCAAACCTTGTGCTCTATAAATAGAACACAGTTTGGAAGAAGACTGGGAGGACGAAAAAGAAAGACTTTGACACGGAGAAACTCAAGAGAACAAGAAGAAGAAGATTGAGCATTCATCGGAGCTGAAGAATTCGCGAAGATCATCGATTTTCAGAGTTTTTCTTACTCTTATTCTCTTCGTATCTTCTTCTCATTTAATTCTATGTTTATCATGAACTCTAGAATTTATTATTTGCTGTATATAATTATGAGAGGCTAAATCTCCCTTTCTAGGAGAGATTGGCTGAACTCGATGTTGATTCTTTTCAATTTTAAGTAATAAATTTCTACAATATTCAGTTTATATGCTTGTGATTCTTGCTGGTTTATTTTATTTTCCGTTGCAATTGAAAGATTGAATAGTAGAATCTAGGTTTAATTTAATTAAACTCGAGAGAGGAAATTGAATTGAATCGGGAATAGTAAGAACCACAACTTAGACATCATAAGGACCGAGAGGTGATTGATAGTCTAGGTAGTCGAGCTATAAATCGTAAGAACCGAGAGGTGATCGATTTAGAACTATAAGAGCTGAGCTTAATTGTATTTAATTCTAGCAAACGGACGCGTGAGTTAGGGTTAAACACATAATTAGGTCAATAAGCGAGAGCTGTGACGTAATTAATAATCTCTTAGACTATATAAAATTGAAAATTGTGGTGAGGAGTTAGTAATTGATTGAATTGAGGAAGCATCGAGGGAAGCCAATCGACCCTAGTATTTAGTTAATTGAGTGAATCCGTTGAAATTTAGTTCTTTGTCATTTTAATTTAATTTTTTTGTTTATTTTAATTTACAACATTCATTTGAATTCGATTTCTAGACAAAATAATTCTTTATTAATCGTAGTAATTAGATATAGGCATTTGTTCTCCGTGGGACGATATCCGGACTCTTCTGTCCACTTTATTACTTGAATGACCCGTGCACTTGCGGTTACAATTCGCGTGTGTTTTCGAGCGAACAGCTGTGTTTAACTGGATTGGAATTGTCATTTTTGTCTTTTATTATATATATAATGCCTATGAAAACCTGGTTTGTGAAAAGGATGCATTCCACAAGTAGCGTACTTAATATTTTTCTTGTGTAATTTCTTCTGGCTTGGTTTGTATATCCTAATTATACAGGTGATTATAAAATGGCTAATAAAAATCAAAAGGTGAGTAATGGTTTTCCTTCGAGCATGCCATGCTCATCCCCCCTACTTTGCTCTCCTCTACATGTACGGTTCCGTTCGGTCTATTGTTTTGAGTCAACTTGAGTCAAACTGTTGTCTTCAATGCATTTGATGGCCGTTTTGGTGATTTGATGCTTTGTTTCGCTTTCTCTGAACTTTTAGCTAAGGAATTAAGTACATAGAGGTTACGTAGAGTTTATGATACTCATTGGAGACTATATCAACTGTATTTTGAGTAATTTTGTATTTGTATAAAGATGTACATGAACTCTTATTACTGTTTCATATTTATTTACAGTTGGTATTTTTCCTTTTTGGTTCTCACAAGCCTCCTGAGCGAAATTGTTAATTTAGTAAAAGTTTTCAAAGTTAATGTTCTTAAAATGTATTATTGTTTTAAAATTTTATATTTAACTAATTAATCCTTACTTCTCCTAACCCCCATTTAGGGGCGTTACAGCCTCGCGTTCACCTTGCTCCGCCATCGCTCGCCTCTGCCTCGCGCTCGCCATTGCCTCCCTCGGCTCTGCCTCGCATTTGCCTTGCTCTGCCGTCGCTCGCCACTGCCTCGCACTTGCCGCTGACTGATTTTTCTCCAAAGCATGGCTGATTTTTCGGAAAGGGGGGGGGGGGTTGGTTTGGGTTTTTAAAAATTATTATTTTTTGTTTAATTTTTTTTCTACATTGTGATTTCACACATTCATGCAGTTGGGTAAACAATAATATTTTGCACATAGAAAAATATATCAAATTAATACAAGACATGATTCAAACATTAATTATATCATACAAAATCATGTAAAACTATTTCAATTTATAAAACATTAATTAAGTCATACAAAATCATGTAAAACTATTTTAGTTTATAAAAGTCATTGACCTACAATGTATAAAGAGTTCGGGTTTATAAGATTAAGACGTTATCTTTGAAGAAATAATGTTGTTGTGTCAAAGTCAATTATATAATTATACGTGCACATGTTTTATATGAGTAGTTATGTAATAAGCGAATCAAATCATGAGAATAACTTTTGTTGTGTATTCGAACAGAAGGAAAGTTTGAGGAGTGAAAACAAAAGGTGAGAAAGAGTGAGTGTGGGAGAGAGAACTTGTGAGAGAGAGGAAGACAGCTAGGTTGAAAAAGGTTATTTATATATTGTTATAAAATTAATAAAATTGTTAGAAGGTAAATTATATAAAATAAAAGACTGAAAGAAATAGATTGATAGACACAAGAGAAATTAGAGAACAGCTGATAGTAATCTTCTCATTATCATTTCATATTACATTTGTATATATATATAGAGAACACATAGGGTATATGTACATGTTAATTGTAATAAAAGTAAGAAAAAAATCATCCTTATGCTATTGTGCTGAAAAAAAAAAAAACATAAGGATGAGGTGCATTTAAACACAATAATACATGGATGGGTCATGGGGTGCATTTAAGTAAATTTTTTTCTAAAAAGATAACGGCATTAGGCAGATGGTGCAACGTCGTATAATTTTAATAGATTGGTGTGCAAAATGTGTCGTGTTTAAAATAAAACACAATAACACAAAGGTATGGTGCATTTAAGTATTTTTTTTTTTTCCTAAAAGAAAAGAAACATAATATTCTTTTATTATAGGAATTTACAAAATTCCAATAAGTAGCTGTAATAAATAAATAATAATACTAGACATACCAACTCTTTTACTAATATTTTAATAATAACTAATATGACAATTGAAGTGTTATTTTTTGATTGGTTGAATATCAAATCCTTCTAAAAATGTGATAAATACCCACCAATAATAATATGACACAAAGATTGGTATTAAAAAAGTTGGTAAAAGAGTTGATATGTGTAGTGGAAATAAATCAAATAATACTCAAAGATAATATCGACAATATATATATATATATATATATATATATGTGGAGAGACTACCACGGAAAACAGACTCTTTATTATATAAAACAGTTTATACCAAAAACTAATGCGAGAATCAAATCTAATATATTCTAATAGTAGAGATAATTGATTGTTGTAAATCAATTAAGTAATTATAACATAAAGGAGATAATATAGCATAATTCAAAGAAAAACTTATATCATAAATAAATGTCATATAATAATAAAACACAACAATTTCTTAGGATTTATATTAAGCACATAGTTTTACCTCGGACTTCAAATGCGTTAAATTCCAACAAATTTGGGTTAATAATAACATAAAATATCATGGCAACAATTTAAGCAATAACAATTAGAAATAATTTTTAGGGCATTTTATTTAGGCGTTATAGTTAGTGTATTTTGTGCTCGCATATTTTTGTCAAAACATTTATATTTTTTACAGGAATATTTGCGTTTATTTGTATTGACTATGGCGTCACATCATCAAACTTTGAAAGAAAGTTTTGACTTTGAAAAATCTGGTTTCTGGAGAAGATTTTGTGAATTAAGCGGTTCTCCCTCAGAAGATCTTGTGAAATCGAAAAGATATGATTTAAATTTGATTTGGGACGTTTTTTAGGCCTTGCCACTTTAAACCTAATATATTTCATAAGTGTCACAATCATTGTTACAACTCCGAATTTTTCGGTGCAAGAGTTGCCAATTTAGTTATAAGAATTTGTGAATTTTAATGAGGCAAAAAGTCACTCGTTATTATGCTCACGTCATAATTTCATAAGATCGTCACTGTGCAGAGCATAATTGTTGTTGAAGATTATTTGTGAGAATAGTTGTTGAGTGTTACAAACTTTTGAGAGTCATTTTTTGAGAATCATTCTTGGAGAGATTTGTTTTTGGAGAATAGTGTATATTTTTAGTCACAGACTTCGTTTGGCATCACTCCTCAAAGTGCTTGGTGGCTATTCATCATTCAACACAACGAGATTGGTGATAAACCTTCTGAGAAATCGCATTGAAGACAAGAATATCTCGTCATCGGATCTCGAGAGAGATTCACTTAAAGTCGAAGGGAGCTTGCAAATAGTCAAGTGACAGGTTCATGGGAGACGAAAGCAAGAAAACAAAGTTACATGTTATAAGATCAAATGTCTCTTGTAATATTAAAACCTATAGTAGATTATTTTTTATTTGAGCATGACCCCGCAAGATGTAGGCATGCGTACCAAACTGTGTTACCAATCTTCTATTTTATTTAATATTTCCGCACTGTTTTATTCATTTTTTATATTATCCATAGCATACAACTTGCATTAGGATTATAGTGTTACAACATGTATTCCAATTAGCATTGTCTGAATGTCTGTTGTGTTACAACTCACTGTAACCATAAGTGCAGGTCACAGACCTCACAACTTTAATTTCAAGAACAATTTCCACATGCTTGCACAAGTTCGACAACTCATTTTTGAAAAAAATAACTTAAAACATTGATAAAAGGATAATGTATAAATTCAATCGACTTGCTTGTACAAAATATTTAGTCATATCAAATATAATCCCTAACATATCGGGAAAGCTTTTGCATGCGATTTGGCAAAATGTGCGGGTGAGAAACGTCCCTTTGTATTACTACTGTTCTAATTCGTTCGAATAGGTCTTCTGTTCCCTTTTCTGCGTTGTGCAGGATTATGATAGAACTTTTGCTGCTTAAACTTCTGAGCCATTGTATACACCTGCACTAGAATGAAAACTTAGTACCCACAAAACTTAATTTATGCATTTAAGAAGCATTGACAAGCAAATACTAGGCTTCATATTAACACCATAACAAGCAAGTTCACATATCTAGCCAAATGGTCATTTTCGTAATTAGAAAACGTCGATTGTTAGTTTATTTTTAGGGTTGTTTAGACAGAAATTTAAGTATTAATTTAATGTTTGGTTTGCTCTTTTTCAGTCATTGTTGTTACGAACTCAAATTTTGATAAAAGTCTGATTAATTTTTCCATTCCAGATTCACAATTATATAACAACTAAGTACCCAAAACCACAAACGACTTTGAATTTAGCAACTAAAAAGGAAACGACAATGACAAAAGACCCAGACTCTAGGACAACTCAAAGACTACAAGTGGTAAACTATTCTTTTATTGACAACCTAATATTATTAATCTGTAACAATCGTATAATCACACATTAAATACGCTGACTACACTAAAAAACAATTATTCAAATTCTTTGTTTAGATTAACGCTCTTGAATCTAAAATCAAATAGTATAACTAAACAACAATTTAAATTTACAATCAAAATACATTTTGACTTTTAAACTCAAATCAAAATGATCTAGATTAATTTAAATCACCAACCAATTGATCACTTGGTTTCATGGCAATTTTGATAAGAATGCATCAAGAATTCTTGAAGATTAAAATTTGGATAGAAAAATTTGGGGATGTACGAACACAACACACAATTAAAGAATCTGTTTTAGATTATTTGAGAAGGGTTAAAAATTGCTTTTAAAAAAAAGTTTAATACTAACCATTTTTTCCAAAAATAAAAAACTAAAATACTACAATTTCGAGCATTGCAAAAAAAGTAACAAATATAATATTTCTAATTGTTTGGTAGTGTTGCGTATCAGATGAAGTAGTATTATAACTTACTTCACAAATTATATAATTTTTCATTACTTTATAAAAGAGCATAATCAAATTCCATATTCTTTTGAGAGTTAATGGAAAAAAAGGTTGCTATGTTCTGTAACCAAATAATGAAATTAGAAAAGGTCGAGCCTACGATTTACGTCATCTTCTCTTCTTCTAATTGTCGATATCCTATTCTAAATCAGTTAATTACAGACATCATTCAGTAAAGAATGAAAAACGGGGAAGCCCAAAGCCATGTCTAGTACTTCAAAATGAGGCATTGCTTAAGTAAAGTACTAAAGTGCTTTCGTTTTTTTATTATTATTATTATTTCATTTTATTTATAAGTGAAGTTAGAAAGCAAAACAATACAATTATAATATGTAATTTCAGCATGTAATGGATTTTGGCAGTACCTTTCTGACACTAGATGTTAATCCCATACTTGAAATGGCCTCACTGTCCACAGATTTCCAAGGCAGAGATTCTTTCCCCTGATCTCTAACCACTTCCTTCACACCACCTTCATGCCAAAAGAATGGAATATCAGCTAAAATAGATATAAACTACCAAATAGTATCTAAACATAATAAGGATATATAATATAAATTTAGCATTACTGTGAATCTCATATGCTTTTCCTACACAGCTGCTTTGGCTGTAGGAATTTAGCAAGTTAAACCATAGGTATATTGGAGATCAAATAAATAAGCTCAGAGAACAGACTATATAATACTCTTCAGAAGTCTATGATGGATACAAGCTACTTCTCAAACCAGCTTATAGAAGTTTACTAAGTTGAAACCATAATCTATATATAACAATTTTCACGGAGAGAAAAAAGAAAATGTAGTCTAAGCAGTCAAGTACTTACAAAGAACAGGCTATCATCCCATTATTATAATTTTGTCTAGAGAAAAATACGATGGAATTGGATCAAACAAATGAAATGAGGTAACATACAACTACAAAGCATAGCTCTTTGAGGTAAAGACTAAAACACTTCCAAACAAATGTAGCACATGCAATTGGTGGTATGCAAAAGACCTCTTAACAATTAAAGTATAATTGTGTGAAATCAAATCGTAAAAGCGGATGTTGTACGCTAATATCAGAAACAAAAGTCACTCCTTCAAGTTGTTTTCATCCTTAGTCATTAAACTCGAACAAATAGCGTGATCAGAAACATCAAATAAAATGATATCTAGTGGAATGTTATGACCAAGATAAAGTATTGATTTTCATCAAAGGAAATGATTTAAACTCTCAAACAATAATGTTCCCCATATGATATGGATAATTCGAAGATTCAAATGATCTTATTCATTAAGTTCATGTAAGTAAATCAGTTGAAGATTATAATCTTTAGTCTTTTATGTAAGCAATCGTCTGTAGTTTTCATGTTGAACTAGGATTCCCCGTCTGAAACATTATTACGTTTGTACAAGCATAGCCAATATATACATGGCTTAAACATTCGCATGGACAAGAGCAAGAGAGGGAAATAGAGAGCCAGACCTTTGATGTGTAACACAAATAATTCCACATAAATCTTTAGACGAATGTGAGAAAAAACATGCACAAATTCTCCAATATGTTCCCTTAGAGCAATTGTACCAGTCTTTCTGGTGTCAAGTTTGAAATGTTTTTTCAAATATCGATCAATTGCCTCCGTCCTAGTGACCACGTCAGCTTCTCCATCGAGCAAGACAGATGGGAACTCCCAGAGACCAGCAAGCAAACCTTCATTAGGCCTCTTTACAAGAAGGAACTCACTGTTTGATAGGTTTCCCTCCGACATTCTTTCATCTTTCAATATCTCCAAAACACATACAGCAGAAAACTCGTGTCTGGGTTTCATCTTTACCACCTTAACAGGGTAATCTGTAACAAGCACCGAGCTATCACTTTTGGAGATTGAGAGTGCACGGCATTGATCGGAAACGGGACACGACGAACAACTCGGGTTCAACGGTGTGCATACCGTTGCACCAAGTTCCATAAGACCTTGATTGAAGTCCCCAGGCTCGGTAGGATCAACTAGTTGTGCTGCTAGTTCCCTGTTGCTCCCCGACAATCCAAACGAGTATCCACATAAAAATTTCGAAAGGAAAAATAATCAAACCGAGACGCAAAAAGAGATGTTATCGCAACCCTCACTAAGCATGCCAATGTAGAAAGATACGAATTCTGCCAAATAACCATGTTTAACAAAAATCTTCATGTGTACTTAAGATATTGGAGAGACATAGATATTCGGATTCAGAAAACACTAAAAGAAATTCAAACGTACAAAAACTAGTATGGAGCGTAAACAAAGAATGATCCAATATCAAGAAGAATTGGGGAAAAATAGCAATTAAAACTCACCAAATCTTCTTCACTGTCTTAGAGTCTTTCGGATTAGAAGAAATAGCCTTTAGTCTAGCAATCACTCTAACTACGTTTCCATCAACCACTGGAACCACCTGATATAGTTTGCCTTCAACAATGTCCAAACGTTGATTAAAGAAAAAATAATTTTAAGATACTGACCTCTTTAAATGCAATCGACGCAATTGCTCCGGCTGTATAGTCTCCAATCCCTGGGATTTTTCGCAGTGAAGAGACTGTTTTGGGAAACTGACCACCTTCTGCAACAACCATTTTTGCACCCTGAAAAAAAAAATGATACAATGACATCAAGGCAATATCCAAGATACAATGCTACAGAGAGAGAAATGAATTCAGATACAATCATATGAAAATGCATTTTGTTCTATGTAGTAGACATTTTACATTTTACAGCTGAGGATTAGTTTCTTTTACTTGGTCATGTTTATATTATAAAAAATAAAATTAAAAAAATTAAAAAAAAAAAAACCGTTCTATTCTATCAGACAACTAACATGCAAGCCAATGTATATGAAAAAAAAAAAAAAACAAACAAAAAAAATCACCTCTAGAAGATATCGTGCTCGTCGGTAGTAGCCCAAACCTGCCCACATTTCATTCACCTCCTATAGAAAAAGTTGTTTGTTCTCACTTAGATTAAAATTAAAAAAAAAAAAAAAGACCACGAAAGGGTACCGATTACATAAATGTTTTGCTTATATAGTGAAAGAAAAAAAGAAAAAAGAAAAGGGTATCAGAGAGAGTATTAACCTCGAGAGAGGCGAGAGAGAGGTGGCGGAGAGTGGGCCATTTGGCTATCCAGCGATGGAAGTATTGGATGACAGTGTGAACCCTTGTCTGCTGAAGCATAACCTCAGAGACCCAAATTCTGTAGGCTCTGATCTCTAAGTCATCCTCAGGCAATCTCCAGGGAAGGTCTCTGCGGTTGAGGCCGTACCAACCCAGAAGACAAGCTCTCACATCTACTGTTTGTGTTTCGCTGAATAAATCCTCCATGTCCACTGCTTCCTCATCCTCTGCTCTCTCCTTCGCTGACCTTCGTCTTACCATCTGTCTTGTTCCCGGCGTTTTGCTTACCCCTTTCCAACTTTCAGCGCCTCTTCGTTTCCTTTTAAATCTGGTCTTTTTATTTTTTTGAAAAATTATGAACTTTGAAGTAATTAGTACCGCCTACTTGCGTTTTAAAAAATAATAATAATAATAATAATAATAACTAATAAGGGTTATCTATACAAACGCTCCTAATGATGTGCTATTGTTGTAATTTACACCCTAATGTTTAAAAACTATCATTTTTATCCCCTAAAGTATTCAAAACTTATAGATATGCCCAATCTGTCACAATTTATAAAAAAAAAAAAATAACGTAACATTAGTCTGTTGGCACCTGTACAAATTTTTAAAGATCAACCGCCTTGAATTTAAGAAAATTATAGTAATTAATTCTATATTTATTTTCACAAACACTCTCTTATGTTGTCTTTTTTTCTTAAATGCACCCCGATCTTTTAAAATTTTGTATTCATATCCCCTGACTTTATCTATTTTTTATCTTTCAAAATTTATACGGGCGCCAACAGATTAATGTTACATTATTAATTTAATCTTTTTTTTTTTTACAGATTGTGACAGATAGGACATATCTATAAGTTTTGAATACTTTATGGGGCAAAAATGATAATTTTTAAACATTAAAGTGCAAATTACAACAATAGCACAACATTGAGGGGCGTTTATATAGATAACCCTAATAATAATTAACGCATGCAGTCTTTAGTTGGTTTTTTTTAGAATAATCTTGAATTGGTACATTTATTTTTTCAATAGTTCTTGTATCTTAACAAAATAAATTTTACAATTAATAATTATTTTTCACCAAAAAAAAATCTCATTAGAGAAACACCGTCGTCCATGAGTCTCAAGCAGGAACACTTTTTTATTCCCCCACCAAAGGGAAGGAGTTCCTATTCACTAATGAGTATGATGTGAATATACAAAATTGAATTTTCTTTTTTATTTCTTATTTAATATTTATTTATCTTTTATTTTGGTAGAAAGGTTGTGAGTCTCATAGTAGGGATGTGACTGTGGTATGGAATTTTTTTTGGATCTATGGGACCGAATATGTGGTAAAAATTGCTTAAAAAATTAATTTATTTATTTTTAACCCTTTATTTTTATTCTATTACAATTTAGGCCCAATTTTAAAAAAAAATTCACTTACACCCTTGAAAAATGAGTTTTTTCCACCAAAATGCAATATATATATATATATATATATATATATATATATATATAACCAAGAAACTACTTTGGAAAAAACGGCAAATTGAAATTAAAAATCTTAACCACCCATAATAACTTTTGAAAACAATTCCTACGGTAGGGACCAAAGAAATGTCCCTACCACAGCCATATCCTATAGTTACAACTTTTTTTTCTTTTTTCCTAACATGTTCATCTTTCTTCTTCCATACGAGATCCAGTGCAGTGATTATGTTCGTTTAAAAACAAAACTCTCTTTTTCATCTTCTTCTTCATTTGCACAGTCACCGATCAACCTCAATATGTACGAGATTCTTATTTATATATACTGTTGTAAGTGATTTTTCGTCAGCAAATATAGCATCGGGGGCGGAGTCCCCGATGAGCATTTAATGCAAGCAGAAGCCCTCGATTTCAACAGCAAAGTAATGCCATGTCATCACGGGAGCTTCCCCCGGACGACAAATAGACGAGGATTGTCGAAGATGACCCTCGATTATACACCCATGATGATAAGCAGGAAAAACACCACCGAAGATGGTGTCGATTTTAGGACAAGACCCTTGGAGAGGGATTAACGGGCAAGAAGACCGCGGATCATCGAAGAAGATCTAACGCTGCGAAGCTAGCCTCGGAGAGGAAGTCAGGAATTCACTCAATACGGAGCGCTCAACCCGCGAAGCTGGTGACCCCCGATCGTGGGGCATTATGTACCCAATCCCATAAAACCCGGGATTGATATAACTATAGATATTCAATTCCCAAGAAATAATTGCCCATGTATTTGGTAACTAATCCCAAGATTTAGGAGATGGTAGGTGATACATTCCTGTTCTGGACCCTAATCCCTCAGATATAAAAGGGGAAGGGTGAGACCGAAGAAGGGGTTGGTCGACTTGAATTAAGAATTCCAAGTAATCAAATACAGTAAACAGTAGAGATAGGTTATTACTCCGGAAGAGGGCCGAACCACTCTAAAAAACTCTCGTCTCTTTTTATTTTCCCGACAAACTGTTGGCTTTCATTGCTGCATCACACCCTAGAGGTGCGGATCTCGTTGTTGGTTTAAATTTACACCAACAGATTGGCGCTAGAAGGAGGGCCTGAATTCAATTTTTTTGGAAATTTTCGTCATCACATTTGATCGGAGATCAATGGCGCCGACGACCAAACGCAATGGAAAGAGCCTAATGTATTCTGAGCAAGAACAACTTGAGCAGAGGATGAAGAACATGGAGGAATCCATGGCGTGGATGGGTAGCCTGGTGGAGATATTAGTACAGAACCAAAGTCAGCCGCCACTTCTTACTGATGCGGAGCAAGCGGGTGTGCTCCGGGTGCGTCTCTAGGTGGAGAGAGAGAAGGCAGCAGCCGAGGTGGCTACCGGAGACACCACTGTCGCCGACCCGGAGGAAGACTCTGATGGCGGGTCCGAGGCTAAAACCCGCAACCCCCGCAGCTGCAGGACAACGAAAGCGCGCAAGCTCGCGGCCCACGCTGGAGGTGCGCGGTCGCCAGTGATCCGAATCGGAGGTTTGCGATCTGCCACTGACGTACCAGAAGATTCGGCCTGCACCTGAGGTGCATGGCCGTTGGTGGTCCGATCTGGAGGCTTGCGACCTGCCCCCGACGCAGAAGAGGATTCGGGCCATTCTGGGTCTGTCTTTGACAGATTTGGCCCACTCCTTCGGGAACACATTAGTCGTGCTCCTGAGCATCCCGGGGTGGGTCGACTCCGTGATGGGTCGGCTACCACCGCCACTAGCAGGTAGACCGTGATTTTTCGCCCGCAGAGATCGAATGTCTCCGGGGGCTCCTTGACGGGACTGCCCATGACGACATTGTGGATGGGGATTTCAATTCGGGAATCCTTCTGACCACTTGGGAGTTTACACCTCGTGGCCTGCTTGTTCGATACCACCCTCGCAGACGAAGCACGCATGTGGTGGTACCTGTTGGTGTAGAATTTGAACCAACGACGAGATCCGCATCTCTAGGATGTGATGCGGCAATGAAAATGAATAGATTCATAGAAAATTTCAAAGGCATGAGAGTTTTAAAGTGGTTCGGCCCTCTTATGGAGTAATGGCCTACGTCCAGTGTTTATGGGATTTCATATTGAATATTTTACAGAGTATTTTTCCCTTGTTTTTCACTCATTTCCTTCTCACCCCCCCTTCATCAATTCGTTCCCCCTTCTTTTATAGACGAAGAAGGAGGCTACAGTTCCGATGAGACAAAATGTCTCATCCCTTAAGTCACGGGTTTAGTTCACCTAATAGAGCTGCACATCTACCGGGAGCAGTTACTCTGAACTTGGCAGGATAGAGCTGTTGCTACAGTGAATTCCTTGCTCGGGGCAGGAAAGGTAGGAGAATAATTGAGATCTATAACCCGCGGTCAAACGCTCTATGACCGAGGATCGATGACTCCGAGGACCGAGTCTGTCGATTGATCCCTCGTTCGTGGCAACCTCCTCGGGGATGGATCACCTTCGGGGATCCTCAGTCTTTATATGCCGGCCTGCCGCCGAGGGGCTTCTCAGAAGCTCCTCCTCTTAGTGGTGTTCTATCTCCGGGGGTATAGGATCGGGAGTCATCTTCGATAATCCTTGTCCGTCCTTATCCTGAGGGGAGTTCTCACGATGCGGTGACTTCGCTTAGTTCGGTGGAGTCGGGGATTTTGGACTTCCTCGACAGTGCCTAGGAGATCGTTTCTGGACTCAATGGCTGACGAAAAATCACTGACAACATCTGCTCCCCAATCCTGAAGGTACGAATCGTGCCGTTCGGGATTTCTCCAGTGCAATGCCAATCTGTGTATCGTCCGCTGTTGAGGAATGCATTTGTGGGGGCGACTCCAGCTACGCCGAATCTTTACGACGCCTCGAAGGAAGGCATCTCGCCGGTCGGGGACTCCGTAGAGAAATGGGGTCTGATTTCTCCAGAATCAGACGTCCCATCAGTTCTGACTCCGCTGGCTCCGGCACCGACCCAAACTTTGCTTGGGTCGGAGCACTCGTCTTCGCCCCTTTTGATGGTGAAAAATAGTAGTCACCTACAAAATAAAAATAAGTTATGCGAAGTTGAGAGTTTAAATACTACCTTCTTCACGCTGTGGCCCCCGACTATAGGATTAAGTCCCTTCGGGATTATCCCTACAGTCGCTCGTCGTGTCCTCTCCGAGGACTACAACTCTTCTGCACCATGCCCTCTTCGAGGGTCACAATAAAAGCAAAATAGACGACTTAGTTTAGATCGCGACCTGAACAAACTTCTCTCCGTGAGATGCTCTATTTAGTTGCGGGTTGTTCCTCCTACGAAGGATTATCCCGAACCAGGCTCTTTCTCCAGGGATATGCCCTAGGTCAAATTTAAGCTCCTCGAAGGCCCGTTCGCATTCGTCGGTCCAGGCGAACTCCTTACTCCCGCGGAGAGCGTTGAAGAAAGGGAGGCACTTGTCAGTTGATCGGGAGACAAACCTGCTGAGTGCAGCTATGCATCCCGTAAGCTTCTGGACTTCTTTTCCTCTTCGAGGAGGCCTCATGTCGAGGATGGCTTGGATCTTCTCCGGGTTAGCCTCTATTCCTCATTGGCTTACCATGAAACTCAAAAATTTGCCCGCTCTAACGGCAAAAGTGCACTTATTTAGGTTGAGCATCATGTTGCTCCTCCTAAGGACGGAGAAAGTCTGATCTAGGTGCTTGACGTGATCATGTACCGCCGTACTCTTAACTAGCATGTCGTCAATGTAGACCTCCATCGAGACTCCTAGTAACTCCGCGAAGATCTTATTCACCAATCTCTGATAAGTGGCACCCGCGTTCTTGAGGCCGAAGGGCATGACTTTGTAACAATACAACCCTCGATCGGTGATGAACGCAGCATGCTCCTCGTCCCGATAAAACATAGGGATTTGGTTGTAGCCTGAATATGCATCCATGAAGCTGAGGAGTTCGTGGCCTGCAGTGGCATCAACCATCTGGTCGATTCGGGGCATGGAGAAGCTGTCTTTCGGACAGGCTTCGTTGAGGTTAGTGAAGTCCACACAGCACCTCCATCTCCCATCCAGCTTTGGGACCAGAACCGGATTGGAGACCCAAGTCGGGTACTTTGCTTCGCGAATGAAACCGACCCTGATAAGCCTGTCAACTTCATCCTTAAGAGCTTGGGCTCTTTCGGGGTTGAGCGGCCTTCTCTTCTGCCGACGGGCCGGGATCCGAGGATCTATGTTGAGACGGTGACACATCAAATTCGGGTCTATACCCTTCATATCACTATGGCTCCATGCAAACACGTCTCGATTTCTCCGTAGGCAGGCAGTGACGGCCTCGCGCACCTCGGAACTTAACGAAGTCCCAATTTTGACTCTCCGAGCCGTGCCTAGGTCATCAACGTCCACCTCTTCGGTATCCTCGGCCGGGCCCGCTAATTACTATTAGACCGAGAGGCAAAGGTCCAATTCGCATCGAGCCTCTGACACGCCGATGGTGAGGGTTGCGTCCCCCAAGGTAGCCTCTTCGGCCGTGCACTTCCCCTTCGGTTCAGCGGGGGTCGATTTGACGCTCGTCGTGTAACACATCCGAGCTTCATGCTGATTCTCTCGGACCATTTCGATACCACCAGGAGTGGGAAACTTGAGACAGAGGTGGTAGATGGAAGTGACCGCTCTCATGGCCACGAGGGTAGGACGCCCAAGGATGGCGTTATATGAAGACCTACCCTTAACCATCATAAAGTTAGATATGGCGGTGGATCTCGTCGGTTCCTCGCCGAACGAAACGACTAACTCTATACTTCCCTCCTGGAAGATAGAATCTCCTGTGAAGCCGTGCAACAGGCTTGCGGCTGCTCGCAAGCTCTGCGGACTGATCCTCATCTTCTCGAGGACATCTAAGTATAGGATGTCCACTGAACTACCGTCATCGATCAGACAACGGTGGACGAGGTAGTTCCTAATCATTGCGGAGACGACTAGGGGATCGTTGTGTGGGAAACGGACACCTTCGGCGTCCGCGTCCGTGAATGTGAACGAGCCCATGGTCCTCCGGGGGGGTTGTGGAGACCTTCGTGACACCTAGAACACTCCTCCAGAGGGCTCCTGTCGCACTTCTCGGGCGTAATTCTTCATGGCCCGTTGGGAACGCCCCCCAGGATAAGGGCCTCCCGCGATCGTTCGGATTTCGCCCTCGATCTCCTAGTTAGGCGGGTTCCGGTTCCTGGGATTTGCTTCCTTGCAGTATCCTTTGAGCTTTCTCCGGCGGATGAGGTACTCTATCTCATCCTTCAGGTCAAAGCAAGTCGCGGTTGTATGTCCGGCCGCATTGTGGAACAGGCAGAACTTGTCATTGTGCTTCTCCGGCACCTTCCCTTTTAGGGGTGCATGAGGTCGAAAGTCAACTTCGTTCCGCGAGTTGACGAAGATCTCTTCGATGGTGGCCTTGAGCTCTTGATATCGGTCATATCGCGGTTTGCGAGAGCAGGCCGCCCCTAGCCCTGAGCCCGAGTCGCGTTGCCTCTTCTCGTCTCGAGGCTGCCGTTATTGCCTATCGGGGCCTTGACAGGTCTCTTCATTTCCTTCCGGCGGTCCCCTTCGGGGTTACCGCGGGATGCCTTCGCAGAACCGGACTTCTTCGAAGTCGATGCTTCCACGTTGATGTAATTCCTGGCTCTTCCCAGGAAGTCGGCAAACGTCCGCGGGGGTTTCTTGCTAATCGAGAACGCAAAGGGGGTGTCTTCTCGTACTGCGGAACCCTCGGCTAGAAGCAAGGCATCATCGGACAAATGCCCCACCTCTATCGTAGCTTTGGTAAACCGTTGGAGCCAGGCTTGGAGGCTTTCGCTTTCTCCTTGCTTGACTCGAGAGAGGTAAGCCGGGTTCTTGAGGTGTCTACGACCTCCCAAGAACTGCGTAGCAAATCTCGTTCTCAGATCCTGCCAACTCCCAATCGAATTGGCGGGGAGCCGATACCACCATCAGCGGGCTTCACCCGCGAGAGTGGTGTCAAAGAGCCTGTACCATATGGCTTCCGGATAGCCATAAGCGCGCGCCCACGAGGAGTAAATCCCCAAGTGGTCAGATGGGTCCCCACTCCCGTCGAACAGGCTTACCTTCGGTAACCTGAGTCGGTCAGGAACGGGGGTTGCTAGGAGGGTTTCCGTGAGTGGGGTGAAATCCCCATCAAGGATTCCGTCACGGGACGGCTCGTCCAGGATCCCGCGAATGCGCCCAATCTCCGCGGGGGAGAACTCCTGGCTTCTTTCAGTCTGCCGGCTAGTAGCAGTGGTAGCTGACTCCTCGCAGAGACGCTCCCGCACAGGGAGTCGCGCACCTTCGGGGCAGACTCCAGTACACGCAGGCGCGCGCTCCACGGTGCCCCGTGGCAAAGAGCCTAGCCTATTAAACATCGAGTCAGGCTGAACCGGTGTCTCGCCTGTGGTCGCGGGGCGCGAAGGGGCCCGCTGGGTCAACTGGCATCTGCGCTCCTCCAGAGCGAGTGGCGGACTTGGGAGCTGGCGCATTCCTCTGCTGGCGGGAATGGTGAGCCTCGCGAGCGGGATCACTACCCGAGTCCTCATTAGGAGCCGTGGCGGCGTCGCCTACGGTCCGGAGGTTGACGGCTGCATCGTCAGCCCTACGCCGTGCTCGGAGCACGCTCGCATGCTCTGCGTCGGTCAGGAGTGGTGGTGGACTTTGGTTATGCACCAAAGTCTCCACTAGTCTGGTCATTCTTGCCATGGATTCTTCCATGCGCCGGATTCGATCTTCGAGCATCTCTTGCTCGGAAGTTAGGGGATTCTTGCCGCTGCTTCTCAAGTTGGGCGCCATTTGATCTCCGATCAGTTAGCGCGATGAGCAACAGAGAAAGCGGGAAGAGATCAGCAGTAGGGACGAAAGGGCCCTCCTTCTAGCGCCAAAGCTGTTGGTGTGGAATTTGAACCAACGCCGTGATCCGTATCTCTAGGTTGTGATACGGCAATAAATCAGGAAGAAATGGTGATAAATAGTAAACACCGTGAAATTTTAAAGTGGTTCGACCCTCCTCCGGAGTAATAGTCTACATCCATTGTTTATAGAATTGCTTATAAAGTATTTTACAGAGCTTTTTCCGTATGTTTTTCTTCCAACCCCTTCTTCCTCTTCTTCCTTTTATAGGCCTTTTTGGAGGAGAAAGGGGAAGGTGCATTTATGATGCCTGACAAATTATCCCCTAAATCATGGGATTAGGTGACCTTAACACAGTCGACCATGCCCTGCCCTGAATTTAGGGAGTGGGTTACCAACTAATCAACCTACGTCCATCAGAGATGGAACGCCTACAGTACCTGTCAGATGTCCCTAATACCAGGGTTGATCGATCACAACCATACACTTTCTAACCTTCGGCTAGAGGTCCCCAACTCCGTGGGGAGGACCCTAACTCGACTGGCCTCTTCCGAGGACCTCGCCTCAAGCCGGAGTCCACCTTCGGTGTTGCCTCTACTCACCACCTTCGCGGATACTGGTTTGAGGCCGATCTTAGTCGAACCCCGCTTTCGATGCTGCTGACCTAGCGCTCTTAATGACGTGGCAACGCCACGCGGTTACTCGGACACTCTCGTGAGGTAGCACCTGGAGGGGCGGTTCACCCTCGATCATAGCTCCTGGGACGAAAATAAGCTTACAACAGTACCGACTTCCAGCCGACTCCATCGCAAGTTGGCACGATCTGAGGGCGAAGTTAGCCTCACAGTTCTTGGGGAGCTGGAGGCACCTCAAGAACCCCGCATATCACTCCCACGTTAAACAGAGAGACGATGAAACCCTCCAGGCCTGGATGAAAAGATTCACCAATGGCACAGTGGAGGTAGGGCATCTGTCTGACGATGCCCTGTTGCTGGCCGTGACCTCTACCGTTCGCGAAGATACTCCGTTTGCATTTTTCATCAACAAGAAATTGCCGCGGACGTATTCCGATTTCCTGGAACGAGCCAGGAATTACATCAACGCTGAGGCCTTGACTTTGAAGAAGTCAGGTGCTGCAAAGACTTCCCGAGGTGACCTCAAAGGGGACCGATGGAAGGAGAAGAAAAGACATGCGGAGACCTCTGTAGGAGGAAGCCATCAACCCCGCGATGAAAAACGATATCACGACTCACGCTCGGGGAGCGAGGCGGCCTGAACTCGAAAGTAACGGTACAATAAGTACCACGAGCTTACCGCCTCGATCAAGGAAATTTTTGTCAACTCGCGGAGCGGAGCGAGGTTGATTTCCAACCCCCGATGCCATTCAATGGAAACGTCCCAGAGAAGCACAAGAACAAGTTCTGCTTGTTCGACAATGCTAACGGTCATACGACCGGGACTTGCTTCGATCTTAAGAATGAGATAGAATATCTCATCTGTCGAGGAAAGCTCACGGGTTATCGCAAGGATGCGGACCGCGGAGCAAGGATCTCACCAAACAGAAGGATCGAGGGCGAAATCCATTGATCGCGGGAGAATAAGGTTCCAGAAGGTCGAGAGCAAGCCCGGAGGGTCAGGTGCCATGTTGAACAATTCGCTACTAAACGACAAATTATGTAAGAGATAAGACTTAAGCGAATTCCTCGACAGAGTCTGTAAGAATCACGCAGGGGGGCAGTCCCTCGTCTGTAATTTATTTTTCTCTTGAGCTATGTAATTTCCAATTCAGCGATTATCAATAAAAGTTCAGCAAATTTGGAACCAAATATTCAGTTTTCTATTATTTGCTCTATAAAAAAAAAAGGTCTGCGAATAAGACTAAAAACTCAGTAAAGTCTGTGAAGTAGACTATAAATTCGGTGTATAAAGGAATGAACCGCGAAGCGGATGATTCCTATGTCACGACCCGCTTCAACGGACCGTGACTCATACTTGCTTACGTACGTATAACTTTTATACTTAAACCTGACAATCACAATGTAATTTTATAGAAAGTAGTGTACGTGCGTACTTACTTTTTTTTTATTATAAAATAATACTACAGCATTGCTATAACATTGTAAGAACTCTTAATTATACTACAGTGTTGCTGCAATATAACCAAAACTCTTCTTAACTATGCTACCGTAATGGTGTCACAAAATATATATACTGTTGTTCTTTAAAGTACTTTAGTTTGATATATCCATATTTACAAACCAACAGTACAAAATATTGAGCCACGAGAGTCTTCAACCACCACAGGTAGTCCACACACTCGTTATAGCATCCTCGACCTCATCCTTAGCTTTGCGTCTTCTTACCTGTGTCTACAATACAAGAAACCTGGTGAGTTGCTAAACTCAATAAGTGACGAATCTATCTATGCTATGTGCCATGACAATTAATGCATCACATAAGAAATATAAATAATGAGCAGTACACATAATAATATAAGAGGTCATTTGTCCCATACCAAATGATCCCTGCAATAGAAAACAGTTTCTTAGTATTCCTAGCGTTGTCTCGACCACCCTTTTGTGATCAGAGACCTTAGCCGACGAATCGGCAAACATGCATCATGAGAGAGTCTGGGATCCACTGATGGTACCGCATCATGAATCATAACATGAGGCGCCAGGCCGGGAGTGGGCCAGCTCAACCTTTAGAGCATCTCCCGGCCACATTACATCCTCCTGCATTATTTTAAAAACTATAGCATGCTATATTATATCAAAAAGATTTTATCATCATTACCAGGAGGGCATAAGTGTCAAAGAGTACTATCGGTACCATCGACTCGTTTTCGTAACATTCTATTTTATGTTGTTGACTTTTCAATCAACAACCCCCGGTACCTTATCATTTCAGGTGACCGAGCCACATATTCCTTGAGGGTTATTCATCTCGGGGTGTAAACCCGACGAATACTTTCCTTAAACTCATATTCATTCATTTTACGTTCATTATTAATTATCTTGAGCTCGGAAGAATATTCTGAGGTCTTGATATTATTTCGCGCTGGAATAAGATTCCACAACGGCGAAACTGTTCATTAAT
This sequence comes from Boehmeria nivea var. tenacissima, assembly GCA_018132145.1. Lineage (NCBI taxonomy): Eukaryota > Viridiplantae > Streptophyta > Magnoliopsida > Rosales > Urticaceae > Boehmeria > Boehmeria nivea. The sequence continues at coordinate 2,066,767 of CM030885.1, read as the reverse complement.
AACCCTCGTGATTCCTTGACTTGTAAGTCAAAGGATATTTCATCATTTGGTTGGTTTACAACATATTACAAGGCTCGGGTAGTTTCTAACCTTCATCTTAACTTATCGGGTAAAGCCCGTACTAAGTTTTATGAGTTATAAAAGCCGAAGCCATTAATCTTGTTAGTTTCGTCATTACCGGGTTTAAACCTAATTTTGGTTACTAGCAAAGGCATTTAGATGCATAACCATCCAATTCCTAGCACATAATACAATTTATTCTTGTATTGTAGGTGCATCGTCACTTACTCGGAGTCACTCGGTGCGAAAATTGTCGCTCCGGGTCGTTTTGGTCTTCCGAGGGTCGGAACTTTGTATTTCCTATTAAAATAATATAAAAACCATTAGGTTTTAAAATTTATTCCATCAAAAATTCATTTAAAGTGTCTACAATTCATTTTAAATGTTTTTGGGCCAATTTGGGTCAAAACGAGGCTTAGAAAAATGTTTCAGGTCGTTTCGGGGTCATTTGGCCCAAGCCGACACATGCTGGGCGCGCAAGGGGGCTGCTGGGCGCGCACACGGGGCTGGCCAGGCGCGCAAGGCCGCACACGGGGCCTGCTGGGCGCGCACGGGCCGCCAACAGCACGCCGGGCGCGCGCACGGGCCGCCAGTAGCACGCCTGGCGCGCGCATAGGGGCTGGAAGCACGCCTACCGCGCGCGCTGGTCATATGCCCACAGCGCCCAGGCAGCGGCGCCCACAGCGCCAGGGCCCGGGTGGTGTCCAAAATGCTCTAAATTTTGTTATTGGGCCTCCAAACAAATTTTTAAAGCTTAAATCATTATTTTACACCTCAAAACACACAAAACTTCATTAAAACTTAATAAATCACTAAAAATTCCCCTCTTAGACCTTTGAACAAACAAAATATGTTCAAAACTAAACTAACTTTGTAATTTCTTTCTCAAGCAAGATTAACCTTTCCTTTTACCTTCAATTCACTAATTCTCAAACAAAATTACAATTCAACATCATCAACATCAACCACAACTCAGTTTAACATCATTGACATCTTGATTTATTTCAAAACTTCTCAAAACACACTTATACAAACTCATGATTTCTAAGGAGAAGAATTCTACCTTTTTGTGTTTCTTTTTCCTTGAACTTGTAGAATTTCCCTTCCAAACTCTTCACCAATCTTTCTATGGTTTAAAACATAATATAAGGAGTTATTAGGTACTGTAACTTAGCTTGAGAAAAGGTGAAAGCAAGAAGAAATTAAAAACCTTACCAAGCTTGTTCAAACTAGCTTTTTCTTCTTCAACTTCCTAATTTTTTTTTGTTCTTCCTTTCTTTTCTCTCTTCTTTCTTTTTTCTTTCTCTTCCTTTCTTTTCTTCACTTTCTGTTCTGTTTTGGTGCTTCAAATTCGTGCTAAGGCTGGTTATTTAAATAAAAACCTAAGCTAGTTGGTGTGTCGCGACGACGTCACGGCGAGGTAATCACCTTTCCACCTCAAGCTTGGCTTTTGACACCTCTAGCTTAGATTTTGCTTACTAAGCAATTAAAGGATCAGATTTAATATTTAAAGGCCAGCTCATACTTGCCCATGTGATGGTGAAACCCGTCGTGCTTACTTCTTTTACAAAATTTGCACGTTAGTCCACCGAAATAAACCCTTAACAACTTAATCCTTTGCTACATTTCTAAAAAATAATTCTAAGCCCTTAAAGCACAATTTCTTTCTTAAAACACCATATTTATATAATTATAAAGTACTATATACATGTTCAGAATTTATAGAGCTCATTTCATATTTTTCCTTGGTGTTTTAATTTCGGTCCCGAAATAGCAGTTTTTACCGAAATTTCACCGTAACTTCTTTGTTTGACCTCGAATTGGCCTCAAATTTTATACATGAGCTTAATATACTGATATAAGCTCAAAACAATTTATTTTCTTGATTAATGACCATTTTCTTTATTTTTTTCCAAATTTGGTCCAAAAATGCAATTTTTTGTAAAGTTTCGGACTCGTTATGCAATTTTTGGCTGTAACAAGAATTCTTAAACAAAAATCCTTGTATTTTGTCACCAAAATATAATATTAAACTCATTTCTTGACATAAATGATAAATTACTAACACTTATTTCAGTTATTCAACTAATCACGCCTTAATTAGTCGAATTAGGGTTTCGGACTCGCGAGGGATTTTATGAAAGAAAACATTCTCGTACTCGTTGTAATTTTCAAGAAATACATTCATCATAAAATTTCTGGGACATTGGGGAGTCGGGGTTCACATCCTAGAAACACTACCCTCGACTGTCTTCTTGCCCCCGAAGAAGATAGAAGACCTAGGTATACTTAAAAGGGGATTAACTTTGGAAGCATTTAGCTGTTTTTCTCCTATAAACCATTCTATACTTCAGAGAAGATAGAAGACCTAGGTATACTTAAAAGGGGAACCCCGAGGTATGAAAGCCTTAGGAAAATTTTGAAAAAATTGGACTAAGCCTGATTACTGAAGCATAAAAGTAAAGAGCCATACTCTATTCAGAAGCAACATGGACCGATGCGAGTAATAAGGTGCTTATAAATTTCGTCGGTTATTAGATTTGACCAAGGTCTTCCTTCGGAGAAGGAGCTTGGTTCGGGATTATCATTCGGAGAAGAAAGAACACAAAGTGATTTAGAGCATGTTTCGAAGAAAAGTATGTTCAAGTTACGGTCTAATTAATCGCTTAATTTGTTTTAATTATGACCCCCGGAGAAGGCATGATTTAGATTAGTTATGATCCTCGAAGAGGACATGACAGAGTACATGATTGATCCCGAAGGGACTTGATTGTGTTAGCCAAGGGAAATAAGTGGAAGATAAAATTAAAAGGAGTTGCGAAGAAATAAATACTTAGACAATTTTGTGAAAACAAAAATTGAGTTTTATTGATATATTCAGGAGATTACAAAAGGTGGGCGTCTAAAGGACCCCGAGGCAAAAAAGGAAAAGATACAAAAGCAAACGATAATCATTGGCGCGGCCGCGGGCTCTTGACTTCTTCGAAGACGTTCCATTCAGAATGGAGAACGTTTAGCTTCCTAAGTGCCCAATTTGCGCCGGCGAGAGTAGCTTGTTGCATCTCGACTTGGAAGCCAGTGCTTCTGTGAAAGTCCGAGATCCATTGCTACCTCTTTGACTCAATAAAATTCTCGAAGGAAGGGTTATTCTTAAAGTCCGCTATAGCAGTGCAGATCCTTGCGTTAGCGTCGTTGAGATTGGCCTCGGTCTTGCTGAGCTCGGTGCGTGCATCTTTTAGTTCACCCTCAAGTACTTCGATCCTAGTCTCGGCCGCTACTCTCAGCCCTTTCTCCTCATCGATCGCCAGCTTAAGAGCGACCTTCCCAGATTCAAGGTCCTATTCATGAACCTGGCGTTCCTCTTCGAGGATCTTCCATGCCTCATTGCGGGATGCCTTTTCCTTATGCAACTCTTCCCGGAGTTTGGCCACCTCTTCATCGTGACTTCTCCTGAACTCCGCCATTTGCTTAAGGCTGTTAGTTGCCAGCACCATCATTTCGGATAAAATGTCCGTCCTGGAAGAAACTTCCCTGAGCTCGGCAACCAACTTCTTATTTTCCTCGCGGAGGTAGAGTAGGGCTTCTTAACCCTGGCCGAAGATGGCCTCTGTCCTTCGGGAGTAGACAAATTTGCGAGAAAAGCCTGCAACAATTAAGAAGGTTAAAATCGAGAATTCGAGATTTAGAAGTTTTCAAAGGAAACATAAAAAATCTTACCTTCGCGAGCATTCGCATGCCTTCTCGATTGCTGGCTTGAAGTGGCTCCTCAGACAATCTCTTGAAGCTCTCCTCGGATCAAATCTCGTCCAGCATAGGACCGAGATCGGCGATCCACGAGAATGACCTCGAGGGATCTGGATTGGCCTCCGAGATCCGCAGAGCGAAAGCCGAGTCTGGCCGCAAAGCGGCGACCCTAGAGAGTCGCGAAGCGAGGCAGCCCTCAGGGTTGTTAGGCGGAGCCGACTCGGCAGCAGAAGTTTTCCTTGCCCTTTTCTTTTTCTCCTGCTCCACTGTCGAAGGCGGAGGAAAGGCTGAAGAAGATTCCATCTCCGCAGCCGTAGGCGGCGGAGACACCATTGGTGAAGCCGGAGGTGTTGGTTCTGAGCGTTTAGATGGTGGTTGCGACCCAAACTGGGTCCCAGAAGAGCACGATGCATATTCGCCTGACATTTCTTTGAAAAGAAAAAGGAATAACGAAGTTAATATCGCAAAAGGTAAAAACCTAAAAAATTTACCTAAAGCCCTAATCCCTAAACCATTCGGAGAATGGCGGTTGAAGATGAGTCTGAAGGACTTACTAGGTATTCGGAAGAAAAGGACGGTCGAAGATCGAAGTGGATTTCTGGCGCCGACTCTGGAGGAATCAGATGAGGTCTCTAAAAGCTTTAGGAACTCAGAGAGTTTTTAAGTTTCGAAGAGTATTGGAGGCATGAAAATTCGAAAGTTCAGAAAAGAAGAAGGACGAAGGGATTTATAGGCATCGAGGGTAACGAAGGGACGCAAAACTTCGTTATTCACACCCTTTCGCTTCCTCTCTCGAACGTAAATCTGGACCGTTCGATTCGCATCTTTTCTTTATCATCTAATGGTCAGGGATATTTGAAGAAAATCTCATCATGACTTGACGTCAGCAGATCCCGTCGAAACGGTGAAAATTCCAAAAGGTGTCAGAGCATTAAATGCCTATCTATCAAAAGTCGTAACTCTTCAGAAGGGAAACTTCTCGAGGAAGGAATCCCAAAGGGCACACTCTATACCTTCGGGATTAGGGGCAGATGTTGTAAGTGATTTTTCTTCAGCAAACATAGCCTCGGGGGCGGAGTCCCCGAGGAGCATATAATGCAAGCAGAAGCTCTCGATTCCAGCAACAAAGTAATGTCACGTCATCACGGGAGCTTTCCCCGGACGAAGAATAGACGAGGATTGTCGAAGATGACCCTCAATTATACACCTACGATGATAAGCAGGAAAAACACCACTAAAGATGGTGTCGATTTTAGGACAAGACCCTCAGAGAGGCATTGACGGGTCAGAAGACTGCGGATCATATCTAACGCCGCGAAGCTAGCCTCGGAGAGGAAGTCAGGGCTCCACTCACGACGGAGCGCTCAACCCGCGAAGCTGAAGACCCCCGATCGAAGATGAAGTCCACGCGAGTTAGTTTTGGTGTTTCTTTCTGTCCCGTTTTTCTAGCCCCGATCGTGGGGCATTATGTACCCAATCCTGTAAAACCCGGGATTGATATAACTATAGATATTCAATTCCCAAGAAATAACTGCCCATGTATTTGGTAAACTAATCCGGAGATTTAGGGGATGGTAGGTGATACATTTGATCCGAACCCTAATCCCTCAAATATAAAAGGGGAAGGGTGAGACCGGAGAAGGGGTTGGTTGACTTGAACTGAGAATTCCAAATAATAAAATACAGTAAACAGTGGACGTAGGTTACTACTCCAGAGAAGGGCCGAACCACTCTAAAAAACTCTCGTATCTTTTTATTATTCCGACCAACATCACACCTTAGAGGTGTGATCTCGTTGTTGGTTTAAATTTACACCAACATATACTAAACTGAAGGTTAAAATAAGTATTGGATTATACGAAAGCCAGATTTTTCGATTCGAAAGAGATCGCAAGCAACAACAACAATATCTGGTGTGTCGACAACAAAGGATTCCCAGGCGGCATCCGACATGCTTCGTGAGCCGACTGTCGGAGAATCTTTGTACCATATTTGAGTCCTTCCCATACGCGCAAATGGTGGTGGCTAACGGGCATAGATTTTTGTCCGCCAGCAAGCACGTAACACATCGGAGATTCTTATCAACCGGTGTGCGCTATCGGCGTAGAGCAAGCTATTCTATTGCGCATTCGGGGAGGTAGAAACCCTCTTTTTCTCTTTGTTTTCTAACAACATTGGTATTATAAGTTGGAGGCAATATCTTACAGCCAAGACAGTTTGAAATAGATTCATTTAACCAAACAATGTACTAACATATCAGCATAAAAATGTTCCTAAGGTAGGGAATAAAAAGCGTTCCCTACTTGAGACTCATCCTCTTATATTAGAGAAATTCTCATTTGGTGAATGTTTAAAAAATAAAACTGGTGGGAAACAATTGTTATTGGCTCAGAATGAGAGTATACGAAATATAGTGTTTCTTTAACACACCAGAGATAATAATAATAATAATAATAATAATAATAATAATAATAATAATAATATAAACATATGTATATATATATATATATAAATATATATAATACTTTATTCATTTTTTTAACATCATTTTTCCAAGACCCTTGTTAAGGCATCACCGAAGAGGTCATCAGAATCTTAACTTTCTAGTCCACAGAGACTCTGCTCAGGACCATCATGGTCACATCGGCATTAATTAACGCCGGCTTGGCGTCCTCAAGGAGCCAGTGTCATGAGATAAATGTTACTCGAGATGAGACTTCATCAAAGTAAACAAATCCATCTCCAACCCTAGACCTATACCCTGGACATTATGCTTGAAGAAGTCAACACACCTATGCTAAATTACATTACTCAAGAAAATATTGTATTTGGGTCTCTATTATTGGACCAAAGTTTTAATTTGCGATAAAGCAAATGATTTGGATCTTTGTTTCATTAGCAAAAAACTCAAATTTTTAACTCAAAAATTCTTTCATTCATTGTTCTTCAAAACCAACAATTGGAGATTATAACCACAACTATATATTAGATTAGAGAATCATTGTAACAATCCAAACATGAAAGGCAACGTGCTTAATAGGGTAATGTAAGAAATCAACAGAGTAGCAAAGCGCGCTAATGGTACCGCCTCTGAATTTCTTACCACCCAAACAGAGCCTTCAGATCAAACACACTAAAAAAATAATTCAAACCAAATCACAGGAAAAAAAAAACATTCACGCCCATGTTCGCACCGCCGTGCAAGACGCCCTCTGCCATCGTCGCCACCAACTTGAGAGTTTCTCCGAGAACGCAAGGAGGAACACGGTCGGGAGAGTTCGAGGTAGTTATTAAGACCATGAGGAGCTTTCCATAGCTAGAGGTAGAGCTCTGTGGAAGCTGTGAGGGAATTGGTTACATTTTGGTCCTGTGGAAGAGAAGGAGAAAGGTAGTTTTTTCTCTCAACTGTTTCATTTAGAGTATGTTTGGAACTCATATTTGGGGAAAGAAATAAAAGTTCAAAGAAAAAAATGATGTGAAAAGAAAATAAGAATTCTTATTCGTGTTTGGAACTCAAAACCAGTAAGGAAAGAAAAAGATAAGAATTCTCCGGCGTGATGTGTATTCTCTGGTGACAAAGCGTGGCAGAGTGGCGTACGTGTGCACGAGTACCTCAGCAGCCTCTACCCCGACTACGCCACCGTGCAGCTATTGCGCAACGTCCTCATCGTCAACTTAGTCCTCCGGCTACGCCGTCGAATCGGTCGGCTGAGTATCGATGATGTGGTAGCGGCGATGCGGAGGACGATGATGATGAGGTCGAGGTCAGTGGCGGTTCCGGTGGCCAGAGATTCAAAGCCGCTGGCGAAAAGTCGAATAGCTGCTCCATCTCCTTCCAAAAAATTTATATTTTTCCACTTTTTTTGAAGGGAAAGTGAAAATCCACATTTTCTTAATAAAACTTTCCTCAATTTCTTTTTAAAAAAATTCCACCTCTTTCCTTGGTTCCAAACGCCAGTAAAATCAAAATCCATCCAAAAAAAAAATTCCCTCCCAAAATATGGGTTCCAAACAGACCCTTAATAAAAAAAAATTGAAAAAGACAACAAAAAAATACCTAAGCAAAGGAGCATGTTATTTGTCATGCACTCTTATTGAAGTGCAATAAAAACTGATTGTATTATTCCTACCGGTCTATTTTTTAAAATATTCCCCATGAGAATCCTCCCTTATATTATTAGACAATAGCACTAAACACTTTAGTCTCTTATTGTTTTATAATAAATAAAAATCTTCCTCAATTTATAATTTTTGGCAAAATTAATCCAATTGTTATTGTATTGTCAAATTTGGATGAGATTCCTCAAGTGTGTGATACGCAACCCATCTATTTTTTTTAATTCCCTTAATATCACTTATTTGAAAAAAAAAAAACTAAGGAGAACACCAAATTGGCACCATAACCCTTCTGAGTTCTTATTCTCCCACACTCAACCTTGAATCTGAATTTTCCCTCTATTATGCTCATTGTTGCCTCTTCGCCGTGATGCTTGATTACATGGCAACCAATTTTTTTCTTGACTTGCACCATACACTTCTCATCGTGACATCTACTCAAATGCTCTGTGATGCCAACATCCAACCCTAATGCCTGATGCCATGTCAGTGTCTAGGTCGTAATCCCTACCACGCTTAACGGAGCTTCCAGGAGCTGAAGAAGCGGCTGACCACTGTGCCCATCCTCACTATACCGCAAGGTAGTACCGGGTTTGCCATCTATTATGATGCCTCGAAGTCCGAATTAGGAGCTGTGCTTATGCAGCACGACAAAGTGGTTCGTACGCCTCTTGACAACTCAAGGACTACGAGACTAGATACATCACTCACGACATGGAATTACCGGCTGTAATGTTCGCCCTCAAGACTTGGCGACACTATTTATACGGAGTACACTGCGAGATATACACAGATCATAAAATGCTAAAGTATTTGTTCACACAAAAGCAGCTAAATGTGCGCCAAGGACAATGTTTAGAGCTTCTCAACGATTACGACTTCACAATCAACTACCATCCTGGCAAGGCGAACAAAGTCGGAGATGTACTTAGTCGAAAATCCGCTGGCAACGTGGCAATATTGCGAGGACTCTCTAAGGAATTGATTAAAGAGACAGTGGATTTCGGGTTGGTGATAGTAAGTGGTAAACTTTCAAGCCTACAAGTATGCCCGCTAATACTAGAAGGGATGAAAGAGGCACAACGTAAGGCCGTGGAGCTGATTAAAGCTCGAGAAGAGGCAAAAAAGCATATCTCTACGGATTTTAAAGTTAGTCCTGACGGGACTTTACTATTTAGAGGACGTACCTGCATCCTTGACATCCCCGGAATTAAGGAACAACTACTTGAGCAAGCCCACCGGACACCGTATTTCATGCATCCTGGTGTCACAAAGAAGTATCAAGATTTGAAAAGACAGTACTGGTGGTTATGAACGAAGAGGGATGTCATAAGATTTGTAGAAAAATGTCTCACTTGCCAATAAATCAAAGCCGAGCATCAAAGACCCGCTGGAACTTTACAGCCTTTGGAAATCCCAGAATAGAAATGGGAACAAGTGACGATGGACTTTGTCTCTGGATTACCCAGGACTCGTCAAGGGCATGACTTAATTTGGGTTATAGTAGATCGTCTCACCAAGTTAGCGCACTTCACCCCCGTTCGCACCACACTATGGACAAGCTCACTGAGCTATACATTCAGAACATCGTGAGACTTCACAGAGTGCCATGCTCGATTGTCTCCAACAGAGACAGTCGTTTTACCTCGTGCTTCTGGAAGAGTTTGCAACTCGTGCTTGGGGCAAAGCTCAAGTTCAGCACAGCCTATCATCCACAGACGGACGGACAGTCTGAAAGTACAATTCAGATACTAGAAGACATGCTGAGAGCCTGCGCTTTGGATTTCCTAGGATCGTGGGAAGGATTTCTCCCATTGGTCGAGTTTGCTTACAACAATAGCTATCAGGCTACGATTGAAATGGCACCGTATAAGGCACTCTACGGAAGAAAGTGTCGATCAATCGTGCATTGAGATGAGGCCAGAGAGAAGAAATATCTAGGCTCGGACTTAGTGGAACAAGATTCCGAAGCAATTTGAAAGATCAGGCAGCGAATGAAGACCGCGCAGAGCAGACAGAAGAGCTACGCCGATAAGAGAAGGCGACCATTGGAATTTAAAGCAGGTGATAAAGTGTTTCTCAAGACTTTCCTTGTGAAAGGAGTTATGCGTTTCCACCAGAAGGGCAAATTAAGCCCCCGATACGTTTGACCTTTTGAGATTCTCGAGAGAGTCGGCAAGGTTGCCTACAAATTGTCTTTGCCGCCCGCGATGTCAGGATTGCACGACGTGTTCCACATGTCGATGCTGAAGAAATACGTCACAGATCCCGCTCATATTTTGAAGCACACCCAGAAGTAGAGATCACTTCAGATCTCAAACACGAAGTTTGACACGGGAAGATTTTTGGCCGAAGCGAGAAGCAATTGAGGAACAGAGCCATACCGCTAGTTAAAGTCAAATGGGAAGGCCATTGCACTGAAGAAGCAACCTGAGAACAAGAAGACGAGATTCAAGAAAAGTACCCAGCTTTACTCTAATTTTTTAGGACGAAAATTTTATTACATGTTAGGGATTTGAAACCCCGATCTCCGGAGTTATCCTTTACGGTACTTTTCTGATAGACGAGATAGTCGTTTTTGTAACTAACGATCCTTCGCTAATTTATTTATACTCCGTTATGCGATTTGAACTCACTCCTATCGTTGTGTTATCTAATTTATAAATTGGAATACTTGTGCTTAATTTCGTAGTGGCCATTTAATTTGAAATTAACAATTTGAGTGCAAAAAAAAATTGCACCATGAGTCCCCGAATTTTTAAAAAATTATAAAATTGGCCCAATTTAGAAAAATAACCCTTTTTGGGTTGTAATATGTTTTGAAGGTTACAATATGATCTATAATCATATGATTAACTTAAGTTTCAAATTTGAGACGCTTCCAAGTTAAAACGAAGCCGGAATGGTTTAATTCAGAAAGAACGGGTTTAGCCCGTTAGGTTAGGAAAGCCCGAATTAAGCTCAAACAATCATCGGAACTTTTAAATCAATTTAGGAAATATTAATGTGCAATCTAGAGGTCCCGTTAAAGCCTCGGATTCCGTATAAGACCAATTAGGTCAAACCAAATTCGACAAGGTAGAATTGAGCATTGTGAGCCCGCTAAGAAAGAACGGGCCTCGAGAGCCTACCGATCCCACAACCCGGCCCATGGCTGAGTAGGACTTTAACCCAATGGGCCTAGCTATATCCTAGATCAAGTCCAAGCCCAAAAAATTTGATCAAAATCCGTGGTCCCATAGAGATAGTTGGTCGAGTTTAAATGGAAGCCAACTAAGCCATAATGGTGACCAATAGAATAATGCTATGGATTTTGTGATTGATGGTTGATTTAAACCAACCAATCACCAATTTTAGAGAGAATGGCGCCTAAGGGAGGAAATGAAGAGGCAAAGGTTGCGTTGTTTTGTCTCAACCTCCGCCATTGGATTAGACTTTTCATTTCAATCAAGGGCCAAGATTCGTCCTTATGATTCAGCTTGAATTAATTAAATTAGAATAAATCCATAAGGAAAAGGAGAGCTATGCCACGGTTTTTAAAAGAGAGAGAGAGTTTGTGGAAATTATTAATTAATGGGAATAGTGATGAGAAAGGCCTTGTCTTAATATCAACCATTGGATCAAGTTCTTTCTTCCAATCAAGGGTTGAGATGGGTTTTGATACTCAAATATGTGCATGGATTAGACAATTAATGCCAAGGGGAGGAGAGGAAGGCCACGACAACTAAGGAAAGAGAAGAAAGCAATGATGGCCGAAACTTAAAAAAAAAATCAAAAGGTTTTCTCTCATTAAACCTCCACCGTTGGATTAGAGAGAGTAGAAATGTCAAGGGTTGAGATTAGGTTTAAATGTTAAGAGTGCTATCATGGAATTGAAAATTAAGAATTTAGAGAAAGAGAGAGATAGACACTCGGCAAAGAAAAACCAAAGGGAAGTGAGTAATTTCTAAGCTTTTTCTCTCTCCATATAAATAGTTCTAAACCTTTTTGTCTCCTATTTTTCACATTCCAATCTAAAAACTTAGAGAGAAATCCGTGAGGCTAGAGAGAGAGAAAGAGATAGAGAAGGACGAGACAAAGAAAGAAGGAGTGGTTGAGAGTGTTGATCGACACCAAGGAAAGAACTCCGACCAAACAATTCTTCTAGGGTTCTTTGTGTAGTTCGAAGGTTGAGTTCTTTCCTTTAACCTTCCAACTACATATTTTCCTTTCCAAACCTAGGAAAACCGAGGAGAGGTCTTGGCATGGAAGCTACGATGAGGAGACGAAGTAAGAACGCCGCCAATACTCACGAATTCAAACCAAAAACCGAGAGCCCTAGGTGCCATACTCATACGTAAAAAGTTTTAGACTTTGTTTTTGAGTTTTCCTTGGTAGTAATGTTTTCCTTGAAAGGTCAAAGTTGTAAACAGACATTCATGTGTTATGGTTTAGTTTTATTTTCTTCATTGCATGGTGAATGGCCGAGCACGTTCTCGAAGGAAGCTCTAGCTTCCAGGTTTGCATGGTGCTCGGCCAATCATTTAGATTGGCGTGTGTTCGATTTTCGACGATTGTATGTGTGTGTATCCGTTTTTCTTTTGCATGGTTGTGTGTGTGTGTGTGCATGATACTCTTGTTTCAACGTTGCATGGCTCACACCACACAAACCCTCTCGATTTTGAAACAACCCGAACACACACACACCGATTTCCAACGGATCGGTGTGCACGTTTCTTTAAAAAAAGATAAAGCAAATTGTCTCCTTGTGATTGCCGAATAACCTAAAAAAATCTAAGCCAAGTTTTGATTAATGAAGTATATCTTTGTAAATTGATTCAAGTGCATGTTCACAACCTAGAGATTTATAAAGATTTAAAAAAAATTCTAGCAAAAGGTTTGAACAAACTCGAAAACCCTAATGTGAATAGCTAAGGGAGTTGAAATCTTTGTGATTGTTTAAAGAGCTCAATGACATGGTACAAGCTGTTTATTTATTTATTTATTTATTATGATCTTAAAACCTTACAAACTAATTTTGAAAATGGTATTCATTGGCTTGAACATGGACTTGGTCTACATGGTTTTTCTTTAAAAAATAAGTGAAAGTATTTCTAGACAAAAGTCCAACCAAACTAAACCCTTCCTTGAAAAATTAATAAGGTTCAAATCGAAATAATTACTATAGAAGCCATTCATGTTGAAATGTATGTTTCAAAGGAAAGTTTGAGAACAATAAAGTGTTTAAAGCTTTTGAGAGAAACTTTATTTACAAGGATTGTATAATTGTGTAAAGACAAAACTTGAACGTTTTCTCTGAGCCTAACCACGAACACAAGTTCGATGAAATCTCGAAAGTGTATGACGGGTGTAAGACTTAAATGGGCCAAGCCCAGCCCAAACACATGGAGATGAAAACGTTAAAATTAAAGTGGACTAAATGAATTGTTTTGAAAAACAACAAGGACTCAGATATCTTTTAATCCGAGCAACTTTCTTAAAAACAGACAAAAATAACACTACGGGACTTCAGAAAACTGTGAAGGCCATTTTGGGCCTTCACCTTGTTTATGGCCCAACTATGTTGGGCCTGCCTATTTTGAAAGCTGCGAAGGCCATTTTGGGCTTTCACCTTATTTGAGGCCCAGATCTTGCTGGGCCTAACTATTTTGAAAACTACAAAGGCCATTTTGGGCCTTCGTCTTGTTCAAGCCCAAAACTATATTGGGCCTAGCAATTGGAAATTGTGAAGGCCATTTTGGGCCTTATTCTAACCCGAAGTCCAAATCTCCTTGAACCCAGGTGATGAGCCTCTTGAGAGTATCTTAGTCAAACAAAGACTTACAAGAAAGCCCATTAAGCCTAATTAGATTCTCATAGGCGTTGACCCCAAAGTGGTTCGAAACTTTCGAGCGAAGAGGTTCCTCATAGGGAAGCTTACCTAAGGGACCCGAGCACTTGAGTTAATTCTATATATTTTACTCTCGTGTTTACGAGATAAGTGAACTAACGAGACCGTGTCTTTTGTTCAAGGACAAGGAGACGTGAAGGTGGTCGGAGCTCGAATCAAGTCTCCAAAGAGACCTCGGAAACATCGTGACGCCCACGAAGGTAAGTGGCGATGCACCTACGGCAGCGGGTATATGTGTGAAGTGTTTGCTAGGTTTTCATTAGTACTTTGTGGATAAATGTTGTATAACTACTATATCTTTGTGCTGTGTAGTATATAAACTATGATAGCCGAATGAGAACCCTAGCATAAATAAAGTACGAATAAAACATATATAAATAGATACAATCTAATCTTTAGATTAGATTTTCATAAGCCTCAATAAGATAGGATAAGCTGTAATAAAACTCATTAGTACGAGTTCGCTCATACTCGATCTCCACCGAGTTTATTACTCAAGTGTGAGAAGAAGATCGGCTTTAGGCCGAACTTATAATTAAAAGAGAAATAGCTTAATGATAAAGGAAAACGGCCTTGAGCCGCCAGTAATAACTAAGGCTGTGTATGCCAAGATAGAGGCTGAATCTTTAATTACTAAAGAATGAGTAATTGTTTAAGAATCGAGAAAGAAGTTGAACATCGATCCCTGAGGTTGATAAAACATAATACTAACGGCACAACAGGGACCTTACCCGTGCGTTGTGCCTTACGGACTGTGGTCCGCCAAAATAATCTTGTTGGAAAACCCACCCAGTCTATTGTATGTTTGCTGTGAACCCCTCGAACGACTAAATCAAGGGTTTCACACCCAAATGCAAGAGGCCAGAGTGTTGGACTCGTGAATAGTCCATTAATCTATTATCTTCAAAGATAAATAAGTCTAAATGAAATCCAAGGCCTCTTGCAATATCTCAGTTTCCTTAACCAGTTAACGATGGGATAAATAACGAGAAAAATCCCAGTGTGCTGTGTGATCAGACAAGGGGGTTCAAACATACTTATCATTCATGTCCGCTGTGTGAACGGGCAAGGGAATGTTATCAGATCTAGAGTACCGATACCCGAGAATGAGATGGAAGGACAAGAATCTGAAATAAACCTCAATCCTCCGACAGGGGTCGGTAAGAGGTAAACGAATACAATCTAAATATTGAAATAAAAGTCGATGGTACTGCCTGGCTCGAAGAGAAGAAAGCCCTGGCTCCGAGAGAAAGAGTCCGGTTCCCTGTGGGTGAGCTTATTCCTCACACAAAGTCGGTCAGTTAAGTGTTAGACGAAGTCGAAGGACTATCGGGAGATAGGCAATCTCTCTGCCTGCGCGCTAGAGAATTTGCGGTAACCATCACTGGATTCCAGACTTGACAAAGATGTCGAGCTCGATTAAATAAGTAACGAAACGACTACTGTGTGAAACCATTAAGTCCGGAGTGAGAGTCTAACAAGACAACCCCTCCAGAAGGACTATATTAAGTGTGGTGGGTCTATAACCGACCACGAGGCCTTAACGATACGAGGAGCGAAGCTGTGTGCAAGAGACCCGCCAGTGAAGTCGAGTTGTCACCTCCAAGCAAGGTAAACCAGGAGTGTTATTCGATTGTGCTTAGTACAATGAGATCGAGCTACCATGTGTAGGAAGCTCGGATGTGTGAACCGAATACGAAGTACTCAGTTATGAAAAAGTGAGAATTGAGAGACATGGGAATACACGAGGGTAATAGGTCAACTTTAATGCATTTACTGTGTAAAGAGGTGTTAGTCAATATGGGACGGCTAACTCCTCTCTACATGATTGTTGTAATATATGAAATTTTGATGCATGCCATTTAGGGTAGACTAGTTTGCCCTTACTAAGTTTATCAACTCATAGGTTTCTCCGTGTTGTAGGTAAGAAGCCGATGAAGACTGATGAGTAGGAGCTGGCGGAGATGGTGTATGTGGTATATGTTGAAGATGAATACCCGTGGCATTTTATTCTGCACTTTTGTTATATGATAAGTAATCTATGTTTTTGATATCGGGACGAGGTTTCGAGAGCTTTAAGACTTGGAAATGTAATATTATTATGAAAATAGACTCTATGAGAGTTGTATCCTATTTTGAGATCGGGACATAATCTCGAGGACTCCTAATAATATCATTTTTAATATTATGGCAGCATCTATGCTCCATCAATATGTTACAAGTAGCATTTATGATAAAGACTTCCGCATTGAAAAAAAAAATTGCATAGAACTTCCGCTTTCAAAGTTTTAAAGGAGTTTACGAGAGTATGAAAATGAGTTTGGACTCTCTTGTCGTGGCCGCAGCCGAGCCGCCAGGTCGTGACAAGATTAAAGACCAAAGTGTAAAAACTCTAAAAGTATGGGGACTACAGCATCCAATTACTACTAATGGGAAATAATCCAGAGGTCATTATCCAATTTCAAGAAGAGTATAAAAGAATAATGATACACCTTGTTACACCTAATTTTTTTTCCAACTGAAGGTTTTTTTTTTATGGGTTTGCACAGGGTAGTCATCGGATTGTAGCCAACTAAAGGTGTTTGACAAAGGAGCTCGTCGATGAAGGATCAAAAGAACAGCGAAAGAGAAATTATGGTTGATCCATTCTTTCCGAAAAGCTCTGTGCCACTGTTGAAGAGCAAGGACTAGACTGCAACATCAATCGTGTTTGGGACAGTTGGCAGCCATTCTTCCATGACGTAGCAGTTGGTAAAGGATTAGCCTCGCACGATTCACAAGCCGCAGACTCCCCCACCTCAGCTTCTTCTTTGTCGTCGTGCTCCAATGACAGTGCCCTATCCCAACAGCAACACAACCGCTAGCTGCAGACTCCTTTACCGCAGCTTCTTCTTTGTCGTCGTCTCTTAGGAATATGCCATTGAAATCAGATGTAATAAATATTTTCAAAGAAGTTGTAATTTATGAATTTTGTTATGTTTTATATTAATTATAAAATTGTATGTTTATCAAAATCCAATATATGTTAATATAGTTATAATCTTAGTGTGTAAAGAGCTTTACACACAAGAGGATTAAAATTATAAACTAACATATTTAAACCAGTCCGTGATAGATCAAAGAGTAAGGATCGCTTTAATCGGCATTCATTAATATTGTCCATCACATTATGAGCGTGACTATCTGACCCGGATGGTCACTGTGTGTGACGCTAGAATAAAGTTATTTTATATGAAATAGATTATATAGGAATAAGATCGACCTTATTTTCGAATCTTTATGTAAGTACTGTTATAAAGATTTGAATCAAGGTCTTAATATGATCATATGATGGTTGATTTCAATCTTGAGTAATTCATATACTCCTCTTATGGATTGATAGGTTCTTTGATTTGCTTGGTATGGTCCAAAAGTAATTGGGCTCAATACTTGCATTTGGGAGCCTGCAATTCATAGACATTGGGAATGTGAATTACATATATGGAATTCACGGCTTAAAAGTCAAAGTGGTTCGCTTAAGTGTTGACTTCTAGAACTAAACGATTTGAGTTCTCTAATAATTAAGTAATGAATTAATTGTTTTCTAGTGAACACAGTGGTACTTAAGGGCAAAGATATAATCAAGGTGAAAAACAGTAATTTTGCCCAGCTTAGATTATGAACCATTTATGGTGGATCGACGAATCATGTAATGATTATATCAATAAATAATTCGCTGAGTTTTTTTGAATAAATAATATCTTTATAATTCGAGAGTTCAATCCCAGTTTTTTAGTTGATTAATCTCATTATTAATGAACAAAGAATTTAATTAAAGAGTTTTTATTTCATTCTCAAAGTTTATTGGTGCTCGAATTCACGAGTCCATAGTCCTCGCTACGTCTCAACAAATTAAGCTAGGATTCTAATAAGATAATTAAAAATTAATTATTTTATTTTCTCTTAATTATTTATATTTGTATTTTAGACCACAAATATAAAAATTACTCGCAAGGAAATCTTTCGTTGTCTAGCTGTAATTTTTTAGGATAATTTAAGAGAATTTTATTAATTTTGTAATTTGATAATTAAAATCACAAATTAATACTTAAATTAAATGAGATATTTAAGTGATATATTTAAAAGTGAAATATATTGAAGGTTTTTTATTAGTTATCTGATTGTAGATAATTACCAATCTAAATTAAATATGAGGTATTTTATTTTTGATAATTCTAATTGATTTTGGATTTGGAAAATCAAATCCCTTGCTACATATTATGAGCCAATTTTCAAGCTAGGAGAGAGAATGAGATTTTTTCCATTAATTCAATTTAAGTGTAGTTTGAAATACTCAATAAAATTAGAAAAATAAAGATTTATTTTTGGGAAAAATATTTCTCCTATTTTTATACATTGGCCGACCACCCTACAGCAAAATTAGGAAAGTAATTACTTTCTTAATTCCTAACTTGCTTATTAAAATAGTTATTTGATAATTATTTAATTAAATATTATTTTAGAAATAATTCAAAGGATATTCACTATTTTTGAAATTGGAAAACTTCCAAAAGGATAAACCCTAGTAGTGGCCGAATTTTACCCTAGTCAAATGCCTATAAATGTATTCTTTTGTAGTATACAAATTAACCTAAGTCATTTTCAAATTTAGATTATCAAAACTCTTTCAAATTCTCTCCAGACTTTTGAGAAAAGAAAAATTAATCCTTCCTTCCCTACCCTAAAGGGATAAACCCTAGTAGTTGCCGAATTTTACGTTAGTCCAATGCATATGAATATATTCTTTTGTAGCACACAAATTAATCTAAGTCATTCCCAATTTTGGATTGCCAGTACTATTTCAAATTCTCTCTAGACTTTTGAGAAAAGAGAAATCGATCCTCCCCTCCCTATCCTAAAGTCGTCGCCCTTATAAGCAAGAGAGGATCAATTTTTCTTCTCTTGCTTTTGTGTGAGAAAATATTGAGAGAGTCCATACTCAAGTCCTACCTTGATCTGAGAATTGGTGTGGAAGACCGCGGTGTCGAAACCTGACTGGTAAACTCATTGTGAGTGTAGGACAAAGTGAGTCCAACCTTGGTGGTCTCACAGCGTATGCTGACCAATCAAGCACTCGAAGATTTAAAGAAAGCCTATGGTATAATTTCTTAGTCTACATCCTTTTAACTATGCGATAATTATTTTTGTAAAATTTTGTAGTACAATATGTCCATAAGATCCACTTTGTTTGTTTCAATTGATTTGTTAATTGAATTGCCACGTTAATTTTTTCTACTGCGCATACACTGATTTGATCAAAATTTAAAAAATAATTGGCGTCCTGAAATTTGATTACCAACATCGTCCTCTAATGACGGTGCCCTAATCCCAGTGGCAACACCACTGATCAATGAGGTTGCCATAGCGATCTCTATGGGGATCATCACTCTCAAAATGATCTTCGCGCTTGCCTTCTTCTTCTAATGCCATCGTGCGAAGCACCATAGGAGATGCAGAAGCTCATCACTGCCGCGAATGCAAAGCACCATTGAGCTTTCTCTACATCAAAATAGTTGAGACGAGTCGAACTTTGACCGTGACAGCATAGTAGGCAAAGAGAACTTAGAGACCGTGGCATTCTTACTATTTGGCGCAATGGTGGCAACAGGCAGGGGATTCAGTGAAGGATTGGACATTATCTATGGGAAAAAAAAAAGGTAAAAGAAAAAAACAATGTGAGGAAGGAGATTGGAGAGCAGTACAAGGAATACGGTATTTCGCTATGTCATCGTGATTGCTCTACTGGGGTTTTGTTAGAGTTTTTCTTTCCTTTGCGTTTTCACCTATTTCTCCCTGCAACGAAGACATTCTCTGTGGATTTCCACGACCTCTCATTATCACATACCATGGAGAATAATCCTTCTTCCAAAAAGCCGTAATATGTAAGCCAACTTATGGTAGCATGGTTTTCAACAGAAGTTGCAACAGATTTATCACAAAACTCTGTTTTACTATACCATCATAATGATGTTATTTGCATCAAGATTGATGTAGTTGCTTATCTTAGAAGGGTCAATATCTTGAAAAATTTTCTTATTGGGACAATTATGTTGTTCAAAGGTGAAAAACCCCGACGATTTTGATGGCCTAAAAAAATGCCTTCATGAGATGTGGAAAACTATTAGAAATTGACATATGATTTCTTTTGGAAAAGAATACTTTAATTCTCACTTTGTTGATAGCCCAAATAGAGAAATGATTTGGTCGACTGGGTATATTTTGAAGCTGGGATTTATTCGCTTATAACCTTGGAGCACTAACTTTAACCAAAATCATGAGAGAGGCTAATGCCTAGGTTTAGATATGTCTACATGATCTACTATGAGAATATTGGCATGCATGTATTTTGATAATATTGCATGAGGTATTGGAGCACCCCTAAAATTTGATGAAGAAACCCTGAAAGGAAACTTTGGTCATTATGTCATAATTTTAATTGATTTTCTAGATTCCTTGATTATCGATATGGAAGAACATAAGTTTTTTTGTTACCATGGTTTATGAAAAACTCTAAAATTTTGTAAAAAAATTGTCTTGTAATAGGGCATTTGCTTGCTACTTGCAAGAGAAACCCTGGTTTGAAGGCAACGACCAACCCACAATAATCATTGAATAAATACATCTCTTAGAACCTTAAATTTAAAGAAGACCTTATAAGAACTACATAACAAATTTATAGAGCTCTCAAAGCCTCATGTCTATTGTGAATCATCTCTTGTCAAATCAGAGATAGCCATCATCCATGAAAATCCTCTTGTAGAACTCTCATGGAAAAAACACCTAAGGATTCGACCGACGCAATAATTGATGATCCAGCGAATATGCAAGAGGTCGATATCATGACTAATGTTTACACAAATCTAAGAGTACAAAGATGGTCAATCTAGTAATGTCACCGGACCTATAACTATCGATTATATGGGAGGAAAAGATAAGTTTTTTGTTTTTTAAAAACATTACTACCAAAGAAGTGAATTTATCAACCATAGAATCCTAGGCTCATTTGGCCAGAGAAGAAGATACTGTCTCCATAGTTGTTAAAAGGTTGGAAAGAAATCTCTTTTTAGTTTTTATAAATAGATTTCTTCATATGCAATTTGTCTAGTAGAACCAACGATGGATTTGGCTAAAATTTTGTCTTCTATTTTATGTATTATTTACATACATTTACTGTCTTTTAATTCTAGAGATGGTTGTTCTAAGATTTCAATTTTTTGTTCTAACTATATCAAGAACCCTAATGTCTTTTTCTAATTTTGACCAAGAAATTACATTGGATTTTCCTGGTGCTCTGAATTCTTTCACAGTTAATTTTATTTATGCTATTATGCATATTGTCTCTAGACATAGGCCTAGGGATTCTTTGAGCACAATTTCTCCTACGAGATCTCCTTGGCTTCTTCTGAGTGATTTTAATGCGATCTTGGGTGCTCATGAATGTTTGGTGGGTAATATCCATAATGCAATGTCTTGCTCTGATTTTGCGTATAGTATAAGCTTCATGAGATTGGTATTAGGGACACTCCTTTCACTTGGGCTCGTTTCTCTTTCAGTGGATACATGGCATTTCATTTAGACAAGATCTTTGTGCAACTCATTCTTAGTCTAGTACGGACTGTTTTAGTTTGCTAAGGCACTTCTCTGATAAAAAAAATCGCTTGTATTATAATTCTCGGATCAAGCACACTGGAGACCTTATCTTTCCACTTTGTGAAGATAAGGATTGGTTACAAAGAATTTAGAAACTTTGTTGAGACTAAATAGAGATCCGACAATCTAGTTGGTTGCAATATGTTTATCCTCACCTCTAAGATGTGTTAGTGCTAGATTGTAGTTTTGTTTATTATTGGAAAACCAAAAGCCATTGGAAAACCCAAAGTCCCACATTGTTAGTGGATGTAGGACTTATAGGGTTTATAAGGGAATGTGAGCTACGAGCTTATAGTTGAGTTGTGGTTTATAAGGGAATGTGAGCTACAGCTTTAAGATTAATAAACTTGATTTGTGGTTTGATTAGAGTTAAAACCGGTTACGAGCTTAACCCTCGAAAAAAAAATTACACTTAAAACGATGACTAAAATAAAGAAACCAATATATGAAAACTAGTTAGAAAGCTTACCCAAAATACAACTATTTCTTCTTTAATTCCTTCAAGATCATACTTAGTGCTAAGTAGGTTCACCCACGAAGAGTGTAGGAGATTTTTTTAGAGAGAAAAAATGGTAGAGAGAGATGTTAGGCTTTATTGTAGAAGGAGAGAAAATAGTATTTTTAGATGCTAACTTTTTTACTTACATCTAAAGTACTAGAGCCTCAATTCTAGTATTTTCTTTTTCGTTTTCCTTTAAGTGAAAGGAAAAATAAAATAAGAATTTCCTTTGGTGAAGAGAATTGACGTGGAGTGTGATCACGCCCAAATTGTGCAATGCTAAAGTGGTCGTTGGTAGCACAATGAAAGCGGAGTTGTCTCCACGAGGAGATGAAAATAAACAACCAAAAACTCAAAACAAGCTTTAAGAGGTAAAATAAAAATATTAAAAAGAATAAGAATTTGGAGTTGAAGAAGACGGAAGTAAGATTAAAGCAACAATCAATAACAAAATCTAACGAGGTGTCGAGAATCCCTTAATTATTTCAGTTAGCTGTTTGCAACTCCGATTCCTATAACTCAATTGCAAGTTTCACATCCCAAACAAGCAACCGAAAAATATGACATTGAATATCTAAAATAAAACAAATGTATTTTGATATGAAAATGCTCTTTCAATTAAAACAATAAATATTTATTCTATACGCTATCTTAAATCGACGAGATATCAGTTAGATCATCACGCAGTAAAAGACTAGTCATATAAAATATTCGAATATTCATAAGCCATCTAAAATCGACAATATATCAAATTGATCATATTGCAGTAAAAGACTAACTTATAAACTAACGACAATTAAAGTTCATAAGAAATCGCACATAGGAAGAGCATGACTAAACCTATATGAGAATAGAATATAATTGCTTGATAAAATAATAACAGTATAAACATAACAAAAGTTGAAACATTGAAGCACAAATTTAGAATCAAAATTGAAACAAAAAAATTACATAATTAAGTTCATCTCTAACATCGTCTTACTCTAGCCTAACAACATTCTCATAAAAATATGAGAACTAATAGCCAAAGAAAGATGAAGAATTGTCTAAATAATTGTGTAAGTAAAAGGAGTTGAACCGGACATGTGGCGAGCGGTGATTCGGCTAAGACTCGCTGGCGTTGATCGAGTTGGGGGACAGCCGGGCCAGCTGGCGATGGGCTGGGAAGCACGCAACTCTCGCACTTAGGTGGTGAAGAAAACGTGCCGGTGTGGTGTAGCTGGTGGGCGAGAACTGCGCCTTGCGCGCATGAATGAGAGGGGATGAAGGTTGGGCTGACGCGGCTGAGGTGGCGCACTAATCTCGTGTTTGGTTGGGCCACATGGATGTGTGGACCCCGCTTGGCTGGCTGAGTTGGAATTTGGGCTGTTTCTTGAGCTTTTTCTTTGGGCTTTTTCTATTCTTTTGATATTTTTACCAGAATTTCTTCTTTTTACAACCTTGCAATAAAATTAAACCCAAATTAAACATAAGTTAAATTAAAATACATATTTTTCAATAACAATAAAAACTATTAAAAATCATAAAAATATTCATTTATATCTAAACAATTATAGTAATTTTATACAATTTAGTACAGTGAAAGTACACTTTCATGCACTTATCAAAGTGCAAGTTAATTAAGAGGAAATGTTATACTCTACTACGCAGATATCTATACTTTTGTCCAAATAATTGTTTGACTTGTCATTTATTTATTCTTTTTTCAAAAAAGAAAACTTTCTAATGCCATGTTGAGCGGGATACACATTTTTGTGGATAGAGGATTTTTTGCTTTCGTCTTTCATGAGTAAAGTGTAGTGTGATTCCAGAATAAAATTATAGAATAGATGTGACTATTCACTTAGACCAAACTCTTATTTCTCTCATCTTTCCACCTCTTTCTACTAATCAATTTAGTTTCAAGAAAAAAAAAAGTATTAAACCTCTCATGTGTTACAACCAATGGAGTGTGGAGAAGTAAGAAGACCTTTTTTTTTTTTTTCAAAAAGTACTTAAATCAAGTACAAAAGACAATGAATAGAAGATTGAGTTTGACTACTCTCTTACACTTTGTCATATATTTATTATCATTGAATGTCTTGCACTCTATAATAATAATAAAAATAATGCATCATTGCCTATGGAATAATAATGCACAGTCAAAACTCTTCACTTTTCTAGTATTTTACTCTTTTTTTTCAAAAAGGTATAAAGCATGAACATGAGGCATATATCTTATTAATAAGTTTGACTTGAGTTCAATTGTACATGTATGAAATCATATGTATATTTACTTGACTTAGTATTAGGTGAAACACATGTGCATAAACATAATAATTTTCATGCATATTTATTATGTACTATGCCACCTAAATTAAGTTTTATGATAAGATTTAATCTTATACTATTAATCTATTTTTGATTCAAATAATACTTATGTACGTATATTAATTATCATATGTGCACATTATCTAATTAAAATTTCAAGTAAATAACATGTTTTTTATGTACTTTAACCTTACATGGAATTTTCGTCTCAATGATAATACTATTATTGAATATTATTAATAATGTAATATCTCAACTTTAATATAAAACTATTAAGATTTTGTGATACGAAAATTGGATTAATTATCTAATAATGAAGTAGAAATTTGTTGTTCTATTTATTTTTAAATGTGTGATTTATTATTTGATTTAGAATAAATAATTATAAATATCAACTTTATTATAGTTTTTATTTAATGGCTAAGATCATTTTAATCTATAATGAATGGTCTATATTTGATCATCTCATCAATGCGGATAAAAACAAATTCATTTTAATCAAATGACGTGTGTATATATATATATATATGCACACACACATATATACACTCACACACACCACACGGCAAGTTTAGTAATATTTTCAAAAAAAAAAGTATGTCATAACTTACTTTTAAAGTCAAGAATGAATAATAAGAGAATAGCTTGCAGCTTTTTCTCTTCTTATATGATACTAATATGACAAGTCACTCTTGACAAGAGTTGACAAGTCACAAGAGTTTGAACCAAAAAGGGGATTAATAGCTATACATACAAATTTATTCTCCAAACCATTACACACCGATAACATTTAAGGTAATGAGGGTTGCTTATTGTAATTTTTGCTTCTTGGTAATTCAAGTTTACAAATTTTATGAGCTTATTTATTATTGAGTTATTTTATTATATGGCATAATTATATGATTTTTTTATGAGCATGTATTTGCCTTATCTATTTAATTTAAGTATTTTAACAGGTGACGGTGCGACGATATTCGGCTATGCTCGATAATTAAAATTTTTAATAAAAAAGTTAAACGTGATTTTTATGACTTTTATGGGTAGATCTTTTTCATAAGCTTTTCAACGAGCCAAAGAACGTTAAAAAAAAAAGTCCCGAGTCAAAAGTTATGACCCTAAGAGCGTTTTTAAATACCTATTTGGATGCGAAAACGAGTTTTAGGCTCAATTTCAGCCGAAATTCCTTTTCACCCGAGAATTTAAGTCTATGTGGTCTCTTTTTAAACTCTAAATATTTTACTTGGTCATAACCAATCTCTTTCCCTTCGTATCTTTCTTCAAACCAAAAATAAGATCTTTTCTCTTCACTTTCCTTCTCCGGCGAGATTCCGACGAGACTCCGGTGATCTTAAGTGGTCAAACACTTTCTCTTGGGTCTAGGTATGCATCTGTCTAAGATTGATAAGCTTGTTTGTAGTTTGATTAGATTTAAACCTGGTTAGGATTTTTGTGTAAAATTTTTTAGGATTTTGTGTTCTTAAGAGATTTTGGTTAAATTTATTAACGGTTTTACTTCTTGAGAGGATTACAAATACGTTTTTATAATTTTATAATGAAAGAATTTACACAAGTTTTGAATTTTGTTCAAAGGTTGGGTTAAGATTTGTTGAATGTTAGCATTTTTCTCAATAATTTATCTACATATTTTTAATTACTGAAAATAATTGAAAGAAAATTTGTCAAAACAGTTTTAGGTGCATAAAATAGACTCGTTAACGGTCGTTTAGTAACTAAAATAACTCAAAAAGCTTATTTCTAGAGTGAGTTATGAATTTTCAAAGTTGAACAAAAAATCTGTCAGTTTTTCCAAAAAATATTTCTAATTTGCCTGATTTTGAGCCCATTTTAACACTCTTTATATTTTCAAAATATATTATATAAGAGTGGAAGGGATAGGGTTTTCAGTCCTCTTCGATTTGCCGCAAGTTTTATAATTTTTGGAGTCTTATATAATAAATTACGAATTTTCAACGAATTTTCTAAGCAATGTTGTTTGTTTTGAAATTTTGAGTGCATGGTTTTAAAAATCACAGCGAGCATAGCGGGATTGTCTCGGTACCGATCACCTAACCTCGACGACTTCTCTTCACACACGGATCGAGGTAAGTTCACTCTCACCTGCACATGTTAGTTCAAAATAAGAAAAAATTATGTATGATGAGATATTGAATAACCTTATCTATGAGTATGAATATTGTGATGATTGAGAATTGAGATATAAATTGCTAGTTGATAGTAATGTTTTGTAATCATGTGCTTGCTGAGAATTTATGATTTGATGAGCTAAAGGAGCATGAAACTAGGGGATTTCATATTTTTGTGTTGATTGTTATGAGCTTGTTGAGCATAATATTGAGTAAAATACACGTGTCATAGCTAGTTAATTTAATTACTTTTCTTCTTAAATGATTAAAGAGAATAACAATGGCATGTATGCAGGAGTGAGTCAAAATGGAGGTGAGTCCTTTTTGGACGATGACACGTAGAGTATCGAGGCTGATGGTACGACTTGCACAAATAGAGACATTATTAGAGAGCACGTGATTAACTTTTATAGCGATTTATTCGGCAGTCAAAATACTTGCTCAGACTCTGATCTCCACCTAGTTGATGAAGTGAGTACTCAGTTGGATACTATGGATGCAATATTTTATTACCCGCATTCCTTATTCTAATGATATAAAAGTGGCAATCTTTGGTATGAATGCTAGCGCTTCCAGTGCTCCTGCGCCTGATGGTTTTGTTTGCTCTTTCAATCATTCTTGTTGGGACATCATTGATTTTGATGTTGCCACAACAGTGAATTTTTTGTTTCTAGTGAAATCGCCAATAATTTAAATTAAAATTTCATGGTTCTTATTTTGAAATTGGACTCAACAGTGTCCCTTTACAAATTCTGCCTTATAGTCCTTAGAAACTTTATTTTTAAAATTATTATTAAAATTTGGTTGATCGTTTAAATATTATTGTCGAAAAAAATCATTTTAACGCAATTATTTTGGCTTTATAAGGAGTCATAAGACTCATGATTGCGTTCTATAGCTTCTGAGTTTGTCACTTGCTTATATGGTTCAAAATCTTTCAAGAATATGGCCATCAGATTGATATAAAAAACGATAAATTTTAATTTTATCCCCTGTAATTTGGGTGTTGTTTCACTTTGGTCCTCAAACTAAAAAAAGCCTCAATTGCCATCCCTAAACTACAAAAGTGATTCAAATTAGTCCCTTCATATAACTTCCGTCCAAATGTTAACGGAATTTCAATACGTGAATGGCACATGTTAGAAGAGATGAGGGTATTATTGTAAAACCCCCTTGCTAAAATTTTCAAAAAAAATTCATAAACACTTTAATATTTGATAAAATCTCCACCACTAATTGTTTAGTTAAAATATTTTAAAAAACTAATTAAGTTCCTTTCTTTAAAAAAAATTACAAAATAACTGAAACAAGATTCTATTTTCCTTTTATGATAGTGAATCAGGCAGAGTTTTGTTTTTTTGTTTTTAATACAAACAATTCCATTCCCAAACCAATTCTAACAATGGTAATATTTGTTGTTCACCAATATTACGACAATTCCATATTATTGTGCACTAATTATACCAATCCCAATATAACAAACCAGAAAATCAAATCGAGATTAAGTTAGAACTCAAATCCATATCATGTTAAAAAAATTATCAATAGGAACATATCAATTGTAATACTAAGCATGATACATGCTATCTCCAAATAGAAAAAAAATAAAAAAAATAAAAAGTCCAAACCCAACCCCAATGGAAAAAATCAAATCCAGATTTGTGCAAAAAGAAAAAAAAAACCATCATAATCAAAACCAACCCGAACCCCTGCCCTCGAGCCCGAATCGCCACGCAGTAGGAACCCCCGTCGGAAGCTCAAACCCCCACGTTCAAATATCCAACCCCGCCGCGCGACCCGAACCGCCATCGCCAAACCAAAACCCACGTGCAATCCAAACCCAAATCCCCAACCCCGTAATGCTCTTCCGTGACCTCGAGTTCTCAACCTTTGCCGCCGACGCAACCGCCGAGATGCTTCCCAGCGATCCCAATCTCTGTCGCCGAGATGCTCCTCTGCGTATCGCCAAACCCAAGACACCGCCACCAACTACCGAAATGCTTCTTTGCGCATCGCCAACTCGATGCCACCGCCGTCAACTCCGAGAGAGAGAGAGAGAGAGAGAGAGAGAGAGAGAGAGAGAGAGAGAGAGAGAGATGAGGGAGATGCAGAGATTGAGAAAGGGAGAGAGGAGATGAGGGAGGTCAGAGATAGAGACCTTTCCAGCATTAGGTTTTTTTTTCTTTTAGTTTTATTAAAAGTAAAAAGAATAATAGCACAAATAATTAAATAAAAAATATAAAATTATTTTATTTGGGGTAATAATGTAAATATATATGTACACACACTTAATAAACATATTTTTTGACACGTGTGCATTTTTCGTTAACATTTTGACAGAATTTAGATGGAGGGATCATTTGAACCATTTTTGTAGTTTAGGGACTGCAAATGGGACGTTTTGTAGTACAAGGACCAAAGTGAAACAACACCTAAAGTACAGGGGGTAAAAGTAAAATTTATCCTATAAAAAAAGTTTTTTGACCTTATGGATTGGATATTTTTACTAAGAATTTGACATTGCTTTGGCTTCTCGGATCTCTTTTAAGGTTGGATTTTCAAATATTCTAGAATCAAATCTCTATTCTTCTTAATGGTTGGCGTATTGTTGTTGTAACGACCCAAAACTTACACGTATAAAGTAATGTAAATCCGTATATGACAGAGGTAAATTAGAATTTTTCTTGTCCCAAAAATACGGTAGAATTTGAACTTTTTACATAACGACAGAAAGATACATTTAAATGCCTAACACGGGTTACAACTGTGACTACAAGACCATGAAAAGAGTTTACTCAAAACAAAAACATCAACTCCCAAAATAGTTGCTAACGGCTAGCCAGCGGTATACCCGACGCTCCCAAGGTGAGTCCTGTATGCACTCGCCGTCCTCCTTCCTTGTCGTCTAGCTTTCCAGCTTCCCCTACAACTTACCTGCAACACGAGCATACTAGTGATATAATACTACAATAAGTGGATTAAGGATGTATAATACCTTATATCAAGACTTATTTACATATTTGCGCACATAATTTATCAATGAGTTAAAAATAAGTCTATCCTCCTCTAAATCGAGTCCCCGACTACTCGATTATGACTCTACTTCAATACCATCTACCGTTGGATTCATCACAAGATTCTTAAAATCCAATCTACTTGATTGAGTTGCGTGTTCACACGACTTTCAAATTTAAAGGATCCTTACTAACTTTTAGCTGGGCCCCTTGAATTATACCAAAAGGGAGTCCGCCGACCTTTACGAGTCCCTCGAGACGTTCCGAAATCTATCATGGATGATGGCCCCGTCGGGCCATTTCGAAACCAAATATGACTGCGGCCCCGTCGAGCCTACCCGTCGATCAAAGTACTCAAACAGAGGAAGGTCGTCCGCCAACCTCTCTGAGGCCTCTCGGGTCGTCCCGAAACGTGATCAGTGGCCCCGTCGGGCTATTTCGGAACCGATCATGACTTGTGGCCCCGTCAGGCCCTACCCATATACATACGGTGCTTTCACTCCACTTGGCTTGTCTTAGAGTTTCTGTTTAACCTGCAATAAAGTATCAACAACAACAGAAACAGTTTTATGTCTGTGGTCCCATACCTACAGACAAGAGACACATACATACATTCACTCATGTACATAAAAGATATGTAGACTCGCAACTCCATAATTGCGAGTTAGA
The DNA here is from genome assembly GCA_018132145.1 of Boehmeria nivea var. tenacissima. Classification (NCBI taxonomy): domain Eukaryota; kingdom Viridiplantae; phylum Streptophyta; class Magnoliopsida; order Rosales; family Urticaceae; genus Boehmeria; species Boehmeria nivea. The sequence continues at coordinate 2,036,632 of CM030885.1, read as the reverse complement.
AGACAATGTATAAGCATGTGAGCCCATACTCACGCACCTACGAAGATAATCATCATAACTAAACATTCACAAGATCACAACAAAGACAAACAATCAAACAAGGTAAAGTCTACTCGTGTTACAGAGGAGATCCACGTATCTGAGGTCTTAAGCTCCTTGCTTCGGTCCTCGGAGTCCTTCCTTAGGGGTGTCCCTTCTCATGCTTGGCGTGAGATGTCTCTGTCCAACACGAGTATTAAAGGGTCAACGCCAAGGCTTACCACTAATTATTGGAGAGGAAAGAACTTGAGGTTGATGGACTCAAAGAAAGTGATTCTAGACAGTGGGACGGCTATTAGTTCCTCGAGAAAACCCCTCTAAGGGTATTTCGTCCCAAGTGTTGTCACTTTATGCTTAACCGTCAATCCCGACTGACGGTTGTGTCATTCGATTAGTTTAGGAGAAGATTGGGTTCTTAGACATAACGTACAATGATTAAATCATAAAAAGTATATAGGCTTCGAGCCGAAAATCCGGCAGAGTTTCTCCTATATTTCAGATAGCCTTCACCTAATTTCAACCCAGCACAGAACAAATTTCGGTCACAGTCCATCACAACAACAACCACAATAATTTAACACGATATCAAGACATTTCAAAATCTCATAATCGCAAAAGTTCTCGAGCCTCAACGGCTTATCACAAAATATTTTTCTCAAAGATTTCAACAAATTTAAAGATTCAAGTCACAACTCTAATGTCGTTTCAGTTTGCGACTAAAACTCAATTCTGGCCATTCGGTTATACCTTTAGTATACGACGGTGAAGGGTCGCGTATCTGAAAGTGTTTCGGTGGCGATCTTGCACAATTTTGGCATAGTAAAAAGATAGAATCAAGCTTCAAAATTAAAAGTACACGCAATGTGAAACACTCGGAATTCGTGACTAATTCAAAAACTCATTTACATTTAAATGGACATATTTGTTAAAATACAACCCCACAAGATTAGATTAACAAGAATGTGCACCATTTTCTTTTTCTGAAAAGTTCATTCAAGACTTCTCAATTTTGAAAAATCTTAATCCTCGCAAGTCCGCTAAATCTCCATATTATATTTCTGTTGCAATTAATAGATCAATGTAGGAATCTAATTTGTACGTAAGTGCACGTAATCGTAACAAGTAATATAATAGTGAGTATGAGTATCGTCTCCACAGGGATTGTTTAGTGCAAAGTGTATGTGCAAGATGGATATTGATCTATGCACTAAATTAATGAGAAATAACGAGAATAATGAACGGTTGTGAGGCTAAAATGAGATTTGTGTAAAGAAACTAATTAAACTGAGGTTAATAGCAAGCAAAGAACAACTAGAAAACCAATTGAAGATGCAATATATATGGTAACAAAGCCAGAACTAATGTTTCACTCCAATCTGCAATTCTCAGCATGCTACAGCATAGTTTCAACAAAATATATCCAGTAAACCAGAATTTTCACAGGATATGTAATTCTTCCAAATTTCATGAAATGCATTCCTAAGCTAAATTAAAATATGTCTATGTCATTCAACTCAGCAAAACAAGATTAATACCTTATGTTTGGGCAAATTATTTTGCTCATCCCATCCCATTTCTTGGGATGGTCAAAATAGTTTGAAAAAATGGTTAGAAAAATGAGTAGAATGGTTTGACTTTACGAATTTCGAGGTGGTATAAATGGTTGAGATTTAAAGATATTGTATAGGGATTTGGAAAGTTGAAAAAAAAGGGTTGAAAAAAAATAGAATGCAATAGAATGGTTTGTAGGATTAGAAAGTTGAAAAAATGGAATAGAATGGAATAAAATGGGATGGTTTGGGAGGGGTTGCCAAACATGGGATAAGCACAAATTCTTTACGTTTTGCAAGGTAAATAATATATGCCTATACTATCAACAATTTTCATTGTCAAGTACATGCATCAATCAAGTTAGTTCCACTAATTTTAACCTTTCTAGTATTAAAACCAGCTTGTATCTTACTTTTGATGGCCAAACAATAGCAAGAAATAAAGTATAAGCTCACTTGATTGAACTTGGACTAAACATGCTTCAACAGTGCTATAGCATAATAAGGTTCATTACAAATCAAAGATCTACATTAGTTCTAGCAAGGAAAATTAGTTCATACTTGGGCTAAAGTTAAAACTACTAAATACATTCATAATATTGCTAAAATAGAAGTTCAAGGTGATACAAAATAAAAAGGAGGAAAAGAAACAAGCCCAAAAGGTGTAGCCTCTTGTTTTTGGTCCTCCTCTTTGTGAAACCCTTGACTTTTTCCTCAAAATAGCAGCTAGTTTTCTTCTCTCCAAGTTGTAGCCGTCACTCTTGTCCAAGGATGGAATAAAATCTGATGTCTCCCTCTCTTGTGTCCTCCCTTTCCCTTTTTAGCTAGGGCACCAACTCTTAGGTCATTAAACGTGGGTAGGCTTGTCATTTCAGCAGCCATGTGTGTTTCTTTCTTTTGCCAGCTCAGCCATGTTCAATTATGCTCCAGGTCTGACTTCGTGGCAATGCTATAGAATTGCTTTCAGCATTACTCTGAAATATACTCCTGCTTCCACATAATGCCCTCATTAGTCCGCCTTGATTTTAGACATCAAATATACATCTCAGCATTCTAATTTCATGATTCCAACCAGCACATTAACATTGTGGTATGATCTTGGAGAGATTCATTGAAATAAGCTAATAACAACTTAAAACAAGATGAGACAAGACTAATAACTATGATTTAATGACCAAAACAAAACGGATAACTCTAATTTTCATAGAGTTATCAATTTCCAAACCACGTCAAAAAGGGGAAATTTAAGTTCCTGCGCAACTAAGCACAGGTAAAACTAGAGATTTATCATACAAAAATTAGTTCGGAAAATAATCACTTGATCGCATAAAGTTTGTCGTACTAAAAAGTATTCCAACATGTTCTATACTAACTTGCAAACTTTAAAGTGTCAAAAGCTCAAGGTAAACCGAATTAAAAATGACCTCTAGACATCTAACAAGTTCAAGCCCATAATGATACGATATTTAAACTCAAACTAATTTTATTCACCCATAACAACATAACATAAATTCCAACATGATGTTATATGAAAACAAGCCGCGGACAAGATAAAACTTCTTTACTAACTTAATCAACGAAATTCAAGCATGTTTCAACAACCACAAAAGGAAACGAGGCTCACTAAACTCGAGCAATTGCGGCTCGAAGAAGCGCTCTGCGACTGTCGGGAAAATCCAGCGACGGTGCGAAGCGACGATGAACACTAAACGACAACGGAAACAAGAATTAACCCGCTGAAATTAAGATCTAAGTTTGAAAATTTGACGACACGCAACGAACACGAAGTTTACCTTGGTGTCGGCTAGGTAGCGCAAAGGCTCAAACAATGGTGGCGCGAGAGAGATGTCGGCTTCGACGGAGACGAGCACGAAGAGCTCGACACGAGAAAGGGCGCGACTGCTGCCCGGAGGAGACTGCGGCGCGGCGAGGGTCGACGGGGTCGCACGGCTCCACGAGGGGGAGATCTGGCCGGGTGGAGGCCGGACGGAGCCGGCAGAGCACACGGAGGCTCGAACAGCGCGACGTCAGTGAGGGCTCGGGCTAGGCTGCGCGCGCGAGACTGGGGAGGCTCGGACTGGGCGCGCGCGCACTAGGCGGGGTCAGATGCGGTTGGGTCGACATTAGGGTCGAGCGCGCGTGGGCTGGAAAGGCGTGTGCGGGAGGCAGCGTTGGTGAGGGCTGGGCGAGCTCGAGCGGGTAGGGGGACTCGGGGGCTGCACGGCGCAGCTGTGCGCAGTGCACGGGAGTTGGCGCTGGGCTGGGCTAGCGAGCGGGGACGAAAGAAGCGCACGCGCACCTTGGCTTCGCACTGGTAGGGACTGGGCACAGCGCACGGGGCTGCGCGAGGGGTGCGCGCAGCGTGGGCTGGGCACAGTGCTCGGGAGGCAGCGCCGGCAGGGTTCGGACCAGTGGCTGGGGGAGAGAGGGATGGCAGAGAAAGAGAAGAGGAGTAAAAGCAAAAATGAGACGGAAAAGGAGGGGAGAGAGAAAGTGACGACTGCTGAGGGGAGGGGAGAAAGAGACGAAGCCCTAGTGGGCTTGGGCTCAAATTGGGCCAAAATGGGCAAAAATTTGACAAACAAAAATAATAAAAAATTTTCGTGAAATATTCAAATTGCACAAGTAATTTGAACATATGAACTTAGGAATTTTAAAATCATTCTAATCAAAATAAATTCCTAACACGTCCAAAAATTTGAAAATGCAAAATAACCATACCAATTTCACAATTATACTCATAATTTTCCAAATTGACCAGATTTGACGAAATTGGCTAATTTAACAAAAAGATCATAGCTAAGGCAAAAATATAAACTAATTAACTAGCACAGTGATTTTAAATCCAGGTCATTATAATTGTTTTGTTTTTTCTAGTTGTTCACACATGGTGAGATAGAGAGACCCACTCTGGCCACTTTTATTCAACATTGATGAGGATTTTATTAGTAGACATCCAACAACTCTCTGTAATTCAGGCACTCTGTCTACTATTTCAACCGGCCACAATTTACATGCGCCATCTCATCTTTTTTATGTTGATGGCATTTTACTTTTCTGTAATGCTTCAAAACACAAATTGGAGTCACTAAAGTTTGCATTTGATAATTATACTGTTCTATTTCTAGCCAACCAATTTAGCGAGAAATTAAAACTTTATTTTGGGAACTCTGTCTCTGATTCTCTTTTCTCGCAGATTCATTCAGTGCGGCTGTCCGTAGAGGTTTTCTCCCTTTTACTTACTTAGGTGTACCGCATTTTAAGGGTAAAACCTAAAAAGGGCATATCTTCTTCCTCTAAGTGACCGCATCAAGAGGAAACATCTGAGCTGAAAGGAAAAATGTTTTATGTTGCAGGCTGTCTAGCTTTAATCAAACATGTTATTGCGGGTTCTTTTACTCACTCGTATTCTATTTATAAATGGCATGCTTCAATTATTAAGGACCTAAGTGTCTTTATAAAAGAAAATTCTTATGGAAGGGATCGATATTGGAGCATAAACCTGTTACATTAGCTTGGTTCTCGATTTGCAACAATTGCGAGAATGAAGCTTGGGTTTAGAGAACTATCTTCTTCAAATAGGGCTTTCCTAAAGAAAAGTCCATGGGATTTGATTTTGAGAGAGAATTGGACGACGGATTTTCTAAGAAACAGATTCTTCTCTTTCAACTGGACTCTGAAATCTAGTTATTTTGCTTCTTCCAGTCTAGCATGAAGGACATTTTCCTAAAGCTTATACAAGAAGGTAGATGGCTTCGTACTGAAAACTCTTCAATTGAATTTTTGGCGGGCGAATTAAATGAGTAAGTAAATTATTCTTTGAGGTTATGGACATTCCAATTAACCCGAAAAATAGGTTGTCTAGATCTATATTTGATCAATGGAAAATACATGGGTGATTTTTCATTATATATATGTATATATATATATGTTTATTAACAAAGTGTATTGATTTCTCAAGATTTTGAAATTTAGAGAGCAAAATGTTAAAAAATAACGAGGTTTAAGGTCCAACTTGCCAACCCCACTAAGTTGAGAGACCATGCGTGCAAAATACTTTAAATAGCAAAATAAAATATAAAAATAAACAAAATGGAAAAGTATTAGGATTCAAAAATGTATTACAATAATATGAGTGTAAAAGGATTAAGAAAAAAATTATGAATAATGGTGGCGAATTTTTTTGAAGATCATCATCTTTAAAAATGGTGTTGAAATGTTTAAAAATGAAAAGAGGAGAAAAAAAAAGAGAAATTGAGCCCGTCCCTATACGAGAACGAGAGAAGAGTGAAAGAGACTAGTTATTGTAGAATATTTGGAAAAAATCACATCATTACACACTATTGATTTAGCAAACAAATGAATCTCAACCATGAAATCACGTTATATCAATATTCCCTCAAAGAAAAATATAAAAGCATTATTCATATATATATATATATAATGAAAATTGTGGGATTTGGAGAAATGCCCCATTTGTGGCACAATGATAATCTGTGCCCCATGTGTGTTGCACTTTTAATTTATACCCTAAAATTTACACTACAAACATAGAGTGAAAATAAATAGAGCACACCACTTGGGGTATATATTATTAAGTGGCATTTAGAATGGCTTTATTTTGAAATTCTCCCATGAAAAGTAGGCCTGGCAATACGGGAGGAGGAAACGGGTACCTGCCTCTCGTTTCCACAAAACCACGGGTACGAGACCTGTTTTTGTGAAAAAAAGGGAGATGGGCCAACCCGTTTTTGTGAAAAAAGGGAAACGGGACAACTCGTTTCTGTGAAAAAGCAGAAACAGGTCCCGCGATCCGTGATTTTGCAGAAACGGAGGCGGATACCCGTTTCTGCCTCCCGTATTACATTTTACATATTGTAAAGTGATTATAAAATTTAAGTTAAAAAAAAAAACAGGGCGAGTTGCGGAAAAATAGGTTTTTGCCCTATTTTACACAAAAACGGGTACCCACCCCCCTACCCCCCCCCCCCCCCCCCCCCCCCCCCTCTCCCCCCCCACCACCCCCTCCCCCGTTTGCACGGCGGAAACGGGTCTTCTGTACCCGTTTCTGTATAGCCCGGCAAAAGGGTACGAATGATCCGCGCATGGGTTGATGTATAGTATGCCGAGTGTGGGCCCGCACAGAAATTTTCAAGCCCATTTGCTTTTCATTAGTTTTTGTTCAAGTTATAAGTTTAGCTCATACTCAATATCCTCACAAATCATCCCTCTATGACATTAAACCCCACAAAAGAAAAAATAAAAGCAAAAAAAAAAATGACAAGTATTGCGGTTGACTTAAGTGGGCTTTTTATAAAAACCTAGGCCCATGTGCCATATAACCTTATATCAATTAGTTTTGGTGATATATGTTGGTTTTCAAATTACATTAACCCAAAAATTTTTGCAATTTTGATCAAATCAGAGATATGTAGCGGAATATTAAAACGTGGTAAATCAATTAACAATTAATTGAATGCAACAAAGTGGATCTCATGAACACGTTGAGTTACACTAATTTTCATCAAACAATTATCACATAATTAAAAGGATTGGTTTCGTAGCAAAAAAAAAAATTTAAAAGGATTGGTTGCGAAGAAATTATACTATAAGCTTGTTCCGATTAGGTCGATCTTGATAGACGGGCACCGTACGTTGTGAGACCACCAAGGTTGGGCTCGAGTTTGTCCTACGCTCACAACGAGTTTACCGGTCAGTTTTTGATACCACAATCTTCCACTCTAATTCTCAAATCTTGCTAGAACACGACAAGAAAGCAAAAATTTTCTCTCTTGCTTGTAGGAGGGCGGCTAGGGCATTTAGAGAGAGGAAAATTATTTTTCTTAACAAAAAACTATAGAGAATTTTTTCGTACTCCAACACATGAAAAATTAGGTTAAATTGTATTGCAACAGGTGTAAAATTTATAGGCACAGGGGGGTGTAATTTTCGGCCATAACTGTTAGAATAGGATTAGGATTATTCCAAATTCAAAATTGGGATTTATCCTAAATAATTATTTTCACAAAATAATATTTGACTAAATAATTATTTGAATAATTATATGATTTTGAACAGGATTAGAAAAATTATTCCTAATCCTTATCCACATAAAATTCGGCCACTTAAGAAAATTAGGGTAAATTATTTTTTCAAAAAATAAAATACGTATTTTTCTTATTTCCATTTAGTATGTTTAAATAGAACAATTCATATTCCAACTAGGTCTAAAATTCGCATATCAACCCTTGCAACAATGGTTTAATTTATCCAATCGTAATTTAATTAGGATTTGAATCAAAAATAAAATATCTCATATTGTGAATTGTGATTATCTAGTAATTAGATAATAAGTACCAAGTGTTGTCAGTAATTTTTCGTCAGTCAATGAGTCCAGGGGCGGTCTCTTAGTCAGTCAGAGAAGTCCAGAACCCCCGACTCCACAAAACCAAGCGAAAGTCACCACATCATGAGAACTCCCTTTAGGATAAGGACGAGCGAGGATTATCGAAGATAACCCCCGGTCCTACACCCCCAGAGGTAGAACACCACTAAAAGAAGGAGCTTTCGGAAAGCTCTTCGACGACGGGCCGACGTATAAAGACTAAGGATCCCCGAAGCTGATCCACCCCCGAAGGAGGTTGCCACGAATGAGGGATCAGTCGACGTAGACCCGGCCCTCGGAGTCATCGACCCTCGGTCATAGAGCGTTTGACCGCGGGGTCACAGATCTCAATTATTCTCCCTCGAGCAGAAAATTCACTGTAGCAACAGCTTTATCCTGTCGAATTCAGAAGAACTGCTCCCGGCAGGTGTGCAGCTTTATTAGGTGAACCAAACCCGTGACTCAAGGGACTTGACGTTTTGTCTTGTTATAACTGTAGCTCCCTTCTTCGCCTATAAGAGGAGGGGGAGCGAATGATGAAGGGGAGGGAAAAAACTACTATGTAAAAGAAAACAATATACAAACAATGAAATATCAGAAAAAAGTGGACATAGGCTATTACTCTTGAGGAGGGCCGAACCACTCTAAAAATTCCCCGAGTATTTAATTTCCGCTCAAAACTTATTCCTTTTCATTGCCGCATCACACACTAGAGGTGCGGATCTCGTCGTTGGTTTAAATTCCACACCAACAGATTGGCGCTAGAAGAAGGGCCTCTGCCCTTTCTTTCCAGTTTCTTTTAGGCTTTATTCCAGAAGTTTTGTCGTCACCTGTGATCGGAAATCATGGCGCCGACGACCTGACGAACGGGAAAGAAACCCCATGAATTCCAAGATGGATCAGATCGAGCAAAGAACGTCTAAGACCCCATGTCCCAGATAAACAGCATGGTGAAGATCTTCGGCTCATAGCCACCCACATCCGCAGTTCATCACCGGCAAGGAGTGGGCGGAAGAACTCCAGACGCGGCTTCAAACGGAACTGGAGAAGGCCGCAGCTGGGGTGGCTGCCATGGACGTCACCAAGATGGACTTGCAGCCGACCGACTGACGGATCACACACTCTGGCATACCACCATCGCAATCGGAGGTCTGACGATGAACCATTCGGAGGCCCCAAACCGTAGGTGCGCGGTCCCTAATGGTCCAATCCAGAAGTCAGCCACCAGCCGCCAGTACGGTCGACGGTACAGCCCGTGCCAGAAACGTTCGGTCGCGAATGGTCAGGACCGGAAAGTCACGACCCCACGGTCAACAATCCAGGTGTATTCGCTTTTTCTGCGTTAGGCAAGCTGGGTCTGTGACCACGGAGTCCAACGAGGCATGCTCCGTCACAGCCCAAGGCCCGCCCCGTAAGTGTACGGCATCTGGAGGGGGATCGATTCTGCGAAGGATCGTCGTTCGAGGGATAGCCGGTGTCAACCTTGTCACTCCCTCTCCTTCCCTGCCCCCGGCGTCTGTATACCCCGAGGTTCTCACCTGTAATTGGTCGTAGACCAATGGCATAGAAGAGGCAACTTGAGGGAAATAAACCTATGATTTCTAGCCACAGTCGACGTAGTCGGGGGCGGTTTTGATTCTCAAGGAGAGGTGGTCGCCTCCTCTTGCCAGCACGGAATGTCCTCGTACGCTCCGAAAATGGCTCTAGGCAGGCCAACAGAAAGCCGGCGTAGTAATAGCCCCCGAAGGTGTTATCGAGGCCAACCAAGAGATGTCTTCCTTCGAGGCAGCAGGAGAATTTCGCGTAGCCAGTCGCTTCCGCAAATGACTCCCCTCAGCAGCAGATGATGCACCCCTAGCAGATTGGTTTCAGCCAGGAAAAATCCCAAGCGGCGCGATTCGTACCACTAGGATTGGGAGGCAGATGTTGTCAGTAATTTTTCGTCAGTCAATGAGTCCAGGGGCGGTCTCTTAGTCAGTCAGAGAAGTCCAGAACCCCCGACTCGACAAAACCAAGCGAAAGTCACCACATCATGAGAACTCCCTTTAGGATAAGGACGGGAGAGGATTATCAAAGATAACCCCCGGTCCTACATCCCCGGAGGTAGAACACCACTAAAAGAAGGAGCTTTCGGAAAGCTCTTCGACGACGGGCCAACGTATAAAGACTAAGGATCCCCGAAGCTGATCCACCCCCGAAGGAGGTTGCCACGAATGAGGGATCAGTCGACGTAGACCCGGCCCTCGGAGTCATCGACTCTCGGTCATAGAGCGTTTGACCGCGGGGTCACAGATTTCAATTATTCTCCCCCGAGCAGGGAATTCACTGTAGCAACAGCTTTATCTTGTCGAATTCAGAAGAACTGCTCCCGGCAGATGTGCAGCTTTATTAGGTGAACCAAACCCGTAACTCAAGGGACTTGACGTTTTGTCTTGTTATAACTGTAGCTCCCTTCTTCGCCTATAAGAGGAGGGGGAGCGAATGATGAAGGGGAGGGAAAAAACTACTCTGTAAAAGAAAACAATATACAAACAATGAAATATCAGAAAAAAGTGGACGTAGGCTATTACTCTTGAGGAGGTCCGAACCACTCTAAAAATTCCCCGAGTATTTAATTTCCGCTCAAAACTTATTCCTTTTCATTGCCGCATCATACACTAGAGGTGCGGATCTCGTCGTTGGTTTAAATTCCACACCAACACCAAGATCTTTTTATATTTAACATTTAAATATAAATTGTAAATATCTCATATTTAGATAATTTGTAAATTTAATAATCTAATTATCAAATAATAAATCAATATTTTATCTCTAATTTTATCACCAAAAACTCCTTGTGATGTTTTTCTTATATGTGGTCCGAAACACAAATAGTGAGAAAATAATTAACTCTTTAATTATCCAATGAGAATTCTAGCTCAATTTATTGAGACAGAATGGGGACCATGGACCTGTGAATTCGAGCTCCAATAAACTTAAAAAATTAAATTAAAACTATTTAATGTAATTAACCGTTCATTAATCCCGAGATTATTCCACTATAAATTCGGGATTGAACTCTCGAATTATACGGATATTATTTATACGATCAAACTTCTTCGAATAGTCCATTGATATAACTATTACATGATTGCCGATCCTTCACTAAATAGTTCGCAATCAAAGCCAGGGTGAAATTACTATTCTACCCCTCGATTACTTCTTGTTCCTTATGTACTATTGAGTTCACTAGTAAACGGTTAATTTGTATTACTTACAAATTAGAGCGATCAAACTGTTTAGTTCCAGAAGTCAACACATAAGGGAACCATTATTACTTATCAAGTTGTGAATTCCATATCCGTAATTCACATTCCCACTCCTTGCAAACTGCGGGATCCTAAAGTGCAAGTGTTGGCCTTAATTAACTTTAGGTTTTAACGAGAAAATTAAAGAACTCGTCAATTCACAGAAGGAGTCTATGAATTACTCAGGATTGAGATCAACCATCATATGATTGACCTAAGTTGGAATCTTCATAACGGTGCTTAAATGAAGATTCCCTGTTAGGTCGGTCCAAGTCCTATATAATCGATATGATATAAAATATCTCGATTCTAGTGTCTCACACACTGACTTTCTAGATCAGAGGATCACGTTCATAATATTATGGATAGTATTAGTGAATTCCGATCAGAGAGATCCGTACTCATTGATCTATCACGGACTAGTTTAAATATGCTATCATATAATTTTAATCCTCATGTATGTAAAAATCGTCACATATTAAAATTATAACTGTATAACATACTTTGAATTTTGATAAGATTTCATTTTATAATAAAATAAAATATAGCAAGATTCATAAATTACTACTTTTTTTATTAATATTCAGAAAATGATTAATACATCTGATTCAAAGGGAATATTCCTAACAATCTCCCGCTTGCCCTAAAGTAAATAGGTCATGTGTCTAAGTCTCATTCTCAATAGGTGTTTGTTGAATACCCTTTCTGGTAGTGTCTTGGTGAAATGGTCCGCCAAATTGTCTTCTGAAGCAATCTTGACCACGTTGACATCTCCTCTGTGCACAATCTTTCTGATGAGGTGATATTTCCTCTTAATATGCTTGCCCCTTTTGTGGTTTCTTGGTTCTTTGGAATTTGCCACAGCTCCACTGTTGTGACAGTAAAGTGTTAGTGGCTTATCCATGTCTAGAACAACTTCCAGATCCGTGTAGAGCTTTTAAGCCAAATTGATTCTTTAGCTACTTCGCAAGCGGCTATGTATTCAACTTCCATGGTAGAATCTGCAATGTTGGATTGTTTAACACTTCTCCAGGCTATTGTGGCTCCACCAAGGGTGAACACTGAATCGGAAGTCGACTTTCTCGAATCCTTGTCTGATTGAAAATCAGAGTCAGTGTATCCTAAGGGATTCAGGTCTCCACTTGAGCACACAAGCATAAAGTTTCTCGTCCTTCTGAGATACTTTAGGATGTGATTGAGTGCTATCCAATGTTAGATTCCCGGGTTTGACTAAAACCGACTAACAACTCCCACTGTATAGCAGATGTCGGGTGTAGTGCACAACATAGTGTATACTAGACTCCCAACTGCTGAGGCCTATGGGATTCGTCTCATATCCTCCTCTTCTTGGGACGTCATGGGTGACTGCTCCCTAGATAGGGTAACTCCATGTCGGGTCGATAAGAGACCTTTTTTGGAGTTTTGCATTGCAAAGCGAGCTAGCACCTTATCTATATAAGATGCTTGAGAAAATGCTAGGAGTTTGTTCTTCCTATCTCGTATAATCTAGATCCCAAGAACATAACTCGCCTCACCCAAATCTTTAATTTGGAATTGCTCGGCTAGCCAATTCTTTACTTCTAATAATTTTTCTATCTCATTCCCAATGAGAAGGATATCATCGACGTAAAGGATTAGGAACACCACGCTTCTATTATTGATAAGCTTGTACACACAAGGTTCATCAATATTTTATTCGAAGCAATAGATCTTGATCGTCTCATCAAACCTAAGATTCTATGACCTTGATACTTGTTTAAATACATAAATAGACTTGGCCAATTTGCAGACTTTCTGTTGTTGGTCATGTGATTTGAAATCTTCTGGTTGTTCCATATAAATGGATTCCTCAAGATAGCCATTCAAAAAAGCCGTCTTGACATCCATTTGCCAAATCTCATAGTCGAGAGCAGCTACAATGAATAAGAGGATGCGTATAGACTTGAGCATGGCTACAGGATAGAAGGTTTCTTCATAATCAACCCCTTCCTTTTTTGTATAGCCTTTTGCTACTAGTCTAGCTTTGAAAGTCTTTACTTTCCCTTCGACAACTCTTTTTTTCTTGAAAATCCATTTGCCCCCTCTGGGCCTGACATTCTCACGTGGATCAACAAGTTCCCAGACATAGTTGGAATACATTGATTCCATCCCTATGTTTATAGCTTCGAGCCATTTGTCCTTATCAAGATCTTTCACCGCATCATTATACAATGTAGGATCATCAACGTTAGTGTCGGCTACAAGAACAATTGTTTCGCCTTCATGTCTGTACCGAATGGGTGTCTCACAGTCCTCCCACTATGTCTAGGTAATGTGATGTTTTGACTAGGAGTTGTAGCGTTCTCTTCTTCCCTAATTTCAACAACTCTTGTTGGTTGTGGTGCGATCACATCACCTCACAATTCTTCAAGAACAACTTTACTACGAGGTTTGAAGTTTGTTACATAGTCATTCTCAAGAAAAGTGGCATTTGTCGATACAAACACCTTTTTTTATCTTGAGGACTATAGAATAAACCACCTCTTGTCCCTTTTGGATACTCCACGAATAGACACACTTATGTTTGTGAATCCAATTTCTTGGTTCCACTCTTTAACACATGAGCGGGACACCCCCATATACGAAAGTGTCGCCAACTAGGTTTGCGACCATTCCGCAACTCTAAGGGAGTCGAAGAGACTGAATTTGACTGTACGACATTCAAAATATCGTTTTCCGCTTGAAGTGCGTATCCCCAAAAGGATAATGGTAATGAGGAGTAGCTAACCATGGTCCTAAGCATACCTAACAATGTTCAGTTTCGTCTCTCTGCAACACCATTTTGTTCCGGAGTGCCGGGTGCCGTTAATTGTGAGAGAATCTCATTCTCTAAAAGGTAGTCCTTAAATTGAGTATCAAGGTATTCTCCTCCTCGATCAGATCGAAGTTCTTTTAGCGATTTTTCTAATTGCTTTTCAGCTACAGCTCGAAATTCCATAAACTTTCCAAAATTTTTGGATGTTCTTACCATTAGATATGTGAAAGTATATCTTGAATAGTCGTCAATGAAAGTGACGTAGTATTCATAACCTCCTCTAGCTTGTACATTAAGTGGTCGACAAACATCCGAATGTACTAGGTCAAGTGGTTGTGTGGCTCTTTGCCCCTTTGCTGAAAAAGTTTTTTTGGTCATTTTGACTTCAAGGCAAAATTTACAGACAAAGAGAGTTCCAACAGTTAGTTCTCTCAAAGGACCATCCTTTGCAAGTTTGTTAATTCTATCAATATTGATATGACCAAGCTTAAGATGCCATAGATATGTATCTAAATCAATATCTATCTTTCGTCTTTTGTTAGATTTAGGTTTAGCTACTTTAAACAGTTAAGTATTATATGAAATATTATCATAGGGATTAAGGACACAAAGCCCGTCTTCTAAATTAGCATAACATAAATTGAGACAATTCTTGAAAGTAAAAATCTTATTATTATTAAAAGAGATCCCAAAAGATTGTTCAGCTAACATTGAAACAGAAATCAAATTTCTACTAAAGTTCGGAATAAAATAAACATTTCGTAAATCTAAATATCTTGCTCCAAACTGAAGACGGGCTTCTCCTATGGCCTTGACCGAAACTGTTGCCCCATTGCCAATGCGCATTGTTAACTCTCCTTCAACAAGTTCTCTAAAGGATCTAAGAAGCTGCAAAGAAGAACAAACGTGATTAGTCGCTCCCGAATCAATTATCCAATAGGAGGTATTAACCTCTGCTAACATAGCTTCTAAAATATGCAAATCAGTTTTACCATTTTGACGCATCTTCTCAGCCAGTTCGCCTAAGTATTTGGGGCAGTTGCATCTCCAATGCCCTTGCACGTCACAGTGGAAACATTTTCCTTTGGGCTGTTTAGCACCCTTCCTCTTTGTATTAGGCTTATTGTCTTTTGGATCTTGCTTGGGTTTTTGGGCTTTACACTCTTTCCACTAGAACCTCTTTTCCTCTTTTTGGACTTGAAAAGGGGCCTACTGCAACATTTGCTTCACCTCCTCCTTTGGTAGTTCCACATATGGACTCATAAGTTTGGAGTTCATTCAGAAGCTGACTTATCCCATAATTTAGCTTATGCATAACATAACTACTTGTGAAATTATTGAACTCTTTAATTTGCCATAGTCATCACATGATCTCTGACATGAGTACTAGATCTCATCTTAGTATTCATATACTTCTTTGTGATTTCATGGCGCGGTTTCTCGGATTGTTGTCCAAATATTTGTTGTAGCGCATCCATGACCTCAAAAGTCGTGTCTTTGCCTTTCAATTTGCTTCGAATAGTTTTAGACATACTAGCGAGTATATACCCTTTGGCCTTGTTGTTTGCGGTGATCCATCTATCATAGTCGCGAGTCCTTTGGGTAGCATTGGCAGACAGTTCTTGAGGACACTCCTCAGTGAGAACAAATCTTATGTTCTTGGTGATAAGGATGATATTGATATTGCTCTTCCATTTCGGAAAGTTTTCCCCAATTAGGATTTTATCGGTTAAAAGGGAAACAATTGGATTGGACGATAATTTATGAATTAAATAAAAGTATAAATAAATAAATTTTGCGTTTGAATGTTTATAGTGCAAATAATTACATTTTAGGAATTAATAATGCATGAATGCAGAATATAAGGAAAACAAACCATGAAACCTACTATTCCATCGATAATTCAGCTAAACATGTATAAATTGTCGCCGTAGGGTAGGTCAATTTATACGCTTAGCCAAAAACAAGACTTTTTCTTGATTAAATAGTTTTTAACAACATCTTGTTTTACACTAATTAACTATCGAGACAGAATTTGGTCAATAGAAAATAATTTTTCTTTATTCTAAATAAATCATTGTTTCAAAACTATAAACTTAACTCTAGAGTGTCGTCGTAGGGTCGGTCAAATTAGAAATACATCTAAAGGTTCTATCCACAAAATAGAAATCTAGCCTTGGTATTGAATTAGACAAACCCCATCCGTAGGGGGACGATCAAGCGCCGCAAGGCGTTTGCCTAACTCTCGCGATTACTAGATTAACGTTGTTGACCATTAGTTTTGTTTTTAAGATAATCCTTATCTCTATGGTATACAATTGCAACAAAATAACAATCTAAATTATTATTATTTATTAATATCTCATATTAACAATCCTACAATTAAATTTTAGAATTATGAAACTCTAACCTCACATTTTTAATCAAATAAACAATTTATCCGATTATTATTTAAGTGAGTTTTGCATGATTATTATCCAATTTTAAACTTAACTAATTTAATTAAAATCTTAATAATCAAAATCAATGCAATATGTTATAATGCACGGATAGGCACACCTAATCTATATGGCATGTTATAATGCATGGACATGTTATAACCATTCATCTCATAAACATACATAACATCGATAAATAAAATTTAGAGAATTGACCGGGTCCCTTTGGAAAATTACAACCCAAGAAATCTAAAATAATAACTAATTACAATTAGGTCTTCTTGTTGGGTCGGGTTTTAGATCTTCAAGTTTGTCATCGGATACAATTTCGAACAATTTTAAATTCAAATCCAATTTTGGGTTCTAAAACACTAATTTTGAATTTGACATTGCCAAATAAACTATTTTCAAAAAATAAATTTTATGGCAATTCCAATATACTTCGAAATTTCGTGAATTTGCCACGTAGGTAGAGTCCTCGGGACAATCTCAAAGGTGTCGACATGACAAGGTGTGCAAAACACAAGACGAGCATGCGGCAAGGCAGGCGAGCATGCAGCAAAGAAGGCTGGCGGGATCGTACGAAATTGGCAGTCAGGGCGCACTAAGTTGGCAGGGCGCGCACAGGTAGGTGGGTGCACAAGGGACTAGAGGGAGCGCTCGGGGCAAGCGGGAGCGAGCACTACTAGTAGGAGCGTGCGGGGCACGGGTGGGACACTAGGCTGGTACGGGATGAGAGGCGCCACGTGATCAGATATGCGAGCGAGCTCGCTGGCAGGCTGGCCGTGCGATTGGCATCGCTAGCGAGAGTGCGGTTTGGGACATGGCGCGTACGAGCAAGTTACCGTGAGTACGGAGTTGGACGCGCGGGACCTCGAGAGCTGGCCCATGGGATCAACATCGCGGGCCCGTCAGATCACGCGACAAGGCGCACAATTGAGCATCGGGTGAGGCTAGCACATGTGCGGGCTACCGGCCACGCGGGCGAGAGTGTCCACAGGCAGGCCGTGCGATCGGGCGAACGGTAGGCGCGGGGAGGTGCTATGCCATTCGATCAGTGGTGCTATTGCTCGAGGAGGCACAAGGCCGTGCGATCAGACTCAGCAGTGGCGCGATGAGGCGTAGTGCAGTGAGATCGGACTCGGCAGTGGTGCGGTGAGGCACAGGGAAGTGTACGTCCATCAAAACGGCACCGACGAGAACCTTTTTCGCCGCTGTGGGTCACGGCTTAAACCCTAGGGTTCATAAACCCTAATTTTGGTTCCAAATCAAAATTTGTACAATGAATACATAATTTGATTCCAAAATAAAATTACATAAAACACCTAACCCGTAAGATTGGGTGAAAAAATAAATTCCAAAGGAACCATATAATTAACGATCAATCTCATCCATACATTCATCTCATGAAAAACAATAACACATTGACGATCAATCTCATATAAAATAATTTGTGCCCATACAAAACATATCAAGCAACAAGTTGTAAAATAATATATTTCATAACCTCTCTAATACCAGTTGTTGGTTTTCAGATTACATTAACCCGAAAATTTTTGTACTTTTGATCAACTCAGATATGCGCAGCGGAATATTATAATGTGGTAAATTAATTAACAACTAATTGAATGCTACAAAGTGGATCTCATGAACACATTGAGTTACAAAATTTTTCATCAAACAATTATCACATAATTAAAAGGATTGGTTATGAAGAATTATACCATAAGCTTTCTCCGATTAGGTCGATCTTGATAGACGGGTACCGTACGTTGTACGTTGTGAGACCGCCAAGGTTAGGCTCGCGTTTGTCCTACGCTCACAACGAGTTTACCGGTCACTTTTCGATACCACAATCTTCCACTCTAATTCTCAGATCTCGCTAGAACATGAGAGTAGGCTCTCTCGATTGTTTTTCTCACTCAAAACAAGAAAGCAAAAAGTGACAAATATATAGGCACATGTGGGTGTACTTTTCGGCTATAACTGTTAGAATAGGATTAGGATTATTCCAAATTCAAAATTAGAATTTATCCTAAACAGTTATTTTCACAAAATAATATTTGGCCAACTAATTATCTTAATAATTATATGATTTTGAATAGGATTAGAAAAACTATTCCTAATCCTTATCCACATAAAATTCGTCCACTTAAGAAAATTAAGGTAAATTATATTTCTAAAAAATAAAATACGTATTTTTCTTATTTCCATTCAGTATGTTTTAATGGAACAATTCATATTCTTACTAGGTCTAAAATTCGCATATTAGCCCTTGCAACAATGATTTGATTTTTCCAATCCTAATCCAATTAGGATTTGAATCAAAAATAAAATATCTCATATTTTGAATTGTGATTACCTACTAATTAGATAATGAATAAAAAAACCGTTTTATATTTAACATTTAAATATAAATTGTAAATATCTCATATGTAGATAATTTGTAAATTTAATAATCTAGTTATCAAATAACAAATTAATATTTTACCTCTAATTTTATCTCCAAAATTCGCTCATCACAAGGAGACCACTTCTTGTGATGTTTTTCTTATCTATGGCCCAAAACACAAATAGTGAGAAAATAATTAACTATTTAATTATTCAATGAGAATTCTAGCTCAATTTATTGAGACAGAGCGGGGACCATGTACCCGTGAATTCGAGCTCCAGTAAACTTGAAAAATTAAATTAAAACTCTTGAATGTAATTAACCATTTATTAATCCCCAGATTACTCCACTAAAAATTCGGGATTGAACTCTCGAATTACACGGATATTATTTATACGATTAAACTTCTTCGAATAGTCCATTGATAAAATCATTACATAATTATTGATCCTTCACTAAATGGTTCGCAATCAAAGCCAGGGTGAAATTACCATTCTACCCATCGATTACTTCTTGTTCATTAGGTACCATTGAGTTCACTAGTAAACGGTTAATTCGTAAATACTTACAAATTAGAGCGCATTTAGTTTTAGAAGTCAACACATAAGGGAACCATTAGTACTTATCAAGTTGTGAATTCCATACCCATAATTCACATTCCCAGCCCCTGCAAACCACAGGATCCAAAAGTGCAAGTGTTGGGCTTAATTGACTTTAGGCTTTAACAAGCAAATTAAAAAACTCGTCTATAAGGAGCCTATGAATTACTCAGGATTGAGATCAACCATCATATGATCATCGATTGACTTAAGTTGGAATCTTCGTAACGGTGCTTAAATGAAGTTTCCATGTTAGGTCGGTCCAAGTACTATATAATCAATATTATATAAAATACTTTCATTCTAGTGTCTCACACACTGACCTTCCAGAACAAAGGGTCATGTTCATAACGTCGTGGACAGTATTAGCGAATTCCGATCGAAGAGATCCGTATTCATTGATCTATCACAGACTAGTTTAAATATGCTGTCATATAATTTTAATCCTCATGTATGTAAAACTCTTCACATACTAAAATTATAACTATATAACATACTTTGGATTTTGATACATATTCATTTTAGAATAAAATAAAACATAGCAAGATCAAAAATGACTATTTCTTTTATTAATATTCGGATAATGATTCATACATCTGATTCAAAGGGCATATTCCTAACAATATAGGCGTGAATATTATTGTTGTGCTATTAGAGTGAGTTTCCACTTAGCAGACCAAGAAAAGTGAGAAAGAGAGAGAGAGAGAGAGAGAGAGAGAGAGAGAGAGAGAGAGAGAGAGAGAGAGAGAGAGAGAGAGAGAGAGAGAGAGAGAGCGAGAGAGAAGAATGGGGAAAGAAATTAGGGTATTTTATAGTATTTTCTATATTGAAGAAAACAAGATTACCGACTAATCTTTATCTAATCTTCGCAAGATTTTAGTATCTCATTGGTGGCAGTTCGAATACCGATGCTATTGGTTCGAATCATAGAGTTCTCTCTTTGGTCACTTTGGTGGGAGCAAGAGTCGTCTGTGTGTTTAATTATTGTTGAATAATATTACGATTTAGCTTGTAAACTTTATATATTTTGATTATATAGTATTTTTTTTAATGAAATAGTACTTTGGTGTATACCTACATTGAATTTGACTGTTGACTCTGCCACTCGACCCGCGAGACGGCGGGAGGACTAATGAAAATAAACAATTTTCAAATGACCAAAACTAGCTTCTCTTAACATTGGGACCCACAAAACAATATTTTGGTAATCACACAAATCCCCAAAACTGCGGGTATTAATTTTGCTGGCAGTTTTGGTTTTGGGGCCAGTTACTCAGGTTTTGATTTTACATGAACAAACAAACATAACTATAGAATAGAGGGACCAAAGTGCAACAATCCCATAAATAGAGGGGGTTTCTAAAATTTACCAAAAAGAATTCACAGTGGACCAAAGGATTGCCCGGGAAGCTTTTTTGGAAATCCCTCGCACTGTCTCGAGCCTAAATTCAAATTGTTTCAAGACACTTTCGAAGTATAAGAATGACGATATAAAAACCACCAGCGCGATCATTTGCAATCCTCGAAAGTTGAAACCCAAAGGTCGCAGTCGCAGAGACAGAGAAAGAGAGACACATTTCAATCTTCCCTCTCTGAGGTAAAGCCTTTTTTTTTTTTTTTTTTTTCTTTCCTGCGCTTCTGTTTTCGTCTGTTTGTTTCTCGAGAAAACACTGGGAAGGGTGAAAAGCCAAAATGCTTGAGACAAAGTTTAATCCATTTCCGTTTTCTTCGATGAGAAACCAAAATGAAGCATCAAAGTCTCATCGTTGTTAGCCCTCCATTTTGCTTCTCTTAAATTGAAAGAGGATTTGGTTTTAGATTAAAAGTCTCAGTAATTCTTGATATTTTCTTGCCTGTTTTCACAATCTGGGTGGTTCGAACTCATTGGGTGGAGAAAGGTTTGCATTTCATAAATTTAACCCTAATTTCATGATATGTATATATATATTTTTTTAATTCAATCTTCTGTTTGTTCACTGCAGCGAGATGTGATTATTTTGTCTACTTTTGTTTTTTGATATGTGTTTGGTCTACTTTTATTGAGTTCTTTGCTGGTCTAAGCTTGATTTCCATGTGCCGAATTCCGAAAATAGTCCATTGCTTGCATTGTGATCAATTAGGGAAAAGTAGGTCTATAACTACTCAGTTTGTTAGTAGAAGAAACTTCAGGCTATATATAGTTCATTGGCATATTGAGAATTGATTGTGCAATAATTCTTTTTCTGCCCATTGGCGGTTTTGGTATTATATCTCCCAGCGCTTACATCGATGAGTTTCTGTAAGTTTTCTCGGTTTAAGTTTTTTATTTTCCTCATAGAAATATGGTGTAAAAGTTGCATTGGTTTTCCAAGTGCATCTCAATTAGTTCCTTGCTGTTTCTTCAAATAAATTTTGTTCCATGCTTGCTTTAAAACTTGCATTTCATCATTTCTCTTTCAAAACCTTCTTTCCTTTTGTTGTTCTTGGGGCTAATAAAATTTCCTTTTGCCGGTGTTTTATGATGTCTTTGCCTTGTCATTGAATTTTGGGAAACTAGCATATGCCCTTTTTGCAGCCAACCTTATATACCAAGTTTAGAATTTCGTGAAAATAGGTTATTTATCTATTTTTTGTGTGTGCTGATTATAATAAGAGGTAACTTCAATTGTATTTTTTTTTTAATGCTGTCTTTTTGTTTTTTTGTTTTTTTTTGTCATGTCTTAACAGATGGAGAAGCAGCTTCAGAGCTCTCCAAAACTGGGCTCTCCGACAGAGAATGCTGATCTCAAGTATGTGTCTGGGCTTAGTACCATATTGGTTGCTGCAATTCAGGAAGCAAAAGACAGGATTTCTCAAATCGAAGACATATTCTGCAGTCAACTCTTCCCGAATTTCCAAGCAAAATCTAAACTTCTGAACAGAATTTATGTGGAGGCTAGGAGAGCAGATGATAAATGGAAAGGAAAGGAGAATGATCTCTTGCTCAGACTAGAATTATTGGAGCGTGAAATGCAACAAACTCTTGAAGAGAACCAGTCTCTGAAGCTTGAGAAAGCAAGCAATAGAAAGGAGCAGCGAGAAGACACGTCTGGATTACTTGCTAGAATAGAAAGTCAGCAACTTAAAGTTGATGAGCTGGAGTTGAATCTTCAGCAAAAATCGAAGGAAGTCGATGAAGGGCTGAAATTACAAAATAGTTTGCTTCAGTTAATTCAGTCAAAAGCTTCTGAGATTGTTGACAAAGGAAAACAGTTAAAAGAGCATGAAGAAAGAATGAGTGTTCTTCTTGCCAAGTTAAGTGGCTTAGACAGAAAGGTAAATGATCTTCAAGATCAGCTAAAAAAAAAGACTGAAGAAGTAGCGAAAGGGAACGAATTGAAAGGAAATTTACTGAAGAAGATTGAATCACAAGCTTTAGAGATCATGGACAATGAGCAGCTGTTGCGTGATCATGAAAAGGAGAAACAAATACTAACAACCAAATTGATATGTTTGGAAGAAACTGTTCATTATCTCCGCTCATGTCAGAATGTAAATATGAATGGCTCAGAAGTATTGAAGCATTTGGAGGAGAGTGAGAGAGAAAACAAACTGCTTTCGACCAAAGTAAATGCCTTAGAGGAGAAAATTAATGAACTACAAGTGGATCTCAGCGACAGTACAAATGACATGTCTAAAGGAAGGGATTTGTATCAGAAGGCACTCGACCAGATTGAATCAAAAACTGTTGAATTATTGGCTGAGAGGAGGAAAAGAAGGGATAATTTTGATGCCTACAAAAGACTAAAATCTCAATACAATTTTTTGCTTAAAAAGCTTGGTCTTCCTGAGGAAAGTATGATCTCCTCGCTAAAAATACATGATGAACCTGATTCGCTGAAGGATATTCAGAATCAAATTACTTCGCTTGGTAAGACTTCATCTTCCTCTCCTTTTGTTAATATGTGGACACTAAAAAGCATGATTATCATAGAGTTCCATATTTATGTTACTTGTACAATTTGGTTGAAATTATGATGATTCGGTTTATCTCTGTCTCTCCCTCTTTTTGTAGATATCGAAAGCAGAGACGAAGATACTTATATTACTGCATGTGATGCAACCGAAGCGAAGAGTAAAAAAACTAAAATCAATAATTTTAACGATGAGAAAAGGGAAGCACTAGTTCAAGCATCAAAATCCTTCTCTCCCACTTTGCCTATTGCACCTAAGTGTACTTCCACTGCGAAATCTGCCACACTTGCTGGTTCTAAGCGACGGGCATCATGCTGGAGAGATACTAGGTCTCATCAAGGCCAAAATGGGCCTGATCCGCATGATGATTTTCTTAATACTCCCTTGGAAAATGTCAGAGGAAATCTAAATAAAGCCATGAGGGGAGAAGCTTGTGAGCACCAAGTCCTAGTACAGAAAGACAAGAAAGTCGATAGTTCGGATGACGAGACACAGGATGTAAATGCTACTCAAAATCCACAAAAGAATCAGATGCCAGTTCCAATTAACAAAGAAAAAGGTTTCAAATTTGTGGAGCCTGTAAGAAAGAAAGCCGATCGGGAGAATTTGATAGGAGTCGAATGCAGGCAATGTAAGAAGTTCTATGATGCTGTTCTTTGCAGTGATGACGATAAGGATGGTAATAATGATAAGCACAATATCCGCTGTGAACACCATGAAGGTGTTTCTAGGCATCGGTATAGGTATGTTCCTCCTATGACTCCCGAAGGATTTTGGAACATTGGATTTGAATCAGAAACTTGATTGTCATATGCACTTTTATTTGGTTTAGCAGACTTTGTTCATAATGAACTTCTTTTCTGATGGCTTCTGTTCCCCAAATTCATGGATTTGAATTAGTTGATACTATATTATGTGGAATGTGGAACGTGATCCTTTGCACTAATAGCATTTTTAATCATGGATGGACTCTTCTTCACCATTTTTGTTTTTCTTGCAAACACAAGAAACTCATATCCTTTTCTTCTTTGCCCCAAGTTTTTATGGTATTTAAAGTATTGATGTTACAGTTTGTACCATATTGCTAGCAATGACTAATGAGTTTATCTTTGGACTTATTATTATTATTATTATTATTGGCAAGAGTTGTCTTTGGACTGGTTACTCGTCTGTTTAAAGTTCCAGGAAGCTTTGGTTGAGAACAATTAACAAAGCATTAGAGGATATGCTTCAAGAATAAACAATTCCCTCGATTTTTTAAATTATTATTTCATTCCAAAAGCTTCGAGTTCTTTATTAAATGACTTTCTAATGAGAGTGAATAATAAGTGAAGCAAATTGATGAAAATTTATTTCTTGTGGGCGAGAGATTTTGATAAATACCCCTTTTTTATACTAATAATGTATGATTTTTTTTTGTGTTGTATTTATAATTTTTATTCTTGTTTTTATACTATAAACATGGGGTATGAATCAAGAAAGCACATCACGGGCATAAATTATCAAAGACACTTACAATGGACATTTGTCAAAATCTCTCAATTATATATTACTACTCTACTTTACTATTGCAATCGTTCGAGAGAGATAAAATAGGGAGAAATGGGGCAATTTTGGGGACGAGCATAATTTCAAAAAATACTTAGAGAAGATTTGGATTTTAGCCATTTTTAAGATAATGTTTCAAGAATTTAGCCATAGTTTTACGAAATTAAGAAATTAGCCATTTTTATTGTGTAGAAAATTAATTAGCCATTTTTATTGTGTAACAAAATTTGTTACACAATGAAAATTGTTAATTCCTTAATTTCATGAAACTATGACTAATCTTTTAAAAAATAATCAAAATTTTGGCTAAATCCTTAAAAATCTCAAATACTTAAATAAGCGACCATAAAAATTTCTAAAACATATGCTATATTGGCTGTTTATGTTTTATTTTATCGAATGTAAACGCTTAAAATTCCATACTTAGTTCCAACAAACAAAAACCAAAAGAAAATACACAATATTTGAACACACTAGATTTTTTCAATAATACTATTGGGTGCGTTTGATGTGTTGGATTTGATTGGATATAAGTTATGGGATGGAATTGGATTGGACTGGATTAGATATGATGGGATTATGTTAGAGAATTGCTACGGTCAGACGCGTTTGACGAATCGTAGCCGTCCATCACCGTAGGTCCCACGTGGGGCCCACCGTGGGCCCCATAGTGATGAACATTCGCGATTGGTCAGACGCGCCACGTGCGTCTGAATGTAGCACTCCTCATATTTAATACTATTACATGTTTGGTATAGTATTGGATTGGATTATTATCATAATTTTAATATTTAAAAAATTAATAACAAGACATGTGAAAATATTTAAATAAATGTATATATATATATATATTTAAATTTAAGTATAAAGCAAAAATATATTTTTATAATGAGATCCATGTTAGTTTGAGTGTGGGATAAAGCAAAAATATATTTTTATAATGAGATCCATATTAGTTTGAGTGTGGGATTATTTTTATCCTACAATTTTACATAGGATTAGTTATCCCAAGTGAATGCGATTATATGATAGGGCCCACAAAAATCAATACAATCCTTGGTATACATCAAACAAGGGATTGAGATTAATTTTAGTCCTATCCAATCTAATCCCCCGCTTATCATACCCCCAAATACACCCTTAAGGTAAATTTTAGAAGGAAAACCCTACATAATCCCTTTGTTTTATAAAACGTTTAAGAGAATTTCAAAATTATCCTTCAATTTTTAAAAGAACTCACAAATATATGCACTATGACACTATGTAGTATAAAATTTTATACAAGAATATTAAAAATCTCATAAATTTATTTAAAATTACAAAAATTGCAAAAAAAAAAAAAATTATATATTTGCTTAAAAACAGTAAAAAGTGATGACTTATTTACAAACGGGTTATTTACATATTTGTTCAAAATAGGAGTGAATATTACATATAAATTCACTATTTACAACATATATTAAATAAGTTCAATCTAATTATTTACAGTACTATAATACCCCTATCATCTAAAAAACCCGAGTCTACATTGAAATATTAATAAATAAAAAAATGACTTATTTTTTGGATTTTTTCTTTTTTTGTTAAATATTAATTTTCGGAATGGGTTTAGGGGATTTTAAATTTTTATAAAATAAACCCATATCTCACCGGGATTTTAAAAAACTGACAATAAAATATCATATTCAAAATTAAATAACGCATGTTTGCATGATATATTCAAAATAAAATATCCTAGTTCAATTTCAAAATGAAATATCATATTCAAAATAAAAAACGTGACAGTTTGGTATATACGAATATATATATATATATATATACATATAATATCATATATGAATATTAAAATTTGAATATGTGAATAAATTGGATTGAAATTGCTAACTGCGCATTTTTTTTAGCGACAATTAATGAATATTAAAATTTGTATATGTGAATAAATTGTATTAAAATTAAAACTACGTATTATTATTTTTGATCTATAATTAATTAACAATCTCCAAATATTACGGGATCTATTATATTTGAATATTAAAATTTAAATATGTGAAAAAATTAGAATGCAGTTATACATGGATTGGAATTCACAGCTTTACTTTTGATTTGTTCAATCCTATAATCAAGGGGGAAACATAAAAACATTAAATACGGAAAAGATAATTAATGAAAAAAATCCGATTGGGTGATCCAAACACAAATGGTGATCCAAATCAATACATTAGGGGGTATTATAGTCCGATAAAAAAACGCCACCTAAGCTTAATGAATTACTGTGATAATACTTACTGATTTGCCATAGAGTGTAATATGTTTCTATAATTTGAATGATTATGTAATTTCTTCTTTACAAACAAGGAGGGAATTAGGCCCAGTGCACTTTTTTTTTTTTTTTTCATTGCATTAGATCTGTGTACAATGGCTCTAACCTCTAAGTCTCCCAAAGTTCCCATATTAAGAAGGGAGAATTGCAAAAGAATGTTATTTTTAGTGTCACTTAACAATCTATGCCTTAAGTGGTATGGTCTCTTTGTTTCCACCATATGTTTGTAGTGTAAATTTTGGGGCATAAATTAAAAATGCAATACACATGTTATAATTGTGCCAAAAGAGGGACATTCCTCAAAATCTCCCTATTAAGAAAAGCCAAGCCTCCGCACAACTTTAAAAAGATTGGGCGTTGGGGGGATTTTGAAGAAAGCCTCATTCCACTTGGGCATAGATTATTAAGTGGCATAAAAATTGCTTTTATTTTGAAATGAGGGATTCTTGGCACAATGATAATCTATACTCCATGTGTGTTGCAATTTTAATTGCAATAACGTAAGAAAGAAGCTTTTTTTTGCGTTATTGTAATTTCTATCAGATCACAATGATGATATTAATATTGTCACTTTGAAAAATGCATTTAAGAATTTGAAGTTAACATACACTTGTGTTGCAATTTTAATTGCAATAACGTAAGAAATAAGCTTTTTTGCGTTATTGTAATTTCTATCATATTACAGTAATGATATTAACATTGTCACTTTGAAAAATGCTCCTGAGAATTTGAAGTTGATATAACTTGACATCTAAAAGGATATTGTAAGTGATGCAATGATTTAAACTATTAATGTCAATATGAAAGATATTGGCAGTGGATTATTTTCTATTTTAGTTGATGAATCACTTGATGTTTCAATGAAAGAACAAGTGGGTATTTTGCTGCGCTAAGTGGGTAAGAATAGATGTGTGATTGTATGCTTTTGTAAGGGTGGAACATGTTGAAAATCCTACTACTTTTTCTGACGAGGACGTGACCAATCAAGCTCACTGAGTAAAGATTCAAAGTACCCATTGGACTAGTCACGAGAGCTCGAGCAAAGCTATTCAAGGAGGAGCTTCATAATTTGATAATAACGCTTCACTTGAAGGAGATGGACGTGTTATCGAGGGAAGAAATACAAGGAAAAAACAATCGAGACTTGTACATGTTATCCAAGTTGGCGTTGATGAGCGTTGAAGGAAAATCCGAACATGAGATCAATTGTTGGTAAGTTTTATTGTTTTTAGTCCATTTATTTTATGTAATTTAATGTTTGGGTCAAACTTTTTTATTTGGGCTCAATTTGTTTATCTGGGTCTCGTATCTTATTTTATTGGGCTTGACTTTTGTTTAACTAATTTATTAGCCTTAAGTATTAGTCTTTTCAATTAATTAGGTTAAGGATATTATGAGAATAGTAATTATGCTATTACTTCAGCCAAATAGGTGCCAGTTAATTCATTGAAAATAGTAGTCTGATTGTTTTTTAAATTACACTTTGTGCTTGTGAGAGTTTTAACTCTTCACTTTGGTTCTTCGAAAAATTAACCGAACTCAAGCAAAGAGAACTTTGTGGCGTTCATCAACTTATCAAACATCCTTCCACAACCGTTTGTGTCATCAATCGTTCCACCTTCCAAATATAAATTATAGATAAGTTCGAGTTAGCTAGAGTATTGGGTCTTGGAGCAAGTCGACCGAGGTTCATGTCCTTATTGCTGAATACTACCACTATAAATTAAATTATTAGAATATCAGATTAATAAATTATATCAATTTTAACCTATAAATAGTGCCATTCACAAGGAGGGATCCCCTTGATATTTTTCACATTTGTGGTACACAAATAAGCAATAATTACATTCTATTATTACAATTATGAGAAAATA
The DNA here is from genome assembly GCA_018132145.1 of Boehmeria nivea var. tenacissima. Taxonomy (NCBI): domain Eukaryota; kingdom Viridiplantae; phylum Streptophyta; class Magnoliopsida; order Rosales; family Urticaceae; genus Boehmeria; species Boehmeria nivea. Next base: position 2,007,473 of record CM030885.1, on the reverse strand, counting down.
AAAGTAATTAACTCATAATTATTTCTAAAGCATCGTAGCTCGTTTTTCAAAGACATAGTAGAGAAGATGAATCTATGAATTTGAGCTCTAACAAACTTGATGAATTAATTAAAGTTCAGTTGGGAATTGGATTTCATAAATCAAATAAATATGCAATTTTGATCAAATCAGAGTATGCGCAGCGGAAGGAAAATGGTAAATCAATTAAACAAATTAATTGAAACTAGCAAAGTGAATCTCATGAACATATTGCACTAGAAAAATTTTATACTAATAATTATCACACAATTTAATACTAAGAGAATAAGAAAATATACTATAAAGTTTATTGAAACGTCGAAGACTTGAATTGGTCAACGAACGTTTGAGACCGCCAAGGTTTGACTAGCTTTCTCCTACACTCACATTGAGTTTACCAGTCTAGCTTTCGATACCAAAGTCTTCCACTCTAATTCTCAGATCAAGTCTAGAACTTGAGTGTGGGCTCTCTCAAATATTTTTCACAAAAGAAGAGAAGACAAAATTTCTCTCTCTTTCCATCTAAGCGAGGTGGTATTACTATAGATCCTCATTCACGTTTCCTGTCCACGATGATCTTTAGTCGTTAGGATCTTCCTATAGATGTAGGACCTGCTCTAATACCAATTAAAAGATCTAACAGACGGTGGATATCAATACTGATTTAACAAACAGCCGAGTAAACATCTGTCTTCCTAATGTTGAAAATAAATAAACACTAATAATGAAAAAATCAACAAACATAAAATGTAAAAGTAGATTAACACTAGATATGCTTATTTTGCATGGCCAAAAACCCAACTTGGTAGATAACCATGGGTGCTAACTACACTAGGTATGAGGTGAATTTTATTAACTGATTGAAACACTTACGCAATTCTGAAAACTATGACGACTCTCTAATCTACTACCAAGCTGTAATCCAATATGATCTTCATCAAGGCATGGACCATTTGTCCGCTCGCTCAGCCTTGAACTGCTGCCTCCTTACTTTGTGCTCAGTTCGTTCAGATCAAATGTCCTCCTCCTGACTGTACGCCTTCAGGTTCTTCGTCCGCTATGAGCTCGATCTACTCCTTGAATATAGAAACTATTCACGAGATAAAACTAAGTCTAAACGCTCAAATGCTCTCAAACAATAAAAGCTATAAAAAATTCTCTCTAAATATCAAATGAAGACATTAGAGGATATATATAATACAACTTAGTTACAAAGATAAGAATAAAATCTCTAACTAAGATTTGATTGGAAGCCTAGAACAATCTTGATTATGCTACACTTGGGGTGCGCAAAGATTCGACCATGTGTCTGACCGCTTAGTAGGTCCCAATTAAAGCACAGAGCTCTGTTAAGTCGTTTGCCACATGTCCGATAAGATTTGTGGACTCTGGAATATTTTGTACAATCAACGCAGATAAGATTTATAGCAACTTATTGATATTTATTTAACAGATAAATCCGAATTTGTTATGTTAATTTTAATCAGAATGTCACAAAATAATCAATAACTAATACATGCATAATTAATTTATTAATTAATTTAAATAATGTTTATGATAAGCGCGACAAAAACATCCACAAAGGTGGATTTGTTATTCCTAACATAATTTCTTCATTTTTAGAAGGGTCGCACTTAAAAGCCATTGCCTTCACTAAGATATGAAACCTTAAGCCTGGATAGGGAAGTAGACTAGATTTATATATGGAAAAGAGTCATCTAGATGATATTACCGGACTTGCATTTTTTGTTGTAATGGGCAAACGTTGCTTTCAAGGTGTTTTGATGGTAAACTGAAGCTAACTACAACTCAACATTTCCGTAGTACTTTTCAATATTGTATCTCATGCATATCAATGCAGATATACTTTATGCATCACTCCCCTTTTATAGGAAAGCGCCTCTTAAGGTGTTTGAGGATCTCCCTAGCCATTATGCTAAAAAAAAAAACATTGCATTCAGTTCAGATGAGCAACGTTTCTTTATCTTAACATCTATTGAAAGGGAGGCCACTACTTGAGGTTTGTTGTGCTTCTTTGATCGAACAAAGCTCGAGCTTGAGCTGTTGGTTGCTTATTTTGCTTGTTCTACGTTGTTTAGCTGTGGTGATTACTGTTATATTCTCGTTGTGTTTGTCTATAATTGCTCTATTTGCTACTCCGTGTGTATCAATTGGTATCAGAGCAACGATCCTCAAATATGGCAGCGCAGCGAATTCCGATCTTCCATGGCTACGATCCAACTGTCTTGGTTCTTTGAGGCAGAGCGAGACCTCGTGTTTAATTGATACGCGAGAAGTTAGTGTCGTTCAGTGTCTTTGGTTCCCAAAGCACAATCAGGTATCATCATGTAGCCAATTTTCATTTGTTTAGCTAATTGCAGTCTTATGATAAAATTCTCAACTCACTTGTTTTAGCCACCTTCTCTTAATAATAAGTGACCGAATTTCACAAAAGTGGTACTATTGAGCTTTGGAGGTTAAAAAGAAAACAATTTATATGTTAAATTCACATTATAATGTGATTCCAGGCTTAGTGGAACCGTAAATCTTACACTAACTCTACCAAAAAGGAGAAGTTTGCATCAGCCCTAAAAAAATAAAAATCCCTATTCAATAACACTTATTTCTAATTAAAAAGATCTATGAATTTCAATTGAAATTATGGTTATTGGGAAAAAAAAAAAAAAGAAAAGTCATTTCAAAGTTGAAACAACTTGTGGCTGTTGTTGTCACCCTCAGGTATGCTAATAATAAACTCAACGCAAATTGTTATTAACAAATCCACATCCACTCTCAATACAATGAGCAACCAAAAAAGTATTGCCAACAAAATTATTAAAATCGAATGTAAGTTCTACACAAGCAACAAAAAAAAAAAAAAAAAAAGAGAAAAAAATTTAAAAACAACGCCGCCAACAAAAAGTGCTTATTAATGGAGGTATCTAAATTTTCCGCCGCTCCTGTGTTATCTAAGCAGCAGCACCCGTCAGTTCTTTGGCTGGATCGACCCGCACTATCTTTTGGGGCTGTGGTGGCCAAAAGATGAGTAAAATATTCTACAAACAACATATTCAAAAACAACAAAAAAGGAAACAATTCCCACTCACCTCTGCCAATTCTTGCTCATGTTTAGGAATAAAAGCAGTATCGACCTTGCCGTTCTTAAAATCCTGCATAACGTAGCAAACGGGAATAAGACACTCGGGGATTTCAAAGCTTTCTTCGAGGAAGAGAGATTCATGTGAGTTTTTCCTACCTCTATATCAAGGATAAGTTTGTGGTACTCTATGGTTGTAGGAACCCCTGTTGAATTCAAATGAAAAGCAAATACTCTTCAACTCTTGCGATAAAATCCGGTACATATATTGCAAGCCCATCGAGACAGTTACCGGATATTTACCTGTAATAATAGTGTCATCAAGAGCTCTCTTCATGCGTTCAATCGCCTTTTCTCTTGTTGGTGCCCACACAATAAGCTACATTCAGATTTCAAGAATAACCATAAAAAGGATGAGTAGAAGAACTGACATGAGTCAACAGATAGCACAAACATGGAACAACGAATAATGGTAATATTCCATCAATCTGCATAAGCAACCATGTACTAGAAAGCTAGAGTGTGACGTGCCTTTCCAAGGAGGGAATCGTAGCTTGGAGGAACCACATAATCAGGATAAACATGGCTATCCATTCTAACAAATGGGCCTCCAGATGGCAAGTATGCTGTTATTCTTCCTGAAAATATGAAATTTCTTGATTAAAAACTATAGCACATGTAACATGAATTTTAGAAATGTAAAAATTTATATACAAAATTGACTTTAACTATTGTTGAAGAAAGACAAATTAGTAGTTTCAACTACAAAATATACCTGGGCCAGGACGGAAATTTTTGAAAGCATCTTCTGCATTGATACGACATTCAATTGAATGTCCTCTAAGCACAATATCTTCCTGTTGATAAACCCGTACTTCTCAGGAATTGATTTTTGTTTTTCCCTTCATTCTTAAAAAAGAAAAATTACCTGTTTGTAGCGGAGTTTTTCACCCATAGCTACACGAATTTGTTCCTCAATCAAGTCAGTAGAAGAGATCATTTCTGTCACAGGATGCTCAACCTACATTTTCAAACACAACCCAGCCATAAACAAACAAATGAACGACAGAACACCTCAAATATACTTCTTTGGATCTTCTACACTGAAAGGCACTATCTCAGTACTTATTCTAACCTGAATCCGAGTGTTCATTTCCATGAAGTAAAAGGAACCTCTTTCGTCCAAAAGAAACTCAACCGTTCCAACTCCAATATAGCCTATAGATGCTGCAGCAGCAACTGCTGCATCACCCATAGCTTTCCGCAACTCAGGTGTTAACGCAGGAGATGGTGCTTCTTCCAGCAGCTTTTGATTCCGTCTCTGTATAAACAATCATAATTTTAAGAACTTGTAATGTTGAAAGCTAAAAATTTCCAGGAGTAGCAATTATAGCAGCAAAATTATCTCTATTTTTGTCATGGACTAACGGGCCGTAGAAATTTAGAAACATTAAAAAATATTCACAAGCATTACGTTATCCTCGGATACAACTATCTTTTCTTTTTTTTTTTTTTTTTTTCAATCAAAGTTGATAGTTAAGTTGCCAGCTTAATGCATTTCTTGTTTTTCCCTTCTTTTAAGAATTTCAACTTTAAACTTGTTAAGCTAAGCAAAGTAAAGGAAGTCAATGTAAAGCATGGACAAAAAGCAAAAGCTAAGACAAGTAAGAAACTAGAAAAGTACTATTAATAAATAAGAGAAAAGTACAACTAAGGTCTTCAATTGTGTTTTAAAAAGCAGTAACTAAGGATAATATTTATCTGCATGAAAAAACCTAAAAACTTCTCAAAGATTAGTTCCACCACTTGTATTGCAAGTAAAATGAGCCATAAGAATGTGATAGTACCTGGATGCTGCAATCACGTTCTCCATAGTGAACAACATTGCCATATTTATCAGCAAGTACCTTGAAAACCATTTGAAAAACTAGAATCAACTAAACATTTTCAAATTAAATGGATGAATGGTTAAAAGAAAATTAGAAACAGAAATTAACTGAAATGCGCTAACAGCTTAACATGTAAAAGAATTCTGAATACCTTAAACCATAAGCTAACTTAAAACAACAACAATTGGGTTCTACATGCAAAAATACTTTGTAATTGTTCATGTAAACCTTGTAAATTTCAGAGATAAGATGACCAAAACCAGTGGTCTGTAAAAGAACAGGTTTATACATTAGATCAGTACTTATTTGTACCATGTAACCAAGTTTCCCCAATAATTTCTTATTGAGTTCACACGTCAATATGTTGGGAAACTTTTCTTGCTTTGTGATAAATTCTAGAACTACACATTTTCAAATTAGAAAATACATACGCATATGCTTTTGAGACTTTGTATCATCAACAGCTAGGATTTGTTGGTGAACGTTACCTGGAATTCGATATGTCTTGGATTTTGGATGTACTTCTCTAAATAAACTCCATCATTTCCAAAAGCAGCTGCAGCCTCACTCTTAGCTTGCTGAAAGTGATTTCAAACCAAACACAGTTGACAACAACGTTTAACAATATCGATCTATTGTCTTTTCTTTTTTTCCCCTTCCGTTCTTTCTTTTTTTACGTGTTTACGACATATGTACAGATACGGCGACAACGACAGCGTTCTATATTAACAAAATTTGAAACCCACATCTATACGGTGTCTGCAGCCAATCTGAAAATTCACATGCTAACTAGTACTGCTAAGGATACTTGAACAGTTGGATATTGTCACTGAAAATTAAGTACCTTGATGCTAAAAAAATGCAGTATAATTAGGCACTTTAAGAAGCCAAGCATTTTGAAGAACAAATAAGAAACTTCTGATCTCTAATGCAGATCAAAAGTTTAAAAACACCTTACTGTGAGAACACAATATATGACAACAAGCACAGAGGAAACTGTAGAACTTAGCACTACGTAAACTATATGACGAAGAAGTTTGGCACTATATCTTGATCATATGCCACAGTAATAATACCTGTAACAACTTAACGAACTCGTCAGGTTCTTTAGCAAGGCGCATGCCACGGCCTCCACCACCTGCTGTTGCCTTGATAACATATAATATCTAGTCAATTTACTTAGGATTTAAAACGGACTACAAATAAAATTGTAATTTAATGCTTTCAAGTGGCAGAAGATTCTTCCTTCGTGATCAAGAGCAAAGTGAACAAGATAATTTACCTTGATCATCACAGGAAATCCAATCTCATGCGCAAGCTTTATTGCTTCTTCCGTGGTCTGTGGTAGCAATATCATTCAGAGTGTGAAAAATGACTATACAATTAACATTTTAATAGTGTTACCATAAACTTTATAATTATAAAGCCTTATAGTCAAGTAAGATACCTGAAGTAGTCCATCACTTCCTGGTACAGTTGGAACGCCTGCTTTCTTCATTGTGTCTCTAGCAGTTGATTTGTCACCCATCACACGGATGCTATCCGGCTGCAAAACACGACATATTCTAATTATTTTTACACATATGGGATCACACAATAACTGATACTGCCATGGTAGACATCAAATTAGAACGATAATATAGGTTTAATAGTATGGTGTTCTATAATTGATCTCCATGAGCTAATAAAAATGCATATACACACACAAAATATGAGTTTTTAAGAAAAATGTTGTAATATGGTCTCTTTTCTCTCTCCCAATAATTCAGATTTTGGTAACTTGCATTAGGTTTCGTATATGACCCAGTTTCACATCCTTTAGAATTAGTTTGAGGTACTAACGTTAGGTCCAATAAAGTTGATTCCATGTTCTCTGCACATCTCAACAAATAGTGCATTTTCAGCAAGGAAGCCATATCCAGGATGCAGCATGGTACACTTGCGACTGGTCGCAGCAGATAAAACATTTGGAATGACCAAATACCTGGAAAAATACGGGCAAAATAAACAAGTTCAATGAAAAATGTCATAGAAAATTGAAAAACTAAGATAAAGATTGCACAAACACTTACGACTGGTTGCTTGGTGCTTCACCAATGCAAACTGACTCATCTGCCAATTTCACATGAAGAGCGTCCCTATCTATGGTTGAGTAAACAGCCACACAAGGTATGCCCATCTCGTGAGCAGTTCTAATGACACGAACGGCTATTTCTCCCCTATTCGCGACAAGAATTTTCTCGGCACGGCATTGAGCATTGAGAGCTCCTCCCAATGTCCTATGCTTAGAGCTAACTCTAACCCCCTTAGCTCTTTGCCTCGGAAAGTTCACTTTGCTCCCAACCATGAAAGTACATTGGGAACTCCTGATTCCTCCAGTTTTCCATGCAAACAAACCCTTTTTTATATAATTATAAAAGAAAAAAACCAAAATATTAACAATTGTGTTAGGCCGATTAGAATCAGAGCTAGAAGTCGTATGCTAATAAAATAATAACAGCAAAAATGAGAAGCCTTGAAAGATTTTGGAAATAAAGGGATCTGATGGCTTTCGGAGCTTCAGATAAAGACATCAAATCTCGCCCAAAAGGGATTAAAGCCTCAGTTTATGTCTTCCGGATCAGTGCTAGAAATCTACATAGATATAGAGCATTATAGTACGGATTTACTAAACGATTGGCTGTTTTGATGTTCAAGTTGTCAAAAAAAAAAAATCAATCAACGGCAGAGCGTCATAGGCCAAGAATTCTGGCACACTGCAGTGATCATGTGCCCACCACTTTGAGGGCAAGGTGGTTTTTTGGGCGGCTGGTAATGTTAGGAAATTAGGGGAAGGATAGTAGTTGGTTAATAGTTGGAGTGGAAAATAGGATTTGCTAATAGTTAATACTCTATAAATAGGAGGACTTAGATCAGTTTAGGAGATAAAACAGAAATTGAGATTCATTTGAGCTTGGGAAACATTGGAAGAGCCAGAGGTCTCTTGAATACCTCCATACCTAGGGTTTAGGTATTATTTCTTCTATTAACTGAATTAAAATTCAGCTAATTGAGTATTTTAATAAGAACACAAGCATTGTACAGTCAATTATGTCCATAGCTTACTGTTTTTCGATAAGGCTTTTTGACCAATGACAATACTATCATGTTATCTCTATAATTAGCTTCCCCTTGTTTCTCAACCAAAAGTGCCAGTTCTTTCTAAATCATTTGAGCTTATAATTATGATAAAGCTTGGCATTGTCAAAGTTAACAAAGTTCCTAACAAGCAACTCATGATCTGACCATTTTTCATGCCCAAAAGCAACCAGTGTTTCGGAATTGCCAGTGTGTCTAGTTTTTGGACCATTGGATTGATAAATACTTTTATTAAGCTTGTGGAATCAAATGTTACCAATTATTCTTCCTGGTGTGAAATCAATATGATTGTAGAAAGTAACAATACCCACTTCAACCATTGGTACATAAATACATGTCCAATGCTTCATAGTCTTAGTCCTGCTTGAAGGCAAACCTATGTCCTAAATATTAGAGATGGTTATATATTAGCTACGAGTATAATAGAATAAGAGGGGTTTTTTTTTGTTTTTTTGTTTTTTTCACGGTAGTGAGCTGTATTAGTTATGAAAAACCCCGGCCAAATGCCCTTTCTTTTGGCACGAAGATGGGACTAACCAATTCATGGTTTTGCCTTTGGCATTGTACAATGAGCTCTTTTTTTTTTTTTTTTTTTTTTTTTTTTTTTGAAGCAAGTCCTAATCTTGACACAGTAAGTAGTTTCACACTGTTGGCAGTTCTAAGTGAAATCCTAAACAAAGTCTTGAACATTTTGGAAACTCATACACTGTTATTTTCGAACACAAGCAAATATTCCGAACCAAAATTCAAACACACAAAGCTTCTGAAAAAAAGAGAAGAGCTTACCGGAGGAGAAGCGAGAGATTTGCAGAGAGGCATTGTGGCGTCCATTGCTTAAAGGAAAAAAACAACATAAATAGAGAATGGAATCAGAAAGAAATCAGATCTGAGAGAAGTGAGTGAAAATCAAAGTGGAAGTTACCTTGACGAGAATTTCGTCTCAACGAATCTGATTCTCTTTTCTTTGTTGTGTATGTTTAGCCAGGAGAGAGAGAGAGAGAGAGAGAGAGAGAGAGAGAGAGAGAGAGAGAGAGATAAAGAATGTGAATGCGTGAGATAAGGAAGTGAATATGAAGAGAGAAATTGTCGATGAAAACGAGGAGTTGTTGTGGTTGTAAGCTCCGCCTTAGAGCTTTCGTATTCTCTGAACGAGGAATTGTCGAAGACAGGTGAGAAAAGAGAGTGGTAATAATTTTCGCAGACGCCCAGAGGAAAAAAAACGACACGTCGTTTTAAGCCTAGACAACTTGTCGTTGACAAACGAAACTTATTATTACTAGCCAAGTGCGAAACACATTTTAATTTTTAGGAAGATTTGGCTTTTAGTCATTTTTAAGCTTATATTTCAAGAATTTAGCCATAATTTTACAAAATTAAAAAATTAATCATTTTCATTGTGTAACAAAATATGATACACGTGTATCTAATTTTGATACACATGTAACAAAATTAGATACACGTGTAATAGTTTTTGATGCATGTGTAATAAATTTTGTTACACTATGAAATGGTTAATTTCTTAATTTCGTGAAACTATGGCTAATCCTTAAAAAATTAATAAAAAATTTAGCTACATCCTTAAAAATCTTATATGATAAATTAGTTTTTTGGCACGTGCAACATTTTTTTTAACTTATCAAATTATAAAATTAACGAAAATTAACGAAAAATATTATAAAAATTTGATTATTTAAAAAATATAGTAAAAAATAACTTTTAAAATTCAAAGACAAAGTAAGAAAATTATATTAACAGAGAAATAAAAAAAATAATTTGAGAGATAAAAAGATGAAAGAAAAAAAATATAGGATTTAAAATAAAAATGGAGTAGTAAAAAAAAAACTAAAAAGGAAAGTTTGACAAAATAATTGAATGAAAGAAATAAAAAAAGGAAAAAAAAAAAAAAGAAGAGAGAGAGTGGTGTGTGTGTGTGGGGGGGGGGGGGGGGGGGGGGGGGGGGGGGGGCACGCGTCCCAAAAACCCTTGACAAGCGGGCCCCACTTGCGCGGGCATAATTTGTGTTTGAAGTCAAGAAAGAATGATGAGGGAATTGTTTGTAACTTTTTCTCATCTTCTATGACACCAATGTGACAAGTCATTTTGTTAAGTTGACAAAGTCACAAGAGTATGAGCAAAAGAGAGTGAATAGAAATAGACCAATTTTTACTCACCAAACAACACTCAACCTCCAGAAGTTACATCCCATTCCAATTAATTTTTCCTTTACATTTATTTTATGAAAGAAAATAAATGGAAAAAAAAAAGATGTTTACTTAAAACTCTAGACATTGCCTTTGTTATATAAGGAGAGATAGTGACTCTAGATAGTCTTTTTATCGCTTCTCTCACTCAAAAAAAAAAAGTACAAATTCTCTTAAACACTCCTCTAACTCAAAAAAAAAAAAAAAAGGAGAGCGAGAGAGATAATTGTGAGAGCTTTTAGTAAAAGAAGAAGTGTATTAAAGAAAAAAAAAAGACTTAAGTACAAGTGGTAAGTCTAAACTAGTGATTAGCAACTCTAAATATTTTCTAGTTATGGTTATTATAACTAATTTAAAGAACTTTTTGTTGAGGATTTAGTCTTCTAGCGCTAAAAAAAATATATAGTCAAGAAGAGAAATCTACAATAAGGTCTACGCAAAGAATTTATAATCACTTACCTTTTTTATTACTTAGTTACTATAGCTTCTTCCAAATTTATTTACATTAAAAAAATGTTCAATTTATTTGATGTTGTAGCTAGCATTAAAAGTTCATATGATATTGTAGATAAACAAATATATTTTATAATATTAAGATAGATATAATGAACAAAAGCACTTTATCTTTTGTTTTGCATGGAAGATTTTGTGATTTTATTATAAATCCAAAAGATGCTACTATACTAAAGTTGATATGATGATTTTATAAAAATGGTTAAATATACTTTGATGGCTACCTCATGTGTAATAAATAAAATAAAGTGTGCTATTAGTAAAAGAGTTAATTTCTAAGCACTTACAAATCTTATTATGTTGTACTTGATTTTCTTGAGAAAAAAAATGACTAATGGCATAAAATGTTGTTATAATGCTATAGTTACTAAATGAGCTTATATTGTGTTACAAGTCTTGTTGAGATATTTAAAAGCTTTAAGGAACCATAAAATGACTAATGTGATAAAGTTGTCAAATATGTCCATTTTTAAGCTTTTTAAAAGATAATAATTTTCGAATGTTTTATGAGTCGAAGCTACCTTAATCTATAAAAGACAAACCTTTAGATCAAAGAAAAATGAACAACTTTCGTGAACAAAGTTTTTTTAGAATCCACTCAGAAAAGGTAGAAAAAAATAAGATTAAGATGAGTGCACATTTAAAGATCAAATATCACTTACTTTGAACTAGACTTCGACCAAGAAGAGAAAAATATATATTTAAGTGATTAGAGTAAGTCAGAATAAAATTTTTTAAAATATAAGGACCTTTTCGTAAAATTTCTTTTTGGCAGTAAAATAAGAAAATAAGTGTGATTATTATCTTCATCAAGATTCACATCATCTTCTCCTTCCTCATCAAGTTGTTCAACTATATCTGCAGGATCCTCTGCATTCTTTCCAGTTACGTGGCCTTTGCCGTAGACCATACATAATTCTTCATAATAAGAAAAAGCTTTTGTCTTGAAAGGTGTTGCATCCTTATGACTCTACATTAAATTTTGAACTTTTTAGTAATAACACAACTAGATAAATTAGTATAATCAAATATAAAAATTATTACCATTAGATATTCTGTAACGACCCAAAACTCCAAACGATGTTTTAGTCCCAAAAAATACGGACAAATTTGAACTTTTTAAAATAAGTTACATAATTGAGCTTTTAATAACAAACATAAGGATTATCAATCCTCATCATAACCAAAATGGATTTAATTTAAACATTTATAAAATATGCGGAATTTAAAACTTTCTTTGCTAACGATTAGCTGGTAGCCCACGTAAGATTTTACAGGTCGGTCCCGTATACACTCGCTGCTCCCGTCATTGTCGCCTCACCTTTTTTGCTTTCGTGACAAGATACCTGCGACACGAGCACATTAGTGAGCTATTAGCCCAGTAAGCAGATTAGATAAATAAACTGCTAAGTCTGTAGGTCATAAACAACCAAAATATCACAACACAATAATCTAATAAAAAGGGACGGACTCGCAGATCGAGTCATCGTAGTCCGAAGAGTAAATGTCACTCCTAAACAACCTTGCCCGCGAAATAGATTTCAGAAACAGGTTGCTAAACCTACGCGGGGTATAATACCTGTAAAAGAGTTGTGACGAGGAATGGGGTCGGACTTAGCGACCCATAAATCTCGACTCAAAAGTCAATCTCATAATTTGTTCTAATCTTACTCAAGTTCACAACTCTCTGACTCAGCTTATAAAAATACATGTGCACACGATTCACATCCAGACCCCTTATGGGTCGTTCTAGAACTTATACACAATCTAGACCTCTCATGGGTCGTTCTAGAATCCAATACACATTTAGACCCATTACGGGTTGTTCTAGAACTTATTCACAATCTAGACCTCTTACGGGTCATTATAGAATTTAATACACATTTATACCCGTTCGCGGGTCGTTCTAGAACTTTATACACATCTAGACCCATTCTCGGGTCGTTCTAGAACTTTATACAAATCTATACCCATTCTCGGGTCGTTCTAGAACTTAATACAAATCTAGACCCTCTACGGGTCGTTCTAAAACTAATACAACTCTGGACGGGTCATTCTAGAACTATACAACTCTGGAACCTCTACGGGTCGTTCTAGAACTATACAACTCTGGATCCTCTACGGGTCGTTCTAGAACTTTATACGAATCTAGACCTATTCTCGGGTCGTTCTAGAACTATAAGCATTTTAGACCTCTTACGGGTCGATCCGAAACTTCTCACGACCGGTGGTTCCGTCGGACTGTTTCGGATTGATTGCGCAATCACCACATCGGGTTAATTCGGGACATGCTATGGATCTTGGCCCCTTGGACCGTCCCGATATTCTTTATGATTGTGAGGACTCATCCTCCTTGGGCTTCTCTGCCCATTCCGAAACCTTTTACGGCCAGTGACCCCGTCGGGTTGTTTCGGAATTCATTATTGCACTTTACCCCGTCGGGCTGATCCGGATTGTCACATGATAAACTGTGGGGAGGGCCGTGGCTCTCCTCCCCAAGGCCCCTCGGGCCGTTCTGAAAGGTGGTTCGTTGACCTGCGCGAGGTCCCTCAGGTCGTTCCGAAATCTGTCATACATGATGGCCCCGTCGGGCTATTTCGGAACCAAATCATGATCGCGGCCCCGTCGGGCCCTACCCAAATGATCAAAGTATTACCACAGAGGAAGGTCGTCCACCGACCTCCCCAAGGCCTCTCGGGCCGTCCCAAAATGTAATCAGTGGCCCCGTCGGCCTATTTCGGAACCGATCATGCTTTGCGGCCCAGTCGGGCCCTACCCGTATACATACATTGCTTTCGCTCCCCTTGTCTTGTCTTTGAGTTTTCTCTTTGACCTGCAACAAAGTCTCAACAATAATATAAACAGTTTTATGTCTGTGGTCCCATACCCACCGACATATAGGTCATACTAATATATAAACACACAAACAGATACACACCCTACACTAGAACCTGAACCACGAAGTTGAGTAATTTTTATATCTGTGGTCCCATACCCACAGATAGATAAATATATAAATGAATGCACACACCAATATTGTCAATCCCGGAAAATTCAATTACGCTTCGTAGGGCAAAACGGTAATTTTTTTAAAGTTTATCGGAAATGTCTCTAAGGCGATTATAATTACTTATTTTGAGTGATTAATGCCCTAAATGAACTTTGAACGGTTGAAATTGTTCAACGGCCCGAGTTTTCAAACAGTGCCCATAACTTTCAAAAATTGCACTTTTGGCCCAAAAATAAAAGTGCTCAAAATAAGTCATGAATTGGTCTTTTGAGACCTAATATCATAGTTATTGATGTTTCTAAAGTCATTTTGAAAGTTTGAGATCATTCCGATGCCTATTTAGGGCAATTTCGGGGAAATATCACCTTTTCGGTGTTAAGCGGAAAAACTCCGAAAAAATAGCAAACGGGTTCGTAAAATTCTAAAAATTTCCAGTATAGCTTATTTTAGTATATATTAGTGGAATATAATCAGATTTTTCTAAATAGAACCTTAAAAATAATAGTTCTAAAGAGAGGGACCAAAATGCAATAAAACGTGTTAGTCGGGGGCAAAATGGGAATTTTGACTTTAGGGAGAGCAAGAGCTGAAGCTAGCTCGAATTTTCTGCATGTGAAGGTTGAGTTGTCAACCATTAAGCCCTAAGTTGACTCTATTTTCGGAGTTGTCACTATGTATGAGAATTAAGTGACAAATGGCTTGATTTTTAGTTAAAAACTAGGCTAGCTTTGGTGAAAACAAGTGGTAGTGTGTAAATCCTCATTCACTTCAGCCAAAATCCGACCTCCAAGCAGAAAAGAGAGAGAGGAGAGTAGAGAAAAAGAAAGAAAGGAAAAGAGAGAAAGAAGAAGAAAGAAAGAAGAAAAAATAAAATAAAATAAAAGAGAGAGAGAGAGAAGAAAGACATGAGTTATTCTTCAAGTTCAAGCTTACTATTAGTAAGAAAATAATACCTCCTCTCTTTTCTTCCTCTACTTAGCTCCATGTTAGGAGATTTTGGGATATTGTTTATTAAAGAAATGATATGATTATATGATAGGGTTTCTTAATTAGAGTACATGTTTATAATTGTTTGATCAAGAACTTGATTTAGCTTGATGTTCAATGTTTTAGTTTATATTTATAGTTGATGTAGAATGAAAAAGATGACAAATTCTTAAATTCTTAGACTTTTGTTGTATGGTTGCATGTATGAGAGTTTTAAAGAAAGTTGATAAAGAATGTGTTTAAACAATACTTAGAGTAAAATCTCGACCAGTTACTGTACACGTTAAATTCCGACGAGGTAACAATATGCATTGTTATATTTCCTATTTTTACCTAAAACTAGACTCTTGTAGATTTCTATACGAAGAAGAATCACATCAAAATGATTTTTTTAGAATTATTTAGAATTTCTCAAAGTTAGACTTAGAATCTGCCTCAGAAACTAGATATAATTTATTTAATCATATTTTCGAGTATGTTATCTCAGGATCATGATATAAACTATATTTTATCCTTAAACTAGATTCTTTTACCTCTTTACAGAAAAAAGAATCACATAAAAAAGATTTTTCTAGAATTAAGTAGAAATATTCAAAGTTAGGTCCAGAATCTGCCTTGTTTAGAGAAAAGAATCTGGAGATTCTATATTTCGGGCTGTTTTTGAAAAATACAAAAGAGTAAAAACCATGCAAGCAACTACTGTTTTGAAAGATCTTTGAATTTAATTTCAAATGCAATCAGTTTTGTAATTTTTGAATGCTTGATGAATATCTTACAAATATTCTCGTAACGGTCGACGAAACTAAAAGATACACAGTTTTATAGTCAAATTATGAAAATAAAATATTGTTTAGTTAGAGATGTGTGATTTTCTTAATCAAGCAAGTCCCTAAGTTCTAAGGATCTAGTGTAAAGATTTTTTTATTTTTTATTTTTATTTTTTTTCAAGGAAAACTTTGCTTAAACTCAAAGTTTAAAATCTAACTAAATAGGTTTATTTTAAGGGAATAGTAACCGTTACTGGCTCAGAAGCTTCAAAGACAAGATCAAGACAACCGAACCCCCGATTCGGCAACTGTAAGTGGAATCGGCACCTACGACACAAGAACGAAGATGTTTTGCTCATGATTGTTATTGTGTATTTTATGTCTCGAGTTGTAATAATTATTTATCATCTTGTTTATGTTTTCTTGATATGCTTGATTGTCCGACGATAATTAGATACTAGGCCGAATCCGGGTAAAGATGAAAAGTTTACAACAGATAATGGGTCCAACGCCCTCGTTAATTGAAAAGTTAGATGGGTTTTACCCGCTTAAGCTAACTGAAAATGAATGAGATGCCCCAGACCCGATATTATGATAATTGCTTGGAGTTATGAATGTGGATTAAATATAAGGTTTTAATGCTAAGGCCCGCTCGTGTGGAGCGGGTAAATCTCCGAAAGGACTTTATGTCCCTCGTGAAATAATAAACCACTTGAAGAATGATTACGTGAATAAAACTGCATAAAATGTGAAATTATCGATGGCACCGCCAGATACTCCCAATGGCTGACGGTGGTACGTCCCGGGCATATGTGTTTGCGGTGAGTTGTCCCCAACACCTATGGAGTTTATGGTCGGGAATTCGGCCCATTCCCGACTGGCGCCTTATGATTGCGGTGGCCATTAGTGGATCCCAGATAAATCTAAATAATGTCAAGAATCTGGATTGAACCAGCTGAGACAAATGTAGAAACATCAAGAATCTGGATTGAACCAGCTGAGATGTAAATTTAATTAAGAAAGAAAGAGAATGTATGTACAATGGTGTTTACCTTAAGTGTAAGGGTCTACTGGTATGAGACAGTTAGATCCTATTTGTATGTTGCATAATGATATGTTTTCACGTGCATTGCGAATGGGGTAGATAGACTTCCACTTACTGAGTAAAATCTCATTAGGTGTTTCTTGTGTTGTAGACACAGGTAAGCGACCGAAAATGGAGTAAGACGGCGGACGAAAGTCGAGAGAGCCGGAGAATGTACATATGGACCTGACCTGTGAATGGCATGGAATGCCGGCACCCAGCATATTTAAGTTATTTTTATTCTCTTGACTGAAAGAGAAAAGTTTTAATTCCGCCGTATTTTTGGACATTAATTATGTATTATGTCTTTTAAAGTCTTAAAATAGTCATGACCATATTGTATAATTATTATTTTCCCATCTTTGAATTTATAATATTCTAAAATGATATATAAGTATGGTTTATGAACGGAAAAAGGGTCGCGGCCCGTTCCGGGCGGGTCGTGACAAATATACACCTAGACAAACACAATATATCACATACGAACCTACAGTCTCATACCTACAAGCCCGTTGTACAAAACGAGACGAACATAATCAAGAGCCTATATACACGGCCCTAGCTAGAATGGAGATTCACATAGTTTAACAGCTACAATTTTGGAAGCACCGTATGCTTAACACAATCTCAACACATGCATAATTAGTCAAGCATGGTAAAGTCTACTCGTGCCACAGTGGAGATCCACTTACCTGAGGTCCTAAGTCTCTTGTCTTTGTCCTCGCGATCTTTCCTCAGTGGCGTCCCTCCTTAAAGCTTGATGTGTGGCACCTCTGTCCAACACGAGGATTAGAGGGTCAACATCGAAAACCACTAAATATTCGAGAGGAAGGAAACTTTAAGAGTTAAAGAACTCAAAGAATGGGACACTAGGCGGTGGTTCGACCAATGTTTCGTCGAGAAACCCCTCTAGGGGTGTTCTCGTCTCGAGTTTCGTCACTTTATCCCTACCCGTCAATCCCGACTAATATTTACATCACTTGATTAGTTTAGGTGAGAAATGAATTCTTTAAGCTAATTAGATTCCAACTTAGCTTTACTAAGCATCTAAACTTCGAGCCAAAAATCAGGCAGAGTTTCCCTTGTTTTTTAGATATCTCGGCCGAAGCCTTCACCTAATTTCAACCCAGCACCGAACTAATTTCGGTCACAATCCATCATAACAACCATACAGGAAATTTTATCATTTATCATAATTAATTTCAACATAATCATAATTCAACACTGAGCCTCAGCGGCTCGGATTCACAATAGACCAATGGACATTTAAACCACAAAAGAAAGTCGCAGAGAATGCTGTCGTGTCTTAGTGTTAATACTTTGTTTCCGACCGCCGTTTATACCTTTAATAAAAGGCGGTGAAGGGTTGAGCGTTCGAACTTGCGTTGTTGACGTTCCTGCACAATTTGCGAGAATAAAAGAATTCGAATCAAGTGTCAAACTTAAAATAAAAACATGACGTGAAACACTCAGACCCGCGACCCGATACTCGCTTTAAGCTCAAACGGGCACGTTAACAAAAATACAACCAAAGCTCGTGCAACAAAACCAAATCCTCAAGATCACACAATTTTCTTTTTAGAAAATTCTTATCTAAGGTTTCTTAATTTGAAAAGATACTAAAACGGCACATATCCGCAAGATTTTATGTCAAAACACTTGAGACGCCAAATTCCAATAAACACCTTGAATCAAACTAGTACATTCGCCGAAAAGTATTTAAGCTAAACGAGTTAATAAAGCCATTGCAATCAGAATCCCACAAAGTATGGCTTGTCAACACTAGTCTTTCTAATTATGGTTCCACAATTAAAGGGATAAGGCCACTCAAAAAGTTTGTCATGGCCCAAATGAGGTTTTCACAAAAGTCTACCAAAACGGCAACTTGTCAGATTTCAAAACGACATGAATTCACCAAACTTGATAGCGCCAAATAGACAAAAGTATACTAAGCCAAGCACGCCCACAATTTTCACAAAATTGTAAAATACCAAACTAACAAAAACATGATAACTCCGACTAATACATTTGCCGCAACCTTCTCGAATTGACAATCTAACGAAATTCCTAGATTTTCAAGTTTACTAACACTTGTGTCAACACCTTGAAAATTAGACACATATATTCTTGGAAACGTGTGACCCATCACAATCACACTTCAAACTTGACAATCATAGACCATAAGTAAATCTAGCAAATCATCATAATCTCAGCCACCAAAATATTGAACACGTCTAAAATTGTCACAAATCGCCAAACACCACGATGTTTAAAATTCAATAAAACAAATAAAAGTCTTGGTTCAAGCTCAAAGCTCACCTAACTGAGCAACGGTGGCTCGTGGTGGGTTCGCGGCTGCGAGACGGGAACCATGGGACGTGGTTCCGCAACAAGTTCGGCGACAAGACAACAGCGCGGCTGCGAGGGCCAACAGCACCGAAGTGGCACAGGGGAGCTCGTACGAAGCGAAGGCCATGAGGCGGCGGCTCATCGCTGGTGCGGAATGCATAGCTCCGCGCGTGTTGGCTGGGCTGTCGAAAAAGAGACAGTTCGAGTTGGGTCTTGCGCGAAGGTTGGACCCATGCAGAGGAGCTCGTGCTCACGGCGGCGCTGGTGGCGAAAGAGGCGCGGAGGAGCTCGCGTCACAAGGGTTCGCGAGCGTCGTCATCTTGCAGTGAGGAGGTGCGGCGTGCGCTGACGCGAATGGGCGCAGGGTCGTCGAGACGAGGCCGAAAAAGGTCGGGCGAGGCGAGGTGTGGCTCGCCAGGGCGCATCGGCGGCTGGGCGGTGCTGGCAGGGAGCGTGGGGCTCGAGCTTGCACGGAGGAGTGCGGCTCGAAGGTGCGAGAGGCACGCGGAGGTCTGGGCCAGCGAGGAGGCCGCGCACTGGCGTGGAGAGGGGGGGTGCGCGGCTGGCTCGGGGCGGAGAAGGCTGGCCAGAGATGGGGGAAGAGAGAGAGATGTGAGGGGAGGGTGGGCAGCTTTGGAGAAAGGAGAAAGGGAAAAGAAAAGAACAAAACCCTAGTGGGCTTGGGTTCAATTGGGCCAAAATGTCCAAATCTCTCTCTTTTCTTTTACAGTATAAATTGGTATATTATTTTTCTGCTGAGTTTCAAATTGTACAAATAATTGAACACCGTGATTTAGAAATATTAAAAATCACTCTCGAGTTAAAATCAATTCCTAACACCTCCAATAATTCGAAAAATATAAAAAACAACCATACTAATTGCATAATTAAGTACATAGATCTAACTTGGCCAGATTTGACAAAATTGGTCAATTTTACAAAATTGGTTATAACTGAGGCAAATCACAATTTAATTGATTAATACAGTGATCTTAAGTTCAGGTCATTACATATTCATCTCACACCGGCTTCTCTGCAGTTACAATTTTTCTATCTGGATCCCATCCAAAACCACTACAATATGGCCCAGTCAACATTTCATGAACAGTCTGAAAGTTAGTTTTCAAAGTTCTCAACCTTGATTCGATGTGTGGTTTAGCTAGTTTGAGGTAATTTATCATGCAACTTTTTTTCAAGAGCTTGAAGATGTCCAGGCTTGAAATTTCCCTCTGCTTTGAATTTTCCTTCATTATTCAATTCCATAAGTGACTCAATGAGAATTTTATCCTCATCTTCGTTCCAAATTTTTTTATTTTGGCCTGGACCCCTTTGAGTTTTTGAATTGTCCATCCTATGATTAAAAGCGAAAACCAATAAAAAAAATGAATCATGGCAATAAAAATGCTTATGAAACAACAAGATACAATGCGTTTAACACATATAGTGTCTTATAATATAACAACATACAATACATCATTCAAATAAAAGATTCACGCTAAACAATACAACAAAGAAGTTATCCTAAAATATTAAGCGACAAATGTCGTCGTTGCCTCCAATCATTATACATCTCGTCTGCTAAGTTATTTCTCTATAAACTCCACTCGTCAGAAGGCTCAACAGTTTTTATTAAATCATCAGGGAGTACTTCGTTATTTAAATTATTTTGATCGTCACATAGTGGCTCTGGTAAATCATTTGGCATCTGTCTCCTAATAAAATTATGTAACAAACAACAAGCCAATATAATACGATTCTAAGTCTTTACTGGAAAGAATGATGGGCTCCTAAGAATCGCTCAACGAACTTTTAGAACAACAAAACATCTTTCAATCATATTCCTAGCAGCTGAATGTTTCATATTATAATATTCTCATGGATTATTTGGTTGAGGCCCATCTGTCCATTGACTTAAATGATATCGCTGGCACACGAAATGGAGCTAAGATGTCACGACCCAGCGCTAGGCCGTAGGCCGCGACAGAGGGGTTTTCTTTCTATTATCTACTATAATCTTACTTAAATACGTAAAACATAAATTACTTTATAACATAACGAGCTCGTGTTTTTTTTTCTTTTTTTTTTTAGTAATACGAAAGTTTAAATCTCTTTCCTTAGTCAAAACACATCCACCTGACTTCTCTTGAGTTCAGGAAAAAGAGCCACCGTTTTCTCTCAAGTTCGGGGCCTCGGGATTCAGTCCCGGTCTCAACATTACAACAATGTTCTCAAAATATAATGCGGAATTAAAAACATATAATATGCCACGGGAATTCATTTCTTCTTCTAAAATGCCACACACACCGCCCGCCGCCAACTCGTAGTCCTGTCACTGTTCAACTTTAGCTTTTCCCTTACCTACAACACCAAGGAAACTAATGAGTTGATAAACTCAGTAAGGGCAAACTATACTATCTTAAATATGCAATGCAATGCAACAACAATACAATCCATTCAAACCAAAATGCAATAATGAAAAGAGTCTGATCGTCTCGGGACGATCAAACTCTACTGTTACCATTCTTTCTGTGAGTTGCCACTTCTAGAGGCTACTCTTCTTTCTTTCTTTCTAGCACTATACTTTTACTGTCGTTACAGTAGTTGTTACGCTTACGTGATTGATGTCTGGGATCCACTGATGGTAACTGCTTCTTTCTAAATGTGCGCACCACGGGGAGAGGGCCAAGTCTCCCATATCATCAACAATGACCTTGTCCCGAAGGACGGCTCTCACTAGGAGCCTGGCAGTACCATCGACGTTAATTTCGTTTTCTATATTTTTTTACGTTCCATCATGATCTCTCTCTCTTGGAGGATCAGGAACTAGATAAGAGGCATTGGAGTTTTCTAAAGATAACATAAAACACAACATTTGGACTGCTCAAGAGTCCTTGTAGTTTTAACCTCTTATCTCGGGGTACTATGACCTGCACGTACTATTTCGGGATTTCAACAACTAACAACAACAAGGCTCGGTTGTGTTTTAGTCTTAATCTTACTCGGGTTAGAACCCGGCATCATTACACGCACGGTTCAAGGTCCGGCAGTATTAACATTTTATTCTTGTCTTATTCTAGTATTATCACATAACAAGACATGACAGTACATTGTACGTTCTTTTATGTTCGTATTTTCTCTTTCACTTTTGTTTCTCATTCTAGGGTTTCACTTCGGCTTCTTTACTTCTTTTAAACAAAAGCATGCATATAGTTAAGCGTTTCGAGGTGTGTAAGTAACAGTCTAACATACAAGCACATTCACACACAACTTGGTGCCGTAGGTGCATTGCCACTTACCTTGTGTAAGCGTTGAATCTCTCGAATTTCTTCGAGTGTCACTTGCGAGCTCCGACCACTTGTTCTTCTTTAGTCCTTTAAATAAAAAGGAACTACTCTCGTTAGTTCGCTTATTTCATTGACTGAGAGCGAAGCTAATTTTCTAAACTAGACACAGTATTGCTCCGGACTCTTCTATATATATAGTCTTAGTAACTCTTCTCGAGGGTTTCCTAATCGAAACATACGGTTGACTTAGGCTCGGGATAGAACTTTCACGGACTACGAGTCCGGACCGAGCCTTGGTCTACTTGACCAATTTTTCTCCTTCATCGTCTCTTTAAAATCATTTATTCATAGTATAAGGATTAACAAATTTTACTATAATTCTTAAGATTTCAAAGCGTTCGTTTAGCTCGATATTTGGTTTCACTAGAACGCAACGTTTTAGGTTTTGAAATCTTCCTTTACCATGGCAGTAGCTTCTAGGTATTCAAGGGTATTTATCATCCTTATATTCACCGTCATCGAAGCGTAAAAACTCTACGTTGCTAGAGTTAGTTATATTAAGGTCGTTTTGTTACTACACTAGCGTTAGGGTTTAGAACTCGCCATTTTAGGCCAAGACCTTTGGCGTTCTTTTTACCCATGCTAATTACATTAAATGGACAGTAACTTCTAGGTATTTAAGGGTATTTATCATCTTTATATTCACCATCATCGAAGCGTTACAATATTCATCACCATTCTATCTTTTAAAACGGCGTATTTTCCGAACTACTCACGGTTTCACCAAACCGATCACGTAGCATCTTTATTTTGAAAAATCTATTTTTCTAACTCTTAAATACATTAAGGGCAGAGAATAAGAAGATGAATATGGGTTCATAGTCCATTTTAAATTTCTCAAAGAGTTTAGGTTCGAAATCATTCAAAAATCCTAGTTCATGTTTTCCACGGTTCTCACGGTTTCGGTACGACGATCCGTTGGAAATCGTCGTACCTTAAATCCTTTTAAAAATACATCCATCACTTTATCAAAGCATGTAAGGGCAGATATTAAAGCATGTAAAAGATAAAAATGGCCCAAAGTAAACATGCATGGCCGAGACACACACACAACACCACAAAACGACATGCACATACACACACGAGCTTCGAAAGCTAGGGATTCTAGCTTAGCTCGGATCTACCATCAAGCATGCTAACATGCAACTAAGCTATTACAACATTTCTCACCAAATACATCCAGAGGCTTAACATAAATGAAAACCAAGCTCAAACTAACTAAAATTATAAGGTTTAGAGGTTCTTATACCTAGCTTTTCTCGGTTGAGATTTTGGTGGTGTTCTATGTGTTGTGTTCGGCTTGCTCCTACTTTCTCCACCTCAAGATCAAAGCTTGATGCTATGATGGTCTAGGGCAGAGGAGAGACGGTTAGGATGAGGGTTAGAGGTAAGAGGAACTCATCCAAACAACCATGCATGTCATTCTTGAAAAGCTTACCTAAGTTCTCAAGCACAAAATCTTCAACTTTCTCTCTTGTTTTCCTACTATGGCCGAGCTTCTCTAAGGGTTGATCTTCCAAGATCAAACCTTGTGAACCTTTAGGTGGTCTAGGATAGAGGAGAAAACTTGTTTTAGGAGAGTATTCAAGGAGGGAAAACCGAATTTAGAGTACATGCAAACTAGTGTTTTACCTTAGTGTGACTATGAAGCTTGAAGGCTTTGATTCTCCTTCTCTTCCTTGCAAAACCGACCACCTCTCTCTCTCCAACTCCAAAACTCTTTCCTTTCTCTCCTCTCTGGGCCTCTCTCTCTCTATTTTTCAGAAATGGGAGTCTAAAATGAGAACAAGAAGTGTATGGGTTCTATTTATAGGCAAATGAGAAGCTTGGTTAACAAGCTCTAAATTTACACTTTCTCTCTCTCTCTCTCTCTCTAAAATCCGACCCTCTCTCTCTCTCTCCTTCTCAATTTCTGTTCATATTTCTTATTTATTAATTTGTTTACTTAATTGGCTGCACTAATCTTGGCCATTAGTTCAAAAATTAGCTCATCCAATGGCTCAAAGCACGGAAGAGCATTATCATTACACTATGCCTCTTCACTCCACATTTTTGTCTTATTCATTTGTCTCACTCTTGGCACTAATCTCTCACCTGGTTGGTCCACTTTAATTCAGCTTATTTACTAATATTGCTGCACCATGGTCGAATTTTGCCACTAATAATATTGTTCCGACATTGCTAATCACCAAGATACGAACCGTCGTATTTTCAGTATTTTCCAATACTGTGTGGGACGGTTCCAGTCTAAAAAATTGACAGATTATATCTCCGTCACTGTCTAATTAATCTAATAACATATATTTATTAATCTAGGGCTGTGCTAACCTCGGGAAAATTCCGAAGGTTGCTTTAGACGCGACGGTGACTATACCGTCCTCTTTTTTTTTTTTATTTTGCTGTGTTTCTCAACTTTTTACCTTTCTGCATTTCCTATGTTGCCGAGACTTTAATGAGGCTATGATTGACTTGAATGTATTCCTTTCATAGGAATATAATTCTTATTTTGAAATTCTAGTGGTCGTTTCAGCTCGCTCTCTGTGAATTTTCCGTTGTTTACGGTAATTTCACGACTTTACCGAAATCTTCTCGTTTCGGATTCGTTTTAGCTCAGAATGACTTCAAATTTCAAACGATGACTAATCATGTGACTTTGAGTCATTTCCTAGCCTTAGAAAGTGAATTAATCCATACATTTTCGTTTTTACATAATTTGGGGCAAAAATGTAATTTTTTGAAAGTTCAGGGCTTTTGTGCAATTAAGTCCAAACTAAGCCGAACCTTATTTTTAAACCCACTGTTTTGTAAGGTATATTTTTCTAATGTATGCAATCAACAAGAAATCATATTTTCATTCTTTATTTATGATTCGAGATAAGATTGAAAAGGTTAAAACAAAAGGCTATATTATAATCCTTTATAATGTTTACACCCCGGCTTTGAGTGAGTAGGATAACCCCCGGGGTAGGGTTTACATAAGAACCCACTACAGTTGTTATATCCAGCATCCACAAGGTAATATTGACCTAAAAGAAATTAAAAATAAAACTTTAAAGCTTCTAGACTTTAACTTCTAGAATATACTATTAATTACATATAAAAAAAAACATACCACAAAGTCATTTCTCCTACGTAAAGCATTACGCAACACTCTACCATCAACTGTGGAACCTTCCCAACCAGGTAATAGATAAATGAATTCCATATCTGGGGAGCATACTCCTAAAACATTTGTTGCTATGTCACCATGTCAGTTACGATATTTTGCTCGTTCTGTTATAGGATCTCTCACTCTAATATATACTCCATCTAGGGTCCTAAGCAATTCTGTAACATATAAATAGAGTTTTTTTATTAGTAGATTAAAACTTTTAAAAATATAAAGAAGACAACTTTCTAAATATTACCTTAAACCATTTCCATCTTTCATCAGTTGAATTTCGAGGCACCTATTTGGGTCTTCTTAATAATTCTCCATGTAAACGTATGATTGTATGCAAGACGTTATGAAAATATTTACTAACTGTCTCTCCAGATCTCAAAAATCGAAACTTAATGACTTTATTTTTTTCATGATGTGCAAGTGTGTGTAAAAAAATAGCTACTTGTTCATCAACTTACAAATATTTAGATGCTATTAATCTGCCCGAGTTTCAAGTAATGTGCATAAATTAGTAAATGCTTCTCTAGTTAATCTAAGTTGATCTAAACATGTGACCTCACTCTCATAAGCAATTTGATGCACAATTTGCCTATTGACAAAGACATCAAGAATATATAGTTGTCCCCTTAAAGAGGTAGATTCGATTTTTTCTGTAATAATTCTTTCAAATAATTTATAAAACCATTGAACTACATGCATAATATTCAACCACTACAAATATGGAGTCATTATCTTCTCCTTTCTCATAATTTCTCTTTCAGCTAAACTCAAATGTGCAATTGACCTACAATAAAAAATTTTCTTTATATGGTCGTATCAAACCAACCCATGTTTACACAATAAATGGATAGACAACTAAAAACGTATATACCCAATCAACCAATCTCAGACTTAAACAAACTCTACATACAAATACAAACAAGCAACTAAAATAAAAATAAATAAATAAATAAATAAATAAAAAACTAAAAAACTAACCAGCAATATCTATTATCATACTAATATATATATTGTTGTGGAAATAATAATGCAGTGCTTAAAATAATAAAGCTAAATATTAGAGCAATAAATAAATTAATGGAGAGAGAAATTTTATTAATCACTCAAAATAATATTCTCTCACTCTTTCTTCTTTCTCCTCTCTACTTCTTTCTTTCTCTCCGTACAATTTTCTCACAATGCCAATTGCGTTGGCTTGTTTTTTTGGTGTGTTTGATTGCTCAAGAGTTCACCTATTTATAGGTGTTTTCTAAACAATTATTGATACCTTTTGATTGCCAATGCTAAGCATCTTTGCCTTGGCACATTTCATTAAAAAGGATCATACCAAAATAGACGGTGGAAGTGTGAAGGCCAATGTTTATTGGCATCCAAAAACAACATTTCATAACACTCCCCCTTTTTGGATGTTCATTGTTAAAAATATGCATCGTTAAAACCTTACTAGGTAAAAACTCTCTTGGGAAAAAATTACCCTAGTGAAGGAAAAAGAGTACGTAATCCTTATTTGTCATACGCTTTGAAATTACTACCTCATTAAAAACTTTGCCAAGAAAACCCAGTGGGACAAAACCTTGGCCAAGGGAAAAAGAGTGCAGTGCGTAGATAACTCCCTCTCATGCACTAATGACTAGTGTCACTCAGACACCAGTAATAGATCTTTTAGACGCCGCATCGCGATCTTGTGTACTAGTTTCTCAAATGCTGAAGTGGGGAGTGCTTTAGTGAATAAATCTGCTAAGTTGTCACTTGAGCGAATTTGTAGGTGTAACATCCCCCCTAAAGGGAGCACTACAGTTAACAATACTAGCATATTTAACTATAACATATACTAATTTAACAAAAAACCATAATGGTGAATAAATCAAATCGTTAAATAAAAATTGCGGAAAACATATTGAATAAAGAGATTTTTGGGGAGATGGCCTTCGTCAACTCTTAAAACACAACATATGTCTACATTTTTTATAATTTAAATAGATGTCTTCCTCCTTCTAATGATATTTTACTGTCCTGACGATTTTACCCCTTATGGATTTAACTTTCCAACTAAATCAAACATAACAAAAAGGAAAAGAGTTAGAACGTAGAGGAACCGAAAAAAGTAGAAAAGAAAATCGAAAACTATTCTCAATCTTCCACCTTCCTCTTCATTGAAGATTAGAGGCTTGAGTTTTCTTCAATGCTTTGTGATTCAAGATCTGAGGCGTAAGATTTGCTTCATTCATTGTTTTGAAGAAGGTAATTGAAATTCTTTCCAATTGCAATCTTTATCTTTCAATTGGTTTGCGATTGATTTGATTCATTCCGTTTTTCATATTTTGTTTAGATTTTTCCGATGTATAATAAGTTTTGTTGAATTTATATTGTTAGGGAGTTTCGATCTTAGTTTTTGCGATTTTGTGATCCAAATTCATTTTTTTTCATTTTAGTTGATGTCCTTGTGATTTACTACTGTAATTAGATGAATTACCATCTCTGATTGTTGTTCTAAGGGATCTATTTTTACAGTTCTTCTTTGACGACTTACTATTGTTAATAGTCGATTCATCATTTAAAGTTATGTTATTTTACTGCAGATATGTCTAAGGTTCCAATTATTACTAGTTATAATGGTAGATGAGATGAAAACAACTCCTATGTTGATAATCAGTTGCTCCCCTTGTTGGTTGATGAAAACATAAACTATGACATGCTTTTAGAGTTGTTATACGTCGAGCTGCAATTGAATCGTGCTTATTCTCTGAAGTTGCTGGTGAATTTCAATTTAAATTCGTCATTGAACAATTCCTTTGAGCTTCAGAAAGACAAAGACATTGAATGGTTTATTACCATTCTAAAAAATAACAATGATATGCCTTGAAGATTTCCGTTGATTGTTATTCCGAATCTTGAGCCTATACGTGCAGATGTATCGCATTCAACCAATCAATCCTCATCAAACTCATATGACAATGTGTTTGGTGTTCCAGAAAATCATTTTACGATTGAGTAGCTCAATTCTTCCTCTAGTATTGCCACTAACAGTTAAGATAGTGTCTCTTGTTCAAGTTCTTCTAAGGTGATGGAGTTTGTTGATATGGGTAAACTTCCTTAACATGGAGATATTAAAGTTGGTCTTATGTTCGATAATAAGAAGGAAATTCAAAAGGCTTTGAGTATTGTTGCTATGAAGAAAAATTTTCAGTTTCAAGTTGCGAAGTCTAATACCAAGTTATTTGTAATTCGATGCTTGATTGATGAATGCACATGGTATGTACGAACGTCAAAGTACAAAGGCACAAAATTTTGGACTGTTACAAAATATGTTAGGGAACATACATGTAACATCGATGTTGTGCAAGGTGGCCATCGACAAGCTAGTATATTAGAGGGTCAGCTGAAGATTCTTATGCTTTGCTTCCATATTTTGCTAGGGCTCTGATTATGAATAATCCAGGTTTGTTTACTGCACAGTATATAGATGAATTACTATGGTATATAAACAATTGACCAGTTCCATGTTACTTATGTTTTTAATTTTTGAACCTCAAGATCTATTACAGCTTGTCAGACCAATGATAAAAGGCAGTTTCAGTTTTTTTTTTTATATCAATTGCTGGTTTAATTGAAGGTTGGCCTCATTGTCGGCCTGTTATTTTAGTTGATGGAACTGCACTGAAAAGTAAGTATTTGAGAACTCTTCTCATTGCTTGCTGCTTAGATGGAAACAACCAGATATTTTCCTAGCATTTGGGATTGTTGATTCTGAAAATGACTCATTATGGCAATGGTTTATGACCGAATTGAGAAGGGCAATTGGTCATCGTGATGAATTGGTAATCATTTATGACATAAACATTAGCATTTCCAAAGCTGTTTTGAAAATCTTTCCAGATGCAGAACATGAATTTTATGTCCAACATTTGTTGAGAAATTTGAAAACAACATTCAAAGATCTAGCAATTAGTTTCTTGTTCAATGAATGCTCTAGGGCATACACAAAAGCTAGTTTTGCGTATTATATAAATCATCTAGAGTCGATCTCCACTGATATGTGTGCTTACCTTCATGAAATTGGATACGAGAAGTGGGCTCGCTCTTATTTTAGTAGGAGGAGGTATAATATAATGACAACGAACATTTCAGAGAGTTTTAACAATATTTGTGAAGAGGCAAGAGGTTTATCAGTTGCATTTACACTTGAGAACTTAGGAAAATACTTCAGAGGTGGTTTTATGAACGAAGGATGGAAGCTGCTCGCACAACAAGCATATTGACTAAATAGGCCGATTTATTATTGCAAGATCATATAGATCAATCAAGAATAATGAATGTAAGTATCTTTTATGCTTATTAAAAAGCTTCATATTTTATTGTTAGTAATTCATCTATTTACCTAGATATATGATATCTTTATTGTATTGCAGGTATATCCTAATGACATCCATGAATATAGAGTTGTTGATTGTGATTGTGAGTTTAAGGTGCATCTTGCTCATAGGACATGTGATTGCAAGAAGTGGGATCTTGATCAATTTCCGTGTCCACACGTATGTGTAGTAATTAGTCAATATGGCATAAGTGTTTATGGCTATATATCTAATTTTTACTTAAAGAGTGAGCTCGCTGCAACATATAATGCTACCATTCACTCGGTAGGGAATCAACGTGATTGGCTACCCCTTGTTGAGGCAGACAGCGAATACCTTCAGCCGGTGAACCTAAAAAAGTGTCGCAATGTAGTAGCTGTATGGAGTTTGGACATAATAGGAAAACTTGTAAAAATCCTATTTCTTACGAGTCAAATGGTCAACAAAAAAAGTAGTGAATGCTTAACTTGTTTGATCATAGAGCATTAATAACTCTAATTCAATTGTTCATATAAAGAGCATTATTGACTCTTTATACAAATTTTCATTTTGTTAATTTTTTCAATTTTTAATTGACATATTTGTCATTGCAAAGTACTATTTATATATGAGTTACCATTGTGAATTGTTTACTTACTAGCATTCAGTACTTCTTTTATTGGTTTTGTTTCATTAAAAACTAGTATTTGGATAGATTACTATAGTAAATTATCTACTTAGCTAGTATTAAAACCGTATTTAGAATAGAATTACAGTATTCACGACTCTTTTTTTTTTTTATGTACCTTGTTTCATTTGAAGTCCGTATTTAGATGAATTACTATGGTAAATCGATTGCTTATCGTATTCAACACTTGTTTTTTATGTTTCATTAAAGATTGTATTTAGATGAATTACCATAGTAACACAACTATTTACCATCATTAAACACTCGTTTTGTGACTTCACTAATACTTGCATACTAGTACAAACCACCAATTAAAGTATATATCAGTAATTCAAACAAAATAAGATATCTTCTTGTTTTGTTTCTATCATCCTGTTTCAACATTATAGTATAACAAAAGATCAGTAATAACAACAAAATATGATAACCATCGTTGCAGCACTTTTTAAAATAAAATTTTCAAAAAGCATTACAAAATCGATTGCTACTCTAGTCACTAGACTATAATCTCCTAGTCTTTGGTCTAATCTGTTGACATGGAATCAAGGTACTCCTTTGTTTTTTGTGAGAGAAGTTCAAAACTTGGCATGTCATCCTCGATTGTCTTTTCCATCCTCTGGGCTTTGCCTTCTACAGATGAGTCGAATTCATTACATATGGAGAACACACAGTTGCAGCTGGTTTTTTTCTCCCTTTTACTTTTTCATTGTAATTCTCTGTCTTCGTCATCATTCTTGTTTGTAATTGCTTCCTTTTTACTTATTTTCTTTCTTTTGTAACATAGATTTTTCTTAATTTGGACCTGCAAGACTGGTAAAAGGTATAAGAACATAGTGTTACATTTATTGAATTTTACAGTAACAATAATTATGTGGTTAATAGTCGACTAACCATAGTAATTCATCTATATACTAAATTATATGGGGTTATCTATATAAATGCCCCCTAATGTTGTGCTATTATTGCAATTTGCACCCTAATGTTTCAAAATTGTCATTCTTACCTCCTAAAGTATTAAAAATTTATAGATTTGCCCCCTCTGTCACAATTTGTAAAAAAATAGATTAAATTAATAACATAACATTAATCTGTTTGCGCCTGGACAAATTTTTAAGATCAACTGCCTTCAAATTAATAAAATTATAGTAATTAATTCTATATTTATTTTCACAAACACCCTCTTATGTTGTCTTTTCTTCTCAAAATGTATCTCGATCTTTTAAAATTTTGTATTCATATCCTTAAAAATTTGTACAGGCGCCAACAGATTGATTAAAAATTATACAGGCGCCAACAGATTAATGTTACGTTATTAATTTAACCCTTTTTTTTTTTTACAGATTGTGACAGAGGGGGCATATCTATAAGTTTTTAATACTTTAGGGGGTAAGAATGGCAATTTTTAAACATTAGGGTGCAAATTGCAACAATAGCACAACATTGGGGGGCATTTGTATAGATATCTCAATTATATGAGTTGAAGTTACTAAAATAACAGCTATCCAAGGAAAAAAATAGATAGTCATAATATTGCATACATTTACTATGGTTTTTCACGTAAAAGTTGAGAGATAAGGGGTTAACAGTCATATATTCATATACCAACATATGTACCTCTTTTGCCGCATTAACATTATTGGTGTAGAATTTGAACCAACGACGAGATCCGCACCTCTAGTGTGTGATGCGGCAATGAAAAGTAAAAAATTATTTTTAAGCGGAAAATAAACACTCGGAGAATTTTTAGAGTGCTTCGGCCCTCCTCAAGAGTAATAGCCTACGTCCACTGTGTTTTTGATATTTCATCTTTTGAATCTTTTCGTTTACAGAGTATTATTTTTTCCTCTTTTTCCCCTCTTTTTCATCCTTCGCTCCTCCTTCTCTTATAAGCGAAGAAGGGAGCTACAGTTGTAAAGAGACAAAATGTCAAATCCCCTGAGTCACGGGTTTGGTTCACATAATAAAGCTGTCCACCTTCCGGGAGCAGTTATCCTGAATTCGGCAGGATAAAGCTGTTTGCTATAGTGAATTCCCTGCTCGGGGGAGAATAATTGAGGTCTGTGACCCCGCGGTCAAATGCTCTATGACCGAGGGTCGACGCCTCCGAGGGCCGGTTTACGTCGACTGATCCTTCATCCGCGGCACCCTCCTTCGGGGGTGAATTAGCTTCGGGGATCTTTAGTCTTTATGCGCCGGCCTGTCGTAAAAGGGCTTTCCAAGAGCTCCCTCTCTTGGAGGTCTTCTACTTTCGGGGGTGTAGGATCGGGGGTTATCTTCGATAATCCTTGCCCGTTTTTTGAAGGGAGTTGTGATGACTTTCGCTTGGTTCTGTGGAGTCGGGGATTCTAGACTTCTTGGAATGGCTAGGATACCGCCCTTGGACTCATTGACTGACGAAAAATCACTGACAACATCTGCCCCCCAATCCCAGCGGCGCGAATCGCGTTGCTTGGGATTTGTCCTGGTTGAAGCCGATCTGCTAGGGATGCATCTCCTGCCGCGGAGGAAGCCATTTGCGGAAGCGATTCTGGCTACGCCGAATCTTCTTGTTGTCTCGAAGGAAGACACTCTCTCTGGTACAGAAACGGTGTCTGATCCCTACGGAACTGAACGCTCCTCCAGCCTTGATTTCGCTGGCTCCGACAACATCCCGAACCTCGCTTCGCCGGAGAGTCCGTCCGCGCTTCTTTCGATGGTGGAACACAGTGGTTACCTCCGTGAATGCACTGTTTAGTTGCGGGTTGTTCCTCCTACGAAGGGTTGTCCCGAACCAGGCTCCTTTGGGGATATACTCTTGGTCCGATCATATTCGTCGAGATTTGCGAGTATCCCATTCTTTGCATCGGTTCCCGGTGCTTCTGAATAGGGTAGGGTATTTCGCCTTATGCACCGGCGGTTAGACCATCCTTTGAAGGATTCTAGTCCCTTCTGCCTCGGAGTTCCTCCTTTGAGCGCACCTAGGTCTTCTACCTCCTCCGAAGAATAGAATGGTTCTAGGAGACAATTGGCCCAGCTTCCTAAGTTAATCCCCGAACAGGTTTTCATTGGGGGAAAGACCTGACAAGATTAACCTTTGTGCGGTAGGAAGCCTCAGTGAGTAAGATCTACGTAAGCCCTTCGGGACTCGCGCGTTCTAGCCTTGCTCGCCTTCGAGGTACCTACAGAGCGTATCTATTTCATTCTGGTACCCCAGAGTTCCCTCAGCGGCCTGAGCGCCCCGCGGTCAAAAAGGTCGTCGAGGGTGATGCTTATAGGATTCATCCGCTTCGCGGTTCCATCCTTCATGCATCTAGTTTACGTTCTTTGCCGGCTAACTGGCTACGAGACATGATACCTGGCGATCTTGTCCTGCGGATACCTCTTGATCGTGGGCGACCCGGTTGTGCTTTGGTATTCGAACGAGCCGCCTCTTCCTCTTGGCGCGCCTATAGCCGCGCTAGGAATGCGCGAGGGCGCTCCGCGCAGGCGAGAGTAGGGGTTGTCGAAGACGTGACTCCAGGAGGCTGTTGACTATCTCCGGGTACGTCTTTCGATCAAGCACTTCGCCTTTACACCGCGGGCTCAACCATGCTGACGATGACGTCCCTTCTCCAGGCTATCCGGCTGCTGCGCTCCTTTGGCGTGGGCCTTGAGTTTGGTCGTCGAGGCGACCTTGCTCTTTTCGCCAGCAGCTGCCCCGGTGAGATTCGCGGGTCTTGTGGTCTGCCCTGATAAGAGAGATATCTTCTTGGTTGGCCTCGATAACACCTTCGGGGGCTAGTATTACGCCGACTTTCCGTTGGCTTGCCTAGAGCCATGCTCGGAGCGTACGAGGACATTCCGTGCTTGGCAAGAGGATGTAGCCACCTCTCCTTGAGAATCAAAATCGCTCTGACTACATCGACTGTGGTCAGAGATCTCAGGTTTATCTTCCCCAAGTTTCCTCTTCGGCGCCATTGGTCTGCGACCAAGTAAAAACCTCGGGGTATAATGATACCGAGGGCAGGGAAGAGGTGGAAGTGGCAAGGCTAACTCCCACAGTCTTTCAGACTGCGATAACTTGCGGAACTGGGTCATCACCGGGTATCGATACCATCCGAGGCGGTCCTCCGACTGTGACGGAGCATGCCTCAGTGGTTTTTAGGGGTATAGACCCAGTTCGCCTGATGTGGAAAGAGTCGATCTCTTTCGCTCGCTAGCGGCTGGTCGTGATCTTCCGGTTTGGACCACTGGCGGCTGCGCTCCTACGGTTCGGGGCCTCCGGATGATTCACCGCCAGACCTCCGGCTGCGACGGTGGCTGGCCAAGGCGTGCGATTCGCCAGTAGGCTGGCTTCGAGTCTTTCTAGGTGATGTCCTCGGCAGCCACCTCAGCTGCGGCTTTCTCCCGTCCCGTTCGAAGTCGCGTTTGGAGCTCTTCCGTTTATCCCCTGCCGGTGATGAACTGCAGATGCTGGTGGTCATGAATCGAAGATCTTCACCATGCTGTTCATCTGGGACATGGGGTTTTGGACGCTCTTTCTTCTATGCTAGATCTGACCCAACTTGGGATTTATGGGGTTTCTTTCCCGTTCGTCAGGTCGTCGGCGCCATGATCTCCGATCACAGGTGACGACGAGACTCCTGGGAAAAAAAAAAAACTTGAAAGAAAACTGGAAAGGAAGGGCATGCTCGGAGGTTCAGGGCCGCCCTCCTTCTAGCGCCAATCTGTTGGTGTAGAATTTGAACCAACGACGAGATCCGCACCTCTAGTGTGTGATGCGGCAATGAAAAGTAAAAAATTATTTTTAAGCGGAAAATAAACACTCGGAGAATTTTTAGAGTGGTTCGGCCCTCCTCAAGAGTAATAGCCTACGTCCACTGTGTTTTTGATATTTCATCTTTTGAATCTTTTCGTTTACAGAGTATTATTTTTTCCTTTTTTTCCCCCCTTTTTCATCCTTCGCTCCTCCTTCTCTTATAAGCGAAGAAGGGAGCTACAGCTGTAAAGAGACAAAATGTCAAATCCCCTGAGTCACGGGTTTGGTTCACCTAATAAAGTTGTCCACCTATCGGGAGCAGTTATCCTGAATTCGTCAGGATAAAGCTGTTTGCTATAGTGAATTCCCTGCTCGGGGGAGAATAATTGAGGTCTGTGACCCCGCGGTCAAATGCTCTATGACCGAGGGTCGACGCCTCCGAGGGCCGGTTTTACGTCGACTGATCCTTCATCCGCGGCACCCTCCTTCGGGGGTGAATTAGCTTCGGGGATCTTTAGTCTTTATGCGCCGGCCTGTCGTAAAAGGGCTTTCCAAGAGCTCCCTCCCTTGGAGGTCTTCTACCTTCGGGGGTGTAGGATCGGGGGTCATCTTCGATAATCCTTGCCCGTTTTTTGAAGGGAGTTGTGATGACTTTCGCTTGGTTCTGTGGAGTCGGGGATTCTAGACTTCTTGGAATGGCTAGGATACCGCCCTTGGACTCATTGACTGACGAAAAATCACTGACAACAAACATAATATTTGATCTCATCTGGTTTAGCATTTTCTTCCTCTTGTACAGTCTCTATATTTTGATTAGATGGTTTAAGTGTTTCAGTTTCCTACATTCAAGTGATTGATTTAGTAAGAGTTGTGCAACAACATAATAAGTGGTTAACCATAAAACCTTTTCCATACCATTGTTTTCACTTTCTATCTCATCTGGTTTAGCAGCTTCTTGTTCATTCACAATCCCCATGTCTTCTCTAAATGTCTGATCAGATCCCATTTTAGCAATTTCCTGTTCATTCTCAATCGTTGTGTCATTTTCCAATGTCTGATCAGATTCTAATTCAGTATAATCGTCTTCATTGGCAATTGTTCTCTCTTTTCTCATGGTTTCACCAGACATGAAAACAAAATCATCAATCTCCTGCATTCAAGTTGAGTTAATATAATGAAACAGCGACGTGTAAGTTTTCCATAATTAATTTACCATGATAAATTAGAAAAGTTCTACATCAAATGTACCTCTTCCCGCATAGTATTGTTGATATTGATGTGCTCGCTACTTGCTGGTTGATTGGGCTCTAGAGGTCATCTGTCATTGTCTTCTCTTTGATTTACAACTATCACATCATGAACCTCACGTAACATAGCGTACATTTCATTATTTTGTTTTGCCATCATTTCTTGTCTATTCTCCAAATCTTCAATTTTTTTTCATAAGAAATTCAATCACATTGGAGCCCTTTCTTTGTCCATTTGTAGCAGTTTCAAAGCCTAACATATGATCATTATCAACATTAGCTTGTTCATTCTCAATTTCTGTGTTCCCAATCTCATTTACAGGTTGTACTTCTTCATTTTCCTTTACGAAACAAGCCATAAACTCCTGTTTCCATTCTTCTTCCCTTATGACAATATTGATGATGCGAATCTGCAAAATAGTACATTTATTACCATTAGTTCTTAAGGCAAATTTATAAACCAAGAACTATTATAGTATACAAACTAATTACCATGGTAAATAAACTAATTATCATGGTAAATAAACGAATTACAGTAGTATTTATATAATTCACTATAGTTACATACTTACACTTTCAGGATCGAAGAATTTTTTTGTCAGGTCTGCCCATTCAGGGAAGTCATCAACTTCATAGTTAAGAATTCTAGGTATGTTGTTCCCAAGCTTCTTCACATACTCTTTTCCAACTAGAGCGGAGATTGTTTCATATGCACATGCTAGCAGAGCGTAAGGAAAACCAGTAGCAGTACAAGTGTCCGAGCGTATGTAACTGTTCTTAATACTATCAACTGTCATCTTGTAGCTCAGTTGGCCCCATGGGTACTTGTCAAACAACTCATCGTTATCAACCATATTTAGATGATTTAAATCTACGTTGGTATGGTGTGATTTGCCCTAGAGCAAGTTCTCAAAATTATGTACCTTTGCAAGTTTTACCAAATCATCATCATTACATTTCTTTTTTTCAAAAGTGTCTGATATCATCTTTCTTGTCACTGCATTATGACTCTTGAAGAATTTCTTCTTCAAATTACCCTCAGGCAAAGCTCGAATGGGCACTGGTGGATAGTCTCCACAATTCAGTCCAGTCACAAGAGCAAAGTCTTTCATGGTAAAACACACCACCTCGCCCTCAAAGTTGAAGCATAGCTCATCATCTTTTTGAGGTTGTCATTGCCTTACCATTAGAAGTCTGTAGACTTGTGCTTGAAATTTCTTGATTTTGATGTCTAGCATATGCACAAAGCACCCCTTCTCAAATAGATGTGCTCTATGCTCGGTAGATAACTTCGACTCAATTGTGTCAATAAGTTGGAGTTTTGAGTGCAACTGAATTTTCTGTTGGCTTCTCCAATGAGCCTTTTGCACCGTAAGTTGATGAATTTTTATGTAAAACATGAGGTAGTTAACTATGATATTTTAATTAATTGAAACAACCGTAAAGGAAATAATATTTAAAACTAGTAAATAATTTGTTAACTTTGGTAATTCATTAAAAAAAAAAAACAAGACTTTGAACTGAAACAAAACTAGTGGTAACTAGTTTATTCATCATAGTAATTCATCTAATTATTAGCCTTTAAATGAAACATAACACATTGATAGAAGAAGTGAATATTGGTAAGCAGTCAATTCACCATAGTAGGTCTTCACTGATTACTCCACTATCAATAGTAATCAGTTAATATACTATGATAACCTACTGATATAAACAGCAAGCAATACAATAACACATAAATAAAAGAAAAACAACAACACAATAGTTTATGGTAAAATTACAACAACTTGATTGATTACTCGGGTAACTAAATAATTTACTCTCCCAAATTAGAAACTTACATCTTGTTCTCACTCAAAGTATCACATTATATCATCTTCATCTTCAATGTTTTGTATGATTACTAATCTATAACAAAACTAATATAGCTCTATCTCATAAATAATAACTCGTTATAGTTTTGAAGGGCATACAAAAAATCACATTGAGACAAGGTTGACTGATTACTCGGGTAATTAAATGATTTACTCTCCAAGAGTAGAAACTTACATCTTGTTGAGCCATTGCTCTAGATATTTGAATCTACTGTGAAACCCTAGAGCAAGCCCTTACTTCTCCATCTTGTTGAGCCATTGGTGTCGTCCTACACGGCGTCGATCGGCAATCCCATGAGCAAATTCTCCAACGCGTTGAAGGTTATGGCGATAAAAATCTCCCCAGCGACCAAAATCTCCACTGCGTTTGAAGGTGTTTCAAATTTGCTATTGTAATGGTGATTCTGTGACTTTGTCGAGAAATAGAGGAAGAAGAATTGGGGGTATTTTTGTCTGGGTCAGTTTTGAGAAGCCTTTTTTTTTAAATTCTAATAGATGTGGACACTCCATTAATATTGGGCCGAAAATGGGCCAAATGCCCGCTTATCTCTTGAATAAAATCTTTGAGTGACTAACGTCAAATAATGACATAAAGAAAGACTAACATATAAGAATTTGTAAAACTCCATAAGACATAATTTAAAAGGCAACTAAAAACATTCGAAGACCGTTTCCAAAACCCGCCGTTCGCCATAACCCACACGTCCTCGCTGACACGCTCCAAGAATTACCTAACTTAATCTGCAACATACGAATAACTTGTAAGCGAAAAGCTTAGTAATGACACCTAATTCTCACAAAACAAGAATTTAAGAAAAACGTTGAAAAATTAAGGAAAAGCTCAAATTTATTAGTCATGCACAATTAGATACTGTTCATCTTTTCTATATGAACCCTTTGCGAAGTACCGTTGCGCGCTTCTTTGATGATAGAGAGGTAGCGATCCTCAACTTCCACCAACGCCTATAACTATAACTATATGGGACTTGTCCAACGGGATAAATTTATCCTGAACTATAAACTATATGGTACTCGCCCCTAATTACAATTTCATGCAATTACTTTAGTTCTTGATTTGTCTTTGATAGATTCAGTGGGTCCTTTAAAATTCTATTCATAATCATAAACATAATAGCCCATCAAATCAAAAGAATCATGAACATAAACAAAAACTTTACAAAACATAACACATGACATCAAATCTCAAATCTTTTTTTTTATAACTAACATGTTGTAGGTGAGAAGTATACTTATTGATACTTGAATTTCTTACGCACAAAAGAAATTGATGATGATAGCTTATGAAGGTTGATGAGAAGGAAACCCTAAAGTGGATGAGAACACTAATAAAGTAAATCCCTAAATCTCCAATTGTTATAATAAAATCCATAAACTAGAAACTCATAAGAAAATCACGATAGGGTAGAAGTACTATGACTTACCTATACAATTGAAAGAAATTTGATTCTTGGAAGCCTTTGAGGGATTTCTAGGTTTGATCTAGTCTTAAGAGTCAACTTGGGAGTGTTTGGAGGCTCTATGGGCGTCTAAAATTGTCACGACCCAGCGCTAGGCCGTAGGCCGCGGCAGAGGGGTTTTCTTTCTATTAACTACTATAATCTTACTTAAATACGTAAAACATAAATTACTTTATAACATAACGAGCTCGTATTTTTTTTTTTTTTTTGTAATGCGGAAGTTTAAATCTCTTTTCTTAGTCAAAGCATATCTACCTGACTTCTCTTGAGTTCAGGAAAAAGAGCCACCGTTTTCTCTCAAGTTCGGGGCCTCGGGATTCAGTCCCGGTCTCAATATTACAACAATGTTCTCAAAAAATAATGCGGAATTAAAAACATATAATATGCCACGGGGATTCATTTCTTCTTCTAAAATACCACACACACCGCCCGCCGCCAGCTCGTAGTCCTGTCACTGTTCAGCTTTAGCTTTTTCCTTACCTACAACACCAAGGAAACTAATGAGTTGATAAACTCAGTAAGGGCAAACTATAGCAAACTATACTATCTTAAATATGCAATGCAATGCAACAATGATACAATCCATTCAAACCAAATGCAATAATGAAAGAGTCTGATCGTCTCGGGACGAACAAACCCTACTGTTACCATTCTTTCTGTGAGTTGCCACTTCTGGAGGCTACTCTTCTTTCTTTCTTTCTAGTATTATACTTTTACTGTCGTTGCAGTAGTTGTTACGCTTATGTGATTGATGTCTGGGATCCACTGATGGTAACTGCTTCTTTCTAAATGTGCGCACCACGGGGAGAGGGCCAAGTCTCCCATATATTTAACAATGACATTGTCCCGAGGGACGGCTCTCACTAGGAGCCTGGTAGTACCATCGACGTTAATTTCGTTTTCTATACTTTTACATTCCATCATGATCTCTCTCTCTTGGAGGATCAGGAACTAGATAAGAGGCGTTGGAGTTTTCTAACGATAACATAAAACATAACATTTGGACTGCTCAAGAGTCCTTGGAGTTTTGGCCTCTTGTCTCGGGGTACTATGACCCGCACGTATTATTTTGGGATTTCAATAACTAACAACAACAAGGCTCGTTGTGCTTTAGCCCTAATCTTACTCGGGTTAGAACCCGGCATCATTACACGCACGGTTCAAGGTCCGGCAGTATTAACATTTTATTCTTGTCTTATTCTAGTATTATCACATAACAAGACATGATAGTACATTGTACGTTCTTTTATGTTCGTATTTTCTCTTTCACTTTTTGTTTGTCATTCTAGGGTTTCACTTCGGCTTCTTTACTTCTTTTAAACAAAGCATGCATATAGTTAAGCGTTTCGAGATGTGTAAGTAATAGCCTAACATACAAGCACATTCACACACAACTTGGTGCTGTAGGTGCATTGCCACTTACCTTGTGTAAGCGTTGAATCTCTCGAATTTCTTCGAGTGTCACTTGCGAGCTCCGACCACTTGTTCTTCTTTAGTCCTTTAAATAAAAAGGAACTATTCTCGTTAGTTCGCTTATTTCATTGACTGAGAACGAAACTAATTTTCTAAATTTCACAGTATTGATCAGGACTCTTCTATATATAGTCTTAGTAACTCTTCTCGAGAGTTTCCTAATCAAAACATACGGTTGACTTAGGCTCGGGATAGAACTTTCACGGACTACGAGTCCGGACCGAGCCTTAGTCCACCTGACCAATTTTTTTTTCTTTTTTTTTTCTCCTTCATCGTCCCTTTAAAATCATTTATTCACAGTATGTAACGACCCAAAACTTAAAACAATGTTTTAGTTCCGAAAAATACGGACAAATTTGAACTTTTTAAATTAAGTTACATACTTGAGCTTTTAATAACAAACATAAGGAATATTAATTCTCATCATAACTAAAATGGATTTAATTTAAACATTTACAAAATATTGCAGGATTTAAAACTTTCTTTGCCAACGATTTGCTAGTAGTCCACGTAAGGTAATACAGGTCGGTCCCGTATACACTCGTTGTTCCCGTCGTTGTCGCCTCTCACTATTTGCTTTTGTGACCAGATACCTGCGACACGAGCACACTAGTGAGCTAATAGCCTAGTAAGTAGATTAGGTAAGTAGGTTGCTAAGTTTGCAGATAACAAACAATCAATGGGTATTACAATACAATAATCTAATGAAAGGACGGATTCGATAATCGAGTCGTCATAGTCCGAAGAGTAAACGTCACTCTTATGCAACCTTGCCCGCGAAGTAGATTTCAGAGATAAGGCGTCGAACCTACGCGGGATACAATATCTGCAAAAGAGTTGTGACTTGGAACGAGGTCGGGCTTAACGACCCATTAATCTCGACTCAAAAGTCAATCTCATAATTTATTCTAATCTCACTCAAGTTCACAACTCTCTGACTTAGCTTATAAAACTACGTGTGCACATGATTCACATCTAGACCCCTTACGGGTCGTTCTAGAACTTATACACAATCTAGACCTCCCTTGGGTCGTTATAGAATTCAATACTCATTTAGACCCATTACGGGTCGTTCTAGAACTTATTTGCAATCTAGACCTCTTACGGGTCGTTCTAGAATTCAATACACATTTAGACCTATTACGGGTCGTTCTAGAACTAATACGACTCTGGACCCTCTGTGGGTCGTTCCGAAACCTCACACAGACAATGGCCCCGTCAGGCGATCTCGGAATCGATCATGATCGCAGCACACAGCATATAAAGAGGAAGGTCGTCTACCGACCTCCTTGAGACTTCTCGGGTCGTTCCGAAACCTCACACAGACAATGGCCCTGTTGGGCGATCTCGGAATCGATCATGATCGCAGCACACAGCATATAAAGAGGAAGGTCGTCTACCGACCTCCTTGAGACCCCACGGGTCAATCCAAAACTTCTCACGACCGGTGGTTCCGTCGGACTGTATCGGATTGATTGCGCAATCACCCCATCAGGTTGATTCGGGACATGCTATGGATCTTGGCCCCTCGGACCATCCCGATATTCTTTAAGATTGTGAGGACTCATCCTCCTCGGGCCTCTCTGCCCTTTCCGAAACCTTTTACGGCCGGTGACCCCGTCGGGTCGTTTCGGAATTCATTATTGCACTTTGCCCCGTCGGGCCGATCCGGATCGTCACATCATAAACTGTGGGGAGGGCCGTGGCTCTCCTCCCCAAGGCCCCTCGGGCCGTTTTGAAAGGTGGTTCGTTGACCTCCGCGAGGTCCCTCGGGTCGTTCCGAAATCTGTCATACATAATGGCCCCGTCGGGCTATTTCGGAACCAAATCATGATCGCAGCCCCGTCGGGCCCTACCCAAATGATCAAAGTATGACCACAGAGGAAGGTCGTCTGCCGACCTCCCCAAGGTCTCTCGGGCCGTCCCGAAACGTAATCAGTGGCCCCGTCGGGCTATTTCGGAACCGATCATGACTTGCGGCCCCGTCGGGCCCTACCCGTATACATACATTGCTTTCGCTCCCCTTGTCTTGTCTTAGAATTTTCTCCTTGACCTGCAATAAAGTCTGAACAATAACAGAAACAGTTTTATGCCTGTGGTCCCATACCCACCGACATATAAGTCATAATAACACATATACACATACGAACAGACACACACACCCTGCATAATAACCTGAACTACGAAGTTGAGTTGTTTTATGTCTGTGGTCCCATACCCACAGACAGATAAATATATATATAAACACACACACCGATATTCACCTAGACAAACATAACATATTATAAACGAACCTACAGTCCCATACCTATAGGCTCGTTGCACAAACAAGACAAACATAATCGAGGGCCCGTATTCGCGGCCCTAACGAGAATAAAGATCCACACAGTTTAATAGCCACAACTTTAGAAGCATCGTATGCTTAACATAATCTCGACCTATGCACAATTAATTCGAGCAGGGTAAAGTCTACCAGTGTCACAGTGGAGACCCACTTACCTGAGGTCCTAAGTCTCTCATCTTTGTCCTCGCGATCTTTTCTCAGTGGCGTCCCTCCTTAAAGCTTGATGTGTCGCACTTCTGTCCAACACGAGGATTAGAGGGTCAATGCCTATGTTTAATAATCATTCGCGAGAAATGAGACTGTAGGGCTCAATGAATCAACAGAAGGGAAGTTTAGACAGTGGGACGACAGATAGTTCGTCGAGAAATCCCTCTAGGGGTATTCTCGTCTTGAGTGTCGTTGACTTAACGTTAACAATCAATCCAGACTATCGGGTCTTTTGTTTGACTAGATTAGGTGAGAATTGAGTTCCTTAAACGAATCGGTTTCTGACTTTATTTTATTACGCATTAAATATTCGAGCCGGAAATCCGGCAGAGTTTCCCCTGTTTTTCGGATATCCCGGCCGAAGCCTTCACCTAATTTCAACCCAGCACCGAACTAATTTCGGTCACAGTCAATCACAACAACCACGCAGAATAATTTTCACAATAATATTTTGAATCATTGGAAACATAAACACAAGTCATCACTAAGCCTTAACGGCTCGGATTCTACTCGAAGGTGATAAGCGTCTATATTAAACTCAAATCAATCGTTCTCAAGCCTCCGAAATATTTAGGTTGGACGCCATAGCCAATCGCCCGTTTATACCTTTGGTAAAGGACGGTGAAGGGTCGTGCGTCTGAACTTGCTTTGTTGACGTTCCTGCACGATTTGCGAGAATAA
The DNA here is from genome assembly GCA_018132145.1 of Boehmeria nivea var. tenacissima. Lineage (NCBI taxonomy): Eukaryota > Viridiplantae > Streptophyta > Magnoliopsida > Rosales > Urticaceae > Boehmeria > Boehmeria nivea. The sequence goes on along the minus strand of CM030885.1, from coordinate 1,962,873 downwards.
ATGAAATCGAATAAAGTTTCGAACTTAAGCGAGAAGCATGATGCAAAACGATCGAACCCGCGACCCGATACTCGTTTCAAGCTCCAACAGAGACATCAACGAAAAAATACAATCCAATATAACCAAAGCTCATGCAAAAAAACCAAATCCTCCTGATCACACAATTTTCTTTTTATTAATTTTCTTAATTCAAGAAAATTCTCAATCTCTTGTCAATTAAGACAATAACTCGAATGCACTTGAATTTCAACCAAGCGTTCACAAATAAAAAGTTGTGCTACCTTGCGACATGCTCGGGTCATATTTTACTTTAAACAAGACACTTCTTTGTGATTTCTAGATTTCTAAATCAACACAAAACACAAACTTTTGCAATGCCACAAAAACTCAAACATCAAGTCTCTCAAACTACTACATTAACCAAAATATCTTTAAGCCACGATTCAAAGGAAATTCTAGATTTCCTCACGATTAATCCACAAACAACTTCCAAAGTCATCGAATTCATAATCCCGCAAAAATAAGATTTTCAACAATAATCTTTGTGAGACCATTAACAAGCGGAACAAGACCAACTAAAGTTTGTTTGCAAACTTAAACAACCACCGAATTACCAAGAGAAACAATTTCCATATACACATTAGTTCGGACAAATTGTCGGGTTTCTAAATCTCAGCACAAAACCAACCAATTAGATTGTTCAAGACAACAAAATAAACAAAATCACAAGTCTTTCGAAATTATAACTAGTTTCATAATTGCCAAGAAATCCAAAATCGAGAAATCACCGAGATATATTAAGCGGGTTATAAACATAGAAAATTTCCGTGCCATGGCACAAATTTAACAAACCACACAATATCTTGAAACACACACAATTACACTTAAATTCTTCAAAAGGGTGCCAGCAGACAATTTTTTAACCTTGCACTCAAGTATTCACAACGGTATAAATTTCAACACCGAGCAATCTCAATGACATCAAATGCCAAACCAACCAAGACGTAAAATACCGGCGCTGCGAGTTCGAGGTTTACCTCAGAGACGACTTGGGCCTCAGCTCGGCAGCGAAGTCGGCTCGAGTGGCTCGGCCCTGTGCGCGGCACTGGGGCTGCCGGAGCAAAGAGCAGTAGGATGAGAGGTCGCGGAGGCACGAGGTCCAGCGCGCGGAGGAGACGCGTGCTAGTGCGAGACTCGCGCGGATGGAACTCCGTGCTCACCGGTGCTGCTCGAGCGAGAAGGGGTTGGGCTAAGTGGCACGACGAGAACAGTGCGACGCCGAGCATGGAGAGGCGGGGTAGCATCACGGCGAAGGCTCGCCGAGGCTGTGCGAGCGGCGCGGAGTAACGCAAAGGAGGCAGCTCACAGCTAGGGCCGACTTCGGAGCATGACAGAGGCGAGCAAGGAGGCGCTCGAGCTCGCCGGACTCGCGAGGATCAGACGCGTGACGGCGGAGGCGCGCTCGGGGTGGAGCTGTGCGCAGAGGGTCGCCGCGGGAAGCACGCGGAGTGCTCGCGCTCGTGCTCACAACGGTGCGGCTGTGGCTGAGCGGCGCGGTGGGGAAACACGCCGCGGAGTCCGGTTGTGCTTGGGGAGTCGGGGCTGTGTGAGGAGGCGGCAGTGCCGTGGAGGCGCAGGAGCTCCGGCGCGGCTCATCGCCGGCGAGAGGGATGGACGAGCTCGGGGAGGGAGCTCGTAAGGCCGGTGGCTGAGGCCGGCGCGGGATGGGCTGGGCGAGGCAAGGTGAGACGCGAGCTCGTCGAGGTCGTGCGCGCTGGGTCGTGCACGGAGGAGCGCGGGTCGTGGCCTTGTCGGAGCTCGGCTGCTCGAGCGGCGATGAGGCGCGAAGAGGGCTCGCGTGACTGGGCGAGCGGTGGCGGTCGCCGGCGGCTGAGCAAAAGGGGAACGGCAGGGAGAGAGAGGAAGAAAGAGAGAAGAAGAAGAAAAGAAGTTTTCAAGGGGATTTTTTTTTTGTTTTTGGCCGGCTGTGGGGAGAAGAAGGGGGAAAAAAAAATGCCCTAATGGGCTTGAGCTCAACTGGGCCAAAATGGCTAAAATTTGACAACGAAAACTAATAAAAATTTTCTGTGGAATATTAAAATTGCACAAGTTATTTGAACACATAAACTTAGGAATTTAATATCATTCTCGAATCAAGATAAATTCATAACACGTCCGAAAATTCGAAATGCAGAATAACCATACTAACTTTATAATTTAACTCATAGTTCCAAATTGACCATATTTGACGAAACTAGCCAATTTTACAAATTGCTCACAACTGAGGCAAAAATACAAATTAATTAACGGGCATAGTACTTTTGAAATTCAGGTCATTACACAGTATAAGGATTAACAAATTTTACTCTAATTCTTAAGATTTCAAAGCGTTCGTTTAGCTCGATATTTGGTTTCACTAGAACGCAACATTTTAGGTTTTGAAATCTTTCTTTACCATGGCAGTAGCTTCTAGGTATTCAAGGGTATTTATCATCCTTATATTCACCGTCATTGAAGCGTAAAAACTCCACGTTGATAGAGTTAGTTATATTAAGGTCGTTTTATTACTACACTAGCGTTAGGGTTTAGAACTCGCCATTTTAGGCCAAGACCTTTGGCGTTCTTTTTACCCATGCTAATTACATTAAATGGACAGTAGCTTCTAGGTATTTAAGGGTATTTATCATCCTTATATTCACCGTCATCGAAGCGTTACAATATTCATCACCATACTATCTTTTAAAGCGGCGCACTTTCCGAACTACTCACGGTTTCACCAAACCGATCACGTAGCATCTTTATTTTGAAAAAAATCTATTTTTCTAACTCTTAAATGCATTAAGGGCAGAGAATAAGAATATGGAGATGGGGTTCATAGTCCATTTTAAATTTCTCAAAGAGCTTAGGTTCGAAATCATTTAAAAATCCTAGTTCATGTTTTCTACGGTTCTCGCGGTTTCGGTACGACGATCCTTTGGAAATCGTCGTACCTTAAATCCTTTTAAAAATACATTCATCCCTTTATCAAAGCGTGCAAGGACAGATATTAAAGCATGTAAAAGATAAAAATGGCCCAAGGCAAACATGCATGGCCGAGACACACACAACACCACAAAACACCATGCATATACACACACGAGCTTCGAAAGCTAGGGATTCTAGCTTAGCTCGGATCTACCATCAAGCATGCTAACATGCAACTAAGCTATTACAACATTTCTCACCAAATACATCCAGAAGCTTAACATAAATGAAAACTAAGCTCAAACTAACTGAGATCATAAGGTTTAGAGGTTCTTATACCTAACTTTTCTCGGTTGAGATTTTGGTGGTGTTCTATGTGTTGTGCTCGGCTTGCTCCTACTTTCTCCACCTCAAGATCAAAGCTTAATGCTATGATGGTCTAGGGCAGAGGAGAGACAGTGAGGATGAGGGTTAGAGGTAAGAGAAATTCATCAAAACAACCATGCATGTCATTCTTGAAAAGCTTACCTAAGTTCTCAAGCACAAATCTTCAACTTTCTCTTTTATTTTTCTACTATGGCCGAGCTTCTCTAAGGTTTGATCTTCCAAGATCAAACCTCGTGAACCTTTGGGTGGTCTAGGATAAAGGAGAAAGCTTGTTTTAGGAGGGTATTCAAGAAGGAAAAACCGAATTTAGAGTACATGCAAACTAGTGCTTTACCTTAGTGTGACTATGAAGCTTGAAAGCTTTTACTCTTCTTCTCCTTCTTGCAAAAACCGACCACCTCTCTCTCTCCAACTCCAAAACTCTTTTCTTTCTCTCCTCTCTCTCTCTCTCTCTTGCTCGGCCTCTCTCTCTCTATTTTTCAGAAATGGGAGTATAAAATGAGAACAAGAAGTGTATGGGTTCTATTTATAGGCAAATGAGAAGCTTGGTTAACAAGCTCTTAATCTACACTATCTCTCTCGCTCTCTCTCTCTCTCTCTCTCTCTCTCTCTCTCTCTCTCTCTCTCTCTCTCTCTAAAATCTGACCCTCTCTCTCTCTCCTTCTCAATTCTATTCAGATTTTCTTATTTATTAATTTGTTTAATTAATTGGCTGCACAAATCTTGGCCATTAATTCGAAAATTAGCTCATCCAATGGCTCAAAGTAAGGAAGAACATTATCATTACACTATGCCTCTTCACTCCACATTTTTGTCTTATTCTTTTGTCTCACTCTTGGCACTAATCTCTCACCTAGTTGATCCACTTTAATTCATCTTATTTAGCTAATATTGCTGCACCATGGTCGAATTTTGCCACTAATAATATTGTTCCGATATTGCTGCACCATCGTATTTTCAGTATTTTCCAATACTGTGTGGGACGGTTCCAGTCTAAAAAATTTACAGATTATATCTCTGTCACTGTCTAATTAATCTAATAACATATATTTATTGATCTAAAGCTGTGCTACCCTCGGAAAAATTCCGAGAGTTGCTTTAGACGCGACGGTGACTATACCGTCGTCTTTTTATTTTTGCTGTGTTTCTCAACTTTCTACCTTTCTGCATTTCTATATTGCAGAGACTTTAATGAGGCTATGATTGACTTGAATGTATTCCTTTCATAGGAATATAATTCTTATTTCGAAATTCTAGTGGTCGTTTCAGCTCGCTCTCTGTGAATTTTCCGTTGTTTACGGTAATTTCACGACTTTACTGAAATCTTCTCGTTTCGGATTCGTTTTAGCTCAAAATGACTTCAAATTTCAAACGACGACTAATCATGTAACTTTGAGTCATTTCCTAGCCTTAGAAAGTGAATTTATCCATACATTTTCGTTTTTACATAATTTGGGGCAAAAATGTAATTTTTTGAAAGTTCAGGGCTTTTGTGCAATTAAGTCCAAAACTAAGCCGAACCTTATTTTTTTAAATCCACTGTTTTGCAAGGTATATTTTTCTAATGTATGCAATTAACAAGAAATCAGATTTTCATTCTTTATTTATGATTCGAGATAAGATTGAAAATGTTAAAACAAAAGGCTATATTATAATCCTTTATAATGTTTACACCCCGGCTTTGAGTGAGTAGGGTAACCCCCGGGATGGGGTTTACAATCCCTAACTAATATAAAAAGTTTCGTCCTCGAAACTCAGAACAAAGCCGGGTATCGTTCTCGAATCTCACTCTCTAACTCCCATGTCGCTTCTTCAACTGTGTGGCCTTTCCATTGTATCTTGACTATGGGGATCGTCTTATTCCTTAGCTGCTTCTCGATGCGGTCTAGAATTTTTTCAGGTTGCACTTCGTATTTGAGATCTCTCGTGATCTCAACTTCAGGGTACTTTAAAATGTGTGCAGGGTCTGCTATGTACTTACGCAACATAGATATGTGGAACACATCATGGATTGAAGCCATTGCATGTGGTAATGCTAGTCGATATGCTACCTTGCCTACTATTTCTAAGACCTCGAAGGGCCCGATGTACCACGGGTTTAACTTTCCTTTCTTACGAAACCTCGTAATTCCTCTTGCTGGAGATATTTTCAAAAATACCTTGTCTCTGACTTCAAACTCTAGAGGGCGCTTTCTCCTGTCAGCATAGCTCTTTTGTCGGCTCTGAGCTGTCTTCATCCGCTCACGAATATTCTTGATTGCCTCGGTGGCTTGTTCCACTAACTCGGGGCCTAAGTATTTTCTCTCTCCTGCTTCGTCCCAATGTACTGGGGAACGACACTTTCTTCCGTACAGGGCCTTGTATGGTGCCATCTCGATTGTGGCTTGATAACTGTTGTTATACGCAAATTCGGCCAACGGAAGGAACTTCTCCCAGGTCCCTTGGAAGTCTACTGCGCATGCTCTAAGCAGGTCTTCTAGTATTTGTATTGTTCGTTCAGACTGTCCATCCGTCTGAGGGTGGTATGCGGTGCTAAACTTGAGCTTGGTTCCAAAACTTGAATGTGAAGCGGCTATCTCGATCTGAGACTATTGATTTTGGCACTCCGTGAAGCCTAACGATGTTTTGAACATACAGTTCTGCTAGTTTATCCATCGTGTAGGTAGTGTTGACCGGAAGGAAGTGAGCACTCTTGGTGAGACGATCAACGATGACCCAGACGGAGTCATGATTTTGTCGGGTTTTGGGCAAGCCGGAGACGAAGTCCATCGTTATTTGGTCCCACTTCCACTCGGGGATCTCTAGTGGCTGTAATGTCCCTACCGGTCTCTGATGTTCTGCCTTGACTTGTTGGCAGGTAAGGCATTTTTCTACAAATTCCACTACATTGCTTTTCATGCCTGGCCACCAATATCGCCGTTTCAGGTCTTGATACATCTTCGTGACTCCTGGGTGTACTGAATAAGGCGTTTGGTGAGCTTCTTCAAGGAGTCTCCCTCTAATATCGGGGACATTCGGAACGCAGACTCGTCCCTTAAATGTCAACGTCCCGCTTTGACCTTCGGAAAAATCTAATTGAGGCTTGTTCTTTATCCTTTTTCGGACGTCTTTCAAGAATTTATCCAGGAGTTGTGCCTCTTGTATTTCATTTAATATTATTAGTCGTACTTGGAGACTAGCTAATTTTCCGCACACTATCAATAAGTCAAAGTCCACTATTTCCTTGAATAGCTCCTTCAGGAGTCTTTGCAACACTGCTAGGGTCCCAGTAGGCTTTCGACTTAATGCATCCGCAACCTTATTTGCTTTGCCTGGATGGTAATGGATAGTGAAATCGTAGTCGGTAAGGATTTCCAACCATCGTCCTTGGCGTACATTTAGGTAGCTTTAGCTAATGTCAGTTTAGAAAAATAGTTCTTTTGCTTAAGGATTGTATGTGTTGCCGCACAATTTGCAAGACATAAATCTTCTCCTCTGGCCTTGTCTTATGATTAATAAAATCCATGTCTATTACATATATTAGAAGCGTGGATGATGGTTGTCCTCCAGCTGCTTATTTGTCCACTCATTTTTTTTTTGTCCTCCAGCTGTTTATTTGTTGACAAGCTAAAATCCAAACGTGGGATACTATCATAGGATATATATATATGCAATTCTGTTTTAGCTATATTCAAGTTCAGGCACAATTATAACTAAGCATCAAAAAAAAAAAAAAAAGAGTAAATGTATAGAAAAACAGCCATATATAGTTTTTTTTTCTACTTAATAGCCATATATAGTTATAAATTAAACACATCACAATAATGTGACGTCTTGAATTCTGAATTTTGCAGGTTAAAAGCTAAAGATGACGGTTTCAAATCAAACACGAAACTAATTTTGTCTTGCTACCTAGAAAACGCAACAAACAAACTCGGTGGATTCTGGATTTTTACCAATCTCAAATCATGTGGTACTATTTAATTGGTGTCAGAAAAAAATTTGTGTCACACCTACCAGTCAAACATGCATGCATAATACTATAGTAATGTGTCACAATCACACATATCAAGGCAATATAAATGGTTTATACGTACCTTTTTCTGCAAAAGAAAAATATAAGAAAATAAAGTACGTACCTCCCTTCACATATACGTAAGTACTATTATATCTATATTTATATCTATATTTATACTTATACTACTAAGGCTCAATCCGTTTCTTCCCATATGATAAAAAAAAATGCCTCACCATGGGTTGACATGTGGCGTCTTTTGTGGACGACACGTGGTATCACATGATTTTCTTTTTTTTTTTAGATTTTTTCTTTAAAAAATTTGCATTTAGGGACTTATTATAGGGGTTTTTAAGAAATTTAGAAGAGCTTCTGCGCAAAATTAGAGGATTTTTTGTGCAACTTCTCTCTCCTCTCTAATCTTTTTCACTTTTTTTTTTGTTTTAATCATTTCAACGGCTATTTGTTTGACGTAATTATCTCAAAAAATTTTTTTCTTCATACGGTTGGATTCAGAATCTTTTTCTCGATCTTTTGACACCCATTGTCATATATATTTTTTTTACCATAACTATTTTTTATTTATTTTCTTTGTTCTAAGCTTTTATTTTTATTTTTTAAGTTTAGAAAATTTTAAAATAGCCATTGTATTTATATTAAATGATAAATCTAATGTAACATTTTTTGTAACATGTAACGTATATACGTATAAAAAATGTAACATTTTTTGTAACATGTAACATAAAATGTTACATTTTATGGCTAAATCCCTAATTTTATGACTAAATCCTAAAAAATTACCCAAAAGTTTGATTAAATGCCTAAAAAACTCAAATAATTATTAATAAAAAATGTGACTTTTCTAATAGTCAGTATAAACCAACATGTCAAGATTTATTTATTAATTTTATAGAAATCTTTACCAAATATAATATATATTAATCATATAATAATAAGGCAACCATAACAATGATTACCTTAATAATAATAATAATAATAATAATAAGGGAAGATTTGGGTTTTAGCCATTTTTAAGCTCATGTTTCAAAAATTTAGCCATAGTTTTACGAATTTAAGGAATTAGTCATTTTCATTGTGTGATAGTTTTTGTTACACGTGTAATAATTTTTGTTACCCGTGTAACAAAAATTGTTACTGGGCGTAACAAAATTTGTTACACGTGTAACAAAAATTGTTACACAACGAAAATGGCTAATTCTTTAAATTCGTGAAACTATGGCTAATCATTAAAAAAATTACCAAAAATTTGGCTAAATCCTTAAAAATCTCTAATAATAATAATATATATATTTATATCATGCTAGAATATAAAAGTAAAATATCAAAACAATAATGTATCAAGTAGAGAAGGACTATAACTTTATTAATCACTCGATATTTTTCTTCTCTTCTTTTCTTTCCTTTCTTTTTTTTTTTTTTCTCTTTTCTTCCTTTCTCTATAATTTTCTCTGTAATAGTTTGTTGAAAACTATGACTATGATCACAATATATAGATCTTTAAGAAGCACGGCATTAGCTTCTACGTTACATACAAAATTTATCTCTAAATCTTTCTAGTTATGAAAAAATTCTAAGAAAATATATAAAAGTGTCGGCACTGGGTTAAGAATCAAAAGTAATAGCTCTTAGGTGGACACATTAGGTAATAAAAACTTACTAAGGACTTAGTCCAAGCAAAACATACATATTTGAGTTGGCAATGGTTGAGATAGGGAGAATTGCATAAAAAATATCATTTTAAGTATCAATTAATAATATATAATTCAAATAGATGCTCTCTTTAATTATATTCTATGTTTATAGTATAAAATAAGGGTACAATTAAAGTATAATACACGCAGAGTATAGAATATTAATATGTCAATAAAGTGGCATTTATCAAAATCTCATGTTGACATATGATATTTTATGCCCAAAGATTCTTGACGACGGTGGCATTAAACATTTACAACATATAATAAATAAATAAATGAGAGCTATGCAAACAAGAGATTATTAAGTAACTAACCAATTTTTGAAGGATGTTTCAAGAAAGTAACCAACATTTCAAGATGATGTATTGATTTTATCTTTATACCATTAATTTTGCATTGACTATAACTTTGGTCATTTTCTTAAAATAAAAAAATTCTAAAATAGTCAATTCCAAATCCGGTTTCATCCCTATATTTTTAGTAATTCGAAAATAGTCCTTCAGTTTTTTAAATCAGTCTAAAAATACCCTTTGGCATTGAGTAATGCTCTTTTTTTTTTTTTTTTTTCTAAAATACCCTTTGAATAAAACAAAAATATAAGAAAATAATTTAAAACAAAAACCAGATTTACGTTTTAAAAAAAATTCAAAACAAAGGGTTGGGGTATGTTCTTCTCTTCTTGAGGTCTTTTTGTGCATTATGATTGGGATCTTTTGTTCATTTTCGTACTTTGATGCCAACAAAAATGTTGCTGGTGTTTTCTCTTGTGCAAGAAAATAAGTCATATACCAATAGGTGTGCATTAGAAAAGAGAACCCCATATACAAATAATAATAATAATAATAATAATAATAATAATAATAATAATAATAATAATAATAAAGAGCCGTGGAGGGTACATGAGGTTTCGTGGAGGGGCAGGGTTCACGAAGGGGGCAGAGCTTCGCCTGGGCGGGGTTTGTGGAAGGGCAGGGTTCACGGAGGGGGCGTTGGAGGGCGCTGGAGAACAAGGCAGAGAGAGAAAGAGGAAAGCAAGTGAGAGAGAGAGAGGGAGATTAATTACTCTTTTTTTTTTAAGAAAAAAAAAAGACAGGGATAAAATTGGATTTTGGGTAAAATACGAGGACTATTTTAGAATAAAGAAAATGGTGAGATATCAAAAAGTAGGGGTGTGCACTGAACCCGTGAACCCGAATAACCCGTGACCCAACCCGTAAACCCGACCCGACCAACCCAACCCGTTATAACCCGCACACTCTTCGGGTTCAACCCAATTTAACCCGCACATCTATAGGGTCGTGTTAGGATTCGATTTTGAAAATTTCGGGTTGACCCGAATAGACTCGAAGGAAAATCGAACCGTTAAAGAGGGAAATATAACCCTAGAGACACCTAAATCATCTTCTTATCCACTCTCTTTCCCAATCATGTTGCCACTTAGCCAACAGTTGCGCAACCCTTGCGGCCTCATATACTGCTAAACTCATCACAAGCCCGATGCCGAGCCGGCCAACACATCGCCGCCGCTGACCCCTAGCATAGCACCGTCGCCAACCCCAATCCCGAGTCAACCCCTGCGCCTCACTATCGCCAAGCTCAAGAGAAATTAATTTTTTAATCATTGTGATTGTGGGTGTGTTTTATTTATTTATGGTTTCTGTGTTTTATGAGAAAGCAACAACCAAAGAGACTAGAGACAATAAATTGAGAGAGAGAGAATGAAAGAAAGGCAGAGGGGAAGAGAAGGAAATCAGGAATGAAAAGAATAATACAAATGATTGTGTGTGTGTGTTTACGACTCAATGAGCGTGGGTTAGTGCCTTAGTGGGCTTGAAAATTAGTGTTGGGTTTTGATTAGGCTTGAGATTTTTATTTGAGGGATTTGTTCAAAATTTAGTCTCAACAAAACATACAACAAGGCTTCAAAAAATATCAACCCGTTTAACCCAATCCGATTATAAACGGATTGGATTGATAAAATTTTAAAATCAGATTGGGTTAAAATTTTGCTAACCCGATCATATCGGGTTGGGTTGGGTTCCATAGGCCAACCCATCCAACCCAACCCGTACACAGCCCTACCAAAAAGTGTCCCTGCAAACAAAGCCCAAAGGTTCATGAAGACCGTTTAAATGGTCGCACAGGCCGTTGGTGGTCTTAGCAGCTTCAAATCAATTGTCAACTCAGAGAAATCCCTTGCATCACAAATCATTGTTGTCTCTTCTCTACAGCTTAGACCCATTCCAAACTCAAATTTCACAATCGGACCCAAACGCTGTCGAGTCAATATCGATCAGCGTCTGTATTTGATCGCATCGCAACATTGAGATGTCGAATTTGCATAGCAGTTTCAACCAGAAGATCGATTATGTGTTCAAGGTGGTGTTGATCGGAGACTCGGCGGTTGGAAAGTCCCAACTTTTGGCTCGTTTTGCTCGGAACGAGTTCAGTTTGGATTCCAAGGCCACTATTGGGGTCGAATTCCAGACCAGAACTCTTGTCATCGATCACAAGACAATCAAGGCCCAGATTTGGGATACGGCTGGTCAAGAAAGGTTTTTTCTTCTTCTCTCTATTTGGATTGACTTTGGATATTAATTTCGTCCTTTTGGTACATGAGATATATCAACCTGTTTCGAATTTAGAGGACCATGATACACCTTCTGGGAATCATGAATTTCGGAAATTATTGCCCAAATGAACTTAATCAAGGCGAAAACCAGGGCTGTTCATTGGCAGTAAAATAAAAGATTATATTGTTTTTTAAGAATATGTCATACTTACATAGGACAATAGGATTGAGGCTCTTACCCTTAATAGAAACCGTATAACGCTTTTGAGAAATGTGTCTTTACTTACGGAGGCCAGTTTTGGAAGGTAGAGTCGCGGATGATTTAGTGTCTAAGACTGTAAGTCTCACTGTTGTTCCACAAAGGCTCTAAACCTTACCTTACAATGGACAAAGCATATATGGGACTCGTTTCTTTGGTACTTGTTACGCTAATTAAATTGCTATCTCCAAGGTTCCTTCATTAAACTAAGCTATTTCGGGACGTCGCTTAACAAGGGAATTGGGACGTCCAACAATTTCACTTGTATTTAGGACATAAATCATTGAACTGTGAGCTATGAGTGATGATTTAAATTGAGTTAGAAGGCTGTTAATTTTAGAGCATAGGAAGTCTTTTTTTTTTCATTATTATTATTTTTATTTGTAGTTCTTTGTTCATTTGTTCTTTTTGTTTTCAAAGAGTAAAACTTCTTACTGCTTGTATTTAAGCCGTGAATTTCATCAAAATTACTTTGTAAGTGATTGTTGAAATCAGTTCTGCGAGGTTTTTTTTTTTTTTTAATTCAAAGAAGATAGGAGTTAGTTCAACTCTACATATTTTAGTAATTAAGATCATAATGACAAAAGGATTACATTAGAACATAATGAGTGTTAATTTTATTTCCCTATCTGCTGGCTAGATAGGTCATCTTATTTTTTAGTGTTTTTCTTTAGCATAAAGCCATCTAGTGTGCAGCTAAAAAGAACTAAACTTCATACTCTACTTTTATTATTATTATTATTATTAGCGAAGATAATTGATTATTATCAGGTGAAGGTTAAGAGTTGTACTACAAAAAAAAAAAAAAAAAAAGGATGAAATTTGAGCCCGAACGCCATTTTTGCTACAATTTGATAAACCTAAACTATAAATCTTCCATTTGACAGTTGAGTGGGAGGTTCAGTCATTTTTCAAAACTGAGTGGTGCTTTCGCTGTTTCCCTTTATATTTTGGCACCTGTGTTTTGCAGTTACCCTATTATCTGCTCCAACCTTCTTAGATACTGAAATGTGTTGATGCAATTACAGATACCGAGCAGTGACAAGTGCATACTACAGAGGTGCAGTTGGGGCGATGCTGGTCTACGACATCACCAAACGTCAGTCGTTTGACCATGTTGCCCGTTGGTTAGATGAATTGCGGGGTCATGCAGACAAAAATATTGTCATTATGCTTGTGGGTAACAAGTCTGACCTGGGGACTCTTCGGGCTGTACCCGTGGAGGATGCAAAAGAGTTTGCTCAAATGGAGAACTTGTTTTTCATGGAAACATCAGCACTCGAGTCTACTAATGTTGAATCAGCATTTGTCACAGTCCTTACCGAAATTTATAGAGTTATTAGCAAGAAGGCTCTCATCGCCAACGAGGAACAGGAAGCCGCGGGAAGTTCATCCCTCCTAAAGGGGACAAAGATTGTTGTTCCCGGACAAGAGGCAGAACCAGCCAGCGGCTATAGTTGCTGCAAGTACTAGTAGATATATTTCACACACCCATTACATGGATTTTGACTATTTGCAATTGTGGTAAATGCATTTCATCTTTTTTTGTCATATGACTGCTCTTCTAAACTTCTTTCTTGTCACTGTTTGACTATATTTTGGCTTCGTGTTTCAGGTATTCGCCCTCTAACTGTCTAGCAGCTTCTTGTGTGGGGAACCAGGTAGTGGTATGTATCTTCTAAGAAGCTGTTGGTGTTTTAATCGAATTTGTATATTCACTGAAAGTGATGTTATGAGTTTGGCAACATTGAATCCTTTCGATTATTTTCATTTATCACCCTTCTGTACCTGGAAAATGATTTTGATTGTTTACGCAAGTTTTTAATGCTCTGTGCGCCAAATCAGGCACATGTCAGGATTTGAGAAACTTGAAAAACAAAGCCTTATGAGAAAACGCATTTACAACGTTGGTTCTGAAACAGTACAATAATCCTACATAAGCAATCTGATTTTATTTTTATTTTTTTGATCGTACATAGCAATCTGATTTTGATTGAGAAGTTTGCTTCTTTTTTATAGGTTGTAACTCTTTTTCGCTACTATCAAAACCAGAAGCACGACTTTGCTTTTTATTTTAATAAAAAGGTTGCGTGCCGTGTTGCTTTTTCTCTCTAGCTTTCCCTAAGAGAGTTTCTTACCCTACACAGTCTACAGTGTAAAGGGGCTTTTTTGTTTGCTTTCTGCAGCAAGTCATGGACGATATGTTGAATCGATTGCAAGGATTCTCTATTGAGGGTGAGGATGAGATTTTGGGTCTTAACGATGAACTGGTGGATGAGGGCTTGGAAGGGATTCGCTTTGGGCTGGTCGGAAAGCTTTTGTCTAAAAGATTGATTCGCGTGGCTGTCTTCAAGGATCTTCTCTCCAACCTTTGGAGAACTGAGAAATCTGTGGAGATCAACCAGTTATCATCTGACTCTTTCCTCTTCAATTTTGCTTCCAGGGAGGATAGGGATTGGGTGATTAAGAATGAACCTTGGCACTTTGACAGGGCTCTCCTAATTCTCAAGGTTATGGATGGAAGAGATGATCCGGGGCGTGATGATTTCTTTTTTACCCATTTCTGGTTGCAGATCCATTCTTTGCCTCTTTTTGCGATGACTAGAACGATCGGTCTATTCATTGGCAATCAGGTGGGAAGCGCGCTGGAAGTGGAATTGGACTCGTCGGGACGCTGTCTTGGTAGATACTTGCGTGTGAGGATTCTGTTTGATATTCGCAATCCGTTGAAGAGAGGTGCTACTGTCCGATTGGGATCGGGTGGGAGAACCCAATGGGTGGATTTCAAGTATGAGAAGCTCCCGGAATTTTGTTTCATCTGTGGTTTCATCGGTCATGCTGTTAAAGACTGTCGAAGAGAGAATGCCGCGGCTATGCGAGAAACAGGAGAGTTTCCCTATGGTCTGTTTCTGAGTGGTTCCTCCCTGTTCGGACCGTTCAGTTCTTCGGTGGGACGACGGAAAGAGAGTCGCTTAGGTCACCGGTCCGGCGATGAACGTAGTTCTCGAGGTTTTTCAAATTCTCCCAATTCACCGTCATTAATTTCGGCTCGTCAGTTACGTCCCGGTATGGGTAAGGTCGAATCGTCCGTGATTATTACCCCGAAGTTCTCTCCCGCTAATTTTGAAAATGCCAGCTTGCCTCTTTCGCCGAAGGATAACACGTCAGCAAATCTTTCTCCATCCACGCTCTCTCCGAGTAAGAATTCTAATCCCTCTGAGTCCAATTCTAATCTGCAGAGTCTGAAAGTTGGGCCCAATAAACATGGGCCTCCACCAGGTTTTGAGCAGGCTATTCCTCTCTCACATAATAGGCCCGATTTCTCTTTTGATAATAACCCCGGAGTGGGCTCGGAACTGATCCAAAATCTCACCCGTCCAGTACCCCCTCCCATAACCCCATCCCCTGTTTCGACATTCCAGTTCTCCTCAGTGTCTTCTCTTAATAAATCTCCTGAAGCTGTGGTGAGTGGAGATACGAGTCCTATTATCGGCGGCTTTGCAGTCGGAGTGGTGGCGAGCAACCATGAAGTGGGTAAGAAAAGCTGGAAACGTTTGGCCAGGGGGGGTGAAAAGGCAGCTCTGGCTCAAAAGAAAAGTGAGAAGACTATGGCGAAAAGAAAAAATGAAGAAGTGGTAGTGGTTTGTGATGGCAAGCAGAGACGTACTCTTGGGGAAATAACCAACTGTGATTTGGGATCGGCGGCGGCTGTAACTCAGCCCCGCCGGGAACAATGAGTTGTCTCAGTTGGAATGCTCGGGGGCTTGGGGGACCCGAGTCATTCCGTAAATTACGGAAACTGATCCGTAGAAATTCCCCAGGTCTAGTCTTTTTGTCCGAAACCAGATTGTGGGGACAAAAGGCTAGGGATTATGGAAGACAGATTGGTTTCATTAATTGTTTTGCAGTCGATTCGATTGGTAGAAGTGGAGGTCTATTGTTGCTTTGGAATAATGATTGGGAGGTAGAAATAAAGAGCTATACGCGTTGGCATATTGATGCTCAAGTTAAAGATCCGGCGAATCGCACTTGGAGGCTCACGGGTTTTTATGGCCATCCTTGTAGTGATCAGAGGTCAAATTCGTGGACTCTGATACGTCGGCTTCGAGGTATGTCTAGTCTACCTTGGTGTTGTTTCGGGGATTTTAACGAGATTTTATCTTTCAAGGAAAAGGCGGGGGGTTCTGATAGGTCACGTCGGGGCATGGTTATGTTTCGAGATTGTTTAGAAGATTGCGAGCTTCGGGACCTTCCGTTCTCTGGTGACCCTCTCACATGGGATAATGGCAGAACTGGGATTGCAAATGTGCGAGAAAGGCTTGACAGAGTAGTTGCGGACTTGGACTGGGTGGGTTTATTACCAAACTTTGAAATTAAACACCTCGATTTCTGGGGTTCAGACCATAGGGTCCTCGAGATTCTCCTCGATTCTCGTACCGCTACTCGGGCAGCTATCAAGAAACCTTTCCGGTTCGAACCTTGGTGGCTCCGTGACGAAGAGTGCCATGAAGTGATTTCTAATTCTTGGCAGGGGTTGCATTGTTCGGAATCCCCAACGAATCTGATCGAAGGCCTCAATCTCTGTGGTGAAAAGCTTTATAGATGGGGAATGAAGAAATTTGGGTCGGTCCCTCGTCAAATTCGGGAAGTCCAGCTGCAACTTGAAGTGTTACGTGAGGGTGACAGATCAATTAATACAGTTACGAGGATCAGAGAGACGGAGAAGAAGCTTGATAGATTGTTAACAGTGGAAGAGTATTACTGGAAACAAAGGTCTCGAGCTGAATGGCTAAAGGAGGGAGATAGAAACACCAAGTTTTTTCATGCGAGAGCCTCAAATAGAAGACGTAAGAATGAGCTTAAGGGGATTGAGGATGAATCTGGTAGCTGGAAAGAATCACCAGAGGAGATTTCCGATGTGGTTGAAAGGTATTTTCAGTCTCTCTTTTCTACTTCGAACCCTGATCTGGCAGTTGTTAATGATGTGGTTGGTACGGTCTCACGGAGATTATCGGAGGAAGGTCGGGCTTCCCTTGACGCTCCATTCACAGCTGAGGACGTTAAGGCTGCAGTGTTTGAGACGGGAGCTACCAAAGCGCCGGGCCCTGATGGATTCCATGCTATTTTCTTTCAGAAAATGTGGCTGGTGGTGGGCACCCATGTTACAAAAGTCTGCTTAGAGGTTTTGAATGGGTCAGTCTCTGTGGCTCCTCTAAACAAAACAAATATAGTCCTTATCCCGAAACATAAATTCCCTCGTAAACTTACAGACTATCGCCCTATTAGCCTTTGCAATGTTGTGTACAAATTCATAACAAAAACTCTCGCCAACAGACTAAAAAAATGGTTAGGGGAAGTGATTTCTGAGTCGCAAAGTGCTTTTGTCCCGGGACGACTTATTACTGATAATGTGATTGTAGCTTTTGAATTGATGCATTCTATGGGAAAGAAGAATAACGGGAATAAAGGGTGGATGAGCTTAAAGCTTGATATGAGCAAAGCTTATGATCGCGTTGAATGGGTTTTCATTGATAAGATGATGGAGCGTATGGGGTTTGGGAATAGGTGGAGGAGAGTAGTTATGGACTGCATTTCCTCCCCTCAATTCTCTTTCATTATTAATGGCACTCCGAAAGGTCGGGTTCTTCCTCAACGAGGACTTCGTCAAGGTTGTCCTCTATCTCCGTACCTTTTCCTTATTTGTGCTGAAGGTCTATCCTCTCTTATCTCGCATGCGGAGCGAGAGCAACTGTTAATGGGTTTTGCTTGCAACAGACGTAGTCCACGTATTAGTCACCTGTTCTTCGCGGATGATTCTCTACTATTTGGGAGGGCTACAAAAGAAGAGGCAGACACTCTTAGAAGACTGATCAGAATTTATGGAGATGTGTCAGGACAGGAGGTTAATTTTGAAAAAACATCCATTATGTACTCTCCAAATGTTGAAAGGGCTAGGAGGGAGGAAATTCAAGAAGTCCTTGGGGTTCACCTTGTTGAGAGCCAAAGTAAATATCTGGGGCTGCCTTCTTTTGTTGGAAGGAACAAAAAACAAGCTTTTCGCATCGTCAAGGAACGAGTGTGGAGTCGGCTGGGGCAATGGAAGGGTAAGCTTTTTTCTCAAGCTGGTCGCGAAGTCCTCATCAAGGCTGTGGCTTTAGCGCTCCCTACTTATACAATGAGTGTATTTCGACTTCCTGATTCTTTGTGTTCGGAATTGGAGGCGATAATGGCTAGATTTTGGTGGGGTGGAGCGGTGGATACTAGGAAACTTCATTGGAAATCGTGGAAACATCTTTGCCTTCCCAAAGCCGACGGGGGGATGGGTCTCAAGCATCTCAAGCTTTTCAACCAAGCTATGGTCGCGAAACAAGGGTGGAGGATTTTGCACAACCCAAGTTCTCTGCTGTCTCAAATTCTTAAAGCTAAATATTTCTATAATGTTTCGTTTTGGGAGGCGGGTACAGGATCGCAACCGTCTTTTATATGGCGTAGCATTCTCTGGGGGCGTGAAATTCTTCAACGGGGTTGCCGTTGGCGTGTGGGGAATGGACGAGATTTAAAAGCTTTTGAGGCGGCTTGGATTCCTCGTCCAACTACTTTCAAGCCCATTACTCGGCCAAGAGAAGACAACCGCGACCTACGTGTGGCAGATCTTATTGACGAAGAAATGGGTAAATGGAACGAAGTTATGATTGATGACAATTTTTGGCCAATCGATGTTTCTGATATCCTAAGGATTCCACTCGGCTTTAATAATAACCCTGACAAGATCATCTGGCATTATTCACCCTCTGGGGTGTACTCGGTGAGATCGGGCTATCGGGTAGCTGTGGAGTCGGGAGGGGACACTGCAACGTCCTCTACGGGTAATGGTCGCCAATTCTGGAATGGTATTTGGGGGTTGTGTATGCCAAATAAAATTAAGAATTTTATTTGGAGGGCCTATCATGATTGTATTCCCTCTTATGTCAATTTAATTAAGCGTGGAATCTCTTGTTCGGAGGCGTGTGTTGGTTGTGGTCAACGTGAGACCACTATCCATGCTCTGTTCAAATGCAAATTGGTTAAGGGGGTGTGGAAGAAATCAGTGTTTAATGTTGTGGTGGAGGCTATCCCAGGGGAGTCTTTTGGAAATTTTCTGTCTAATATTTGGGATAAGTTTGGGGAGGAATCTCAAGCTTTGTTTTGCACAATTTGCTGGTTTCTCTGGGGCAAAAGAAATTCGCAGGTCCATCATAGACCAGGTACGAGGTATGACTCCCTACTTGAAGATGCAGCCACTTGGCTTAATGAGTTTCAACGCACCATCTCAATATCAACTCCTCTTCGTGCTTCAATTCCTAAGCAGCAACGAAAGTGGATAAAGCCGGAGCGAGGGAAACTAAAACTAAATGTGGATGCAGCTTGTTTTTCGGGGAATAGGGGAACTGGCTTTGGTGGTGTAGTGCGGGACGATGAAGGTCGAGTACTAGGTGCTTTCACCAGTTTTACGTCAATTTGCTACGATCCTTTTGTGGCAGAATGTTTGGCCATTCGTGACGGGCTCCGCTTTGTTAGGACCGTCGATTTTGATGTCCAAATTGTGGAAAGTGATTGTGCCCTTGCTGTCTCGGCTATTTTTCAAGAGGTGCCCCCTTTAGTGATAGACACTATTATTGCTGATATTAAATGTTTGTTAGATGAGCTAAGTGATGGTTCTTGCTGCTATGTGCCCCGGGAGGGGAATATGGTGGCCCATACACTAGCACGTGAGTCTATCACTCTTCCAGCCAATTCTTGTTGGCTCCATGAGAGTCCTTCTTGTATTGATCGCTTCGTTGTTTTAGACATTTCAACGAATTAATGAATGAAGGCTTCTCTTTTTCAAAAAAAAAAAAAAAAAAAACCAGAAGCACTTAATGCAGTATAATACATCTTTTAATTTTAGTATTTTGTCATTTTTCTTTTTTGCTGGTGATAAAAAAAAATAAAATTTGATCGTGAATCACGTCGCCATACCCGATATATTTGAGGATGATTCTCTCGTGCGACATGCCCTATTTTTTTACTTTACTTTTTTAATACATAGGACCATTCAAAAGATTAATCTGCTATTATTATTCTCCACGAGAGAATCTTTCAGAAAATTAAATAGAAAAAACTTAAAATAATTTTATTGAAAAATCTCATATTTATATCAAGTTACATTTTTAGGCATGAAAATTCGTTTGAAAATATTACGTGTTGTTGCTGCAAATTCGTCAACATGAGAATCTTCGAAGAAAACCGATAGGGACCTGCAAAAATGGGTTAGTCAAGACTGCCTTGGCCTCAGCCAAAGTGGTTGACTTTCTCTCGTGCGAATAAATTATAGGAAAATTGATAAATTGTGATTAAGAGAGCATGGCTTACGCGATTTAACTAAAAAAAATAAGTCATTAAAGCACAAGTGACTAAGTGAATATATGAACAATTTTTGCAAATATTTTTTTTTCCATAAATATTGCAGTTTTTTAGTGAATTTATAGGATTTTTAATATTTTCGTATAAAATTTTGCACTAAAAAATGTCGCAAGGTATATATTTGAGATTTTTTGATAAATTGAGGAATAATATTAGAATTCTCAAAAACAAATGGACAAAACTAAGATTTTTGCAAATTACATAGTGAGATTACTCTATCGATACAGAACAGACTAACATCGTAGACTAACATCGCACCGCCATGGAAGAGAACTATGTCATTGGGATTTTGTCATTGTTCTAGAGGGCGTGCCCGCCATGGCCTCAGTGCAGGAGAAGTGAGTCCTAAGATAGAATTAGGGGCAACATCGGAGCCGGAGGGTTCTAGGGAGGAGATGGAAGCGGTCTGGTTGGCTGTTCTTGAGGAAGAGCTGGAGGGGAAAGTGGCAATACATGATCTTGTTAGAGCAATTTTTTAATGGATTTGAAGGAATTGAGAGTTGAAAATCAAGTGTCGGCGAGTCGACGACGCAGTTTGTTTTGATGATGGCTGTGACAGTAGAGGTGATGGAGTTCATGGAGGCATTCGATAGGGATTATAGCTTCATAGAAAAAATTATTTTGTTACGATTCATTACAAATTTTGTTACGTTTGGACAAAATTTAGCCATCGTGTACAATTAGGTCAGCGTTAAGATATATATCGCAACAAAATTTGTTACAATCCATACAAATTTATCATAACCAAATTTGTTACAAATCAAAACCGTAACAAAATTGTGCAATATCATAACAAATTTTGTTACCAATTCACAACAAAGTTTGTTACATTCTGCACAAATTTAGCATTGTATACAATCAAATCACGTTAAGATATATATCTCAACAAAAAATGCTACAGATAGTAACAACGCTTGAGGGCAAAAAATCAATATATAATGTCTATAAAAAAAACTAAAAAGAAAAATGGCTAATTACTTAATTTTTTCATTCGTTAACTAATAACTTAATGATGACCATATCGTCAATCTTCTCGTGAAATATATTGAAAATTTTGGGCATCAACAACGAGTATATTTTTGGTGGGTTTTGAAAAAAGTGGAGAGTAATTTTTGTATTTTACAAGATAAATGAGAGGCATTTTGAACAAATAAATGATAGGCTTTGCTAAAACAAAAAAACAAAAACAAACAAAAAAAAAACAAAACAAAACAAATAAAGGACAGAACTACAAAATTTTCTCTAATAATAATAAGTTTAGGCTGTCAACGACAAGTTGTCTATGGTTAAAACGACTTGTCATTTTTTCTCTCTCAACGTCTGCGAATTACCATTTCTTTTGTCACCTATCTCCAAAAATTCCTTGTTTAGAGAATACGAAAAGCTCTATGGCGGAGCTTACAACCACTCCTCGTTTTCATCGATAATTTTTCTCTTCATATTCACTTCCTTATCTTAAGCATACTCTCTCTCTCTCTCTCTCTCTCTCTCTCTCTCTCTCTCTCTCTCTCTCTCTCTCTCTCTCTCTCTCTCTCTCTAAACAAACACAACAAAGAAAAAAAATCAGATTCGTTGATACAAAATTCTCGTCAAGATAACATTATTCACTTTGATTTTCACTTACTTCTCTCAACCGCACTATCCTTAGATCCGATTTCTCTCTCATTCCATTATTTACATTAAGTGAGTATGGCAAAATGTAATTCTCATAAACATGCTTAGAATATATGCTAATATACTTGTAAACATAGCACATAACACATCATCATTTAATAAACATAACATGGAATATATAAACAGATAACATATTGAAAATATGACAAACATCATGATATAAGTTTATTTTGAAAACTATTTATTGTTGTAGGTCCTTGAAATAAGAGTACTTACTTTTCTTAACCATCGTGATCGGGTATCTTTTCTACTTATTAGATAACCCAGCAGATGTATGATTAGATTCTATATTAATCATTTATGTTTAGCTACTTAATTTACGCATGAGCAAGTTACTAATACTATTATTAGAACTCAAGAATAGATCAATCGATTTTCTGTTTAAGTCAACTTGATCTAATCACGTAAAACTAATCAATTAATTAATTAAAAATAAATAATTATTTTTCTAACATAAATAAATAAATAATTAACTAATTATAAATTAATTAATCAATAACTTGATTAAGTTAATTAACAAATTTAACATTATTGTTTACAATCACTTAAGTTAAATTTTAACTCATCTTGATTAATTACTAATATAATTTAAGGTAATTAATCTCTTTATTCATAAATTAGTTAACTAATTAATTAACTTCTACATCAATACAATTTTTAAATAATCAATTATAAATTGATTATAACATTATTACTTAATAATCATCAAGATTGATTAATTAATCAATGTAAACAAGAAATCTTGATCTCTTAACTAAATTAAATTTAATTTGATAGATTACTTAATTTAATTACTTTGATTACATAATAACTTATTTTTAAATTAACCCATTAGTTTTAACAAGTTCTTTAATATGTGTATAGTTAATTAACATCATCTAAGCTTTGGGTCCGTAAAGCTCACTTACCTTAACGTGGTCATTCAAACATTACGGTTTATAAAAACTTGGGCTTTTTAGGCCCATTAAGTACTTTCCTCGTGGGTTTGAAATTAGTTCATTTATATGGGCATAGGTAGCCCATTACTCACTTATAGACTAAAGTGGTGAATAAGTTCATAAGACTTATTTGTAACATAAATATGCCCGTATTAAATATGTTGATTTATTAAGACTTATATTTGTTATTAAAACATCTTACTAAAAAAAATTTAGTTTTATTTTAAAATCTCATATTTAATTTATAAATACTTTACTTTTAAAAAGGTTGAAATAACTAAATCATTTTTTAGGAACAAATATTCTACTTTTCAACAATAAAGTGGTGTTTGGTTGGAGGGAATAGACTGTAAAGGAAAGTTCATTCCTTCAAATTAGATTCATTACAATGTTTGGTTCGTAAATTTACAGTGGAATGACTTTTACATTGCAAAGCCCATTCACCCATTTTGGTGTAATTCTAATTATATCCAACCCACTAAGGAAACACAAGTCCATTCCAAAGTACCCTAAAAATTTTCTTTCTCTTCCTGTTATCTCCTCAGTCCTCACATCACGAAAGAAAAAGGAAAAAAAAAAAACAACTCACGGCGACTTCGTTCTCCTAGCCTCCGGCGTCGATGGTCCGGTCACCAGTCACCGGTCCAGGTTCTCCGTTCTCCGAGCCTCCGGCGTCGACGGTCCGATCACAGCAAAGTCGCTTGGAGGTGGTCAGCCCAATTTTACGCTATTATTAGGGTTAGTTTCTATATTATCGCTCTAAAGCTTATTGTTGTTCTTTGTCTTTTTTTTTTTCCTATATATTATGGATATAGAATGCGTGATATTGCTCTTTTAGAGTTGGACATTATTGAACTTCTCTGTTCGTGTATATTGCTCTGTCCGTGGAAATTTCTATGCCTAATTTTTGTATCTAATCTATTGCTCAACTAAGTTTTGAGTATCCGATTACTGTTAGTCCGAAATTTTTTTTCTAAGAACTATAAGTCCAAATTTTAGATTTAGAATCCAAGATATATATATATATATATATATATATATATATGTTATGAAATGTTGTTTTTGGATGCCAATAAACATTGGCTTTCACACTTCCACCGTCCATTTTGGTATGCGTGATTCTTTTTAATGAAATGTGCCAAGGCAAGGATGCTTAGCATTGGCAATCAAAAGGCATCAATAATTGTTTAGCAAACACCTATAAATAGATGAACTCTTGAGCAATCAAACACACCAAAAAAACAAGCCAATGCAATTGGCATTGTGAGAAAATTGTACGAAGAGAAAGAAAGAAGTAGAGAGGAGCAAGAAGAAAGAGTGAGAGAATATTATTTTGAGTGATTAATAAAATTTTTCTCTCCATTAATTTATTTATTGCTCTAGTATTTAGCTTTATTATTTTAAGTAATACATTTATATTTCCACAACACGTTATCAGCACGAGTCTCTAACCACTGTTGCTCTGCTCAGGTAAACTTCGCTTACTTATATATTATTTTCTCTTAATTCTAATAGATCAAATATTATTGCATACATTATATTATTTGGCTCACAAAATAAAGTTACCATATTTAATATTAAATGTCATTTACATACACATTATAATAGTCATTATTATGCTTGTATCTCATTTGATTAATAAATTCTATGTTTCATAGTTATAATCGTTAAATATTCATGCAAAGTTAGTTACCATAATTTGACATTGTTGATATATTATAAAATATTTATTTTCTGATTGTGAATTATTTATTTATACTGTTATTGTTTCATAATGTCAAATATGACAAAGCTTGAGTTTGTTGCCCATGATATTTTGGGCTAGAACTATTTGGTATGGATCCTTGATGCTGAGATCTACCTTGATGCCATGAACCTTGGAAATACAATTATAGAAGGAAAATAGTGCATCCCTACAGGATCGCGCAAGAGCTATGATATTCCTTCGCCATCGTCTTCATGAATCTTTAAAGGCTGAATATCTAATGGTAAAGGATCCATATGTCCTTCGGAAAAATTTGAATGAAAGATATGATCACCAAAAAACAGTGATACTCTCACATGCCAAATATGAGTGGATATACCTGCGATTACAGGATTTTAGAATAGTTGGCGAGTATAACTCCGCAATGTTTAGAATCACTTCTCAGTTGAAATTATGCGGAAAAAATATTACTGATGCAGACTTGTTAGATAAATCATTCTCTACTTTTCATGCCTTGAATCTGGTACTGCAACAGCAGTATCGAGAGCATGGTTTTAAAAAGTAATCTGAGTTGATATCCTGTCTGCTAGTTGCTGAACAAACTAATGAATTGTTGATGAAAAATCATCAATCTGGCTGGAACACTTGGCATCGTAGTGATCAAAATACTAACTCCTCACGGTTTAAGAAAGCCACACCTTACCAGTAGAAGTGAAAAAATAGTAAGGAAAAAGGGGAAAGGTTTCCAAAAGAAACCTTCCAAGAACAAAGAGAATATTTGCTATAGGAGTAGAATGAAAGGACATTGGTTGCGTACTTGTCGTACACCCAAGCATCTTGCTGATCTTTACCAAGCTTCCTTAAAGGACAAAGAAAAAGGCGTAGAAACAAATTTTGTCAATCATAATGATCGGATATATACTACGCAGTTAGATATTTCAGATTTCCTTGAGAATCCTGAAGAAAGCTTCAAGAATATTCTTGGTAATTGATATGTCCATGTTTCTTACTTAATTTCATATTTGCTCTAAATAACTCTTTTATGTAATCCTTAAATTTCAATATGATAGTTTGAGTATTTTCCTACTGAAGTAATGAAAATAACTTTTTTTTATTTCAAATATTAATGAGCAAATACTTATTTTATTTTATTTTTCTTGAAGAAACATGGGTGTCACTAGTTATTACTCCAAGGTCAATTGCAAAATCTGTGTCTGGCAGACAGTGCGACAACACACACAATTCTTAAAGATAAGAAATATTGTCACAGTTGACATTAGTCGAGACTAATATCAATATAATATCAGGTCCTACAGACTTGATTGAAGGCTTTGACAGAGCAAATATTATGTTGTCTGGAGGAACAATATTTATAATTAACGACGCTTTGTTCTATAGTAGATCCAGAAGAAATCTACTAAGTTTCAAAGATATACGTCATAATAGATATCATATTGAGACGACAAATGAAGATAATACTGAATATCTTTATATTACTAATGTCGTCTCAGGACGGAAGCAAATATTGAAAAAATTGCCAGCTTTCTCTTTCGGGTTATATTATATATTTATTCATGAAATTGAATCACATACTGAGCTTCCGATCCAAAATATTTTACTCTTTGGCATGACTGTTTGGTTCATCTCGGGTCTATAATGATGCGAAAAATATTGAGAATTCATGTGGATATTCGTTAAAGAACCATAAGATTCTTTTGTCCAATGAATTTTTATGTGCTGCCTATTCTCAGGGAAAACTAATAATAAGACCATCTCCATTAAAAGTTGCAGTTGAGTCTCCTGCATTTTTAGAAAGAAATCAAGGGGATATATGTGGGCCTATTCAACCAGCATGTGGACCATTTAGATATTTTATGGTGTTGATAGATGCATCAATACGATGGTCACACGTTTGTTTATTATCTACTCGCAATATTGCATTTGTGAGATTTCTTGCTCAAATAATCCGATTAAGAGCGCAGTTTCCAGATTATACAATCAAGACTATTCGTCTTGATAATGCTGGTGAATTCACTTCCCAAGCTTTTAGTGACTATTGTATGCCAATTAGGATTAATATTGAACATCTTGTTGCTCATGTTCATACACAGAATGGTCTAGTAGAATAATTTATTATACGCTTGCAGCTAATTGCTAGATCAATACTTATAAGAACAAAACTGCTGATTTCGGCCTGGCGACATGCAATAATGCATGCTGCAGCACTTGTGCGTATCAGACCGACAAGTTATCAAAAATACTCCCCATCACAGCTTGTTTCCCCATCACAGCTTGTTTTTTGTCAAGAGACAAATATTGCCCATCAAAAAATCTTTGATTGCGCAGTATATGTTCCAATTGCTCCACCATAGCGCACCAAGTGGGTCTTCAAAGGATGCTGGAAATTTATTTGGGATTTGAGTCCCCTTCTATCATCAAATATCTTGAACCCTTAACGGGAGATATTTTTACAGCAAGATTTGCTGATTGTCAATTTGATGAATCAATTTTTCCATAATTAGGGGGAGAAAAATAACTGAAAAGCAAAGTTGAATTTTAATGGAATGCATCATCATTATCTCATTATGATCCTCGCACAAATCGATGTGAACTGGAAGTTCAAAGAATAATTCATTTTCAAAATATAGCAAATCACTTACAAGATGCATTCATTGACACAAAGAAAGTGACTAGATCACATATGCCATCTGCAAACGCTCCAGCTCGAATTATTGTCCCTGAAGGACAATCTAGATATGTAATAGCAAATGAATCTAAAGCACGCCTAAAGCGTGGTAGACCTATCGGTTCCAAAGATAAAGTTCCCCGGAAGAGAAAGGAACTGTTAATACTCATGGAGAGTTTAAAACTCCTGAAGAGTTTGGTGCTGTTAAAGATACCATATTTTAAGAACAAAAAACTGATACAATAAAGACCCTTAATGAGGTCCAACTACCTAAAAATGTTGATAATCACGAGATCTCGATAAATTATGCCAGTATTAGAAAACGTTATAACCGTGATAAAATTAATGTCGATAATATATTTGCATATGCTATAGCGCTTGAAATTATGGAAGAAAGCGAGGATCTTGAGCCTAAATTCGTCGAAGAATGTCGACGTAGAAATGGTTGGCCAAAATGAAAAAACGCTATCTAGGCAGAATTGAACGGTCTCGCAAAGCGAGAAGTATTTAGACCTATAGTCCAAACACCTGAAGGGGTGAAACCTGTAGGGTACAAATGGGTTTTTGTACGAAAACACAACGAGAATAATGAAATTATGAGATATAAAGCAAGGCTCATTGCACAAGGTTTCTCACAGAGACCAGGTGTTAATTATGAGGAGACGTATTCTCCTGTGGTGGATGTAATTACTTTTCGATATTTAATTAGCCTGGCAATCTCTGAAGGACTTGATATGCATCTAATAGATGTGGTAACCGCATATTTATATGGATCACTAGATAGTGATATTTATATGAAAATCCATGAAGGATTTAAAATGCCTGAAGCATATAATTCTATATCCTGGGATATGTATTCAATTAAATTACAAAGATCTTTGTATGGCTTAAAACAATAAGGGCACATGTGGTATAATCGCCTTAGTGAATATCTATTGAAAGAAGGATGTGTGAATAACAAAATTTGCCCTTGTGTTTTTATTAAGAGGTCAGACTCTGGGTTTGCTATTATTGTTGTGTATGTTGGTGATTTAAATATTATTGGGACTCTTAAAGAGCTCAACAAAACAGTTTCTTATCTAAAGAAAGAATTTGAGATGAAAGATCTCGGAAAAACAAAATTCTATCTTGGTCTGCAAATTGAGCATCTATCAGATGTAATATTCGTCCATCAATCAACATATACAGACAAGATCATCAATAGATTTTACATGGATAAAGCACATCCATTGAGTACCCCCATGATCGTACGATCTCTTGATATTAAAAAGGATCCTTTCCGACCTTGAGAAGATAACGAAGAAATACTTGGTCATGAAGTACCATATCTGAGTGCAATTGGTGCTCTCATGTATCTTGCAAATTGCACTCGCCCAGATATTGCCTTTGCTGCTAATTTACTTGCGAGATACAGCTCTGAACCAACAAAAAGGAATTAGAAAGGAATAAAACATATATTTCGCTATCTTTGTGGAACCATTGATATAGGGTTATTTTATTCAAAAAGTTCAAAATTATCCTTGATTTATTTTGCAGATGCAAGATATTTAATCTGATCCGCACAAAGCTCGATCATAAAGTGGTTATTTATTCATATGTGGCGATACTACAATATCATGGTGCTCTCGAAATCAAACTATTGTTGCCACCTCCTCGAACCATGCTGAAATACTTGCATTGCATGAAGTAAGTAGAGAAATTGTCTGGTTAAGATCTATGGTTCATCACATCCATGAGACATGCAGGTTATCTTTTGATCAAAGAAGTCCAACAATATTATACCAAGATAATATTGCGTGTATTGCTCAAGTCAAAGGAGGGTATATTAAAGGCGACAGAACAAAGCACATATCACCCAAGTTCTTTTTCACACACGAACTACAAAAGAAGGGTGATATAGATGTCCTACTGTAACACCCATCTGCCTTATCATTTAGTTTTCAAACATATTCTTTTAGTAGATCATATATAAGGCTTAGCCTTTGAGTTTTTCGGTAATTTTATGAGAACACAAAGTGTGTTATAGGCTAAGATTTTAGATTTGTTTAGGTGTTACATCTTATTGAAAAAGTGTAAGAGATTTATTACGAGACTTAAAATCGTTGCTTTATTAATAATTTTTCATAGGTTATCCACAAGTTTTATATAGCATATTGCATATCAATTTAAATATCTTTGAATAAGCTTTCCAACGGTATATCATATGCGTCAATCGGATCAGTATTGAGAAAGTTATCGCTAATTAAAGTTTAGTGCACGAGTCAGCTCGCGAAAACGACACAATTTCGCATGCTTTAGCAAAAAACGACTGGGTTACGAAAATTAGGCCTATTTAAACCCTTATTGCAATTTTTGTAAACCCCATCCCGGGGGTTACCCTACTCACTCAAAGCCGGGATGTAAACATTATAAAGGATTATAATATAGCCTTTGTTTTAACATTTTCAATCTTATCTCGAATCATAAATAAAGAATGAAAATCTGATTTCTTGTTAATTGCATACATTAGAAAAATATACCTTGCAAAACAGTGGGTTTAAAAAAATAAGGTTCGGCTTAGTTTTGGACTTAATTGCACAAAAGCCTTGAACTTTCAAAAAATTATATTTTTACCCCAAATTATGTAAAAACGAAAATGTATGGATAAATTCACTTTCTAAGGCTAGGAAATGACTCAAAGTCACATGATTAGTCGTCGTTTGAAATTTGAAGTCATTTTGAGCTAAAATGAATCCGAAACGAGAAGATTTCGGTAAAGTCGTGAAATTACCGTAAACAACGAAAAATTCACAGAGAGCGAGCTGAAACGACCACTAGAATTTCGAAATAAGAATTATATTCCTATGAAAGGAATACATTCAAGTCAATCATAGCCTCGTTAAAGTCTCGGCAATATAGAAATACAGAAAGGTAGAAAGTTGAGAAACACAGCAAAAATAAAAAGAGGACGGTATAGTCACCGTCGCGTCTAAAGCAACTCTCGGAATTTTTCCGAGGGTAGCACAGCCTTAGATCAATAAATATATGTTATTAGATTAATTAGACAGTGATGGAGATATAATCTGTAAATTTTTTAGACTGGAACCGTCCCACACAGTATTGGAAAATACTGAAAATACGACGGTTCGTATTTTGGTGATTAGCAATGTCGGAACAATATTATTTGTGGCAAAATTCGACCATGGTGCAGCAATATTAGCTAAATAAGCTGAATTAAAGTGGACCACCAGGTGAGAGATTAGTGCCAAGAGTGAGACAAAAGAATAAGACAAAAATGTGGAGTGAAGAGGCATAGTGTAATGATAATGCTCTTCCTTACTTTGAGCCATTGGATGAGCTAATTTTTGAACTAATGGCCAAGATTTGTGCAGCCAATTAATTAAATAAATTAATAAATAAGAAAATCTGAATAGAAATTGAGAAGAAGAGAGAGAGAGGGTCGGATTTTAGAGAGAGAGAGAGAGAGAGAGAGAGAGAGAGAGAGAGAGAGAAAGTGTAGATTAAGAGCTTGTTAACCAAGCTTCTCATTTGCCTATAAATAGAACCCATACACTTCTTGTTCTCATTTTACACTCCCATTTCTGAAAAATAGAGAGAGAGGCCGAGCAAGAGAGAGATAGAGGAGAGAAAGAAAAGAGTTTTGGAGTTGGAGAGAGAGAGGTGGTCGGTTTTTGCAAGAAGGAGAAGAAGAGTAAAAGCTTTCAACCTTCATAGTCACACTAAGGTAAAGCACTAGTTTGCATGTACTCTAAATTCGGTTTTTCCTTCTTGAATACCCTCTTAAAACAAGCTTTCTCCTTTTTTCTAGACCACCCAAAGGTTCACGAGGTTTGATCTTGGAAGATCAAACCTTAGAGAAGCTCGGCCAGAGTAGAAAAATTAAAGAGAAAGTTGAAGATTTGTGCTTGAGAACTTAGGTAAGCTTTTCAAGAATGACATGCATGGTTGTTTTAATGAATTTCTCTTACCTCTAACCCTCATCCTCACTGTCTCTCCTCTGCCCTAGACCATCATAGCATCAAGCTTTGATCTTGAGGTGGAGAAAGTAGGAGCAAGCCGAGCACAACACATAGAACACCACCAAAATCTCAACCGAGAAAAGTTAGGTATAAGAACCTCTAAACCTTATGATCTCAGTTAGTTTGAGCTTAGTTTTCATTTATGTTAAGCCTCTGGATGTATTTGGTGAGAAATGTTGTAATAGCTTAGTTGCATGTTAGCATGCTTGATGGTAGATCCGAGCTAAGCTAGAATCCCTAGCTTTCGAAGCTCGTGTGTGTATATGCATGGTGTTTTGTGGTGTTGTGTGTGTCTCGGCCATACATGTTTGCCTTGGGCCATTTTTATCTTTTACATGCTTTAATATCTGCCCTTGCATGCTTTGATAAAGGGATGAATGTATTTTTAAAAGGATTTAAGGTACGACGATTTCGAACGGATCGTCGTACCGAAACCGCGAGAATCGTAGAAAACATGAACTAGGATTTTTAAATGATTTCGAACCTAAGCTCTTTGAGAAATTTAAAATGGACTATGAACCCCATCTCCATATTCTTATTCTCTGCCCTTAATGTATTTAAGAGTTAGAAAAATAGATTTTTTTCAAAATAAAAATGCTACGTGATCGGTTTGGTGAAACCGTGAGTAGTTCGGAAAATGCGCCGCTTTAAAAGATAGTATGGTGATGAATATTGTAACGCTTCGATGACGGTGAATATAAAGATGATAAATACCCTTAAATATCTAGAAGCTACTGTCCATTTAATGTAAATAGCATGGGTAAAAAGAACGCCAAAGGTCTTGGCCTAAAATGGCAAGTTCTAAACCCTAACGCTAGTGTAGTAACAAAACGACCTTAATATAACTAACTCTATCAACGTGGAGTTTTTACGCTTCAATGACGGTGAATATAAGGATGATAAATACCCTTGAATACCTAGAAGCTACTGCCATGGTAAAGAAAGATTTCAAAACCTAAAATGTTGCGTTCTAGTGAAACCAAATATCGAGCTAAACGAACGCTTTAATATCTTAAGAATTAGAGTAAAATTTGTTAATCCTTATACTGTGAATAAATGATTTTAAAGGGACGATGAAGGAGGAAAAAAAAAAGAAAAAAAAATTGGTCAGGTGGACTAAGGCTCGGTCCGGACTCGTAGTCCGTGAAAGTTCTATCCCGAGCCTAAGTCAACCATATGTTTTGATTAGGAAACTCTCGAGAAGAGTTACTAAGACTATATATAGAAGAGTCCTGAGCAATACTGTGTCTAATTTAGAAAATTAGTTTCGTTCTCAGTCAATGAAATAAGCGAACTAACGAGAGTAGTTTCTTTTTATTTAAAGGACTAAAGAAGAACAAGTGGTCGGAGCTCGCAAGTGACACTCGAAGAAATTCGAGAGATTCAACGCTTACACAAGGTAAGTGGCAATGCACCTACAGCACCAAGTTGTGTGTGAATGTGCTTGTATGTTAGGCTATTACTTACACATCTCGAAATGCTTAACTATATGCATGCTTTGTTTAAAAGAAGTAAAGAAGCCGAAGTGAAACCCTAGAATGAGAAACAAAAAGTGAAAGAGAAAATACGAACATAAAAGAACGTACAATGTATTATCATGTCTTGTTATGTGATAATACTAGAATAAGGCAAGAATAAAATGTTAATACTGCCGGACCTTGAACCGTGCGTGTAATGATGCCGGGTTCTAACCCGAGTAAGATTAGGGCTAAAACACAACCGAGCCTTGTTGTTGTTAGTTATTGAAATCCCGAAATAGTACGTGCGGGTCATAGTACCCCGAGACAAGAGGCCAAAACTCCAAGGACTCTTGAGCAGTCCAAATGTTGTGTTTTATGTTATCGTTAGAAAACTCCAACGCCTCTTATCTAGTTCCTGATCCTCCAAGAGAGAGAGATCATGATGGAACGTAAAAGTATAGAAAACGAAATTAACGTCGATGGTACTGCCAGGCTCCTAGTGAGAGCCGTCCCTCGGGACAATGTCATTGTTGAATATATGGGAGACTTGGCCCTCTCCCCGTGGTGCGCACATTTAGAAAGAAGCAGGTTACCATTAGTGGATCCTAGACATCAATCACGTAAGCATAACAACTACTGCAACGGTAGTAAAAGTATAATACTAGAAAGAAAGAAAGAAGAGTAGCCTCCAGAAATGGCAACTCACAGAAAGAATGGTAACAGTAGGGTTTGTTCGTCCCGAGACGATCAGACTCTTTCATTATTGCATTTAGTTTGAATGGATTGTATCGTTGTTGCATTGCATTGCATATTTAAGATAGTATAGTTTGCCCTTACTGAGTTTATCAACTCATTAGTTTCCTTGGTGTTGTAGGAAAGGGAAAAGCTAAAGCTGAACAGTGACAGGACTACGAGCTGGCGGCAGGCGGTGTGTGTGGTATTTTAGAAGAAGAAATGAATCCCCGTGGCATATTATATGTTTTTAATTCCGCATTATATTTTGAGAACATTGTTGTAATATTGAGACCGGGGGACTGAATCCCGAGGCCCCGAACTTGAGAGAAAATGGTGGCTCTTTTTCCTGAACTCAAGCGAAGTCAGGTAGATATACTTTGACTAAGAAAAGAGATTTAAACTTCCGCATTACAAAAAAAAAAAAAAAATACGAGCTCGTTATGTTATAAAGTAATTTATGTTTTACGTATTTAAGTAAGATTATAGTAGTTAATAGAAAGAAAACCCCTCTACCGCGGCCTACGGCCTAGCGCTGGGTCGTGACAGAATTTTTGGTATCAGAGCCCGGGTGTAGCCGATTCTGAAGACTCACCACACACGCCTCCTCGTCAGCAAGTAGAAATGCACCAAGAGTAGTTTCTTTCTATTAGTTAGGGTTCTAGAGTATATTTTCCCTGTATGCGTGTGGACATATATATAACTTTTCTGACAAACGACGATGCAGGATGTCTGAGGTGAATCAACCGTCAAACACGCCATCGGCAGACTCGGGCCAGCATAGCGCAGCTGGACCCGTCCCAGTTCTCTAGGCCCTGGCCGAGTACATGGGTCTTGTTCCGCCCCATGCGACCACATACTCCGGAGAGGAGAACACTATGCCTTTCAGAGATTGGGTGATGCAGACTCTTAGCTGGATGAGGTCATTTAGGATTCCAGAAGAATACCGAGTCGACATCGCCCAGACTCTACTCCGAGGGCCCGCCCTCCAACACTGGCACGAGAGGGAGGCTCAGATGGGACATGAGAACGATTGGGTTATTTTCTCCATAAGTATGTCCGTCGCTTTTCATGAGATCGACGACATGACCGCGTGGACTCGCCGAGCCGATCGTTTCTACCAGTGTGGTGGAGAGACTATTCGGGCGTATAGTGACCGCTTTATCGCTGAGATGGTGAACACCTACCCCGAACACGGCATCAGAGGCCTACTTTGTATGCAGGTCTTCTCGAGAGGTATTCACCCATATTTTCAACCTCCTTGCCCGCATCCACATTTTCGGACCTTTGAGTCCATGAGGAGAGCCTACATTGAGTACGCTGACCAAATCTACCCTCCAATTCCTCGACCAGAGAACCGTCGTCCTCGTTTTGCACGTAACCCGCATATACCACCTCAGCTAGCAACCATAAATCGCGACATGCCAGGACCTTCTGCTCCTGCTCAGCCCGATCAATTGGCCCCCGCGCCAAATGTGGAACCCCCACAGGTAGCAGCACAACACGCAGACGATAGCTCTGAAGAAGAAGAGGACCCCTCCGAGCATGACACCGATATGGAACTCGACGATGACGCTGATCCGGCGCCACACCAGGACAATTAGATGACTTTAGGCTTTACTACCTAGATAGGATTTGTACGCTCGATGAAGCGCATTTTGTTATGACCTTGACTTTTGCTCCAGGAGAAGCAACCCTATTACTATTACTATTCGGCTATTATAACTCTATTTCCTTTTGCAGTACGATATGTAATTGGGTAAATTTTAAACGGAAGGCCTCGTAGCTTAGACTTACACATTCCTAATTTAATAGAAAGAATCAGAAACTTATAAGTATTGTGATCCAATTATTACTATGATCAATTACCACCGAAATATATATATATATATATATATTTCCATTCAATCTTGGTTGCTTGCTTGTTCAAAAATAATAAGTAATTTAAGGAAGTTGACAAAGTCAAGGGACCAACAAAATACGTGCCTGTAGGTTACCATTGAAAACCCGTGAATTATGCCACCCAGAGCAATTCCAGCGTCTGTTCGCAGTGAACTGGATGAAGTCCGCCGAATGCTACAAGAGCAACATAACACTGCACAACAAAGAGACGAGTTGATTCGTACGCAAACCACGACCCTCGAACAACTCCTCACCCGCCTCAACGACTTGACTAGGCAACCTCCTGTGCCCCCGGCACCGGCAGCCCAAGACCTACCAGTACCTAATCAACCGGCCCACCCAGCCATAAACCAAGAGGAGCCTGAAGCCCCTAGAGGAGTCAACCAAGTTTGAGAACCGACTTACGAAAGGTTTAGGCGCCAAAAGCCACCTCGATTCGACGGGACCCCCAATCCCGCGACTGCTGAAGAATGGATCAAGCGCCTTCAGCATATTTTCAGATATATGGGACTTACCGATGATGAGAAAGTAGCTTGTGCCATTAACCAATTGGATAAAGAGGCAATGTGTCGGTGGGAAGTAGTTGCACAAACTAAGGATGTTAACGTCGTGACTTGGGAACGCTTTGCGAGGCTTTTTCGCGACAAGTACCTTGGTGAAGCCCGTCTGGCTAGCAAAGTTAGAGAATTCGTGGACCTCCGACAAGGAGCAATGTCTGTGGCAGAATACACTGCCAAATTCGACGAACTAGCACGGTTTGCACCAACTATAGTTCCCACAGATGACGCAAGAAAGATGAAGTACATGCTCGGACTGCGAACCGAGATAGTCAAACAAGTGGATAGTGGTAGGGAAGGACCTGATTCCTACGCTGATGCAGTACAGAGAGCCCTTCGCAACGACGGATGGGATAAGCCAGGAACCAAGGAAGTGATGAACAAGACGGGCCGCCCGATCAGTGGATATGCTAGAAACAATAAGTATGAGAAGAAGGGACATTTTTAGTCCCGTTCGGGAAGTTTTCGCAGGGATAACTAATACAACTTTCGGAAGCAAAACTTCAGCAGAGAAGAACCCAGCCAAAGGAATGAGAATCGAGGAAGAAGTAGAAACCCCAAGAGGGGACAGAACAGAACAGACAATAGGAGTGTGAAAGGGCGTTGGACGCCGCGAGAAGAGAATGAAGGAGAAAAGATGGTCGTAGTCCCACAGTGCCCGAAATGCCATAAAGCCCACTCCGGAGAGTGTCGTTACGGAACGACCCGTGGTTGCTACAACTGTGGCCAAGAGGGCCATATTGCCCGCAACTGCAAGAAGCCACCTACTAAGACGCCAGAATCAACACCTCGCGGTCGGCCAAATGCGAGAGTTTATAGCTTGAATGAGGAAGATATCAAAGATGGCCCTTCCACATCCGTTGTAGGTCAGCTACTAGTCTCAAACCTTGTACTTTATGTGCTCATCGACTCAGGAGCGACACACTCATATATTGCCAAATACCTTAGCAATAAACTAGAGGGTTGTAGAAAGACCCTAGGTACTCCATTTGTCACGGTCACCCCTGCAGGGGATATTTATAACTCCACAGCCTGGTTTAAGGATGTACCCATTAGAGTCGGAAATTCCACTCTTTATGCAAATTTAATTGAGATCGAAATGTGTGATTTCGATGTAATACTGGGCATGGATTGGCTTACCGTCCATTATGCAGTGATCGATTGTCGAAAGAAGCTTGTACACTTCAACCCGCCAAACACGAAACCGTTTGAGTTTCGGGGGACTCAGCGCAATCGGCTAGCGCCGACGATATCTGCGCTTCAAGCAAGAAGGTTGCTCGACCGCGGATGTCAAGGGTACTTGGCCAACATTGTTGATCGAACGAAAGAACAAGAGACAGTGCCGGAAGATATACCAGTGGTTCGGGAGTACTTGTCAGTATTTCCAAATGACCTTTCAGGGTTGCCACCTGATCGAGAGATCGAATTTTGTATTGAATTGATTCCCGAAACCGCACCTATCTCTCGAGCCCCATATCGACTAGCCCCGGCTGAACTGAAAGAATTAAAGGCTCAACTTGAAGAGTTGATTGAGAAAGGCCTTATCCGATCGAGTCACTCCCCGTGGGGAGCACCGGTCTTATTTGTTAAGAAGAAAGATGGCTCGTTGAGACTATGTATAGATTACCGGGAGATCAACAAGGCAACCATAAAGAACAAGTACCCACTGCCGCGAATCGACGACCTATTCGACCAATTAGCCGGATCCGCTGTATTTTCCAAGATCGACCTGAGGTCCGGCTATCATCAATTGAAGATCCGAGAAGAAGATGTGCCAAAGACCGCTTTCCGCACCAAATACGGACATCATGAGTTCCTAGTGATGCCATTCGGCCTCACCAACGCTCCCGCATCGTTTATGGACTTAATGAACCGAGTTTTTGAAGATTACTTGGATAAGTTTGTCATCGTCTTTATTGACGACATTTTAATTTATTTTAGGAGTAGAGAAGAACACGCTCAACACCTTCGGTCAGTGCTGCAACGGCTCTAATCCAAAAAGCTCTATGCCAAGTTCAAGAAGTGTGAATTTTGGCTCGACAAAGTCGTCTTTCTGGGACACGTTGTTTCCAAAGAAGGAATTGCAGTAGACCCTATCAAGATTGAAGCCGTTACGAATTGGCAGCGACCGAAGAACGTAACAGACGTAAGGAGCTTCTTGGGACTAGTCGGATACTATCGTAGATTTGTCGAAGGGTTCGCAAAGATAGCGAACCCACTGACAGCCTTAACCCGCAAGGAGCATAAATATGCTTGGACAGAGCCATGCGAAGGAAGCTTCCAGGAGCTGAAGAAACGATTAACCACCGCACCCGTCCTGACAATACCGCAAGGAGTTACCAGATTCGCCATTTACTGCGATGCTTCAAAGTCAGGATTAGGAGCCGTACTGATGCAACACGGCAAGGTGATCGCTTACGCCTCGCGTCAACTGAAGGATTACGAGACTAGATACCCCACGCATGATATGGAATTAGCCGCTGTGGTATTCACATTAAAGACGTGGCGACACCACCTATATGGGGTACACTGCGACATTTACACTGACCACAAAACCTTGAAATATCTTTTCACACAAAACAGAATTTGGTTCTGCAGACTTGATTGAGAGCTCCAGAAGAGTAACTATTACATTGCTTGGAGGAACAACATTTATTATTAATAACGATTTATTTTCTTAGATTTAGAAGAAATCTATTTAATTTTAAAAATATACGTCGTGATGGATATTATATTGAGACGAAAGCTACACACACACACATAGACATGCACACACAAACACATGCATTACTAATGTCGTCTTTGGACAGAAGCAAATATTAAAACAGTTACCAGCTTTCTCTTTCAGGTTATCTTATACTTTTTATCTATAAAATTGTATCACATGTTGTCATGATCCAATAAGCTTTCGATCCAAAAATGCTTTACTCTTTGGCATTATTGTTTGGGTCGTCCTGGGTCAACAATGATGCTAAGAATGATTGAAAATTCATGTGGACATCCATTAAAGGACTAGAAGATTCTTTTGTCCAATTAATTTTCTATGTTGCTTGTTCTTAACGAAATTTGAGTATAAGGTCATCTATATCAAAAGTTGTAGTTGAATTTTCTGCATTTTTAGAACGAATTCAAGGGGGTATATGCGGGCCTAGACAACCAGCATATGGACCATTTAGATATTTTATGGCATTGATAGCACACCAAGATGGGCCCTTATGGAAAGGCTGGAAATTTGTGTGGAATTTGAATCTCCCCTAGTCATCAAATACCTTGAATCCTTAATGAGTGATATTTTACAACATAATTTACCGATCATCAATTTGATGAATTAGTTTTCTCAGTATTAGGTATTCTTATTTGTTAGAGGAGTAACTTATTAGTCCATATGATGAGCTCATGTCCTAAATCCCAGGAGACGATGATGACACAAGAGCAATGTCATGCGTTGGAGGCCAACGTTATAAGGAGAGTCCGCGAGAAAGAAAAGATAATGAAGTCCAGTTGGGTGGCGGGATCTGGGCCAGTACTAAAGAAAAAGGATCGTGTGATGTTATCATTGGCACAGGCATCGCATTTGGACCGTCAGAGTCCGACATTCTTCGTGAGTAGCTCGCCAAGGTAAATCAACATCTGACAGAAACTGAACAACTTCTGAAGGAGACATAGCAGGAAGCGGCAG
Organism: Boehmeria nivea var. tenacissima; assembly: GCA_018132145.1. Classification (NCBI taxonomy): domain Eukaryota; kingdom Viridiplantae; phylum Streptophyta; class Magnoliopsida; order Rosales; family Urticaceae; genus Boehmeria; species Boehmeria nivea. The sequence continues at coordinate 1,923,188 of CM030885.1, read as the reverse complement.
ATCGAGATCGTGTAGCGATAGCCCGAGAGCGTGCAACAAAAGAACAATTGCAGGCTACTATCCGAAACTTTAAAGATTTGACAGAGTTCTTGCGTGGCACGTTTTCAAACACCTTCTACCCCAGGTGCACTAGCAGGCCGTCTACTAATGCCGCGAGTGGCAGCGCCAATCAACAGCCTGAAATGCCAGATTCCAGCACCCCTAATTTAAGTGATTATTAGCTTCCTTTCATACTATTTAGTTTAGTTGTTGAGGCTTTTATGTTTTTATGATACTCGAACTACATTAGTTTGTGTTTATTTTATGTATTTTTACTACTTTTTTATATGTATTATTCGAGCTTTTCATCATTTATATTATTGAATTTTCTATTACTAGTAGGAAAAATTGTTACCTAATTTTGTAAAAAAATAAAAAAATTAGAAAATATATCCGTGAGTGATAATTGGACAAGCAACGGAATTTTGGATCGACGATTGGCCCCACAGAGCAACACAAGTCTTTTCAGCATGCTTTGTCCTCACTTGCATGCTTCATACCTGCATAGTCTTAGAGTACCATAACTACATAGTCCCATATCTGCATAGTCTCGAAACCATTACACTAGACCTTCATTTTACCCAGGCAGTGTGGGATTAAACAGCTTACCATGTCTTGCCCTTTTTTTGGCTCAAGGGATTGTGACTGTCTGTAACGACCCAAAACTCAAAACGGTATTTTGGTTCCTAAAAATACGGTCAAATTTGAACTTTTTAAATTAAGTTACAAAACCAAACTTTTAATATTAAACATGAGGTTCACCAATCCTCACCATAACCAAAATAAATTTAATTTTAACATTTACAAAATATGCGGAATTTAAAACTTTTATTTGCCAACGATTAGCCGGTAGTCCACGTAAAGTTTTACAGGTCGGTCCCGTATACACTCGCTGTTCCCGTCGTTATCGCTTCGCCCTTTCTGCTTTCTTAATAAAATACCTGCGACAAGAGCACACTAGTGAGCTAATAGCCCAATAAGTGGATTAGATAGATAAATTGCTAAGTCTGTAGGTAACATACAATCAAGAGGTATCACAATATTTTAATTCAACAAATAGATAGATTCGACGATCGAGTCGTCGTAGTTCGAAGAATAAACGACACTCTTAAATAATCTTGCCCGCGGAGTAGAATTCAAATATAATTGCTGAACTTACGCGGGATACAATACCTGCAAAGGAGTTGTGACATGTAACGAGGTCGAATTCAACGACCCATTAATCTCGACCCAAAAGTCAATTTCATAATTTGTTCTAATCTCACTCAAGTTCACAACTCTGACTCAGCTTATAAAAATACATGTGCACACGTTTCACATCCCGACCCCTTGCGGGTCGTTCTAGAACTTATACACAATCTGGACCTCTCCTGGGTCATTCTAGAATTCAATACACATTTATACCCGTTCGCGGGTCGTTCTAGAACTATATACACATCTAGACCCATTCTCGGGTCGTTCTAGACTATATACACATCTAGACCCATTCTCGGGTCGTTATAGAACGTGAATACCTCTAAATCCTATTGTAGATCGTGATAAAACTCATACAGTTCCACACCCTCTACGGGTCGTTCGAAATTTCATGTGTCTCTGATCTCTCTATAAGTTATTCTAGAGCTAATACAATTCTGGACAATCTATGAGTCGTTCCGAAACCTCACACAGACAATGGCCCCGTCGGGCGATCTCGGAATCGATCACAATCGCGACACACAACATATGAAGAGGAAGGTCGTCTACCGACCTCCTCGAGACCTATCGGGTCGTTCCGAAACCTCACACAGACAATGGCCCCGTCGGGCGATCTCGGAATCGATCACAATCGCGACACACAACATATGAAGAGGAAGGTCGTCTACCGATCTCCTCGAGACCCATCGGGTCATTCCGAAACCTCACACAGACAATGGCCCCGTCGGGCGATCTCGGAATCATTATTGCACTTTACCCCGTCGGGCCGATCCGGATCGTCAAATCATAAGTTGTGGGGAGGGCCGTGGCTCTCCTCCCCAAGGCCCCTCAGGCTGTTCCAGAAGGTCGTCTGCCGACCTCCTCAGGATCTCTTAGATCGTTTCGAAACCTTTCATGGCCAGTAGCCCCGTCGGGCTGTTTCGAAACCGAATCATGATCGCGGCCCCGTCGGGCCCCTCTTGAATGATCAAACTACACATGCAAAGAAAGGTCGTCCGCCGACCTCCTCGAGTCGTTCCGAAATCTCGCACGATGGCCCCGTCGGGCGATCTCAGAACCGATCATGATTCGCGGCCCCGTCAGGCCGATCCGGATTGTCACATCATATACTGTGGGGAGGGCCGTGGCTCTCCTCCCCAAGGCCCCTCGGGCCGTTCTGAAAAGTGGTTCGTTGACCTCCGTGAGGTCCCTCGGGTCGTTCCGAAATCTGTCGTACATGATGGCCCCGTCGGGCTATTTCGGAACCAAATCATGATCGCGGCCCCGTCGGGCCCTACCAAATTATCAAAATATTCCCACAGAGGAAGGTCGTCCGCCGACCTCCCCGAGGCCTCTCGAGCCGTCCCGAAATGTAATTAGTAGCCCCGTCGGGCCATTTCGGAACCGATCATGACTTGCGGCCCCGTCGGGCCCTACCCGTATACGTACAATGCTTTCGCTCCCTTTTTCTTGTCTTAGAGTTTCTCTTTAACCTGCAATAAAGTCTCAACAATAACATAAACAGTTTTATGCCTGTGGTCCCATACCCACCGACATATAAGTCATACTAACACATATACACACACAAACAGACATACACCCTACACTAGAACCTGAACTACGAAGTTGAGTAGTTTTATGTCTGTGGTCCCATACCCACCGACAAATATGCATTTAAATAAATACACGCACCAGTACACACCTAAAAAAAAAACACAACCTATCATAAACGAACCTACAGTCCCATACCTGCAGGCTCGTTGAACAAAAGAGACAAACATGATAAAAAGCCCGTATTCACGGCCTTAACAAGAAAAAAGATCCACACAGTCTAACAGCCACCATTTAGAAGCATCGTATGCTTGATATAATCCCAACACATTCATAATTTATTCAAGCATTGTAAAGTTTGCTCGCGCCACAGTGGAGATCCACTCACCTGGGGTCCTAAGCTCCCCGACTTGGTCCTCGCAGTTTTCCTCCCCCGACGTCCCTCTTTGAAGTATGTTATGCGACACTTCTGTCACACACGAGAATTAGAGGGTCAACGTCGAATTCCACTAATTATTCAGGAGGAAAGAAACTTTAAGAGTTGATGGACTCAAATGATGAGACTCTAGACATTGGGACGACCAACGGTTCGTCGAGAAACCCCCTAGGGGTGTTCTCGTCCCGAGTGTCGTCACTTTGTCCCTAACCGTCAATCCCGACTAATGGTTACGTCGCGTGATTAGTTTAGGTGAGAAATGAATTCTTTGATCTATATGGTTATCCACTTAGCTATAAAAAGTATCTAAACTTCGAGCCGGAAATCCGGCAGAGTTTTCCCTGTTTTTAGGATATCCCGGCCGAAGCCTTCACCTAATTTCAACCCAGCACCGAACTAATTTCGGTCACAATCCATCACAACAACCACACAAATAGTTTAATGATTATCACAATTAATTTTAAAACGTAATCATAATTCAACACCGAGCCTCAGTGGCTCGGATCCCACATAAAGAAATCGACAACAACAATACTACTAATGATACATTAGAAATTAAATCAACTTCCAAGCCGTCATTGGTTCTCTAAATCGATATCCGCCATAGGTTGCCGGCTTATACCTTTGGAATAGGACGGCAGACGTTCGTGCGTCTGAACTTGCTTTGTTGACGTTCCTGCACGATTTGCGAGAATAAATGAAATTGAATAAAGTTTTGAACTTATGCAAGAAGCATGATGCAAAACGATCAAACCCGCGACCCGATACTCGTTTCAAGCTCCAAAAGACACATCTACGAAAAAATACAATCCAATATAACCAAAGCTCATGCAAAAAAACTAAATCCTCCTGATCACACAATTTTCTTTTTATTAATTTTCTTAATTTAAGAAAATTCTCAATCTCTTGTCAATTAAGACAATAACTCGAATGCACTAGAATTCCAACAAAGCGTTCACAAATAAAAAGTTGTGCTATCTTGCGACATGCTCGGGTCATATTTTACTTTAAACATGACACTTCTTGGTGAGTTCTAGATTCCTAAATCAACACAAAACAAAAACTTTTGCAATGCCACAAAAACTCGAAACATCAAGCCTCTCAAACTAATACATTAACCAAAATATCTTTAAGTCACGATTCAAAGGAAATTCTAGATTTCCTCACGATTAATCCACAACAACTTCCAAAGTCATCGAACTCATAATCCCGCAAAAATAAGATTTTCAACAATAACCTTTGTAAGACCATTAACAAACGGAACAAGACCAACTAAAGCTTGTTTGTAAACTTAAACAACCACCGAATTACCAAGAGTAACAAATTCCATATACACATTAGTTCGGACAAATTGTCGGGTTTCTAAATATCAGCACAATACCAACCAATTATATTGTTCAAGACAACAAAATAAACAAAATCACAAGTCTTTCTAAATTATAACTAGTTTCATAATTGCCAAGAAATCCAAAATTGAGAAATCACCGAGATATTTTAAGCGGGTTATAAACATAGAAAATTTCCGAGCAATGGCACAAATTTAACAAACCACACAATATCTTGAAACACACACAATTATACTTAAATTCTTCAAAAGGGTGCCAATACACAAAATTTTAACCTTACACTCAAATATTCACAACGGTATAAATTTCACACCGAGCAATCTCAATGACATCAAATGCCAAACCAACCAAAACGTAAAATGCCGGCGCTGCGAGTTCGAGGTTTACCTCAGAGATGACTTGAGCCTCAGCTCGACAGCGAAGTCGGCTCGAGGGCGCGGCGACGCCACGAAGAGTGCGACAGCTCGTGGCCCAAGGCGACAACACAGACCCACGGGTTTCGCACGGAGGAAAGTGGCGTTCGGGGCTGACGCGAGACACACGAGGGCTCACGGAATCGCGCGCTGCCGCAAGGAGGCACACCGGAGTTGGCCTCATGCTAATCTCGCGCACACATGGCCGAGAAAGCGAGCGCAAGGCTGGGCTCACCGGAAAAAGGTTGGGCGACGCGGGTCGGAGTTGCACGACGCCGGCGAGGGGAAGGCACGGCGTGCGGAGGCCGAGCCTCGCTAGATACGGGAGCTTCGGCGTGGCTCCTCGTCGGCGGGAGGGTTGGGCGAGCTCGGGGAAGGAGCTCGCGAGGCGGGTGGCTGCTGGCGGAGGGCTCGAGGGCGTGCGCGCACAGGGCTGGGTCGGCGCTCGGGACGCAGCGCCGGCGAGGCTGGACGGTGGCTGGGTATAGATTCACGGCGGAGAGAGAGAAGGGAGAAAGAAGAAGAACATTTTTTTTAAAGAGAGGGGTGTTGAACGGCTGAGGGGGAAAGGAAGAGGAGAAGGAGAAGCCCTAGTGGGCTTGGGCTCAATTTTGGGCCAAATTGGCCAAATAATTTTAATAAACGAAAACCGTCAACTTTTTCCGTGAAAAAAAAATTAAAATTGCACACATACTTTGGACATCGAAACTTAGGAATTTTAATGTCATTCTCGAAATAAAATGAATTCCTAACACATCCCAAAAATTCGAACTTGCAAAATATCCAAACCAATTTCGTAGTTTAAATCATATTTCCAAATTTGCCAGATTTGACGAAACTGGGCAATTTTACAAATTGGTCTCAACTAACGCAAAAATACAAATTAATTAACTGGGACAGTACTTTTGAAATTCAGGTCATTACACTGTCAAATGCTTGAAGCGTGGAAGACCAATCGGTTTCAAACATAAAGTTCCTCAAAAGAAAAATGGAAAAATGAGAACTCCAGAAGAGTATGATCCTCTTGAAGGGACCATATTACAAAAACAAATTGACATAGCTAAATTAAATACCACAGAAGAGGTCTACGTACCTGAAAATGCTAAAAATGTTGAGACCTCAATAAACTATGTTAGTACTGGTAAACTGTCACGACCCAGATCTCTCGGTCGGAGGCCGCGACACAGTTTCTTTTCTCTTTACTATTATAAATCTTACTTAAAATGGAAAACACAAAATACTTTATAACATAACGATCTCGGTTTTTATTTTTAATTTTATAATGCGGCAGTTAAAGTATTTTTCTATATCAAAATATTGTCTCCTGACTTCTCTTGAGTTCAGAAAAAAGAGCCACCACTTTATCTCAAGTTCGAGGCCTTGGGATCCAGTCCCGGTCTCAAAATTACATCATCGTTATCAAAATACAAAAATGCAAAATTAAATCATAGATGCCAGAAGGTCTTTCTCTTCTTTGATTGACATACTCATCTCGTGCCGCAACCAGCTCCAGTTCTACTGTTCTTTAGACTTAGCTTTTCCCTTACCTATAACACCAAGGAAAAACTAATGAGTTGATAAACTCAGTAAGGGCAAAACTACTCTATCTTAAAGATGCAATGCAATGTGACAAGAATTCATATATGCAACAACAACACATAATGCAAGAAATAGAGCGTACATCGTCGGATGGTCAAACACTAACAATACTGTTCTTTCTATGAGTCACCACCTCTAGGTTTGACTCTTCTTTCTTTCTTTCTTTCTCATCTTGGCCTTTTAATGGAGACATTGACAATTTTAAACGCTTTCTCTCAATCTTTTGTCTGGGATCCACTGATGGAAACAGCTTCTGTCTCAATACTGTGGCGTTCCACGAGAAAAGGCCAAATCTCTCGATAATTTAATGATACAGCTCTCTCTTGCAGCTGCGGTTCCATCGACGTACGTTTTACTATCATTTGGACATTAAAGTCGTCGACTCACTCAGAGGACCAGGGTCTAACAAGAGGCATTAGTTTCTCTAACGATGAAAAGGCACATGAAACCGGGCTCCTCTTGAGTCGCAGAGGGTTTAGCCTCTTGTATCGGGGCACTAAGACCCGCAATAATAATTTATTTGGCCTTCTAGGTTCAACAACAACAAGACTTGGTTGTCTTTTTAGCCCTAATATCACTCGGGTCGAAACACGGCATCAATTCTTGCATGGACCGTAGTTCAGCTATCTTAATGTCTTCGTCACATTTTATTCTAGAGGCTAAGCTCAACTTAATTACTTTCTCTTTTATTTACTTTCTTTATTTCTTTCCTTTCTCTTTTACTTTCTTTCTTATGCTTAGTAAGGCTTTTTACTTCTTTTAGTTTTACAACACACACATATATTCTCAAAATACGATTATCGAGAGTAGCAAGTAAAAGCCTAACAAGCAAGCATACATAAGCACAAACACACAACTTAGTGTCATAAGTGCTTTTCCACTTATTCTGAGCAATGCTCCGAGCTCCGACCACTTTTTTGTCCTTTAGTCATTTCAATAAAAAGAAAGCAAGTCTTGTTAGTTCGTTTGTCTCGTTATCCGAGGGTGAAACTAATTCTTATTTTAAACATTCTAGTGCTCGGACTCTCTACGCCGTCTTGTTACTAAAGCAGGGCTTCCTTGGAGACTTAACCAAGGTTTATTTAACCGTACTTGGGTTCCGGACTAATCCGAACCCTAATTGGTACTCTTGATGTGCCTTGAGAACTTACCGAGCAATCTCAAGAGCCCTGTTTATGGTTTGAGAATTTATCTAAATTTCTTGGTTGGCCATTCTTAGGTCCAACATACAATTCTAAAACCATTTGGCTTATTCAAGACCATGAAAATTATTTTTAACTTTATCAAGTTTACTTCGTAAAATCATGGTCAACTTACTCGGGTTTGACTTTTTGGATTTTAAGGGTCCAAACTTGAGTCTTGGCCAATAATTATTAAATATTCATCATATTTAATTTCTAAAACTATTTTTCAAGGTATAAGGACTAAAAAGTCCAAGTTTGTTTAATTAAAACGCTATTTAATAATTTTGGTTTATCGAGCCCTCGATTGCGGTTTCGTTCGAAAATGTCGTTTTAACGTAAATTCTTATCTTTTCTTTAAGAATGCCAAACACACTAGGTGGGCAGTAGCTTCTAGGTCTCTCTTAGGATAGTCAACTTTCATCGAAGCTTTGAGAGCTCGCTCTATTCATTCTTTAAAACGACACATTTTCCTTAACTCATTTTACGATTTCGCTAGAAACCGTCACTTTAAAACTTAACATCATTTAGCGTACATTTTCTGTTGCCAAATATCTTTAGTGGTGGTGGCTTCTAGGTTTTCAAGGAACCTTTAATCCTTATCATAACCCTCATTGAAACTTTAATAAATCTCTTATTACTTTAAGTCTAGAAAACGTGACGTTTTCTTTACGTCTATTTTCACGATTTCGTTAAAACCGTTATTTTAGGTTGAAAAATTTGCCGTCTTTTTATAAATATCACTTTTACTATATGGATAGTAGCTTCTAGGTATTTAAGAAAATATAATATCCTCATTTTAAACCGTCATCGAAGCTCTAAAAGTCCGTTTACAACTTAACTTTAAAACAATACGTTTTCTAGCTTACTCACGGTTTTGCTCAAACCGATCATATGACGTTTTATCTTTTTAAACCTCTTTATTTTCTTTACAAAAAAAACAAAAACAAAAACACACACACACACACACTTTTAAAACAATAGCTTATGATCTTAAAAGAGCCTTAAGTGTTCATCATAATTGTCTAAGGGCTTTAGAGCTCACACTTCAAAATATTGCAAAAATATTTCTTCACTTAGTCTTTTTGCAAGCTCACGGTTTGTTTATAAAGTTTAAAAAAATAATTTCTTGTGACAGTCATAATCCCTTGAGCCAAAGAGAGGGTAAGGCAAGGTAAGCTGTGCAATCCTGCACCGCCTAGTTAAGGTGATGGTCTAATGCAAATGTTCCGAGACCATGTTGATATGGGACGGTACGATTGAAGAGAGGCTTATAAGATATGTTGGTACTAGTAATGTCAACAAGGTGCTTATTCTTTTTGGGAGCCCATCTCGTAAGATCTCCGAAGTTAAGCGTGCTAGACTGGCAGCAATTTCAAGATGGGTGACCTCCTAGGAAGTTTATCTAGAAGCGTGCGATTGACGATAAAGTACGCTGGAAAAACTAATGTTGGCCTATGGGGACATTCGTCGATCCGGAAAGCAGCTGTTACAATTGGTATCAGAGTTTTGACCCAGCTATAAGTGTGGCCGATGGCCGATGAGGTCTTCGGTTTTGCCCAATGAGGTGTGATTGTGACAGTCATAATCCCTTGAGCCAAAGAGAGGATAAGACAGGGTAAGCTGTACAATCCCACACCGCCTGGGTAAGGTGATAGTCTAATGTAAAGGTTCTGAGACCGTGCTGATATGGGATGGTGCAGTTGAAGGGAGGCTTAAAAGATATGATGGTACTACCAATGTCAACACGGTGTATCTTCTTTTCGGTAGCCCAAGCGTGCTTGACCTGGAGCAATTTCAGAATGGGTGAGCTGTTGGGAAGTTTCCCGCGAAGCATGCGAGTGAGGACAAAGCATGCTGGAAAAATTAGTGTTGGCCTGTAGGTACATTCGTCGATCCAAAAAGTAGCCGTTACATTTCTTCACTTTGTTTGCCACTTTAAATCCTTTAACTCATCAAGGGCAGAAAGAAAAAGATGAATAATAGGTTCAAACATTTATTTAACTTTGTCCAAAACCTTAGGTTCAGATTTTACAAGTATCTCAAGTTCACGGTTTTGGAAAATCCTTTACGGCTTGTCACAATGGTCCGTTGGACACCGTTGTGCTCGAAATACCTTTTTAACTATTTATGTTCCTCCATCATAGACATAAATGAGAGAAAAAAAGGCATGCAATGAGGTAAAATAATTCCAAAAAGAATGAGCAAGGCTGAGACACAAAGGGAAGCAAAATTGACACACACACACACATACACAAAATTGTTGAGCAAAATTGTGAAAAACGGGAGCTTAGGAAGTCTAGGTCTATTTATAGACAACTTAGAAGCTTGTAGAACAAGCTCCTGAAATTTACACTATCTCTCTCTTTGTTTCTCTCTAAAATTCGCCCTATCTCTCTTTCTCTTCCTAAATTTTAATTTTAATTTGATCATTTCTTAATTCATTCATTAATAGGCTGTACAAATCTTGACCCTTGATTTGAAAAATAGCCCATCCAATGGTCCAAGTCTTAGAAGAGCTAATCATTTTGCTTAAGACTTCTTCATTTCCTTTTGACTTTTCGCTCTATCTTTCCTCTCCAAAATCTGACCCTTATAGCCCATTTTTCTCCAATTTTATTTCATAAATTTGATCTTTATTATACTTAATTATGGGCTACAAATTTTCTTGGCCTTTGGATTTAAAAATCCAGTCATCCAATGGTCCACATCAAGCAAGACTAACATCATGTCAACAAACCTTTCATTTATCTATTTTGTCTTTTCCTTTTGTCTCTTCTCTAGTATGGATCGCTCTTCTCATTGGTGGTAATCGAATCAGCCCTATAACACCCACATGCTTAACAACGTATTTAACGTTAAAATCTACCTAGTTAAGCAAATGAGTGTTAATCTCATTCATGTCATTCTTATAAACGTAATACAAAACGCGGAAGCAAACCTATTTTTAAAATAAACTCTGATCAAAAGCTACCAAAAATATAAAGTAGCATATCTTACAAAAAAATAAAAGTAGGCGATTCTCAAACCATATTCTACTTAGAACATACTCATAATGAAATATAACTAGTTTTTCTCAAAAATTATACTACATGTTCTTCCTTTCTTGGCATATGAACATTCTGAAGGCAAACGGGCGGCAACTCAACCAACTCCTATTGCTCATGAGATTCGTTATCTTCATCACAAGAAACTATATGAGCTCACGCTCAGTAAGTAGAAACTTTCATTTTACAAGATAATAAAAACACGTAAAAGATTCATTATTGTTATTGTACTCATTTTCTTAGCATAAAACATCAATCTTTTCATCAATTATTTGGGCCCCATTTAAGTATAAATCTCAGCTTAACATATGATAGGCCGTGAGTTTTCGGAACCTGTTCTTTAATGGCCAGAATTTATGAAAGTTCATCCCTCTTAGAAACCTCACGCCAAGAGGAATTCACCTTCTTTTTACAAGAGTTGTGGCTACCATGTCTTGGTTTTTACGCCGCAAAGAATTTGACCACCATGGTTGGGTCCGCCGGTCCCCCGCGTCCCTTTGCCTACCCAGATATCAAACCAAAACTGATACTTTTATCTTAAGTGTCAAAACAAGAGTACAATAACCTTTCTTTTTCCATCTTGAAACCATATTCATGAACACCACAATATAGTAAGATTCACACAATCTATCACATAATTCATTGAAGCACATAGAGCACATAACAAGTATTATTGCTTCCTGTGATGGTTTTGAAAAAGTAAAATTTCTACTTACCTCGTAGATATCAACAAGCTAGTGTAGAGGATCAATATCCTTGCCCAAGCAATTGATGTACTTTTCAACTTCATCATGTTAAACAATTCGCTTTTACAAAGTTAGAATTTGATTATAACACTAGTATTGGAAGAATAATCTTACTTGAAATTTTTACGACACTATTATTGTATTTTATTTTATTTTATTTTTACCTAACAGTCTCAACTTTTCATAACACATGACAAGTAATAATCTACTTTACAAATCTAAATATACAACAAAATAACTATTTTTATAAAGTTCTAATTATAGACAAATATTAGCGCAAAACCCTAACCACTTAATTCTAAGCTTAATATATAGTAAACTAAATATAAAACATAATTAAAACATGACTTTCACTTCAAAAGCTAAAAGAAAATTCAACTAGGCCAATTTAGGGTTTACATTGAAACCTAATTTTTATCACAAAAATAAATTAAAAGAGGGTTTTAACTTACCCAATTAATTTCTCTATGTTTATAGGCTTCCAATTGAAGAGAAAATTAAGTTTAACAAGAAAAGTGGCTTAGTGTGCTATACGACTCTTCTCTCCTTCTTCTCTGCCCTTTCTCATTCTCTCTTTCGTTTCTTTCTTCTTCTCTTTTTTTTTTTATTCGGTGATGTACGTATTTTCAACTAAAGAATGGATATATCTTTAATCTACCTACTAATAAGTGTCTTAAGGATTTGCACAAAACGACAAAAGGGCGAAAATTTCGTCCATTACGACGACGTTTAAGTGCTTTATTTTTTTTTTTTAAGCCAACGCATGGCAGGAGTCGGGGAGGGAGGGGGGGGGGGGGGGGGGGGGGGGGGGAGGGGGGGCGCAGGTGAGTCAGAGGGAAGGGATTTGGGGCGACACTTGTCGCCGACTAATTGTTCCTTTTTCTTTTTGAAATTTTCTTTTTTTTTCTTTTTTTTTTAATTTTTAATTGGCAGGAGTAACATGAGTGGGTGGGGGGGGCTGGGCGCAGGGGAGTCAGAGGGAAGGGATTTGGGGCGACACTTGTCGCCCACTAATTGTTCCTTTTTCCTTTTTGAAATTTTCTTTTTTTTTTCTTATTTTTTAATTTTTAATTTTCATTATTTCTATTTATCCAAATAAAGTGGCTGATCACTGTAGCTTCTACAATGTCTAGCCTTATTCCCAAAATACCCCCAGTCAGATTAATTATTGTATGTACAAATTATGGATTGTTTGGTCATTTAATCGTGAAATGCCCAATAATGACCTCTTAAAATGCTTCAGCTGAGAAAGAGAGCAGGGGTTCTTTTTGGTATTTGGAATCATCTTTCTTAAAATTATTACGTTGCTCTTATATGTTTTTTTTTATAAGGAAAAAAGGGGGATCGGATGGTGCTGCTCACGCCCCCACGCCCCATCGGCATTCATAGCAGTCCCGGGGACCACCGAGGAGTGACAGGGGTCTATCAGGGCTTCCCCACGCGAGACCAATAGGTCCCTGAAATCTGCAGGGCAGGGGCTCACCACACTCCACCTAAGACCATTAGGGTCTCTGGTGCATCCAACAGAGTTGGGGGTGTGGTAGCTCGATCCCTTGACCTGCAGGGTGTCGTTGCTCTTATATGTTTAAGTTACTCAATAAAGGATTCAGGCTAATTTAGACAATTGATCGAGTCCATTGGCAAAATGACTTAAAGAGATATTTAAATTATTAAAATAGATTTTCAAAAATTTTTATTTGCAGAGTAACCTCTTTTTATTAAAAAAGTCATTAATGAGTGAGGAGTCATTAATTGAGTCTCATTAATTTCCTCAACTAACCTCTCTCCCTCCCTAACCTCCCCTAACCCCCCTCCCCCTTCCCCGGCCCTTCCTCAACCGCGATTTGCTCGAAAAAAAAAAAAAAACCCATTCCTCCCCGAGCTCGTCCCCCCACCAGCATCCTGTCACGTGGAATCCCCCTACCTTTACTCTCATTTACTGCAAAGAAGATTAAAGGTAAAGTTAAATCTTAAATTTATTTTTTGTTTTAATTGTGGATACTCTTCTCTTTAATTATCTCCTAATTTGCTAAATCTTACATTCACTTCTGTGTGAGAGATAATTGAGTTTGAGATGATAAAAATGAAGTTTTGAACTCACCTGGTTAAGATCTGGGTTCGTGACCGCGCGACCAAAAATAGGTGCTAATGGTCGCGCAGTTTTAATATTTTGGTCACTTGTAAAATGGTCGCGCAGTTTTAAATAGTCGCGCGGTTTATTTTATTGGTCGCGCAGTTTAATTTATGGGTCGCGTAGTACTGTGTATTGGTCGCGCAGATGTAATTTTTGTTGTCATTTTAAAAATTTTAAGTAATTATTCTACATTTACAGGTATGGGCCGTATATTTGTGAGTTTGGAATACGATGGGGAGTGGAAAAACTCGAACGGTTGTTGGGAATGGGTTGGAAGTGGTTTGGCAAAGGGCTTCATGGTCGATAGAAGCATCAAGTTTTTGAATTTTGTGGAGACAATTTACAAGAAAACAGGCATAAAGGAAAGTGAGTATACACTGAGGATTACATATAAGATGATAGGTGAGCGGAATAAGCATAATTGTCCACTCCGTATTTCTGATGATGATGATATCTCTGACATCTTAAGTCTCAATGAAAATGAAAAAGAAATTACTATGCACGTTGTGCTTGAACCGAGGAAAGGTAAAGGAATATGTGTTGCTAACGATGATGATGGTAGGAATTTGGATGTTGGTGGGAGGTGTTTTGTTGATGATTATTTTGGACTTCACATTTTGGAGAATGATAATGTTGAAAACGAGGCTTCTCAAAATTTGTTGCAGATAGGCGGTGTTAATCCAATTTACCATCCGCCGCAGATATGCAGAGGTATTAGGGATAACAATGAAGTGATATGCTCTAATCCTACTCCAAACAACTTATCTGATCAAACTCCGGGTGATGGATTTGATGTGGAAGGAAATGATAGCATGCCTCAGTCTCCTCGGCAAGTTGATGATCAGTTCGTTGATGATCAGTTCGTTGATGATCAAAATACCACATCTCAACAATTTGATTGGGCGGAAGAAAATGTTTTTCGGTCTTATTCCTCTGGTGATGGTAGGCATGATGGATCTGATTTTGCTTTGGGTCAACACTTTGAAAGCAAAGAAGATTTGAATTTAAAGCTAAGCCTTGTCGCCATTAATGGAAAGTTTGAAATGAAGACGCATAAATCAACGAAAACATTGAAGGAAGTTAGATGCGTTGATGATAATTGTTTATGGCGATTACGTGCTAGGAAATTGCCTAACTCAAATTTCTTTGTTATTCGTCAATACAATGGTTTCCACTCTTGTACGTTGATGAACCGATCAATCCACCACAGACAAGCATCCAGTCGTGTTATTGGAGCTCGCATGCAGGGACACTTTACTGACATCAAGGAAACACCGAAAGCAAAGGTTCTCATGGGATATGTGCGTGAAGAGCTAAAAGTTCAATGTAGTTACTGGAAGGCGTGGAAGGCAAGAAAATTTGCACAACATCTCATCAGAGGTACGCCTAAACACAGTTTTGGCATGCTCCCATCTTATTGTCATGTTTTAAAAGAAGTCAATCCAGACACAGTCACCCATATTGAACTAGATTCTGATAATAAGTTCAAGTACTTCTTTATGGCTTTGGGAGCGGCAATCAGAGGGTTCAGATTCATGAGAAAAGTTATTGGTGTAGATGGAGCTTGGATCAAAACCCAGCACAAAGGAGTGTTACTTGTTGCAGCCACGCAAGATAGTGAGTATCACTCGTACCCGATTGCTTGGGGGGTAGTTGATAGTGAGAACAATGCATCATGGGCTTGGTTCTTGGAGAAATTGAAGGAGTTAGTCCCTGACGAACCGGAATTGTGTTTCATCTCTGATAGAAATCAAAGCATCCAATATGCAGTAAGGAGTATTTATCCTTTGGCAAAGCATGGAGCTTGTTTTTGGCATGTTTCAATGAATATTCGGCATCGCTTTAAAAGTGGTGCTTCAATTGGAATATATAAAAGAGCAGCAGAAGCATACCGTGTTGAAGAATTTAATAAACACTTCGATGAGCTGCGTCAAGGATTCCCCAGGGTGGCTAAGTATTTAGAGGAGGAGGTGGGGTTTGAAAAATGGTCAAGAGCTCACTTCCAAGGCAACAGGTATGAAGTTATGACAACTAATATAGTTGAGACAGTGAATAATATGATGAGGGTGGCAAGAGAGTATCCAATAACTGCGTTGATTGATTTTGTCTTGTACACGATGGGACAATGGTTCTTTGAACGTCGTCGAGATTCTTTGAATATGACAGGAAAAATTACACCGAGAAGAGAAGCTCTTATCAGAGATAGATGGGATAATGCAGGTTCATTAAAGCCACGCCAATTAAATGAGAATGAATATCATGTGATTTGCGGGGACCTGGACACAATTGTCAATTTAAGATCAAAGAGCTGCAGATGTAAAGTTTTTGAGGTTGAAAAGCTTCCATGCATTCATGCCATAGCAGCAGCAGGACAATTTCAACCCATCAACACTGGTGAAGTTGTATATTCTCTCTGTTCTGAATACTATAGTGTTCAGTATTTTATGTTGGCATATGCAGAAACCATATATCCCGTCCCCTCAGAAAAGGAGTGGACCAACATCCCTGAAGCAATTAGAGCAATGAAACCGTTAGAGCCTGATTTGGAGACGAGAAGAGGAAGACCGAGAATGTCTCGGTTTCCGTCTCAAGGAGAGATGCCCAAGAAGAACTACAAATGTAGTTTATGTGGTCAAATAGGACACAATGCGAAAAGATGCCAGAGTACACAGAGTTCGACCAATGTTTAATTTGAATTTTACTAATGTTATGTTAATTATTTTATTTGACAATTAGTTGTATTTTATTTGACAATTAGTTGTATTTGAATTTGAGTGAACGACCAATCTGGGTGAACGACCAATGGTCTTCGAACGACCAATATTAAACTAAACGACCAATATGAGTGAACGACCAATATTATTCAACTGAACGACCAATAATATAGGAACGACCATAATATAGGAACGACCATAATATAGGAACGACCATAATAAAAAACGACCATAATATAGGAACGACCATAATAATCAAAAAACGACCAATATTTAACTAAACGACCAATCTGAGTCAACGACCAATATAATAAAAAACGACCAATAATATAAGAACGACCAAGTTTGATAGATTTTGATATAAGAACGACCAAGAACGACCAATAATAAATTAGATTTGTTTAATTAAATTATTTGTTTATATTTTTTATTCTCTAACAACTGAAAGTAAAAAACAATAATAGGAACGACCAATAATGGTCTATGAACGACCATTATTGGTAACTGAACGACTAATACCCATTACGAACGACCAATGTATTTTGCTCTTTTAAATTTTAATAGAAAAACAAAAACAAGTTTGAAAAGTAATTATTTTATGTTAAATAGTGTGTCACGCTTTAATTTCTATAATATAATTATTTGTTTTTATTTGTGTTTCTCTACTTGTTGAAAGATTTAAAAAAATGAAAGCATTTTGTAAATATTCATTTGACTTATATAATTTTATAAATAGTGTGTCGCAACTTTGATTTGTTTAATTAAATTATTTGTTTATATTTTTTATTCTCTAACAATTGAAAGTTTTCATTTATTTATTTATTTTTTTTATAAAAAGGCATTTAAAAGTAAAAAACGATAATAGGAACGACCAATAATGGTCTATGAACGACCATTATTGGTAACTGAACGACTAATACCCATTACGAACGACCAATGTATTTTGCTCTTTTAAATTTTAATAGAAAAACAAAAACAAGTTTGAAAAGTAATTATTTTATGTTAAATAGTGTGTCACGCTTTAATTTCTATAATATAATTATTTGTTTTTATTTGTGTTTCTCTACTTGTTGAAAGATTTAAAAAAATGAAAGCATTTTGTAAATATTCATTTGACTTATATAATTTTATAAATAGTGTGTCGCAACTTTGATTTGTTTAATTAAATTATTTGTTTATATTTTTTATTCTCTAACAATTGAAAGTTTTCATTTATTTATTTATTTTTTTTATAAAAAGGCATTTAAAAGTAAAAAACGATAATAGGAACGACCAATAATGGTCTATGAACGACCATTATTGGTAACTGAACGACTAATACCCATTACGAACGACCAATGTATTTTAGTTCGAACGACTAATATTCAACTAAACGACCAATATTCAACTAAACGACCAATATTCAACTAAACGACCAATATTCAACTGAACGACCAATATTCAACTAAACGACCTATATGGGTCAACGAACAATATTATTCAACTGAACGACCTATATGGGTAAACGACCAATAATGGTCGCGCAGTTTGTAAAATAGTCGCGCAGTTTGTAAAATAGTCGCGCAGTTTGTAAAATGGTCGCGCTAAAGTAACATTTTTTTTTCTCTGCCGATCGTTCGCCACAACTTGGCGAACGATCGGCTATGAACCTGCCAAAATTTTTCTAATGGCTATAAAGTAATATTAACAGAATATATGTCAATCATACATAAAAACTATGAACAAGAATACGTATATAAATCGATAGCATATTTCATCCGGATTTTGTCCATAACTTTGTCATTTAGGTGACGACCGTTAGACAGCAGCATGCTCGCTAAAAGGAGTTCACAAGTTTTCAGCATATACACCCCGCAATCTCCCCTGCAATACAAAAGGTAACAAATACTATTGAAATGAGAGAAGACAATAAACTTAATTGAACAGACAAAACATAAATGGATCGTACACTCACGTTTGAGCATTGGTTGGTACAATCGACCTGGAGGCGCTTGCTAATTTCATATCGCGACCGAATCTGTCCTTGTAGCTTTCAAACTTTCCAGTTCTCTCCAAAAGTAGGGGAAAAATAGTGGTGTATGGCATCATATGCTGCTCTAAGTCCATCCTAGAGCCAGTCACCCACGGGATTGAGTCGTACACAACAATTCTCCAAGTTAGAAGCTCAACCACTGCTAAGATCCAGTGGTGTTTTGATCTAACATTGACTGGAATGTAAAATTTTGTGCACTTGGACCAATCCCTTCCCCGTTGTGGTCTAACCCCGATTGTATATTCCATGATGACATCGGAGAATTCGTAGTCGCGGGGAGGTTTACCAATTTCAGCCCATATTCCGTACAAGGCTTGAGAAAATTCGTCGCTCAAAACGCAAGCGCCTTTGGCGAATTGATCCGGAAATTTCGCCATACTACGTCGGACGACACATAATATCTCGTCCACGTGCTACAATAAAAATAGGATACGTCAATCAATAATTATAACACGAAAACTGGTAGAACCTAAAAAAGAATGTGAAAGAAAGTTACCTCACTGTCTAAGTAAGTTTGTCTACCGATCAAGTCCCTAAAAAAGGATCTACTTTGTCGTTGCATCGCGCAACGGACACTATCATTGGCTCCCGTGTCGTCGTGATACCAGTAGTTGAAAGCTCTGACAAGAGCTGCGTCAGCCGGCTCAAATGGATCAAACGCAGCTTTTTTCTTCTTCAGAGGGAACTCAACGTAGGGAGATTGATAGCATCGACCTCTCTTTCTCAGCCGACGTCCTTCAGGAGCAATCACTTCATCATCGCCACTCTCAACAGCTGTGACACCATCAAATATCGGAGTTAGTGGTGTCACAACTGTATTACTCGCACTTGGCTGAGCATCTGCGGCTTGTTGCTGTGATTGATTCGTCGGCAGTATCGGCTCATCACCTCGACGGGCATCAACCCGAGGCTCTCCAATAGAAGAATGCTGCTCATCGAGTGCTTCTTCATTCCTCGGTTGACTACTAGACATAATATGCTGCATGAGCACGTCTAGCTTCCTATTGAGCTCGGCCTGGACTGTGCCTTGCTTCTCTATCTCCTGCATGAGCTGCTCGTTTTGCCTCTCCATGATGGTCTGCCTCTCCGTGATCTTCTGGAGCTCTTGGTTTTGCCTTTGCACCAAATTGACGAGCTCCTGATTTTGCCTCTCCGTCGTACTAAGCCGAGCGTCAATATATGCCCGGAGTTCATCAATGCCTCTATGATGATACTGTTCAGGCGGAGAGGGGAAACTATGTTCAGCCTCTCTCTCCTCAGCAGGAGTCGATGCAGCCTGAGGAGGAGCCGATGCAGCCTGACGAGGAGGAGTCGATGCAGGCTGACGGGGAGGACTCGATGCAGGCTGACGGGGAGTGCTCGATGCAGGCTGATGAGCAGGAGTGGATACTGGTTGACGACGAGGAACCGATGCAGGCTGACGACGAGGAGCCGATTTAGCCTGACGACGAGGAGCCGATGCAGGCTGACGGGGAGGCCTCGATCCAGACGGACCGTCCCTTTCCTGCTGTTCCGTGACCACTGGAGATGAGCACAACATGACTCCACCGGACAATAATACTGTCAGCCGGTTAACAGTATCATCATCATCATCCTGCGGCATCTGAAACCCGACATAGTATCGTTGTTGTCTTTCCTCGTCAGTGGGCTCAAAAATAGGAATAACAGTCAACTGCATAATAAGAAAACAACTGTTATCATTGAATACAATAACAAAAATCATAAAAAGTCAACAAAAAGTCTGAATTTTAAACCGCGCGACCAATCTCTAATAAATTGGTCGCGCAGTTCAACTTAATTGGTCGCGCAGTTCAAATACATTGGTCGCGCAGTTCAAATGCAGGGGTGTACCTCGGGGTCTTCCAATATATCTCTTAGTCGTAGAGATTTAGAAGTCACAATGCTCGTTGACTCGTATCGTAGGCAACGAGGCAATCTGCCCGGATGAACACGTTTGGCAATAATATCCCCTAGGTTCGGGATTGCCTCAATTGCCCAAACCTGAAAACAAAAATATTTCTCAAAGTTAACCAGCACATTCAATCAAACAAAATCAAAGTATAAAAACCAAGATCGAACCTGAAATATGTGCGCGCAACCATAAAAGTTATACTTCTCCGGTGCAGTCTTCTTCGTCTTCTGCCTATCTTCATACTTGGCTTTCAAATCAACGCTCAAGTAATCGGCAATGACCTCAAAACTCAAATTACCCCAAGGATAACGATTCAACAACTCTAGATCCATGACGATTTGGAAATACCATGGATCGATGTTCTTCTTGGGGTCCTGTGCCATCAAAAACCCGGCCAGCAAATAAACAAATGCTATCCGAACCTTTTTTCTACTCCTAGCCTCTGAATCCATACTTAGAAACTTTTCCCTAAGTTGGTCTAATGTCACTCGGGCTCCTACACCAAAAAGTTCATCCTTCAGACATTCGTCTGAAGTAACTCGCTCTAATTCTAACTCAGAAGGTCGACGCCCGGTCTTCAATCCAGACGTCAATGCAAACTCCTTTAATGAAAACCTAATTGGTTTTCCTCCAACTGCGAACCATATCTCCTGCGTCTTTGATGTTTTAAGCTTCCGTTGCAGAAGGTAATGGACCAATTGTCCTGAGAAATCCCACTTCTCAGGCCAATCAATGAAATGCCCCAGCTGACTGTATGTGCGAAAAACACTCAACTCGTTCGCGTTGAGATTGTCTTTAATAGTCCGCAACACATCTACTCGAGAGCGAATTGTGATTTTCGCTGGAAAAGACGCATTTCCAGTCATTTCCATGCGAAATGGTGGAAGTTGGGCTGCATATACCTTTCGAAGAACCTGCCAAAAAGAACAAAAAATAATAAAATTCACTTTTGAACAAAAGCAATCAATGGCCGAACAATCACACTGATAAAGATCAATTTCTTACCTCATTATGAGCAAAATTTGTTAATAGTAGGGGCGAGTTTGCATCGTTTTGGGACGTCATTGTCGTATTTCTGCATCAGAGTAATAAAATTATGAAAAATTTAAAAAGGTAAATGAAAGGTAAATGAAATTGCACATTTTTTCTTTATGCCGATCGTTCGCCCCAACTTGGCGAACGATCGGCAAAGAAGCTGCCAAATATTTTCTTTTTAAGCGGTCGTTCGCCAAGTTGGGGCGAACGACCGGCTATCTTTTTTTTTCTCTGCCGATCGTTCGCCCCAGCTTGGCGAACGATCGGCTGTATAACTGCCGCTTTTTCTTATTGGTATATATATGAACGACCAAAACTAGACCACTAAAATTGATATTAATACGAACGACTAATACTAATAAATGAACGTCTAATATTGCGAACGACTAATAATATAACTGAACGACTAATAACTGAACAACTAATGCTGCGAACGACTAATACTGCGAACGACCAATACTAAACCACTATTGATATTAATAACGAACGACTAATACTAATAACTGAACGACTAATATTGCGAACGACTAATAACTGAACGATTAATAACTGAACGACTAATACTGCGAACGACTAATTACGGAACGACTAATACTGCGAACGACCAATATATCCAAAATTGGTCGCGCGAACGACTATCCAATCCGACGCGCGCCGGTAAAATTGGTCGCGCGAACGACCAATCAATCCGACGCGCGCCGGGCAAAATGGTCGCGCGAACGACTAACCAATCCGACACGCGCCGGATAATATTGGTCGCGACCATTTCCCGCCACATACATTTTGTTTTTGTAAAACTCTGCTATGGCTATGGAAACCCTGCTATGGCTATGGAAACCCTCAAAAAAAATTCTCAGGTGCTATGGAAACTCTGCTATGGCTATGGAAACCCTAAAAAAAAAAAAAATATCGTACCGAGGAATGGCCGGGGAGACGGAGACGGAGCCGAGGAGACGGAGACGGAGACGGAGACGAGTGCAAGGGACAGAGAGCAGAGTGCGACGGAGACGAGTGCGGTAGGGGAGGAGGGGGCCTGCGATTTGGGGGTTTCCGTTGGGGGCGAGTGAGGGAGGGGGGAGAGAGTTGAGTTCGAGAGAGGGAGGGAAGGGGAGGGATTTTCTTTTTCTTTTTTTTATAATTTTAATTCACTCCTTCTTTAATTAAGAGGCTGATTAAGGGATAATTAAATTTTAAAAATGCCACATCAGATGTTTTAAATAAAAGAAAAAAATCAAAAAAGAAAAAGTCATTTTATAAATTTTCATTTTATGTTATGTCATTTTGACCATTTCCCCCAATTGATCACTATTAGTCTTTAGGTTTTTGTCTGCCTCCTTCCTCTTCATTCTTGCGCCAATCAGTCTCTCTCTTTTTAGAAAAAAAAAATCGAAATCTCTTTTTTGAGGTCTAGCATATTCGGTGTTTGATCTTGCACATTCTTTTCAAATATTTATTTGTTTGTTCTCTGATATTTGCTTTATTCTTTCATTTTTGCTTCATTTGTTTTGTACGCTTTATGTTGTTTCTTTGTAGGTTGATTCATGATTTGTCTTGGATTTTGTCCACTTTTTGTTTTTGGGTGACTATGAGTAAAAAAAAAAAATCATATCTGTGGTTTTTGTTTATGTGCTATATATGCAGTGGAGGTGTTTATTTTTTTGGTAGATTCATTTTTTTTTTTTTTGCTTTATCTATGAGATCTGTTAGTCTGTTGCTTATTCCAAGGGGTTTTTTTTTTTCATTTTGTTTTGAGTGTGTGTGATTTTGAATATTTAAGTTTTCAGGGTATTGTTTGCTATTGTTTCATACGTTCATTTTTTTTAGTTGATCTGTTGTTTTTAGGTGGATAAATTTTGTCCTTCGGTGTCCATCAGAAATATGTTTGTTGGCTTTTGTCAAACCAGGGATTAAGGCTCATCAATGCATATTGGTTCATGTATTTTGGCTTAGACCCTTCAAAGATATACAAAGTCTCCAATCTCTTCAAACAAGACTCAAGCGGTGGATTTGTGAACAGAATTGGGCTTTTAGCGACAGTGGTGATAGTTTCTTCAGTACTCTACTGGGTTCTACAATCAGCTATATTTCAAGGTCTTTTTTTTTTTTTTTGGGTTTGTTTTCTTTTTTGGCTTATTGTTAATGGTTTAGGCTGTGATTTCGTTTGCATTTTCTACTGGTTTTTTTTTTTTGTTACTGGCTTGATTTTAGGACATAGGATCAAACTGATATTCACCTTGGTGAACAATTATGAGAGTTTTGGGGGCAAAAAGCATTATAAGAATTGGGCTAAAAGTCAGGGACAATACTTGACTTTTAATGATGATTTTTTTGGAAGCTCTCTATTCAGAGGTCAGAGTACAACAATCATGTATTTGTTAGTTTTTGTATTTTTCCATTCTTTTGTTTGTTTCTTAGCACTTGGAATTCCCAAACTATACTTTAATTTAGTTACTCTTAAAAAATACAGTTACATTTTTTTTACATGGAATTTGATGGTTACCATTAATCAGGGTAGCATTGCTAACTAAATGCCGGCGGCTTGGTAGTTGGCAACGAAGTCCGTCTCGATGTCAACTCCGGGGTCGAGGCTCTTCTTTGGCTTCATATGGTATAGTTTTACACGGTTTCAAGTTTCAAACATTAAAATTGAGAGATAAGTTTTCTTTCTTTAGTTCATTTCAATAATAAGCTTTGTTCTGATTTGTAGTTTTTAGTTCATTTCAGTACAAAAATTTGTTTGTGTTTGTGTTTGTGTTTGTGTGTTTGGTACGAGTATGTTAATTTTTTTTCCTTACCTGAAAGTTGATTCTCAAAAGTGTAAGCTATTTGGAAGTAGATATTATTAATGTATATCAACTGACATTTTTATCATTAATGTTGTTAGAGGCATTTGTTTTATTTTTTAAATTAAATTGCATGTTCTTTGTTGTAAATAATGATGTTGTTTTGGCCTTAACCCTTAAATATGGATCGCTTAGTCGGACTAATTGCCAATTAGCTTGGTTAGAGTTTAGGCAAATCACAATCTGTTTCACAATTTATTGTCTAAGATATTTTAATGCAATTTCCATGATATATTTGTACTGTGCATTAACAGTGTTTTCAGATTTTAATAATTGTGGGACTGTTCATTCTGAGTATTTCATTAATGAATGTTGCAGAGATATTTGATGTTTATTCATTGGCTTTTTTTTTTGTCGTATTTTTCTATTAGAAATTTACAAATAATCAATTAGTTAAAAATAAGAAATGAATCTAGAATAATCTTAATTTTGCTAGATAACTGCCTACGTATTTTGTAATGATTATTTATGTTTACTTCGAAATTTGCTTTGTTGTTGTTCAGAAATACTGTCACATGTTGCTTCGGTTAACATATTTCATACGCTGTCCCTTTTTTTTTTGCTGAGAATACGCTAACCCTATTTAAGTGTGATATTTGTGTTGTGCATCAACAGTATTTTTTTATATTATCTTATTAAATGCCTCACTGCTTATCTAGGACATTGCATTAATTATTGTAAAGATATTTTTATATTTATTTATATCTGATTTTTATTTTACTATGCTTTTTGTATCTGAAAAATTACAATAAAATCTCACACAAATAAAATAAGATGTTATTCTAGAATAGTCTTAATTTTACAAGATAAATCTACCTACGTGTTTTGTTATGATTATTTTTTATTTATTTTGAAATTTCCTTTGCTATTGTTTAGAAATATTGCCACATGGCATATTTCATACTCTGATCATATTGTTTTTGATTTTATTAAATGCCTTACTACTCATCTTGGTTATTGCATTAATTATTGCAGAGATTTTTTTTATATTTATTTATCACTCATTTTTATTATACCACACTTTCAAATAAAATAAATTATTATTCTAGAATAATCTTTAGTTTACTAATAGATCTGCCTCCGTGTTTTCTCATCTTTTTTTTTTAAATAATGATTTAAATTTTTCTCTGTCATTGACTATAAATACTACTCTATGGTACTTGAGTTAGTATACTCCATACTATGACCACTTTCTTCCTTTCATTCTTTCTTTGCTGTCTTTAACTTGAACCCATATTGCTCTTAATTCTTAAACTTATTAGGTTCATAACTTTTTATTTATTGCTCTTAATCCTTAGTCCTGCACTGCTCCACTCTTTTCATCTTTTATTTTCTCTGTAACTGGCTGAGGTATGTGTTGTAGTTTAGGGTATAATTTATTATTGTAAATCTTATCTAGGTTACTATCTATAGCATGTTCTTTTCCTTACAATTGTTTCTGTCTCTGTTTATCACACATGTTTTTTCATGGTGTTTCAGTGTATAGTTTATTTATTTTCGTATATTGTTTGTTTTACAATATGATTTGGCAATGATAATTGACACTCTTAATTAATTGAGTGGATCACATATCTTTAAATCTCTATCTAAATGTTGCTATGAATGGATTTCCTTTTAAGTCTACTTTTCTGTTGTTATTTTGATATTTCAAATATTATGTATATGTATATGTATATATTATATATACATACATATATATATATGTATGTATATTATCCAATATATTTTTTAACATGCTGTTTTTTATCATATTTTCTTCACTTGTACTACCTTTTTTAGACAATTACTTTTGTCATTCATTTGGTAGCTTTAGAAATAGATGACATGATTTGCTCTTAATCTATGCAGTGTAGATTTAAAAATATAATGTATGTAGCAGCTTTTTATTGAACATGTTCTTATCATGATTTTAGTGATTGCAAACTTATTTTGTTCTGAATATATTTGGTCAGGAAGCTTAAGGACTTTCTGAAAATTATTTTATTTTATTTAACTTTATAATGATCATTTTTTTAGTTTTTGTCCCAAGAATGAAAATTTACAAGTAATATTTTTGGGAGTAGTCACTGTAAGCTATGATAAACAAATTTTGTTATAGTACACTAATTTTTTCTAACATTAATATTTTAGTATTCGTAATTTAAATTATCATAATTATTATACTACACTAATTTTTTCTAACATTTTCTATTGCTTCATCTTTTACAGGGCCGAAGAAGAAAATAAATATTAAATATTACCCTTATATATATATATATAATGTGTGTGGCTGGGTGTATAAATATAGATAAAATCTGTAAAAATATGTAATATCAAACTTTATATTACAAATTTTTTACTTAGACTTATTTTATTATAAAATGTAACAGTACATATATCTATATAAATTAAATGTCTGTTTGTCCTCTTTCTTATATATAATTTTCTATATTTTCAAAATATTATCAATATCTACCAATTATTAAATATATATATATATATATATATATATATAAACAATCCGTAGCAACGTGCGGTATGCTGAAAGAAAAAAAAAAATCAAAGCCAACAAATTAAGAAGACCAGCTGAAAATTTCCTGCTTGATGAACAATCGGCTAAATCTCCACTGATCCAAAAGAAAGAAAAATATATAAAAGTCTATAAATTTATTTCAATGACAACTATTAATAAAGGGAACTATTCCCATTAATAAAAGAAAGTGTAAATAAATATAACAAAAATAAAAATATAAAATTCTACAAAAATATGTTCAATCAACTAACAATATTTTAATCGGTATGATACAAGTACAATTGTCATACGTATTTAATTTTAAATCATAAAATGAAAATATCCAATATATGATTTTACACAATTTTAAAGAAAAACTGAATCAAAATGCAAATAAAGGTAAAAAAAAAAACTATTTAAGTTTCTAAACTGAAATTAATGACTTAAGATAAAGTAAAGTAGGTAAATACTCAAAATTTACACAATAATAAAAATAAATACCCAGGTATTTCAAATAATTGAGTAATTAACCGACTCATTAATTACTTGCACATGATTTTGAATACTCATGAGTCAATTATTACAAATTATCACGATGTAAGTAATTCAATTATTTAGGTATTTTGTTATATTTTTAAAAAAATTAGGTATTTATTTAATTTAAATGTTAAAATTTAGGTACTCGCTGTAATTTATTTGAAAAAATATTCCTTGATTTTTTTATTCAAATTATTTTTTAACCATTATTCCTTGATTTTTTTATTCAAATTATTTTTTAACCATCTCTCTAATTAGGTTTTTTTTTTCATTATAAATTTAAGATTTTAGTAAGGGCAGTTATGAATAAATTTTCCTGATTTAGGGCTATTTTAAAATTTTATCAAAATTTGAGTAGGGGTTATAGCTCATATTGCTACAATGAGGATTCGTTATTGATTGAATGATTTTTTTTCTTCTGTATTTTCACTACACTTCTTGTTGATTTGAGTGGGGGTTATAGCTCATATTGCCACAATGAGCATTCGTTATTGATTGAATGATTTTTTTTTCTTCTGTATTTTCACTACACTTCTTGTTGATCGCTTGTCGATATGATTATAGTAATGAAGATTTTTTTATGTATTTAATTATTTAATATAATTGTCTTCTTTTTTTTTTTTTTTCATTTTGCACATTACTAATTTAGTGCTGATAACTTTTGTTTAAAACGAGTATTTAAATACATTGAATAAAATACACTAAAACCTATATAAATTAATAACAATAGGACTATAAATTTTATTAAATTAGTGAATTATTACATTATCGATAAATTACTACTTTGTGAATTTATTAATATATTAACAAATCTTTAGCTTATAATAAGTGCCTTAAGGGGGTTTAGAGGACGAAAGTTTCGTCCTATACGACAACGTTTAGGGCCTTGCTATTTTTTTAAATTTTTTTTATCATCCCTAGGCAGCCTGTGCATGAGTGAGTGAGAGGGAAAAAGGAGGGCGTACGGGTGATTGTTTATTTTGGGGGCGACATTTGTCACTCCTAGCTAACTTAAAAAAAAAATTCTTCACTTTTTTGCTTCCAACCGGGCAGCAAAGTAAAAATAATCCCCCGCCCCCCTTGATTGTGACTTTTTTTTTTCTCAATCGATAGACACATGCTAATATAATTTTTCTCATTCAATTTTTTAAAAATAAATTTATATTGTTAATAAAGATTGATATCATAAAAGGACTATAAATAATTAATTTCTTTTTGCTTTTTAACCCCTCTTATAGAAGAGGGACTAAAAATATATATAATTTTTTTTTAAATTCAATAATTTATTGTTCATTCCTTCTCTTTTTATAGTTTTAATCCTTTTTTTTTATCGTTTGGGTTTATAAAATCTTTTATTCCTATTGTTGGCGGCAAATTTTTTTCTTAATCTATAGATGCCTATTATGTAACTTCTTTTGACAAATATATATATATATATATATATATATATATATTTGTTGACGAACCTTAAAAATATGTCTAACTTAATTATATATATATTATATTTAATTGAGAAAATTTTAAGTGTCATGATTAATGGCAGCAAGGAAATTTTTTTTTAACATGAGAAAAAAGAACCTAAAATAGATTAAAGAGAGAAATAGATACAAAACGTGAAAAAAAAGATCTAAAAGAGAGAAAAATACAGGAGAGGGAAAGATACACAAAACGTGGAAAAAAAATATTTTAAAAATGAATATCAAACAATTAATAGATGATACATATAATTT
Organism: Boehmeria nivea var. tenacissima; assembly: GCA_018132145.1. NCBI lineage: Eukaryota > Viridiplantae > Streptophyta > Magnoliopsida > Rosales > Urticaceae > Boehmeria > Boehmeria nivea. The sequence goes on along the minus strand of CM030885.1, from coordinate 1,894,229 downwards.
TTAAATACATAAAATTTCATTTGGATTTTAGTTGAAAAAGATTTTCTTAGAAAATTATAATGAAAAATTTCTCCAATGAGTGTCTATAAATTAAGAAAAAAATCACATTTGATGGTGGCAACAAAATATTTTGGAAATTTAGTATCCAATAATTGTCCATAAATTGCGAATTTTTTTCCTTAATCTATGGACGCCTATTATGTAACTTATTTGATAGATTTTTTTATTTGTGTTATTATTAGGAAAACTTAAAAAAATATTAAAAAATATATAATATAATAAAATATTTAGATTGATAAATTTTGAAGTATTTAAGAAGAGCAAGAAATAAGAGCGAGGCATAGGGCACATGGAAAAAAAAAGTGATTTTTTACATTATCTATTGACGCCTAATATGTACGTTTTCTGATAAAAAAAATTATTTGCATTTGTTGGTGAATGTTAGAAAAATATGTCTAACTCAAACAAGATAAATATATACATATAATATTTAAATGTGGAGAAATTTTGAAGTGTTTAGCGATATATAGATATTTATAATAATTTTTTATTTATAATATTAAATATTTAAATGCACAAAATTTTTATTTTAAATTTTTTTTAAAAGGTTTTGTTAAGAATATATAATGAAAAGTGTATCGTCCAATAAGTGTCTATAAATCGAGAATAAAAATCATGATTAATGGGGGAAACAAATTTTTTTAAAAACCTGAAAAAAAAATCTAAAATAAAGAAAGAAAAAAAAAGAGAGGAGAGAACAAAATTCCGCAGCAGCCATTAAACATGATTTTTTTTTCTCAATTTTTTTATTTGACCGACGACTCTATTTGCTTGGTTTATTACATAGCATAAACAAACTTCCAAATTGAGCACCTCAACAGTATTCAAAACTTTTGTTAATAGAAAAAAATTCAAAGTATTTATTACTTATTATTAGTGAATTGTCGCATAATGCGCAATATCAAAATATAATTAAAAGTTTATTGATTTCAAATAAACTATAGTTGATTGAGTCTTTTAACACGAGAGTAGCACAACCCATTTAAACTCAATTCGACACGACTTATGAATTGATTGTAATCGGGTGACACGATTAACATGATATTTAATTAAGGCGTATCTCGATCTTCCCTTCAGACACGATTAATAAATAGATCGTGTCTGGATCTAGCCAAAATTCTTTGGACATGATTAAGACACGGCACGAACATTACACGCGATACGAATTGCCACCCCAAAATGATATGCTTACGTACTAAAACTAATGAACTTTAAACATAAAAAGGCATTCATTGATTTTTACATTCAAACTATTATTTGATCATCTTTGTAATTTATTTAACTTTTTTTCCTATTTTAAAGCTTTCTAAAAAATTAGTGGGACCTATAGCCCACATAGGCAAAATGAGCGTCCATTATTGATTGTATGACTTTCTTCTATATTTTCAGTACACTTTTTGTCATCGCATTCCAATATGAGTAAGTAGTCAATTCATTAATTTATTGCATATATTTTTGGTAACTAAGTTAATGACCACCAGCTACCACTATGTAAGTAACTGAATCACTTTGATATATTATTATATTATTCAAAAGATTGTATATTATTTTAAATTAAATGTTAAAAATTGGATATTTACTATCTTAAAAATATAATAATTCACTCTAACTTCTAGGGCCAAAATTGGTTCTCATATTAATTACGTAAAATAAGATATTTTACATATTTTACACAAAATAGTTATAAATAATAATATGAGAAATTAAAATATATATTTGTATGAAAAATAAATGGAGTATATGCACGTGCAACGCACGTGCCATCACTAGTGTATATATGTAAGTGTTTTTGCCGACTTAAACCTCTTGTAGTTAAAAATTTGATATTCAATGTTGAAGTAAGTTGTGGGCTGAGAAAGAAAAATATTATGGGCTGTTTCTTCTTTTTTTTTTACTATATCTAATATATGTAAAATGATGGATTTTGATATATGTATACGGACTCAAAAAAATTGTGGGCTTTTGGGCTTAGGCTTCGACTTGGGCTTGAACATTTAATTAGTTTTCTTTTTTTAAACTTGTTCGCTGTCCTTTTTTTTTTTTTAAGAAAATCTTATAAAAGACATATCACAATAATTATACAAATAATATAATGATATATATAAATAAAGACATGAGATATACTAATTATAACTATCACATAGTTAAATTTACCTATATTTAGACAAATAACATGCTTTATTATTTTTGTTATTATTACTAGTTACTAATTCATTTTTTTATAATCTTATAAATGGTCCTTACACATCAATTATTCGGCATTGGATATCGCACCCTACACTGCAAAAACACTTGAATTTCGTTAGCTTTTAATTAAATTTACTAATTTCAGCAAATATCTAAATATGACTAACTAAACATCCTAGTTTTTTTTTTCTAAGGGCATTACAATTTCCTCCCTCCTTATAAAATTTTGACCTCGAAATTTGACATACCGAAAAGGTGTGGATATTTGTTTCTAATCTCTTCTTCCCTTTCCCATGTAGCTTCTTCGATTGAGTGATTTCTCCACAACACTTTTACTAGCGAAATCTTCTTTTTCCTTAGCTCTTTTTCCTTTTTATCAAGGATCTGTACGGGTTGTTCTTCATATGCTAGCTCAGAACTCAAATCCAAAGGTTTATACTTGAAAACATGAGAAGTGTCTGAAACATACTTCCTCAGCATAGATACGTGAAAGACATTGTGAATATTGGACAGTTCTGGAGGAAGGGTTAATCTGTAAGCTACATCTCCAATTTTCTCAAGAATTTCAAAGGGTCCAATAAACCTTGGATTGAGTTTTCCTTTTCTTCCAAATCTCATCACACCTTTCATTAGAGCTATTTTGAGAAAAACATGATCTCCGACATTGAATTCCAGTCTCCGTCTTCTTTTATCTACGTAACTTTTCTGTCTACTTTGTGCTGTTTTCATTCTTTGACGAATTTTCTCCACCACTTCTGCTGTTTGCTGGACAAGTTCTGGGCCAATCAGCTTTCTTTCACCAACTTCATCCCAGTGAACAGGAGATCTACATTTCCTTTCGTAAAGCGCTTCATAAGGTGCCATTCCAGTAGTTGTCTGGTAACTATTGTTATAGGTAAATTCTGCCAAGGCTAAATACTTATCCCAACTTCCTTTAAAGTCAAGTACACAAGCCGTAAGCATGTCTTCAAGAATCTGGATTACTCTTTCAGTCTGACCACCACTCTGGGGATGATAAGCTGTACTGAAGGCTAATTTAGTTCTCATGGCTCTATGCAAACTATTCCAGAAAGCAGACGTAAACTTAGGATCTCTGACTGAAACTATAGCATTTGGAACACCATGCAGTCTAACAATCTCTTGGACATATAGTTGTGCATATTGATCCATAGTGTAAGTGGATTTCACATGCAAATGTGCAGATTTAGTGAGTCTATCCACAATTACCCATATGGAGTCAAAACCCTTTAGAACTCTAGGAAGACCAACTATAAAGTCCATAGAGATATGTTCCCATTTCCATTCTGGAATTAACAGCGGGGTTAATAAGCCGGCTGGCCTCTGATGTTCTGCTTTGACTTGCTGACAAGTTAGGCATTGAGCAACAAGTTCTGCTACATTCTTCTTCATATTTTGCCACCAGTAATGCTTCTTAAGGTCTCTATACATTTTCGTGCTTTCAGGGTGAATTGAATAGGGAGTTGAATGTGCTTCAACCAAGATATCTCTCTTTATTCCTTCATTTTCAGGTACACATAATCTACCTCGGTACCCCAAGCTTCCGTCATCAGAAATATGAAAGTCAGTTGCCTTTCCTTTCTGGATCTCATCCTTTTTTTCCTTTAGAAATTCATCGACTGTTTGACCTTTCACAATTCTTTCCATCAAGGTAGGTTGCACTACAAGCACTGATAGTCTGGCTGTTTCTCCTCTTGGCACAATCTCAATTTCTAATCTTTGCAAATCCAACAATATTGACTTTGAAATGATTTGCAAAGTCAAAACTGATGATTTCCTACTTAAAGCATCAGCAACCACATTGGCTTTACCAATTTGATAATTGATAGCACAATCATAGTCCTTAACCAATTCCAACCATCTGCGCTGCCTCATATTCAATTCTTTCTGTGTGAAAATATACTTCAAACTCTTGTGATCAGTGAAAATTTCACACTTCTCGCCATAAAGGTAATGTCTCTATATTTTCAGAGCAGAAACAACTGCAACAAGCTCTAAATCATGCGTGGGATAATTCTTTTCGTATTCTTTTAATTGTCTAGAGGCATACGCTACAACTTTTCCATGTTGCATCAGAACACAACCAAGACTACTCTTAGATGCATCACTGTAAACTACAAATCCCCCTGATCCAGATGGTATGGTGAGTTCGGGTGCCGTTACTAACCTCCGTTTTAATTCTTGAAAGCTTTTCTCACAAGCATCACTCCATTGGAACTTTACATTTTTCCTAGTTAACATGGTCAAGGAATAGGCTATTTTAGAAACACCTTCAACAAATCTTCGGTAATAACCAGCAAGGCCTAAGAAACTCCTCACTTCATGAACATTGGTTGGTCTAGGCCAATTACTTACTGCCTCTATCTTTCCAAGGTCCACTAAAATACCTTGCTTGGTAATTACATGCCCTAGGAATGCTACTTGCTCAAGCCAAAATTCACATTTCTTGAATTTAGCATATAGGTGATTCTTCCTAAGCATTTGCAAGACTATTCTGAAGTGCTCCTCGTGTTCTTCTCTAGATCGAGAATAGACTAGAATATCATCGATGAATACAATCACAAACTGATCTAGAAAGTACTTAAATACTCTGTTCATCAGATCCATAAAGGCCGCAGGTTCATTTGTTAAACCAAACGGCATAACCAAAAATTCATAGTGTCCGTATCTGGTTCTAAAAGCCGTTTTGTGTATGTCTTCCTTCTTTATCTTCAACTGATGATACCCAGATCTCATATCAATCTTTAAAAATACAGAGGCTCCTTGAAGCTGATCAAAGAGATCATCTATTCTAGGCAAAGGGTATTTATTTTTAATAGTCACCTTATTGAGCTCCCTATAATCGATGCAAAGCCTAAGAATACCATCATTTTTCTTCACCAACAATACAGGTGCACCCCATGGGGAAAACTCGGCCTAATAAAATCCTTCTCCAACAATTCTTGCAGTTGGACTTTTAACTCCTTCAGTTCAGATGGTGCCATTCGGTATGGAGCTTTAGAAATTGGAGCTGTACCAGGGAGTAGATCAATAACAAACTCTTTCTCTATCTTGCGGTAAACCTGGTAAATCTTCAGGAAATACATCCAGAAATTCGTTCACCACCGGTATATCTTCTGGTTTTGACTTCTGCTCGATTGTGGTATCCACAACACAAGCTAAGTAAGCAACACAACGTTTATTGATCATCTTCATAGCCTTCATTGCTAAAATTATAGGGCAGGTCTTCTTTTCGGTACTACTTCGAAACAAAATTCCTCCTGCCCAGTTGGATGGAATCGAACTATTTTCTTCTTACAGTCTATGGTGGCGCAATATTTAGCTAACCAATCCATTCCTAAAATTACTTGAAAATCTTTCATTTCAAGCACTATTAAATCTGCATAAAGTGTTGCTCCATCTATTTGAATCTGACAAGCTCTAATCATCTGATCTGAACTTAACACATCTCCAGAAGGAACTAAAACATTATACTCATCTTTTAATCTCTCAGATGGTATGCCCAGTTTTCTCACAAAATTTTGTGATATAAAAGAGTGAGTAGCTCCTGAATCTATCAACATATGTGCTAATTTACCCTGAATAAGAATATTACCTGAAACAACTGTTGGATTGGTTTCAGCTTCTTCACGAGTCATTGCAAAAACACGCCTCGGAACCTTCCTTTGCTCCCCTTGAAGTGTAGGACAATCCTTCACATAATGTCCCGATTTTCCACATTTGAAACATAGATTTGTACCCATGAAACACTTCTCCAGGTGGTTCTTTTGACAAGTTTGGCATTTAGGTTTCTCTGGTGTTGGAGCAGCTGTGAACTTAGGACGTTTGTTCTCTTGCTTTTGCTCTCCCTTCTTCTTATCAAACGGTCTCCATTGTCCTGGATTTCTTGGGGTAAAAGCGGGTCTCTTTAACTCCTTCCGCTTCTCAATATTCTTCTCGTCTTGTTCTGCTAACAGTGCTTTATCAACCACTTTGTTAAACTCCATTGCCTCGGACATGCGGACATCCTTTTTTATTTCTGGGATTAATCCACTCAGAAAACGGTTCACTTTTTCTACTTGATCATTGGCAATAAAAGGGACAAACTGACAAAGTGATTCAAATTTTCTTACGTACTCACTAACTGACATTCCTTCTTGTCTCAAATTGAAGAACTGTGAGACTTTCTCGGCTTTGGTATCAGCAGTGGAATACTTGTCATAAAAGACTGTTTTGAACCTCTCCCATGAAAGTTGCTCACCCGCCACAGCTACTTGAGTTACCTCCCACCAAATTCTTGCATCATTCTTCAGCATATATACCGCACACGAAACTTTATCAGCATCACCGAGCCTCATATAATTCAATATGCACTCAAGTGATTTTATACATTCTTCTGCTATCATCGGATCCGTCTCTCCATTAAACTCATTCGGATGTAGCTTCATAAACTTCTCACAAATGGTAGCATTTTCAGGAACTTGTGGTGGTGGTGGTTGGTTTTGATTGTTCCTTTGCTCTATCAGGCGGTCTATCTGTCCAGCTTGTCTCTCGACCAAACCAGTGAGATTCGTCAAGATCTGATTCATATCTACAGCCGGAGCCGGAGCCGGGGCCGGAGCTGGAGCTGGAGCTGGCTGTTGTGCTGGCTCACCCAAAGCATTCAAGTTTCTCCTTCGAGGAGGCATTTTTCCCTATCTCCTGTTAAATTTTCCATATCCCACCTTTTTGAACTATTGATAAATAAAATGCCAAATTTAATTTAATCTACTTGATAAACAAATAAAGAGAGCATATCACATGCATATCACTTTCTTTCTCTTCTATTCTTAAAAAAAATGACACACAACCTATTTGTTGATTGAGTTGCTGCCTTGGAATGTTCATATGCCTTCTATGTCTTCAGAAACGCTTCAAACCTTTGCTCTGACACCAAACTATAACACCCACATGCTTAACGACGTATTTAATGTTAAAATCTACCTAGTTAAGCAAATGAGTGCCAATCTCATTCATGTCATTCTTATAAACGTAATACAAAACGCGGAAGCAAGCCTATTTTTAAAATAAACTCTGATCAAAAGCTACCAAAAATATAAAGTAGCATATCTTACAAAAAAATAAAAGTAGGCGATTCTCAAACCATATTCTACTTAGAACATACTCATAATGAAATATAACTAGTTTTTCTCAAAAATTATACTACATATTTTTCCTTTCTTAGTATATGAACATTCTGAAGACAAACGGGCGGCAACTCAACCAACTCCTATTGCTCATGAGATTCGTTATCTGCATCACAAGAAACTATTTGAGCTCACGCTCAGTAAGTAGAAAATTTCATTTTACAAGATAATAAGACACGTAAAAGATTCATTATTGTTATTGTACTCATTTTCTTAGTATAAAACATCAATCTTTTCATCAATTATTTGGGCCCCATTTAAGTATAAATCTCATCTTAATATCCGATAGGCCGTGAGTTTTCGGAACCTGTTCTTTACTGGCCAGAATTTATGAAAGTTCATCCCTCTTAGAAACCTCACGCCAAGAGGAATTCACCTTCCCTTTACAAGAGTTGTGGCTTACCTGTCTTGGTTTTTACGCCTCAAGGGATTTGACCACCATGGTTGGGTCCGCCGGTCCCTCGCGTCCCTTTGCCTACCCAGATATCAAACCAAAACTGATACTTTTATCTTAAGTGTCAAAACAAGAGTGCAATAACCTTTCTTTTTCCATCTTGAAACCATATTCATGAACAACACAATATAGTAAGATTCACAAAATCTATGACATAATTCATTCAAGCACATAGAGCACATAACAAGTATTATTGCTCCCTGTGATGGTTTTGAAAAAGTAAGATTTCTACTTACCTCGTAGATATCAACAGGCTAGTGTAGAGGATCAATATCCTTGCCCAAGCAATTGATGTACTTTTCAACTTTATCATGTTAAACAATTCGCTTTTACAAAGTTAGAATTTGATTATAACACTAGTATTGGAAGAATAATCTTACTTGAAATTTTTACGACACTATTATTGTATTTTATTTTATTTTATTTTTACCTAACAGTCTCAACTTTTTATAACACATGACAAGTAATAATCCACTTTACAAGTCTAAATATACAACAAAATGACTATTTTTATAAAGTTCTAATTATAGACAAATATTAGGGCAAAACCCTAACCACTTAACTAAATATAAAACATAATTAAAACATGACTTAACTTCAAAAGCTAAAAGAAAATTCAACTAGGCCAATTTAGGGTTTACATTGAAACCTAATTTTTATCACAAAAATAAATTAAAAGAGGGTTTTAACTTACCCAACTAATTTCTCTATGTTTGTAGGCTTCCAATTGAAGAGAAAATTAAGTTTAACAAGAAAAGTGGCTTGGTGTGCTATACGACTCTTCTCTCCTTCTTCTCTGCCCTTTCTCGTTCTCTCTTTCGTTTCTTTCTTCTTCTCTTTTTTTTTTATTCGGTGATGTACGTATTTTCAACTAAAGAATGGATATATGTATATATAAGTGTTTTTGCCGACTTAAAGCTCTTGTAGTTAAAAATTTGATATTCAATGTTGAAGTAAGTTGTGGGCTGAGAAAGAAAAATATCATGGGCTGTTTCTTCTTTCTTTTTTTTTTTTACTACATCTAATATATATAAAATGATGGATTTTGATATATGTATGCGGACTAAAAAAATTGTTGGCTTTTGGGCTTGGGCTTCGACTTGGGCTTGAACATTTAATTAGTTTTTTTTTAAACTTGTTCGCTGCCCTTTTTTTCTTAAGAAAATCTTATAAAAGACATATCAGAATAATTATACAAATAATATAATGATATAAATAAATAAAGACATGAGATATACTAATTATAACTATCACATAGTTAAATTTACCTATATTTAGACAAATAACATGCTTTATTATTTTTGTTATTATTACTAGTTACTAATTCATTTTTTATAATCTTATAAATGGTCCTTACACATCAATTATTCGGCATTGGATATCGCGCCCTACACTGCAAAAACACTTGAATTTCGTTAGCTTTTAATTAAATTTACTAATTTCAGCAAATATCTAAATATGACTAACTAAACATCCTGGTTTTTTTTTCTAAGGGCATTACAAGCCCATTCCACTCAATTTTTATACTGGTACTGCTTAATCCACAATGATAATGTTTAAACTAACACTGATAATCCTCGAAACACGAACCGTGAAAATTTTTGTTTTCTAATACAATGTGCTACGGTTTCTGATACTAAAAATAAGCAAGAACAATTTCAATTACTATTAAATCATCACGGTAACGTCTTTATATTGTCTCGGGGCTCGTGACTATCAAGAAAAATCCCTAAACCTTTTCTTTAAGCGACGGTGACTAAACCGTCACTTTCGCGATAAATTGCGAACGACTTTTATATTTTGAATTCTATCTGACCCGAGATTTGACGAGAATGTTTATTTGTTTATAACAACCTCTAAAAATATACTTTAGAAGTTAGTTTTATTTTATTCTTCGCAATTTCATCCCGGTACAGAGTCAATAGGATAACCCCAGGGTCTGGGGTTACAAATCCTTAACAAATATAAAGAGCTTCGTCCCTGTAACTCAGGATAAGGGCGGGTATCTATCTTGAATTTCGCTTTCTTGTTCTCACATTGCTTTATCGGCTGTGTGACCCTTCCACTATACCTTGACCAGTGGTATTGTCTTTTTTCCCACCTGCTTTACGGTGCGATCTAAAATATTTTCGAGCTGTACTACATGCTTAAGATCTTTAGTAATCTCAACCTCTGGGTATTTAAGAATGTGTGCGGGGTCTGCTATGTAATTTCTCATCATGGACACATGGAACACGTCAAATATTGCCATTGCGGGCTATAACGCCAATTAGTAAGCCATTTTTCTAACTTTGTTGAGAACTTCAAATGGTCCAATGTATCGGGGGCTTAGTATGCCATTATTATGAAATCTCACAATTCGTCTAACAGGAGAAGTTTCAGGAACACTTTGTCTCCTACTTCAAACTCCAATGGGTTCCTTCTCTTGTCGGCATAGCTCTTTTGGTTGCTTTGGGCTGTTTTCATCCGTTGTCGGATATTCTTGATTGCTTCGGTAGCATGCTCTACTAGTTCCGGACTCAATAATCTTCTTTCTCCCGCTTCATCCCAATGCAATGTTGAACTATATTTTCTTCCGTACTGGGCTTCCTATGGCGACATCTCAATGGTGGCATGATAACTGTTGTTATATACGATCTCTGTTAACGGAACAGATATTTCCCAGGTTTTATGAAAGTCTAACGTACATGCTCTAAGCATATCTTCTAAGTTTTGGAATGTCCGCTCGGACTGTCCATCCGTTTGTGGGTGGTACGCAGTTCTAAACTTGAGTCTCATGCCAAGCGCGGTTTGGAGGCCTTTCCAAAACTTGGACGTGAAGCAGCTGTCTCTATCTGATACGATCGATTGTGGCACTCTATGGAGTCTTACTATGTTTTAAACATAAAGCTCTGCCAGTTTGTCAATCGTATAAGTCGTGTTGACCAGAATGAAATGAACGGTCTTGGTGAGACGGTTCATGATGACCCAGATAATATCGTGATTCTGTCAGGTTTTGGGCAGTCCAGAGACAAAATCCATCGTGACCGGTCCGATTTCCACTCGGGGATCTCTAGTGGTTGTAACATCCATGTAGGTCTTTGATGTTCAGTCTTGACTTGTTGGCATGCAAGGAATTTATCATCGTATCTAATCACGCTCTCTTCATGCCTAGCCACTAATACCGTGGTTTGAGGTCTTGATACATCTTTGTGACTCTAGGGTGTACCGAGTAAGGTGTCTAATATGCCTCTTTAAGTAATTGTTCTCTGCTATTAGGGACATCTGGGAAGCAAGTGTGTCCTTTAAACTCTATGATTCCCTCCTAACTATTGGCAAACTCTATCTGGGGCTTGTTCTTCATTCTTTCTCGAACTTCTACTAGTTTGGTTTAGGTTTTTCGTATCTCGTCTAGTATTGTCGTGCGCATCTGAAGGATTCTTAACCTTCCTCACACTATCACTAGTTTGAAATCCATGATCTCTTTTAGTAATTCTTTTGAAAGCCCTTGCAACATTGCTAGGGGCGCTATGGAATTCTAGCTTACTATGTCTGCAACTTTGTTCGCCTTCCCTGGATGATAGTGGACGGTGAAGTCATAATCGCTGAGGACTTCCAACCATCGTCCTTGGCGCACGTTTAGTTGCTTCTGTGTGAATAGATATTTCAGTGTTTTGTGATCGGTGTAGATGTCATAATGCACACCGTGTAGGTAGTGTTGCCAAGCCTTGAAGGCGAACACCATTGCTGCTATCTCTATGTCATGAGTAGTGTATCAGGTCTCGTATTCCTTCAGTTGTCGTGAGGCATAAGCAATTACTTTGCCGTGTTACATTAGTACGGCCCCTAACATTGTCTTCAATGCATCACAGTAGATGGTGAATCTGGTATTTCCTTGCATAATGGCTAGAACGGGAGAGATAGTCAAGTGTTTCTTCAGCTCTTGAAGGCTTCCTTCGCAAGGTTTCGTTGATGCGTACTTATGCTCCTTGCGGGTTAGGGCCGTCAGAGGGTTCGCGATTTGGGCGAATCCCTTGCCGATCCTATGAAACTCCTCACTTTGGTCACATTCTTCGACTGTTGCCAGTTTATGATGGCTTTAATCTTGGCGGGGTTTATTACAATTCCTTTTTTATAGACGGTGTGTCCTAGAAAGACGATCTTGTCAAGTCAAAATTCGCACTTCTTGAATTTGGCGTCAAGCCTTTTCGTCTGGAGTTGTTGTAACACTAACCGTAGGTGCTGGGTGCATTCTTTCTTGTTCTTAGAATAAACCAAGATGTGGTCGATGAAGATGATAACAAACTTATCTAGAAAATAAACACTCTATTCATTAAATCCATGAAATTTGCGGGAGCATTGGTGAGGCCGAATGACATTACTAAGAATTCATAGTTCCCATATCTAGTATGAAAAGCTATCTTTGGAGCATCCTCTTCTCTTATTTTCCACTAATGGTAGCCGGATCTCAAATCAATCTTTGAAAATATCACAGATCTGTCTAGCTGATCAAATAAGTGGTCGACTCATGGCCGCAGATACTTATTCTGAATGGTTGCCTTATATATCTCCTTGTAGTTATTGTAGAGCTAAGCGAGCCATCTTTCTTCCGAAAAAATAAGACCGACGCTCCCCATGGGGAATTGCTAGGTCGGATAAGGCCTTTCTCAATCAACTCCTCGAGTTGTGCCTTTAACTCTTTTAGTTTGAATGGAGCTAAGCAATACGGAGCTCGGGAGATTGGTGCGGTCCCGAAAACTAACTCTATACAGAACTCGATCTCTCGATTGGGAAACAACCTTGGAAGGTCGTCCGAGAAGACTGACAGGTACTCTCGAAATATTGGCATGTCTTCTGGCATTTACTCTCGCTTCTTCGTCTGATCGACTATGTTGGCCAAGTACCATTGGCATCTGCTATCGAGCAACTTTCTAGCTTGAAACGTAGAAATTACTGGGGCTAGACTACTACTGTGAGTTTCTTGGAACTTAAATGACTTCGCGTTTGGTGGACTAAAGCGTACTCATTTCTTGAGATAATCTATCATCGCACAATGGGCATTAATCAAATCCATCCCTAGGATTACATCAAAATCACACATTTCAATTTCCCCCAAGTTCTATAAAGGTTAAAATTCCAATTTGGATTTGTATATCCTTAAACCAAGAAGTCAATTTGTAGGAGTTTCTTGCTGGAGTGCCAGTAATGAAGAAATTGCTGATGGTCCTTCTATTACCTTCCAACTTGATGCCAAGACGCTTGGCGATATAAGAATGCGTATTTGTAGAGTCAATGAGCGAAAAAAAAGTTAAGTTTAGAGACAAAGAACTGACCTGAGACTGATGTAGAAGGGCCAGCTTCGATGACTTTCTTATTCAACCTATACACCCTCGCATTTGGGCGACCGTGAGGGGCTAACTCTGTCGTCTTGGCGGTGTTATTTTTGCAATTAAGAGCTATATGTCCTTCTTGATCACAGTTGTAGCAACCTCGTATCGTTCCAAATCGACACTCTCCGGAGTATAATTTTTGGCACTTTGGGCATTGAAGGATCAATTTTGTCTTTTCTCTAGCATTTTCTTCACGGGGCATCCAATGCCCAATTAGATTCTTTGTCTCTATTCTGTCTTGTCCTCTCTTCGGCTCTCCACTTCTGTTCTTGTTCTCATTTATCTCCCCACTTCTAGCGAGACGGAATCTATTTATTCTTTTCGTATCAGGTCTCTTTGTTTTTCCCATTAGCCGGGAGGTTTGTCCTTTCTCCACTGGTTCTATTATCCTTTCTATTCCATCCATCATTTCTTATATCTCTATTGGCATAGGATTTTGGTCCTTTCTTGCCGTTATCTACTTGCTTCACTATTTTGGTTCTTATTCCATGCATATATTTCATCTTTCTAGTGTCGTCCGTTTGAACTATGGTTGGGGTGAAGTGCGCCAACTCATCAAAGTTAGCGGTGTATTCTGCCATTGTCATCCTTCCTTGTCGAAGGTCCATGAACTCTCGGACCTTTCGAGCCAAACGGGCTTCCCCAAGATACTTGTAGCAGAATAACTTCGCTAAACGTTCCCAAGTCACTGCATTAACGTCGTCGGTCTGTCCGATTACTTCCCGCTAACACATGGCTTCCTTGTCTAACTGATTGATGGCACAAACTACTTTCTCAACATCGTTAAGGCCAATGTAATGAAAGATGTTTTAGAGGCACTTAATCCATACTTTAGAAGTGGCTACATCGAGAGTCTCGCCGAATCGGGGCTGCTTTTGGCGCTTAAATCGTTCATTGGTCGGCTCTTTAACCTTTTAGACTACTCTAGGTGCCTCTGGCGCAATTGGATTTGCTGCAGCACGAGGGACTGGCTGTTGATGGTTTTGCAAGTCTTGAGTACCAGTGCCCGGAGACACGAGCGATTGCCTGGCCATATCGTTAAGGCAGTTGAGGAGTTGTTCACGGGTTGCAGTATGAGTGCAAATATGTTAGTCCTTTTGTTGTATAGCATTATGCTATTCTTCTAGCAATCTTCGCACTTCATCTAGTTCGCGACGCACGCCCTCTAGAATAGCTCTTGGCGGTATGATTTTGTTGCCTTCAATCTATAACCTATAAGCACGCATCTCGTGAGTCCCCTATTTAACCAATTTCTTTGAATTTGATTCGTTATAAGTAAACATGCAAGTAAGGTCGAAGGCTAAGTAAAAATATTTAGTTATAATGAATAAGATATAGTTGGCAAAGATTTCCATTTTCATTTCACTTTTTAATGTGCATACATATAACTTCATTCATCATACAAGATTTCAAAACGATAATGGGAAAATAACGGAGGTTCATTGGCCGTTATGGCTCTCTTTGGTCGCATATAGATATATAACAATCAAAAGGAAAAGTCGCTTCAGAAAAAGCAAAAAAACTAGGACATGGTCAAAAGGGTACTTCACAGAGCATTCTAGTCCTATATACGTATCATCCTAACTGTCAAATCATCACGACGCGGGTCATAATTGGGATCGTCATTGTCGATCTCTATCTCTAAAACAGTCTCAAAGTTCTCGTCCTCAGAACTCTTACTGTCGTGAGGTACATTCTGAGCCAGAGCAGCTGGGGCAGGCTCGGGATGAGCACATGCGAAGTGGGGTACCGCGTTCTCAGGGTGCGGTAGATGGTGGGTCCTCGAAGTAAGGTCTGAGCCAGGTCGACCCAATATTCCTCCAAAATCCAAAGAGATCTCATCCATCCCAGAGATCGTACCTCCTACTCTTAAAAAGGCGTAAGGGTTTTTAGTTCTATTAGTCCCTGAACTTTTGTTCGGGTGACAGTTGGGTCCCCGACCTTTTTTTATTAGCACAAATCGTCCTTGATTTGTTTTTTTATTGCAGCATCATTAAAATTAGCAATTGCCGTCTGTTTTGTGACGGAATTACCATATGCTTCACACCTGATATAGGATAAAGATAAAAATGGCAAAAATACCCCTAGGTATTGAAGGAAAAAAAAAAAAGAAACCTCCTCAATTTCTCTCTCTGGACAAGATCCCCAAATAGAAAAACCCTCCAACTCTGACGGCCAGTTCTCGGCCTTGCCGCCATCAACCGCTTCTTTATCTCCCGTCGTAGGTCGAGTACGACGCACTCGTCAGCGCCGCTGGCCGTTCTAGTGACTTCGACGAGCTCCGGGCATTCCTCAGCTGCTGCACAAAAGACGGATACTACAACACCACCAGAACTTTTGACTTCGTCATGACAAGCTCTGAAGAGCCGATCGAAACCCTCTGCGAAGTTTTTGCCGTCGTCGATAGAGGCCACGCGTGGAAGTGCGCATTCGACGTGCTCGTCTGGCGGCTGTCGGCCGCGTCGACGAGGCATTGAGCGCAATCAAAGCCATGGTGGACGTTCAATTCCACGGTGGATGCACTGGCACGCGCGAACAAGGTCGATGCGGCGTGGCGAGCTCAGAGGCCACTCAACTACAGAGATATGTGTGTCTCAAGAAAGACGTGGTTCTAAGCTCAAGCGTTTCTTTGATTTTGGGTTGTGGGGTTTTGGAAGTGTTTCTTTGATTTTGGGGTTTTGCAGGTGTGGGTTTTAGGGTTTTGGAGGTGTTCCTTTGATTTTGTTTTTCTAAGTTCTTTCTTGAAGTAGTGTTTAGTGGAGAATTGTGACTATGTTGTGTGAGCCTGATTTTGATTAAGCTTGTGGATTTTAATTATTTGGTTTCTTTACCCTGTAACAAGAAGTCAAGAACCAATTAGAAAATGTTTCGTTGCTGGTTTTCAAATACGATCTTGATTGTTCTGTCTGAGTCTTGAACAATAATTATTTGATCACTTGATGAATTTCAGTTTTCTTCATGGCCAAAAGCACACTCGTTTAGTGGGGTTTCTCATGGCCAGCAACTAAATTTAGTGGTATTTTTAGTATTATATGTAAAAATTACCCACATGCAACTCAGGTGCTATTTGTCCGTCGAAAATAACGACATTGCAAGGAAAAAATAATTCGAGGATATTTCGTGCTAATAAAAAAAGGGTAAGGACCAAACTGTCACCCGACAAAGAGTTTAGGAACCGATAGAACTAAAAACCCAAGGCGTAATGTCAACCTCGCCCAAGTAGGTGGGTGCCTGAAGTAGAATCAACCGCATATAATCCTCCAAAGCATTGACAATGGGGACAGGTGCAGCCGTGCTATGCTGGCTCGAGTCTGTTAATGGCTCGTGTGAAGACTGATCTCCCCGAACATCCTGCATCACTACCTCACCATATAAAGTAAGAATATAGACGTTAATAAAAGATATCTACGAGCCTCAAATAATATAGAAAGAAACTACTCTTAAAACTTATCTACTTACTGGCGATGGAACGTGTGTGGCGAGTCTTCAAAATCGGCTAAACCTGGGCTCTGATACTAAAAACTCTGTCACGAACCAGCTTTCTCGGCTGGAGGCCACGACAGGGGTTCTTTTCTCTTTACTACTATTAATCTTACTTAAAATGTAAAGCACAAATTAATTTATAACTTAACGAGCTCCTACTTTGTTCACAATACAGAAGTTAAAGTACTTTTCTAAATCAAAATACTATATCCTGACTTCTCTTGAGTTCAGGAAAAATAGCCACTACTTTATCTCAAGTTTGGGGCCTCGAGATCCAGTCTCAGTCTCAATATTACATCATGGTTATCAAAATACAAAAATACAGAATTAAATCATTTATGCCACGGGGTCTTTCTCTTCTTGGATTACCACATAGATCGCTCGTCGCCAATAGCTCTACTTCTACTGTTCTTATGATTTAGCTTTTCCCTTACATATAACACCAAGGAAAAACTAATGAGTTGATAAACTGTCACGACCCGCCGGCTCGGCTGATGCCGCGACAAGGGAATACAAACTCATTTTCATACTCTCGTAAAGTCTTCTAAAACTTTGAAAACAGAAATTCTGTGTATTTTTTTTTCCATATAATGTGGAAATCTTTATCGTAGAAAACACTTATCACGTAATGAGGTTATTGGAGCATAGTATGTACCATAATATTACATCCTTATACTTTTAGGAGTCCTCGAGATCACGTCCCGGTCTCAAAATAGAAAATGACTTACACGGAGTCTATTACCGTAATATTACAATATTCATGTCTTAAAACTCTCGGGATCTAGTCCCGGCATCAAAACTATAAACTGTTTATATTTTAAACAAAGGTGCAGAATAAACTACCACGGGTATCTATCTCCAAAATATGCCACACACACAATCTCTGCCAGCTCCTACTCGTCTGTTTTCATCGGCTTCTGAGTTTGATAAACTCAATAAGGGCGAACTAGTCTACCTTGAATATATGCAGCATACAACATACACATAGAGGATTAGCCGTCCCATACCAACTAACACTCTTTACATAGCAATCATAACAAAGTTGGTCTATTATTCTCGTGTTTTCCCATGTCTCTCAATTACTTACTTTTTCATAGCCGAGTACTTCGTACTTGGTTCTCATACCCGAACTTCATACACGAGGTAGCTCGGTCCTGTTCACGCATACCCGCATATTACCCCTGATTCGTTGTGCACTGAGGAGACAACTCATCCTTTGATGGCGAGTTTCTTGCACACAGCGTCTTCTTGAACTGCATGGCGTTGTGATAGGTTATGGACCCACCGCGCTTCTTTATAGTCCTTCTAGAGGATACGTCTTATTAGACTTTCTTTGTACTTAATGGTTTCACACGGCGATCATTTCGTTACTTATTTTGAGCTTGACATTTTCCTCAAGATTAGGATCTATTGATGGTCACCGCGATTTCTCTAGTACGCAGGCGGGGATACGACCTATCTCTCCGTAGTCCTTCGGACTTCGTCTCACACTTAACTTGGCGGGTGTTGTGTGAGGAATAGACCCACCCTCGGGGAACGGGGTTGTCTCAATTGGAGCTAGGCGGTACCATCGGCTTCATTTCCCTTAATGCTTAGATTGCGTTCGTTTCCCCCTAATCAAGTCCTTTCGGAGGAATGGGGGTTATTTCAGATTCCTGTCCGTCCGTCTCAATGTCGAGGAATCGAGACACTAAATCTGATAACTATTCCCTTGCCTGATTACATAGCAGGCTGAAATGTCAATGTGTTTGAACCCCCTTGTCTGGTCACACAACAGATTCGAATTTCACAAGAAGCATATTTACAGTTTTAGATTATAGTTTTAAAAACAACGAATGGACTTCTCATGAGACCCAAGGTTTAGTTCATTGAAGGGTTGACAGTGAAACATACAATAGGCTGGGTAGGTTTTCCTACAAGATTGTTCTGTCAGACCGCAGTCCGTAAGACACAGCGCATGGGAAAAAACCCGACTGTGCTATTAGCATTATGTTTTATCAATCTCAGGAATCAATGTCAATTCTTTTCACGTTCCTTAAAGAATTACTCATGCCTTAGTGATTAAAGATTCAGCCTCTACTTTGGCATTCACAGCCTTAGTTATTATTGGCGGCTCAAGACCAGTTTCCTTTGTTAGTAAGTTGTTTTTCTTTTACTTATAAAGAAGTTTGGCTTAAAGCCGACCTTCTTCTCATACTTGAGTTATAAATTGGTGGAGATGGGTACGACCGAACTTGTACTAATGAGTTTTATTACAGCTTATTTTCTCTTATTGAGGCTTATGAAAATCTAATTACGAACGTTTTATTCGTGCTTTATTTGTGCTAGGGTTCTTCTTTGGCTATTACAGTTTAAACACTACACAGCACAAAGATACAACCGTTACACATCATTTAATTATAATTTACTAATGCAACGCTAGCAAACAATTCACACATATACTCAGTGTCGTAGGTGCATCGCCACTTACCTTTGTGGACATCACAACAGTTCCGAGGTCTCTTCGGAGACTTGCTTCAAGCTTCGACTACCTTCTTATTTCCTCGTCCTTGAACAAAAGACATGGTCTCGTCAGTTTGCTCATCTTGTAGCACGAGAGTGAAATACTTAGAATTAACTCTTAAGTGCTCGGGTTCTATAGGTAAGCCTCCCTAGATGGTCCCTCTTCATCCGAAAACTTTGAACTACTTTGGGGTGATTCCTAGGGGGAGCTAATTAGGCTTAATGGGTTTTCTAGTAGGCCTTTGTTTGACTAAGTTACTCGTAAGAGGCCCAAAACTTGGGTTCAAGCCCCAATTAGTGATTCCGAGCCTAATCACCTTAGTCTTAGACTTAGACACAAGGTCCAAAAGATGATTTGGGCTTCGGGTTAGAATAAGACCCAAAATAGCCTTCATAGTTTCCAACTGCAAGGCCTAATACATTTTTAGGCTTGAACAAGATGAAGACCCAAAATGGCCTAGCACGATCTGGGCCTCAAATAAGGTGAAAGCCAAAATGGCCTTCATAGTTTTCACAATAATTGGCCCCAGCCTGATCTGGGCCTCAAACAAGGTAAAAGCCCAAAATGGCCTTCACAACTTTCAAAGTAGGTAGGCCTAACATGGTTGGGCCTTAAACCAGGTGAAGGCCCAAAACGGCCTTCACGGTTTTTCAAAACCCGTTGTGGTGCTCGTTTTGTCTAATTTTAAGAAAGTTGCTCGGATTTAAAGGATATCCGAGTCTTTGTTGTTTCAAAAACAAGTTGTTTAGTCCATTTTTTCCTTTAACGTTCTCACCTCTAGGTGTTTGGGTTGGGCTAGGCCCATTTAAGTCTCACACCCGTCATACACTTTTGAGATTTCATCGAAATTATGTTCGTGGTTAGGCTTGGGAAAAACTGTTTGAGTTTGTCTTTACACAATCTTACAATCTTTGAGATTATAGTTTTTCCTAAAGCGTTAACTTTATTATTCTCTAATTTCTTTTGAAACACTTATTACAACAAAACCAATTCCAGATTGATTAGAATTTCATTATTTTTCGGGTTAGGCTAAAACCCTCAATAGATTTTATCAAATCTTGTAAAACTCTAAGTTATAAGCTTACACTTGAATCATTATGCAAAACTATCATATTTCAGTTCATGGTGATATTCGGCCATTACAAGTAAAATATCAACTTTTATCTTTTTAAGAAAACGTGTGCACCGATCTGTTGGAAATCGGTGTGCATCGTTTTATTTCTAATACAAAAGCCGTGTGTGTGTTGATGAGTCTTCATGGCATGCATTCAAGGAAAACCCGACGTACACAATCAAGACAAAACCCGAACACAACACACAATGAAACCGAACACAAGACACAATGAAATTGAACACAATACAAGCTTGATAATAGGCCGAGCACCTTGAAGTGTGCTCAGCCACTCACCATGCAAACAAGAAACTAATTAACCAAAGTCTTTAAAATGTCCATTTACAACCTAAAAATTTCCAAACCAAATAAGTCTAGCAAAAACTCGTACTAAGGTCTAAAAGAAGTATACCTAGCAGTCGGTTTTTTTAGGGTTTCTCGGCTACCCTTTGAAGTTCGTAGGGTGGCAGCTTTCTTGCTTTGTCTCCTCTTCGAAACACACACGCCAAGACTTCTCCTCGATTTTCCTAGGTTTAGAGAGGAAAAGCACATAGTTGGGAGGTTAAAAGGAAAGAAACTTCATGTTGAACCATACAATCCTAAAGAATGGTTTTGGTCGGAGTTCTTAGCTTAGTTTTATGCTCGGTTCTTCCAAGCTCTCCTTACCTTTCTCTCTATCTCGGCCTCTCTCTTTCTTTTCTTTACTTTCCTTTCTTTTCCACAGTTTTCTCTCTAGAGTTTTTGAAATAGAAGTGCAAAAATGGAACACTAAGAGACTTGTGGGTTTACATGTGGTGAGAGAAAAAAATCAAGGCACTACACTTCTCTTTTTCCTTCCCTTGCCGTAACTCTCCTTAATTATTTTATTTATTTTCAAACACCAATGTCAACAACAACTCTCAACCTTAGATCTAGTCTTCACTATTTGATCTAAGGGTTGTCATTAGAGAAGTGTATAAAGTACTTTGCCTTTCCATTTTCCACACTCCATCATGATTGTTTTTACACTTTTTATGACACCTTGATTGTGTAACTTCCTTCTCTCTCTTTCCTTTGTTGACATGCCTCTCCTCCACTTGGCATTGAATTTTGATTCATGTATTACACCTCATCACCATAGCTCATCTTGACCCTTGATTGGGAAGAATATCTTAAACCAACTGTTGATATTAGGACCAGTACTTTGAACCCACTCTTGTCTTTTCATCTTCTCATCACTATTTCCCATTGATTATTAATTTCCCACTAATTCTCTTTCTTTCTTCCTCTCAAAAACCGTGGCATACCTCTCCTTTTTCCCTATGGATTTATTCCATTTGATTAATTCAAAATAGTTATAAGGGTAAATCTTGGCCCTTGATTGAAAGGAAAAGTTTGATCCAATGGTCAAGGTTAAGTCAAAACAACTCAACCCTTGTCCTTTTATCTCCTCCCTTAGATGCCATTTTCCTTAATTTTTGTGATTGGTTGGTTCAAATCAACTACCAATCACAAAATCCTTAGCATTATTCTATTGGTCACCACTTTGACCTAGTTCGCTTCTATTTAAATTCCACACTACAATCTCTTTGGGTCTATGGATTTTGATCCAATTTTGGGCTTAGATTTGCTTTATGGTGAAGCTAGGCCCTTCGGGCTCGATTCATATTCAGCCATGGTTTGTGTTGTGGGGTCGGTGGGCTTTCGAGACCCATTTCCTTCTTAGTGTGCTCAAAATGTACAATCTTAGCTTGTTGAAATTAGTTTGACCTAATTGATTTTATACGGAACCCAAGACTTTAACGAGGCCTCTAGATTGCACATTAATATTTGCTAAATAGATTTAAAAGCTCCGGTGGTCGTTTGAGCTTGATTCGGGCATTCCCGACCTAACGGGCTAAAAGCCGTTCTTTTCGAGTTTTAACCATCAACGCTCTATTTCAGCTCGAAACGGTTTCAAATTCGAGACTAAAGTTAACTATATGACTATAAGTCATTTAGTAACCTTAAAAACATATTACGACCCAAAAAGAGTCATTTTTCTAGATTGGGCAAGTTTTACAATTTCTTAAGAGTCCAGCGACTCACGGTGAAATTTTGTATAGGAGTCAATTTCAATTCAAACAGTTACTGAAAATTCAAACACAAATATTCTAACTATGGCTGGATAATGCTATTCTAAAAGGGAGTTTAAATCGCAAGACGAGATATAATAAATTATTGAAAAGTTGATAATATAAAATACCTTTTTAGTTCGTTAGAAAAGTACTACGGAAAGATAACCCCGGGGGCCGGGGTTACATAAACTCAGTAAGGAAAAAACTACTCTATCTTAACGACGCAATGTAATGTGACAAGGATTCATATATTGAACAACAACACATAATGCAAGAGATAGAGAGTTTGATCGTCCTCGGATGATCAAACCCTAAAAATGCCGTTCTTTCTATGAGTAATCAGGTCGACTCTTCTTTCTTTCTTTCTCATCTCGACCTTTTAACGGAGGCATTGGTAATTTTAAACACTTTCTCTAAATCTTTTGTCTGGGATCCACTGATGGAAACGGCTTCTATCTCAAAACTAAGGGGCGCCATGGAAAAAGACCAAATCTCCTTATAATTAATGATACAGCTCTCTCTTGGAGCTGGTGCTTTCGTCGACGTACATTTTACTATAGTTTGGACATTAGGACTGGGTTCTTCTTCAGTCCCAAGGTTTTAGCCTCTTGTGTCGGGGCACGAAAACCAGTAATAATATATTCTTCACCTTCTAGGTTCAACAACAACAAGGCTTGGTTGTCTTTTTAGCCCTAATCTCGTTCGGGTCAAAACCCGGCTTCAATTCTTGCACGGACCGTAGTCTGGCAATCTTAACGACATAGTCACGTTTTATTCTAGAGGCTAAGCTCTAATTAATTACTTTCTCTTTCATTTACTTTCTTTCTTTCTTTTCTTTCTCTTTTACTTTCTTTCTAAGGCTTAGTACGGCTTTTTACTTCTTTTAGTTTTACAATACACATATATATTTGCAGGATACGATTATCGGGAATAGTAAGTAAAAGCCTAACAAGCAAGCATACATAAGCACAAACACATAACTTAGTGTCATAGGTGGTACATTGCCACTTACCTTGCGTAAGCGATAAAGTTTCTCCGAGCTTATTCTGAGCAATGCTCCGAGCTCCGACCACTTCTCCGTCCTTTAGTTATTTCACTAAGAAGGAATCAAGTCTTGTTAGTTTGCTTGTCTCGTTATCCGAGGGTGAAACTATTTCTTATTTTGAACATTCTAGTGCTCCGGACTCTCTACACTGTCTTATTACTTAGGGGGGCTTCCTTGGAGACTTAACCATGGTTTATTTAACCTTACTTGGGTTCGTGATAATTCGATCCCTAATTGGTACTCTTGATGTGCCTCGGGAGCTTACTGAGCAATCCCGAGGGTCGGTATTTATAGCTCAAGAATTTATCTAAATTTCTTATTTGCCCATTATTAGGTCCAAAAAACAATTCAAAGAACATTTGGTTTATTCAAGACCATGAAAATCATTTTTGAAACTTTATCAAGTTTACTTATTAAAATCATAGGCAACTAGGCCCAGGTTTAACTTTTCGGATTTTAAGGGTTCGAACCCGAGTCTTGGTCAATACAAATTATATAACCATCATATCTAATTTCTAAAATTATTTTCCAAGGTATAAGGACTGCAAAGTCCAAGTTCGTTTAATTAAACTGCTATTTAATACTCTTGGGGTTTTATCGAGCTCTCAGTTATGGTTTCTTTCTAAAACGTCGTTTTAACATAAATTCTTATCTTTTCTCTAAAAATACCAAACACACTAGGTGGGCAGTAGCTTCTAGGTCTCTCTTTGGACATAATTAGTCCTTATACTCAACCTTCTTCGAAGATTTGAGAGCTTGTTCCGTTCCTTATGTAAAACGGCACATTTTCCTTAACTCATTTTATGGTTTCGCTAGAAACCGTCACTTTAAAACTTAAAATCATTTAACGTCCTTTTGCTATTGCCAAATACCTTTAGTGGTTGTGGCTTCTAGGTTTTCAAGGAACCTTTAATCCTTATGATAACCCTCATAGAAGCTTTAATAAATCTCTTCTTTCTTTAAGTCTATAAAACAGGACGTTTTCTTTATGTCCTTTTCACGATTTCGCTAGATACCGTTATTTTAGGTTGAAAATTTTGTTGTATTTTTATAAATGTAACTTTTACTAAAAGGACAGCAGCTTCTAGGTATTTAAGAAAATATTACATCCTGATTTCAAACCGTCATCAAAGTGCTAAAGGTCCGTTTACAACTAAACTTTAAAACGATACATTTTCTAGCTTACTCACGATTTTTCTCAAACTGATCATGTAGCGTCTTATCTTTTTAAACCTCTTTATTTTCTTTGCACAAAAATAAAAATAAAAACTGTAGCTTATGGTCTTAAAAGAGCCTTAAGTGTTCATCATATTTGTCTCAGGGCTTTAGAGCTCACACTTCAAAATATTGTAAAAATATTTCTACACTCAGTCTTTTTGCAAGCTCACGGTTTGTTTGAAAAGTTTAACAAACTAATTTCTTCACTTTTGTTTGCCATTTTAAATTCTTTAACTCATAAAAGGAAGAAAGAAAAAGATGAATAATAGGTCAAAACATTCATTTAACTTTGTCCAAAAACTTATGTTCGGATTTTACAAGTCTCTCAAGTTCACAATATTGAAAAATCCTTTACGGCTTGTCACAACGGTCCCTTGGATACCGTTGTACCCGAAATATCTTTTTAACCATTTCTATTCCTCCGTTATAGACATAAATGAGCAGAAAAGGAGGCATGCAATGAGGCAAAATAATTCAAAAAAGAATGAGCAAGGCCGAGACACAAAGACAAGCAAAATCGATACACACGCATAAGCTTGGGTTTATGGCTTCCATTAAGGCTTGTGCTCAGATTCTCACCAAGCTAACCACCATGCATGCTACTTATTACAACATATCAACTCAAATACATCCATAGGCTAGGTCAAAATAAGAACTAATCACAAAACTACTTAACAACTCGTAAGGGTTTAGAGATATAACTAAAGCTCAAGATTTTGAACTATGTTCTTTCTCTTCTAGCTTGGTCGGCCTCTTCTTAGGGTTCTTCTCCAAGAAATCCTCTTCAATGGCTCTTGGAACTTTGAGAGCAGAGGTAAAAGAAGAAGGTTAAGAGGTTTTTCAAAAAGGAAAACCAAAACTCTTGCATACAACAAGAGCTTACCTTGAGTTGAACTAGAAAAGCTTGAGGAGCTTTTCTTTCCCTTGTCCTTCTCTCTTGTTGGCTGCCTTCTCTCCTTTTCTAAATCTTTGGTCTTCTCTCTTCTCTCACCCTTACGCTCAGTTTCTCTCTCTACGGTTGAGCAAAATTGTGAAAAATGGGAGCTTATGATGTCTAGATCTATTTATAGACAACTTAGAAGCCTGTAAAACAAGCTCTTGAAATTTACACAATCTCTCTCTTTCTTTCTCTCTAAAATCTGCCCCTATCTCTCTATCTTCCTCAATTTTTATTTTTATTTTTTATTTGTTAATTCACTCATTAATAGACTGTACAAATCTTGCCCCTTGATTTCAAAAATAGCCCATCCAATGGTCCAAGTCTTGGAAGAGCTAATCATTTTCCTTAATACTTCTTCATTTCTTTTTCACTTTTCCCTCTTTCTTTCCTCTCCAAAATCCGACCTCTATAGCCCATTTTTCTCCAATTTTATTTCATAAATTTGATGTCACGACCTGCTCACTCGGCTGAGGCCACAACAGGAGAGTACAAACTCATTTTCATACTCTCGTAAACACTTTCAGCGATGTCGTCATTTTTTTTTTGGTAATGAGTAAAGTTTTAAACACCTTTCATAAGTAAAAGCCACTAGGGCGGAATATAAATGCATTTTACACGCACGTAATAAATTCTCGAGATGTCGTCCCGGATTCAAAACAAATTATTATTTTTCAAATACAAAATGCAGAAATATAATTTAAATGCCATGGGTCTTCATTTGCTCCTCGAGCGTACCACACACATTACCCCTTGTCAGCTCCTAATCTTTGAGTCTTCTTACTTACAACACTGAGAAACCTGTGAGTTGATAAACCCAGTGAGGGCGAACTACTCTATCTTAAATATGCCATGCAATAATCACAAAACAATGCACAATGCAATAGAAGTAGATAATTAGTCGTCCCACATCGACTAATTTTCTTTACACAGCACTAAGCTTTCTACTCGATTCTTCACCATCGTCTCCCATCTTTTACTCTTTACTCACATAGTCGTTTACTCACTAAGGTCCTACCTTTAACCAAGCGGCCTCTCGCTCACTACCTTTCTCGTTTTACTCTATCTTTGAGGACCTACTTTTAACCAGGCGGCCTCTCGTACTTCCAGCCAAACGGCTAAGACTGTTCAACCAGACTCGAGAAGGTCCCCTTATTTAAGATAGACTCTTTCACTGCTAGTCGTATAATCAAGACCGTCCTACTCAATTCTCTGAGACCCCTTAATTAGGGCAGTCTCTTGCATTTCTCATTATCACACAGTTCTTTCTTCGATAATATCATCGTAGAGGATAGAGGCTCGATCGTCGTGGAACGATCGAATAGTTACCATGGTCTCAATCCATGGTGTCACCCTTTAGAAGCTCTTAGTGGGTTATGGGACCACCACGCTTTGTATAAAATCCTTATAGAGTGCTCTCTTTGGAGCTACCTCCGGACTTAAGTTTTGACTCGATAATCAGTCGTTACGATGGCTCATCACACAGATGTCTCTAGTATTTCACTTTACTTTTTCTGGGATCCAATAATGGTCATCATAATTTCTATAGCGCGCAGGCGGGAGATGGTCTATCTCCCGGCAACCCCTCGGACTTCATCTCACACTCAATTGGCCGGCTTTGTGTGAGGAATAAGCTCACCCTCTGAGAGCAGGGCTCTTTCTTTCGGAGCCAGGGCTCTATTCTCTTAGAGCCGAGCAGTACCATCCATATTTTTACAATTTTACTCTCGTTAACCTCTTGTCAACTCACTTGTAGAACTGAGGTGTATTTCAAATTCTTACCCCTTATACTATTATCAAGAGGACTGAGATTTCTATCTGATCTTTTATCATCCTGTTAGATCACATAGCAGATTGGGATTTTATTGTTCTTTATCCATTGTTAGATCACATAGTATACTTGAATTTTTTATTGTTCTTTATCCCATTGTCAACTCGTTAAGAGGACTGGGATATTGCAAGAGGCCTTAGGTTTTGATTAGTTTCAACAATCTTTAAATAACATAACAGTTAATAGACTACTCACGAGTCCTAAAAGTTTTGACCTCTTGCGCTTTGCGTTTGAGAACCCTTACTATCTCGTTTAGGAATTTCAAAGCAAATACAACAACAAGGCTTGTTGAGGTTTTGATTCTAACTCTCACTTTTACTTATATCATTTTCTTTCCTTCTCTTATGATTATTACTAAGAGTGCTCGGGTTAAAACCTTGCTTATGTTTCCAGCATGGGCTAACCCCCGGCTTCGTCTTCTCGCACGGGTTGGAACCTGGCGAGGATTCCAACACAGAACGAGGCCTGTTTCTTTAATGAGTCTTATTCATATTTTATTCAGTCTTTTAAAAGACTTATCTTAGTTTGTTTGTAATATTATACTCATCTTTTTATAACTCTCTTCTAGGGTTTTAATCCGGCTATTATCCAATTTTAATGCCACACAACATATATATAGACATATAGTCTTTACCCGGGATTTCTAATGCAACCCTAGCAAATAAGCACAAACAAACAAACTCGGTGACGTAAGTGCATTGCCACTTACTTGAGCGGGCTTCCCGGCTATCCAAGATCGTCTTGGAAGCTTGCTTTCGAGCTCCGACCACTTTCTTGTTGACTTGTCCTTACATAACATAAAGACACGGTCTCGTTAGTTTGCTTGTCTAGTTACATCGAGAGTGAAACTATTCTATTACATTACACTTAGTTTCTTGGGTGTTCTAAGTCATATTTTGACATAACGGGGCTGCCTTAAACACTAAGGTTATGTTTGGCAAATGGGTTTGGACCCATTTTGGAGCATTTAAACCACTTTTACAATTTGAATAGTTGTTTGGCTTATTTTTTAAGATGAAATTTAAATGGCCCAAATCAATCCAAACCCTTAAAAAATGAATTCTTCCCCTCCCTACATTTCAACAATTTCAAACAATTATCTACTGTAACCCCATTATGTACAGTAGTATTTTCAGAACTTTTTCAGACCCCATTATGTACAGTAGTATTTTCAGAACTTTTCAGATTTGAGAATAAAAAAAAAAACCATTTCCAAAACCATTTACTTTTCCCTGTTTGAAGAGCATTCATCTCTTTCTCACCATCATATTCACTCATGAAGCTTGGCTTTTTATGAGCATTCATTCAAGTGGGGTTTGCACGAACTTCGCAAAAAATTGGAAAGTATTTGCCGGCTGATTTCTTTTGGTATTTCCATTTCAATCTCTGTTTCTAGTTCTCTTGTGATTGCTTGGGTTTTTGTGTGATTTCGTATTCTTATTGGTTGGTTCTTGTTTGCTTTTTGCATTTTTGTTTGGCTTCTGATTTAAAATCTCTGCAAAAACTCACAGAGCTTCAAAAGAAACCTTAGATCTAACAACAATAGTAAGAGCTTTGTTTGTATGGATTCTTGTTTTTTGGCTTTTGATTTTTTTCCCTATTGATTGTTATTATTATCGGTATCATTATATATATATATATATATATATATTTTTTTTTTGGCTTTTGTGAAATCATTTTTAGCACAGATCTGAAATCATTTTTAATGAACTTCCGTTTGTATTCGAATTCTTGTCCTTCTTTTTCGGCTTATGATTTTTTTGGGTTCCTTTTCTCTGCATTTTACATTCAATTTGTTGGTCCATTTTTTGGATTGTGTGTGTAGGTGATGTTTGTGCATTTCAGCCCTTATCTGTGGATTATTTTTATGTGTTAGGTGATTGGTGAATGAAAATTTGCTCTTTTTTTTTTTTCTTCTAGTGGCTGTTTGTTTAATTTTTGTTGAGGTTGTTTATTAGCTAGCTTTGTTCTAGGTGGTTGGCAGATTCGGAAGCAGAAATGTAAATTTTTTTTGTTTCTAAAGTGTACATGTATATAAAAATGTAAAAATGGTTAAAATTCATCTTGATAAGAAGCTTTACTGGAATGTTTTTGCTTCCAGCCCTCTTATTTTCTAATTGATAAATAATGGAAGAAAAAAGAATACCCATGTTGTTTTAAATGGACACTAGAAAATCAAATTTCCTTTCTTAAAAAAAATACCGACCGATCATTTGCATACGGTGTTCTCGGGAACCAGGCCTTCGACGACCTTTAAGGAGGCAAAATTTCTATTTTACGATGACAACAACTTCAGCATTTTCCTCAGTTGGTTCAAACTTTGTAAGTTTCCTTGGTCTTTGCGGTATAATTTTTTCCTTTATGAAGTTATGTAAATATGGTTCAATAATATTTGTCATTGAAATTTTATAGTTATGCAAGTTATTATTGTATTGCATAATGTGTGTGATGTCAAAACTAGATGGGGAAAAAAATCTAGAAGTACCAAACTGTAATTGGACGCCTCGGACAAAGTTAAGTTCTGAATTTGGCCATCCAGTCAGTTTAGACCAACTTAGGAGTAAACGGGACAGGTTCAAAAAGTTGTTTGACAAGTTCAAAACATTTAGAGATAACACTGGGCTTGGTTGGAATCTAGTTACTAAAACTGTCACATGTTCTGATGAATTTTGGGATGAATATGTTCGTATATGTATACAATAAATCTGTTGTGGGATGTTTATTCACTAACACTTGCTTTATTGTACGTAGACTTATTCATTGATTGTTGATTTTTAACAGAATCATAAGGAGGCCAAAAATTTCCCATTTGGAGGGTTGCCAAACTATGAAATGTATGAAGCAATATTTGAAAAAAAAAATCACGGTTCTGGTGGAATGGCATTTAGATCCACATCAAGATCCAATCCTCTTTCATCTAACCCCGCAGAAGATAACCAAGTGGAATTATCAGATGATTCTACAAATTGTAACGATGAAGCTTTGCGAGCGACAATGGCATAAGATAGTAATCGCAGAGAAGCTTCTGTTGCTCCAGGCATTGCTACTACTTCACAAGTTTTTGGAAAAAAAGAAAAAAAAAAACTTGAAAGAACTCCCTTGATGCAGTGGCATGTGACGCGCTGAAAATGATAGTAGAGACTATGAAGGAACAATATTCGACCTCAAATAGTAGTGCATCAAAAAATATGAGTACTGGTGTACTTGAGTGCCGAAAAATTCTTGCAGAAATGCAAGTAGATAAGTACACCTACAATTTTGCACTCAGACAATTTATGAATGATACAAGATGATGTGATCTGTTCATTTCAATGGAGGACTTTTGTCGCGCTGATTGGCTTCGCGATTTCACTGGGCAACAAGACCCACCGCCGCCTTCTTCATGGCTTTGAGATTGTTAATTATTATATTGTGAATGTAGTAGACAATTTCGTGTTAACTGCTTATTATTATTATTTTTTTAGAACTCAAGACTATTATTTGACTAGTGTTAATCTCTTCTATTGTGATTGTAACATATATGACTTATGTTGAGATGTAATAATAATTCTATAAAATTATTCTCTACTATTTTATTGCTTTGTGGCAAATAAAATTTAATTTTCTTTACGTAATTAACATCATATTAATATATGACTTGCTAAATATGTGGTGTAGAATGTGCAATGAACAATACAGGTGGTCCATCAAATAGAGATAATGACCATGATGAAGAGGATGAAAATATTATATTTCTTACAGGTGCGGCAGTGTGTGATTGGTATCTATATAGGAATATGCCAAGGGAACCAAGAATTCGTAAACATACTTCTAAATTATCTGGTATCTTGAGGGTGGACAACTTGTTAAGAGGACAACCACAAGTCATATTTAATAAGGTACGAATGTATGCACGTACGTTCATAACCTTAAGTGCAATACTCGAGGGTAGAGGATTATTACAATGTATAGGGCATTTAAACGTTGACGAGCAACTATTTATCTTCCTTATAATTATTGCCCAAACTCAAACAAATCGCGAGTCATAAGAACATTGGCAACATTCAGGCGAGACAATTTCACATTTCTTTACTAAGGTTTTGGAGGCCATTTGTGATTTGAAGTCAGATTTCATAACGCCTCCTAATTACGAAAGAGACCAGAAGTTTATAAGGGATAATGAACATAAGTATCATCCATGGTTTGATGTAAGTGAATTGGATTCTACTTTATTACTATTTTACACAAATGATATTTTACCATATTTTTTTTTTATAATTATCGTTGTATCATGCAGAATTGTGTTGGGGCAATTGATGGCACACACATAGATTGTAAGCTGCCTACTCAATCTCGAGAGGTATACCGCAATCGAAAAGGGCTTTTATCGCAAAATATATTAGCAGCATGTTCTTTTGATATGAAATTTATGTACATATTAGTTGGGTGGGAGGGGTCAGCACATGACTCAAGAGTGCTTCCATCAACATTATCAAATCTAGACTTAGGGTTCCCACGTCCATCTTCATGTATAACATTATTTAAGAGTCATATTTATACTATTGCTTACAAACTTATGTATAATTTTTGTCATTTGTAGGAAAATACTATTTGGTAGATTCTAGATATGCAAATCAAGATTGCTTTCTCGCACCATATCGAGGAAACACTTACCATTTACTAGAATATAGAGAGAGACAAGGTGGTATTACTTCTTCTCGTGAATTATTCAATTACACACACTCATCGCTAAGAAATTGCATCGACAGGACATTTGGGGTGTGAAAGGCTCGATTTCCTAGTCTAAAGAGGATGCACCCATACCCCAATTGAAAGACAAGTAATGATTCCTCTTGCTTGTGCTGTTTTACACAATTTCATATACCTTGTCAGGGAGAATGATTAGCTTATCCGTCAATATTCTGTTGATGGAGTACTAATAGCAGAAATAGATCCAGACAATAATGAACGTGAAATAGTTTACTCTGATATAGTGGATGCCATGCCTGACGGTCCATCGGTGTGAGGAGGGGTAAGTCGTACTAAAATTGGTTATTTTAGGGATCAATTAGCTGAACAAATGTTGAGAGAATTCCCCCAACGACCATGGATGGTAGGCTATGCTGTAATATTATCTAACAACTGAATTAATCCTTTTGGAACAAATGTTTAGCGTTTTAAGTCTGTTATTTTTTATTTTTTTCTTTGCTAGAATAAGTCTGTTAATTTTTAGTATAATGAACTTTTGTTATTCCTTTATTTCTCTTACATTATCAGCCTTTTTTCTTTAGTTTTTGTTTTTGCTTATTAATTTCGACTACAACATTTTATACAACAGAGCTCACGTTTATGTGAAGTTTGTTAATTTGCAAAATATTGGAATATTGCATTAAGTAACCATTTTTAACATTTATTTATTAAAAAGTTTATTTGATTTTTAAAAAATAGTCAATAATTAAACCCATTGATTTGGTAATAAAATTGGTTACTGATTTTGGTATGCCAATCAAAATTTTTATGTCAGTAATTAATGGTCACTGAAGTAATTAATTTAATATAAATGTCTATTTTTGGCTATTGAAATAATTAAAATTTGTCCTTATATTATGTGTATATTTAAAAAATCCAAGACAATTTTTCAAACTATCCGAACAACAATTATGTCTTTTCGCAGTTCAAATCACACATTTTTATACATCTACCCAAACAACAATTCAAATAATATTTCAGTTTAGATAATTTGAACCAAACAATAGTTTAAATTTTTCGTTCAGATTATACAATTCAAATTTTCCAGTTCAAATAAAAAAAATTCACATTGCCACAATTTGAACTCGTTTGCCAAGTGACACCAAAGTAAGGCTAATCAAATCTTAAGTGGGTTCGGTGACGATACCCTAACGAGTGTTCCCATGCACTACGAGGCTTTTTAAGCTACTTCGATGGTCGTTTCGCACTTTACTTAATTCTTAAGCTCGGGAATTAACTCTAATATATTGGTTGGCCATTTCACTAGGTCTATAATAAAATATAAGACCATTTAAACCCTTTTCCAAACTAGGGTATACTATATAAAAATGTTACTAAGTTCGTTTTCGTTGTTCAAAACATATTGCTTCAACTTTTAAGGAAATTGCTCGGCTTTAAGGAAATCTGAGTCTACATTATTTGTTTGAAAATACTTGTTTAGCTCATTTTAGCTTTCAATATTCTCATCTCAATATGTTAGGGTTGGAAACAAGCCTATTTAAGTCATGACACCCATTTTACACAATCTTGAGAGTTCATCGAACTCTTAAATATGTTTTGACTAGAAAACGTGGTTTGAGCTTCTAACTTTTAATTTTTCATTTCACGATTTCCAAATAATTTAAGGGCAACAACCTCCAAGGTTTTGTAAGGATATTATTCCTTGCTTTTAAACCTTCATCAAGGTGTTAAAAAGCCCGTATTGATCAAGTTTACAATTTGATGACGTTTTCAAAACTAGTCTTGCGATTTCTCGCGAAATCATCGTTTTAAGCCTTTAAATTCGTTTTACTTTATAAAAGCCAATATTAATCAAAAAGAGACAGTGGCTTCTAGGTTTCAAAGGAGGTTTTTAACTCCTTCAGACGAACCGTCATAGAAGCCTAAATATCACGTCGTTAGGTTTTACAACTTTGAAACTTTCTAAGCTTGTTTCACAGTTTTTTTTGTAAAACCTTTCCGTGATTGCAAAAGCCTTTTTGATTTATCTTAGCCTTAATCCGAAGACACTTTAAAACCATAATAATAAAGAAGGAAAAGCTATCCATTTGATTTTACAAAAGCTTATGGTTCGGATCTTACCAAAAAGTAACTAGTTTAATCTTCATTGAAGGCAAACACTTTGGTCTGTTGGAAACCGTCGTACATGATTATATTTTTGTCATATCTAAGCACTAAACAGAATATTAAAGCCATGCAAGGACATAAACAAACAATCTAAGCAATGGAAGAGCCACGGGCCAAGGTGGCCGAGGCTCTAGGGCCAAAATACCCTCACGGATACCGAACACAATGTATGCGTAACGGCTGCTTTTCGGATCGACGACTGTCCCCACAGGCCAACATGTGTTTTTCCAGCGTGCTTTGTCCTCACTCGCACGCTTCCCGAAAAAACTTCACAGTACTTAACTTTAGAGTTCTTACGAGAGGGGCTCCCGAAAAGAAGATGCATCTTGTTGACATAGGTAGTAACATCATATCTTTTAAGCATCTCCTCAACCGTACCATCCCATACCAGCATGGCCTTGGAACCTTTACATTAGACCATCATCTTACTCAAGTGGTGCGGGATTACACAGCTTATCCTATCTTGCTGTAATAGCCTGAACCAATGTTACTTTTACAGGAGCTTATTTTCTGTTTTGTAGGCAAATTTGTTGTATTATTAACTTGGTCGTGAACATTTTGGGGCCAATTACTTTCGTTTCGGTAAGTCTGACCGACACTTGATTGTGTAAAAATAATAGTACAAATAATGTTATTTTTGTATTGTTTTTGAATGTTAAGATATGATAGGAATTTAATATCGACTTGAAATTAATATTAAAATTCCCACTTTTTTCAGATTGAGCCTATTGGATTATTTTCATAGATTTAAAAATATACGAACTAATTTATTATTTGTTGGCCAAATAAGCTTTCATTTAAAATATTATTTAACCCATTAGGGTTTTCCTTTCATTTCCCTTTTCCCCACCCACGCCGTCACTCTCCTTCACGAAAAGAAAAAAGAAAAACTCTCAGCTCTCTTTTTCTCTCCCTCTGCCGAGTGCAACTCTCACTCTCGCCAGCGACAAGCTGCCGCAGCCCAGCCTCCACGCGTTTTACCTGCGCCGAGCGCTACCCAGTCGGCCCTGCCTCCCGTCGCGCACAACTGTTGCGCAGCTCCTCTTGCACCGATCGCGCGACGCCAAGCCACCCAGCCTTCTCGCCGGTGATGAACCAACGCCGCCTCACCGTGGGACCCGTGCGAGAACCTCGCCCCGCTCGCCCTTCCCGGCGCTCCTCCGTGCACGACCTAACCCCGAGCGCCACAGCCCTTCCTTCTCTGGGCCGAGCCTTGCGAGCCCAAAATTTGATGAGCCTAGCCTTGCACGGACGCGACGCCGCCGCCTCTTCACGAACGTCGCGAACCCACGCTGCTCGGCCTTCCCAACCCCAACGTCGCTCCGGCCCGCAAGCGTCCAGCCCGAGCTCGCCTGGCCTCCGCGCGCTCTGCCGGCGCCGCCCCGGCTTCGTCTGACCTCCACCTCGCCGGAACTCCCCCTCGCGCAGCTGCGCGACCCAGGCGACCCCTGCCGCACCGTGGTCTCCTCCGGGTAGCAACCGTGCCCTCCTTCGACGTCGTCACTGTTGTATCGCCGAGCTTCATCAAGCCCAGCTTCGGTCGCGAGTTCCCGTGCGCGAGCCCAAGTCTGATAATCGCGTAAACCAAGGCGCTCTGCTCCGCGCCGTTGCTCCTCGTGACCTTTCCTTTTACACGAGCTTCCCTGCGCCGCTTCTCCCTTTTTGTCGAGCCCGCTACCTTGCACGCTTGGTGAGCCTCGAATTTGAGCTAAACTCGATAGATTACTCGTATTTAGCTTTAAGTTTGTGTCGACTTGCACATTTTAATTACATTTGTTGTAGCGTGGCTTGAAGCCTATCGTGTGCTTTCGGATTATTGGTGGCATAAATTAGTGCTTGGACTTGAAAGTTCGAGTTTAAGCGGAATCGCTTTTAGAAACTAACCTTGCAAAATATGGTGAGAATGTGTTTGCGTTGTTTGTATTTAAGTGTTTGGAGGGTTAATTTTGGTGGTGTTGGCGAGTTTGAAACTAGTTTTATAATCTTAAAAGATTCATGATCATGTCGGCTCATTTGTATTCTATAATCTAATCGTGTGAAGTTGTATTCTGGCAATTCTGCCCATTTAAGAGTTAATGAGTTTTCGAATTAGTCGCAAGTCTCGAGTGCTTCTTATCGTGTTCGCTTTTAAATTCGAAGTTTGATTCGATTCTTGTATTATGACAAAATTATGCAGGATTACCACCGAAGCACTTCGAATACCCTACCCCTCACTGTCGAATACTAAAGCTATAACCGAACGGCCGGAATTGAGTTTTAGTCGCAAACTAAAACGACATTAGAGTGGTGACTATAGTTTTAGATTTGTTAAAATCCTTGAGAAAAGTGTTTTGTGATAAGCCGTTGAGGCTCAAGAACTTTACGATTATGAAATCTTGAAATATCTTGATATTGTGTTAAATTATTCTGTGTGGTTGTTATGATGGACTGTGAGCGAAATTAGTTCGGTGCTGGGTTGAAATTAGGTGAAGGCTTCGGCCGGGATATCCAAAAAACAGGGGAAACTCTGCCGGATTTCCGGCTCGAAGTTTAAACACTTTTTATAGCTAAGTCAAAGACCATTTAGGTTCAAGGAATTCTTTCTCACCTAAACTAATCGAGCGACGTAACCATTAGTCGGGATTGACAGTTAGGGATAAAGTGATGACACTCGGGACGAGAACACCCCTAGGGGGTTTCTCGACGAACCATTGGTCGTCCCGACGTCTAGAGTCTCATCATTTGAGTCCATCAACTCTTAAAGTTTCTTTCCTCCTGAATAATTAGTAGACTTCGACGTTGATCCTCTAATTCTCGTGTGTGACATAAGTGTCGCACAACATACTCCAAATAGGGACGTCGGGAGAGCAAAACTGCGAGGACCAAGTCGGGGAGCTTAGGACCTCAGGTAAGTGGATCTCCACTGTGGCACGAGCAAACTTTACAATACTTGAATAAATTATGAATGTGTTGAGATTATATTAAGCATACAATGCTTCTAAAATTGTGGCTATTAAACTGTATGGATCTCAATTCTTGCTAGTGCCGTGAATACAGGCTCTTGATCGCGTTCGTCTTATTTTGTGCAACGAGCCTGCAGGTATGGGACTGTAGGTTCGTTTACGATAGGTTGTGTTTTCTAGGTGTGGATTGGTGCGTGTATTTATTTAAATGCTTATCTGTCCGTGGGTATGGGACCACAGACATAAAACTATACAACTTCGTGGTTCAGGTTCTAGTGTAGGGTGTGTGGCTATTTGTGTGTGTATATATTAGTTTGACTTATTTGTCGGTGGGTATGGGACCACAGACATAAAATTGTTTATGTTGTTGTTGAGATCTTATTGCAGGATGAGCTAAATTCCAGAGAGACGCAAGGGGATTGAGGGTTTTATTCGAACGATTCCTCTTTGTCGCTGTGAACGTTCCAGATAGGCTCAAAGAGTCCGAGGAGTCGAATCGAATGATTCCTTCTTGTTACGGTGAACGTTCTAGCTAGGCTCACGGAGTCCGAAGAGTCGAGTCGAACGATTTCTCCTCGTCACTGTGAGCGTCCTAGATAGACTCGAGAAACAGCCTGAAATAAGGCCCAACCTGAGTACAGACACTCATAAGTTCTGGAAGGATCGGATGTAAAGTAAAGCCAAGGGTTGCAGGAGCACCGTATGTTTCTGAAGGGCTGGAATAGGGGCTGCGATCATGATCGGTTCCGAGATCGCCCGACGGGGCCATTGTCTGTGTGAGGTTTCGGAACGACCCGATGGGTCTTGAGGAGGTCGGTAGACGACCCTCCTCTTCATATGCTGTGTGCCGCGATCTTGACAGGTCCCGAGATCGCCCGACGGGGCCATTGTCTATGTGAGGTTTCGGAACGACCCGATGGGTCTTGAGGAGGTCAGTAGACGACCCTCCTCTTCATATACTGTGTGCCGCGATCTTGATCGATTCTGAAATCGCCCGACGGGGCCATTGTCTGTATTAGGTTTCGGAACGACTCGATGGGTCTCGAAGAGGTCGGTAGACGATCTTCCTCTTCATATGCTGTCTGTCGCGATCTTGATCGATTCCGAGATCGCCCGACGGGGCCATTGTCTGTGTGAGGTTTCGGAACGACCCACAGAGGGTCCAGAGTCGTGTTAGTTATAGAACAATCTGTAATGGGTCTAGATGTGTATTAAATTCTAGAACGACCCGAGGATGGGTCTAGATGTGTATAAAGTTCTAGAACGACCCGCGAACGGGTGTAAATTTGTATTAAATTATATAATGACCCCTAAGAGATCTAGATTGTGAATAAGTTTAATGACCCGTAAGAGATCTAGATTGTGAATAAGTTCTAGAACAACCCGTAATAGGTCTAAATGTGTA
Source organism: Boehmeria nivea var. tenacissima (assembly GCA_018132145.1). Taxonomy (NCBI): domain Eukaryota; kingdom Viridiplantae; phylum Streptophyta; class Magnoliopsida; order Rosales; family Urticaceae; genus Boehmeria; species Boehmeria nivea. The sequence continues at coordinate 1,855,550 of CM030885.1, read as the reverse complement.
TTGAATTCTAGAACGACCCATGAGAGGTCTAGATTGTGTATAAATTTTAGAACGACCCGTAAAGGGTCTGGATGTGAATCGTGTGCACATGTATTTTTATAAGCTGAGTCAGAGAGTTGTGAACTTGAGTGAGATTAGAACAAATTATGAGATTGACTTTTGAGTCGAGATTAATGGTTCGTTACGCCCGACCTCGTTCCATGTCACAACTCTTTTGCAGGTATTGTATCCCGCGTAAGTTTAGTACCCTATCGTTGAAATCTAGTTCGCGGGCAAGGTTGCTTAAGAGTGACGTTTACCCTTCGGACTATGACGACTCGATCGTCGAGTCCGTCCTTTTGTTAGATTATTGTGTTGTGATATCTATTGGTTGTATGTTATCTGCAGACTTAGCAATTTATTTATTTAATCTACTTACTGGGCTATTGGCTCACTAGTGTGTCGTGTCGCAGGTAAGATGAAAGAAATGAAAGGGCGAGGCGACGACGACGGGAATAACGAGTGTATACAGGACCGACCTGTAAGATTTTACGTGGACTACCGGCTAATCATTGGCAAAGAAAATATTTTAAATTCCGCAATATTTGTAAAGTATAAAATTAAACCCACTTTAGTTATAGTGAGGATTGATAAACCTCATGCTCGGTATTAGAAATTGGATTATGTAACTCAAATTAAAAAGTTCAAATTTATCCGTATTTTTCGGAACTAAAACTCCGTTTTGGGTTTTGGGTCGTTACACTTGCCCTCTTTTTGGCTCAAGGGATTTTGACTGTCATAATCAACCCCTTTTTTGGGGCCCGACGTCATCGTTGGCGTCGGCTGTCGGCCACACTTTCGGCTAGGTCAAGGCTCTGATACCAATTGTAACGGCTGCTTTTCGGATTGACGACTGTCCCCACAGGCCAACACGAGTCTTTTCAGTATGCTTTGTCTTCACTCGCACGCTTCTCGTGAAAACTCTCCAGGAGGTAACCCATCCTGAAATTGCTCCGGGTTAAGCACACTTAACTTTGGAGTCCTTACGAGATGGGCTCCTGAAAAGAAGATGCATCTTGTTGACATAGGTAGTAACATCATATTTTTTAAGCATTTGGTCAACCGTACCATCCCATGCTAGCACGGTCTTGGAACCTTTACATTAGACCATCATCTTACCCAGGCGGTGCGGGATTGCACAGCTTACCTTGTCTTGCCCTCTTTTTTGCTCAAGGGATTTTGACTGTCACAGTATGTCTTGGAAGCTACTAGCTTCTAAGAAGCTTGTGCTCGGCCTCTCTAAAAAAAACAAAAGCCATGCAAGTCTAAGATATTACAATATATCATCCACAAAATACATCCATAGTCTTTATCAAAATATCTAAGCTTAAACTTAGATAACAACCCATAAAGTTATAAGAAATATACCTAACCTCTCGGGTTGAGCTTGTTTCGTTGTCTAGCTTGTAGGTCGGCCTTCCCCTTGGGTTTTCTTCACCAAATAAGCTTCGAATACTCTTGACCTTTTAGGGTTACAAAGATAGAAAGGTTTTAGGAAACTAAACGCGAAAGGAAAATAACCAAGGCATGCTCATGACCCTACCTTAGTGTTCTTGAACCTTCGAGCAATGCAAGCTTCCTTTCCTTTTCCTTTTCTCTCTTCTCAGCTTTTCTCTCTTTCTAACTCTCTAATTTTTGTTTTCTCTCTTTTCTCTCTCTCTTGGCCGAACCTCTCTTTAAGTTTTTGAGTTGGAGAAGCAAAAATGAGAGCAAGAGGAGTTGTGTCCTATTTATAGGCAACTTAATCTTATACTTGTTGGACAAGTTTACAAATTTTCATCTCTCTTTTTGTTCTCTAAATTTGCCATACACACACACACACACTCTCTCTCTCCATTAATTTATTTCTTCAAGGCATAACTAATAAATCAACACTTCATAGCATAAAACTTAATCTAGACCATTGGTTAGTGACACAATCTCCAAGTATTCCTATTTAAGGGTGGAGAACAAACAAGAGCTAAGGTCTCAAGACTTTTGCTCTTCCTGTCCACTCATCCTCTCTCCCCACCATTACCATCTTTAAATTTTCTCTTTCTCTTCAACCAAAGTTCATCCATCTCCTTCTATATCCTTATCTTGATACTTGTTCCCAATACATAACATATTTAATTCATATAATGGACTCATCTCAACCCTTAATTATTTCTTAATGCTTAAGTATTCAATCCAACGGGTGACATTGAACAAGAGAGATTAAGGCATGAATTTTCACTTTCCAAGCCTATTCCTCTCTCCTACTTGGCACCTATACTCTCCCTCACACACACTTTTCACTTCGTTTATGATTGGTTGGTTTTAAACAACCACCAATAATTAAATCATTAGATTTTTCCTATTGGTCAACACTTTCTAGGTTGAAATAAAAACAATTAGTGGGAATAATATTCCACACTATATGGCCCACGGATTTTGGGCTCCAAATTGGGCCCAAAAATAATCTTCTAATTCAAGGCCCACTAATTAGGTTAGTTAACATGCTATTTCGAGGCTCGTTTTCACGCATTGGTATCAAAAGGGCCTTTCAGGGGCTTACCGTTCATCGATTTGTCCTAAATAATTCTCTATCAAACTCGAGACTTAACAAGACTTAGTTAAATCACTTAATAAATTATAAAGGCAGTTTGGAAGTTGACTTGAAGATCTTAGTGGTCGTTTTGAGCTCGTCCAATGCTTTTACCATTTCTTTCACGGTTAATCCCGACTTTTCGAGTTTGTGCCGTATTGGTCTCGTTCTAGCTCAGAATGACTTCAAATTTGAAACTACGGTTCATTATATTATTACAAATCATATTGTGGCCTTAAAAACAGATTATGACCCAAAAGGCTCATTTTTCTAAATAGGGCCAATTTTGTAACTACATGAAAGTTTAGGGACTCACGGTGTAGTTTTGCACTTTAAGGAGTCAAATTCAAATCTAATGGCCCATAAGAATTCAAACACAATTATTCCAATTAGAAATTGGATAATGCAAAAATGAGAATGTGTTCTAATTATGAGATAAGATATTAAATTAATTATCGAAGAGTCAAAAAATGAGAATGAGTCTAATTCTATCGAGGAAGTACCGTAGAAGGATAACCTCAGGGACCAGGGTTACAATTAATCTTAATTATACTTAAATATGGGCTGCAACTTTTCTTGGTCATTGGATTTGAAAATCCACTCATCCAAGGGTCCACATCAAGCAAGACTAACATCATATCAACAAACCTTTCATTTCTCTATTTTGTCTTTTTCTTTTGTCTCTTCTCTAGCATGTATCTCTTTTCTCATATGGTGAGAATCTAATCAGCCGATTCCACTCAATTTTTACACTGTTAATGCTTAATTCACACCGATAATGTTTAAACTAACACCGATAATCATTGAAACATAAACTGTGGAAATTTTTATTTTCTAATACAGTGTGCTTCGGTGTCTGATACTAAAAATAGGCAAGAAAATTTTCAATTACTGTTAAATCATCACGGTAACGTCTTTCTATTGTCCTGGGGCTATTTTACTATCAAGAAAAATCCTAAAAACCAATTCTTTAAGCGACGGTGACTAAAGCATCACTTTCGCGATAAATTACGAATGACTTTTCTATTTCGACTTCTATTAGATCCGAGACTTGATGAGAATTGTTATTTGTTTTTAAAAACCTCTAAAAATATAATTAGAAGTTACTTTTAACTATTCGTAGTTGTTTTTGAGCTCGTTCACAATTTTTCCGTTCTTTACGGTAAAATCCCGACTTTACCGAAATATTATCATTTCGAATTTGTTTTAGCTCGGAATAGCTTTAAACTTCAAAATAATGTATATCATGTGAATTTAAGTCTTTTTCTAGCTTTACAAACATGTTACTACCGTCATGGGTCATTTATTGCCAAAAATGCAATGTTTTAAAAGTTTAGGAATTTTTGTGTAATTTTTTTAAATTGAGTCGAACTTCGATTTTGCGGCTACTATTATCTCATAAAAGGAGTAGTGAAACTACAATTTCATACTTCATTCGATGATTCTAGGTGACATTCAAAAATATCAAAATTCATAAAGTACAGTTTATTCTTCGAGAATTTTAAGGTCTAACTGTCTTACGGGGATAGTAAGTTTCCAACAGTAGAATATTTCCTTATGGGAGCTTTTGTTCCCGTGTTATTAATATCTTTTTTTTTTCAAAATTACAGTGGTATGTTAAATGTCTTATTTCGCTGGTTAAAAGCTCAAGAAGATCTTTCTGGTTCGTATAAACTCTCCAGAAGATGCTGACATTCAGTCTCGGTTGAATCCCTTTTCACCTTCTTGGCTCAGGGAAAGCCTCTCAGTCCTCGTCCTCCCTTATCTTCATGTGTGCAGGCAGGATCTGTGCTTCCGTTACAGACCGGTTTTTTCCCATTGTGCAGGTTCAGACTATCAACTAGTTAATGGAGTGAGGGAAGAGATTTCTTGAGATTGGGATGAGACTCTTTTATAGCCTATCCTTTTCCCTTCGCCCTTATTCTCAGGAATAGGATAAAGTCATATTCAAATATGCCCCTCACCCACCTCGAGATGATGATTATAAATAAAACAAATAAAAGTCCGACCACGAGGTATGAATATTAAGTATGAATCATAGTTCTGATACTTTGTAATCTATTTTATATATTCTGTGTTTCAGATACGAGCATAGAATGAGAATATCCGATGAAATAAAACCATCTCTAGAAAGATGACAGACCTATCGCTGAAATGCATTTACTTGATTTTCTGCTAAGGCTACTACAGCTAATTCCTCTGTTGCTGCTTTTTTCATTTGAAGGTGATTCAACTCTTTCTGGTGCTTCAGATGGTGTAAATTCCACTCCTGCTTGTTCTTTACTCGTTGTAGCATCTGACTTCTATAATGAATTACGTATATGAGGAAAAAAAAAAAGAATCCTATCCTGCTTACAGGAGAACTCCAGCTGGGGAATATAAGGGCAGGAGCTCATCCAAGAGGAAATGAAAGAGTTATAGTAGCCTTCGAGGGCCAGGGTCTGAAGACCCTGTAAGATGGAACTAAAGTTTTATTGATGGGACTCCATCCTCTTCCCTCAACTAGGTATGGTAAGGACAACCTAACAGTGGAATCCTAATGAAATTAATGTCTACAATGTATTTGTATATGCTATGACACTTGGAATAATGGAAGGAAACGAGGGTCTTATATCAAAATTTGTGAAAGAATATCGACGTAGAAATTACTGCCCAAAATGAAAAGATGTTGTCTATGCTTAAATTAAATTACCTTGCAAAGTGAGAAGTGTTCAGACTCGTAGTCCAAAGGCCTAATGGTGTGAAACCTTTTTTGGTACAAATGAGTTTTTATTCAAAAGCACAATGAGAAAAATGAAATAATTGTGAGATATAATGTCACGACCCAGCTCTCTCGATCGGAGGCCACGATAGGGGTTCTTTTCTCTTTACTACTTTTAATCTTACTTGAAATGTAAAGCACAAATTACTTTATAACATAACGAGCTCGGTTTTTTTTTTTAATGCGGAAGTTAAAATACTTTTCTAATTCAAAATACTATCTCCTGACTTCTCTTGAGTTCAGGAAAGTCGCATTTAGGGCGGCAAAGAAGATAGCGGATTCAAGAGCCCTTTCCACAACAACCGTTGCATGTTGATATGTTATAATAAGTAGCATGTATGGTGTTTTGCTTGGTGAAAATCCGAGCACAATCCTAGGTGGAAGTTAGAAACCATAGCTTCTGAGGCTTGTATGTGTGTGTGTGTGGTTGTGCCGATTTTTAGCTAGATTTAATGTCTTGGCCATGAATGTTTCTTTTAGCTTCTTGCATGCCTTAGACACTGTCTATTTATGTCCTTGATGAACGGATTAAAATGGTTACAAAAGATTTTACAAGCACGATGGTTTCCAACGAACCGTTGTGATAACCGTAGAGAAAATTTTTATAAAAGTGAGCTAAATGTAAAATCCAACCAAAATGAGTTCTTAAACTATTTGAACACTTTGAAATGAAACTATAAAATGATTTTAGGCTCCAATAGTCTCTCCCCTCAAGTGTTTTAGAGATTATAAAAGAGAAATGTCAAAAAGAATTTCGTACGGTAAATGTCCGATCAAAATATTAAGTTTACGATAAGTAGGTTTTTGGACTTTGGTAAACTTTGAGAACTTGAGTTTTAATGCTCTTCAGCAAGTTTATGTAGATCATTAAGATCACTTTTAATACTTTAGTCTACTGTTCTTAATGTGTTTTTGTAAATAAAAGAAAGAGGTTTAAAAAGAAAAGACGCTACATGATCGGTTTGAACAAAACCGTGAGTGAGGTAGAAAAACACGTCGTTTTAAAAGTTGAGATTTCGAACGGACCTTTAGCGCTTCGATGATGGGTTGAATAAGAATGAAATATTTCCTTAAATACCTAGAAGCGACTGTCCATATAGTAAAAGTATCATTTAAGAAAAGGTAATAAAGGTTTTGACTTATACTTATAATAATGGTTCCGAGCGAAACCGTAGAACGATTTAAGAAAAATTGTCGTTTTAAAAGAAAGAACGGAACGAGCGCTCAAAGCTTCAATGAAAGGTTGAGTATAAGGACTAAATATGTCCTAAGAGAAACCTACAAGCTACTGCCCACCTAGTGTGCTTGTCATTTTCAAAGAAAAGATGAGGAATTACGTTAAAACGACGTTTTCTAACGAATCCGTAATCGAGAGCTCGGTAAAACCACAAGAGTGGTAATTAGAGTTTTAATTGAACGAACATAGACTTTTCAGTCTTTATACCTTTAGAAAATAATTTTAGAAATTAAATATGATTGATATTTAATTTGTTTTGGCCACTACTCGGGTTTGGACCTTTAAAATTCGAAAAGTCAAACCCGAGCCAAGTTGACCATGATTTCTTAAAAGTAAAGTTCTTAAAGCACTAAAAGGATTTTCATGGTCTTGGATAAATCAAATGGTCTTAGAAATTTTATGTTAGATCTAAGAATGGCGAAGTAAGAAATTTAGATAAATTCCCGAACTGTAAATACTAAATAGTATTAACCGAATCTCAAGATTGCTCGGTAAGCTCTCGAGGCATGTCGGGAGCACTAATTAGGGTTCGAAATAGTCCCGAACCTAAGTAAGGTTTAATAAACCTTGGTAAAGTCTCCTAGGCAACCCCGCCTTGGTAATAAGATAGTATAGAAAGTCCCGAGTATTAGAACATATAAGTTAAGAATTAGTTTTGCTCTCGGTTAACGAGACAAGCGAACTAACGAGACTCGATTCCTTTGTATTGAAAGGACTAAAGGACGAAGAAGTGGTCGGAGCTCGGAGCGTTGCTCAAGAAAAGCTCGGAGAAACTTTATCGCTTAGGCGAGGTAAGTGGAAATGCACCAATGACACCAAGTTGTGTGTTTGCGCTTATGTATGCTTGTTTGTTCGGCTTTTACTTACTATTCGCGATAACTGTATCGTGTGACTAAAACGTTAAGAAAGTTGGACCACGGTCCGTGAAAGAATTGGAACCGGGTTTCGACCCAAGCAAGTTTAGGGCTAGAAAGACAACCTAGCCTTGTTGATTGTTGATCCTAGAAAGCCCGATGAATTCATTGTCGTGGGTCCTGGTAACCCAGTACAAGAGGTTAAAACCCCGGGACTCTAGAAGAGCCCGGTTTCATGTGACCTTTCTTCGTTAGAGAAACCAACACCTCTTGTTAGATCCCAATCCTCCGAGAGAGTGGACGACTGGTCATAATGTACAAATATAGTAGAACATAAGTCGATGGAACCGCCGGCTCCAAGAGAGAGCTATATTATTGATTGTCGGGAGATTTGGCCATCCCCCGTGGCGCGCCTCAGTATTGAGACAGAAGCGGCTTCCATCAGTGGATCTCAGACAAAAGAAAGAAAGAAAGAAGAGTTAACCCCAAGGTGGTGACTCACAGAAAGAACGGTTTGTTAGAGTTTGACCGTCCGAAGACGATCAAACTCTTTATCTCTTGCATTGTGAATTGTTGTTGCATATATGAATCCTTGCTGCAGAGCATTGCATCGTTAAGATAGAGTAGTTTTGCCCTTACTGAGTTTATTAACTCATTAGTTTTTCTTTGGTGTTATATGTAAGGGAAAAACTAAATCAGAAAAGCAGTAGAAGTAGAGGTGTTGGCGACAGGAGATGGGTGTGGCAATCAAGAAGAAAAAGACCCTGTGGCATATATGTTTTAATTCAACATTTTGTATTTTGATAACAGTGATGTAATATTGAGACCGGGAATAGATCTCGAGGCCCCGAACTTGAGATAAAGTGGTTCTCTCTTTCTCCTCTCCAAATCCGACCCTTAGCCCATTTTTCTATTAATTTGTTATTTCAAATATCATTTCTTAATTCACTCATCATGGGCTGCTCAATCTTGACCATTCAACTTGCATGGATCTCTCATCCAATGGTTTACATTAAGCAAGCTTTCACCTCTAAGGTCCCACGGTTTTGACACTTGTCAAAATAACTTCAAAATTGCTCAACACCTAGCCAAGACACTTTTTATATCCAAGGATGAGTCAATGGCTGAGTGATAGCTGGAAAATTTGGATTTTCCTCCTATTTTTAACTTATTTTAATTGCTTTTGGTCTAGATTTTTCAAGAGCTAATCATTATGCTCACTATCTTTCAATCTTCCTATTCTTGTCTTTCCTTCTCTATCTTCTCCCAAAATCCGACTACTATAGCCCATTTTTCTCAAATTATATTTCATAAATTTAATCTTTATTATGTTTACTTATGGGCTGCAAATTTTCTTGGCCATTGGATTTAAAAATCCACTCATCCAAGGGTTCACAATATGTAAGACTAACATCATCACAACAATCCTTTCATTTCTCTATTTTGTCTTTTCCTTTTGTCCCTTTCTTTTGTCTCATCTCTAGCATGTATCTCTTCACTAATTGGTGAGATTATAATCAGCCCACTCCACTAAATTTTTGCACTGTTAATACTTAATACACACTGATAATGTTTTGACTAACACCGATAATCCTCGAAACACGAACCGTGAAAATGTTAATTTTCTAATACAATGTGTTACGATTTCTGAAACTGAAAATAGGCAAGAATAATTTCAATTACTGTTTAATCATCACAGTAACGTCTTCCTATTGTCCCGAGGCTGTTTCTCTACTAGGAAAAATCCCGAAAACCGCTCTTTAAACGACGGTGACTAAACCGTCACTTTCGCGATAAATTAAAAACGACTTTTCTATATTGAATTCTATCAAACCCGAGACTTGACGAGACTTTTTTTCTATTTTATTTAATTCTAATAACCTCTAAAATATAATTAGAAGTTATGTTTAACTCTTCGTGGTCGTTTTTTAGCCCAATCATGATTTTGCCGTTCTTTACGGTAAAATCCCGACTTTACCGAAATCTTCACGTTTCGACTTCGTTTTAGCTCGGAATGACGCCAAACTTTAAAAAAAGGCGTATTATGTGACTTTAAGAAATTTTCTAGCCTTACAAACATGCTACAACTATTGAGGGTCGTTTTTCTAAAATTTAGGCCAAAAATGTAATTTTCCAAAAATTCAGGAATTGTGCAATTTTTGCAAATTAAGCCAAACTTTGCTTTTTCTGACCACTATCATATCAAACTTATTTCTTAATGGATTAAATGAGTGGTAAAAGTGAAATTTCATACTTCATTCGATGATTCGAGACGATATTCACAGAAATGTCGGAGTTTACAAAATACAATTCATTCTTTGAGAATTTTATCCCAGCATGGAGTCAGTAGGGTAACCCCAGGGTCGGGGGTTACATATAAGGCAAGACTCATTGCACAAGGTTTATCATAACGACCATGTATTAAGTATGAGGAGATGTATTCTCTCGTGTTGGATGCAATTACTTTTCTTATTTGATAAGTCTAGCAGTATATGTAGGACTTAATATGTGTCTAACGGATGTAGTAACTGCAAACTCACATGCATCACTAGACTGTGATATTTATGTGAAAATCCTAGAAGGATTTAACATTCCTAAAGCATATGATTCATTATCTCGGGATAGATGATCAATCAAATTGTAAAGATCTTTTTATGGTTTAAAGAAATCTGGGAGCATATGGTATAATCGCCTCAGTGAATATTTCTCAAATGAAGGATATGTGAATAACACTCTTTGCCTATGTGTTTTTATTAAGAGATTAAACTTTGAGTTTGCTATTATTGCAGTATATGCTGATGATCTAAATATCATTGCAACTCCTAAAGGGCTAAAAAAAAAAGTTGCATACCTAAATAAGGAACTTGAGGGGAAAGATTTAGGAAAATAAAATTTGTCTTAATCTATTACCTTCATAAGTTTGATATTAGTTATTCAAAGAACTCAAGAGAAATATTCTCACTTTGATAAAATTATGAATTATCATTTTATTGAGTTTTCAAGACTATTTATAGGCATGGACACCTTCATGCTAGGTATACTAATAGACTCATTTAAAATCCGCTAAGACACAATTAAAATCCCACTTACTTCATAGAAAACCCAAAAAACTCAACTGAAACCATTTAAGGATTATTTATCTAAAGACACATACTAATGACTACTATTAGTAATTAAAGCACACAATATTCAAAATAATACTCTCACGCACTTAATTTGCATTCAATATAGGCCACTTACATGATTGAATTAGATTTAAATGCATCCATTAAGCTTCCACGTCCATGTGCTTTTAATTCAGTCATACGAATGATTTTTGATGGGCTGCACCAATTAGGCCTCATCATGTATGTGTTAGCCCAAACATATGTTGAATCATCACAAATGTTTTCTTCATTACCCAAAATTTATATTGATCCAGTCTTCTGGGCTTAAACCATGAGATTTTTCCTTCAAGCCTTGAATTATTGAGTTTAGAATTGGCTCGATCAAGTGTCTTCTTTTCATCATTCTTAGGATCATATCATACTCTCCCTCTTGAAGAAGATTTATCCACAAATCATGCTGATAATTGAATGCTTTGATTGGTGGCAAGTTGTTGGACTTTTGTTGTTGAGGAAGATTTGTTCTTAAATATTTTACGTGATCCTACTCCCTTTTGTGTTGCAACTTAATACATATCTCATTATAGACATACACACAAAGCTAAACTTTGGAAAGCGGTGAGTCAAACTTCATGGGCATTGATGATGCATCTTGTTTGAGAACATCAACCTACATTTGTGCAACAATGGATTCATCTTCTTGCACAATCACAATCTCTTCTTTGGCTACAATTTCTCCTTCGACAACAACTTCAACATGTTGCATACTCGCCTCCTCCTTCTGCACACGCTGCCAGCTATTTCCTTCTATTCCATATAAGTTGTCTTTAAACTTCTCTTCAATCTCGAACATCGGGGCTTCAAACATGCTTCACTACGATCAAGCCGCTTGTGAAACGACCTTCTCTCTTTCGTAATGATATGTCGCATCTCACTTATCAATTAATCGATATTCGTATTTATTTTTTTTCACTTTTTTTCTTTTAAACAGGCGTTCTTATGTTTGCTTTTTCACAAACATAATGAATCATTCCAGACGTTTTTGTTGTCAATTTAATTGCAATATATAGCTCTTAACCAACAAAAAGACATAAGAAATGAGTCAAACATATCCTTCGTTGTATCCGTGGGACCATTGATATGAGACTATTTTATTTAAATTTGTTTTAAATCACCATTGATTGGCTTTGTAGATGCACGATATCCCAAACGGGTTATCTATTCACGTGTCATGATACTGTAGTATCATGACGCTCTTAAAAGCAAACTATTGTTGCAACCTCGTCGAACCATGCAGAAATACTTGCATTCCATGAAGCAAGTTGTAACGACCCGCTTCAACGGATCGCGACTCTTACTTACTTACGTACGTATAAGTTTTATACTTAAACCTGTCAATCACAAAGTAATTTATAGAAAGTAGTGTACGCGCGTACTTATTTATTTATTTTTTTTTTTGTTTTTAAACATTGCTATAACATTGTAAGAACTCTTAGTTATACTACAGCGTTGCTGCAATATAACCAAAACTCTTCTTAACTCTGCTACCGCAATGGTGTCACAAAATATACATACTGTTGTTCTTTAAAGTACTTTAGTTTGATATATTCATATATACAAACCAACAGTGCAAAATATTGAGCCAGGAGAGTCTTCAACCACTACAGGTAGTCCACACACTTGTTCTAGCATCCTCGACCTCCTCCTCGGCTTTGCTTCTTCTTACCTATGTCTACAATACAAGAAACCTGGTGAGTTGCTAAACTCAATAAGTGACGAAACTATCTATACTATGTGACATGATAATTAATGCATCACATAAGAAATATAAATAATGAGCAGTACACATAATAATATAAGAGGTCATTTGTCCCATACCAAATGATCCCTACAATAGAAAACAGTTTCTTAGCATAACCTAGCGTTATCTCGACCACCCTTTTGTGATCAGAGACCTTAGCCGACAAATCGGCAAACATACATCATTAGGGAGTCTGGGATCCACTGATGGTACCGCCTCATGAATTATAACATGAGGCGCCAGGCGGGGAGTGGGCCAGCTCAACTTTTAGAGCATCTCCCGGCCACATTACATCCTCCTGCAGTCTTTTAAAAACTGTAGCATGCTTTATTGTATTAAAAAGATTTTCATCATCATTATCAGGAGGGCTTGAGTGTCCAAAAGGACTATCGATACCATCGACTCGTTTTCGTAACATTCTATCTTATGTTGTTGACGTTTCAATCAACAACCCCCGGTACCATATTATTTCTGGCGACCGAGCCACATATTCCTTGAGAGTCATTCATTTCGGGGTGTAAACCCAACAAATACTTTCATTAAACTCATATTCTTTCATTTTACATTCATTATTAATCATCTGAAGCTCGAAAGAATATTCCGAGGTCTTGATATTATTTCGCGCGGGAATAAGATTCCACTGCGGCGAAACCATTCATTAATAACCCTCGTGATTCCTTGACTTATAAGTCAAAGGACATTTCATCATTTGGTTGGTTTACAGCATATTAAAAGGCTCGGGCAGTTTCTAACCTTCAACTTAACTTATCGGGCAAAGCCCGTACTAAGTTTTATGAGTTATAAAGGCCGAAGCCATTAATCTTGTTAGTTTCGTCATTACCGGGTTTAAACTTAATTTTGCTTACTAGCAAAGGCATTTAAATGCATAACCATACAATTCCTAGCACATAATACAATTTATTCTTGTATTGTAGGTGCATCGTCACTTACCTAGAGTCACTCGGTTCGAAATTTGTCGTTCCGGGTCGTTTTGGTCTTCCGAGGGTCGGAACTTGAATTTCCTATTAAAATAGTGTAAAAACCATTAGGTTTTAAAATTTATCCCATGAAAAATTCATTTAAAGTATTTAATATTCATTTTATTGGTTTTTGGGCCAATTCGGCTCAAACCGGGGCTTAGAAAAATGTTTCGGGCCGTTTCGGGGTCAAATGGCCATGTCGACGTGGTGCTGGGCGCGCAAGGGGCGTGCTGGGCGTGCACACGGGGCTGGCCGGGCACTCAGGGCCGCACACGGGGCCTGCTGGGCGTGCACGGGCCGCAGGCGGCACACCTGGTGCGCGCACGGGCGCTGGCGGCACGCCTGGCGCGCGCACGGGCGCAGGCAGCGCACCTGCCGCGCGCGCTGAGCACCTGCCGTGCATGCTGGGCGCCTGCCGCGCGCGCTGGGCGCATGCTGCGCGCGCTGGGCGCCTGCCGCGCGCGCTGGGCGCCCACAGCGCCCAGGCAGCGCGCCCACATTGCCTCCTTGCCCGGGTGGAGTCCAAATTGCACCATTTTGTGTAATTTGACCACCAAACCTATTTTTGAAGCTTTAAACACTATTTTATACCTCAAAACTCACCAAAATTCATTAAAACCTAATAAATCACAAAAATTTCCCCACTTAGACCTATGATCAAACATAATATGTTCAAGACTTATGTAACTTTGTAAATTCCTTTCTCAAGCATGAATAGCCATTCCTTTTGTCATCAATTCATCAACTCCCAATCAACAACACAATTCAACATCATCAACATCATATTTTTCATCACTGTTTCACTTTAATCAAAGGCAAATTTCTTCACCAAATTCGAACAAAACCTAAACATTAAAACTAACCTTTTCTTTTCACTAATACTTGCATCAAATTCTTTCCAAACAAATCCAATACACCAAAAACCATTCAATCAAGATTAAACCATATTAAAACAGCCCTTTCAACAGTGATTAACCATGATAATAATTCCAAGTTAAAGGCTTAATCAAATAAAAGTTTTAAAACCTATTTACCTTAGTTGTGTAACTTGTTCTTCTTTACTTCCTTTTCACTTTCTTCTTCTTGTTCTTCCTCTTCTTTCTCTCTTCTTTCTTTTCTTTTCTTTTCTTTCTCTTCCTTTTTCTTCACTTTCTATTCTGTTTTGATGGTTCAAATTCGTGCTAAGGCTGCTTAATTAAATAAAAACCTAAGCTAGTTGGTGTGTCGCGACGACGTCACGATGAAGTAATCGACTTTCCACCTCGCGCTTAAATTTTGACAACTCTTATTCAAATTTTGACACCTAAGCAAACTAGATCAGGTTTAATATATAAAGGACAGCTCCTACTTACCCATGTGAAGGTGAACCCCGTCGTGCTTACTTCTTTTACGAAATTACACTTTAGTCCACCGAAATAAACTCTTAACGACTTAGTCCTTGGTTACATTTGTAAATTTATTTCTTAGCCCTTCTAGCACAATTTCTTTCTTTATTCACCTTATTTTTCCAATTATAAAACGCTACATAAATTTTCAGAATTTATATAGCTCATTTCCTATTTTTCCAAGGTTTTTCAATTTCGGTCCCGAACTAACAATTTTTACCGAAATTATTCACAACTAAACTCCTCGTTTCTAAACATTTTATTCTTTCACTTCGGCCCATAATCTTAAAATTTTCCAACCATAAAACTTCTTCATAAAGAAGATATCTTGTTGGATTATTCATTATTTTACTTGGTAAATTATCGTTTTGCCCTTAACTTGACGTTTTTCACCAAAACGACACTTTTTCACATCGGAATGATTTCAAAATTTACGAGTGACCTAAAAAATGCTATTGATGCACCATAATAACTTTAAAATTTATTTTCATGGCTTGAAACTCTAATTCCCATGATTCGGGAATTATAAAACCCGAATTCACCCAATTCCACGCCACCTAAGGTTGAAAACTTATTTTCAACTTTAAACTTATCCTTGTGAGTTGAATAAGGAAAAGTTTCATAACTCTAACATAATTACACGAGGACGATAAGAATACTTTGGGGTTTACACAAGTATGGAATGTATATAGCTAAGTTATGTTGTTAAGAATATCCGAGAGATATGCCAATTATTCTTTAACAAAGAAAGCTCGACTATACTACACAAAGATAGTACTACGTGCATTGATCAAGTCAAAAGAGGATACATGAAAGGCGATCAAACAAAATATATATTTGCCCAATTCATTTTTCACTAATGAACCACAAAAGAAGGGCAATATGAATGTCCAATAAATTTGATCAAGTGACAACTTAACAAATCTATTCACTAAAGCACTGTTAATGTTTGAGAAACTGGTGCACAAGATTGGAATGCTAACGTCTCGAGGTCTTGGATTGATAACCAAGCCAATCATGAATGCATTAGGGGGAGTTAGCTACGCACTGCAGTTCTTTTCTCTTAGCCAAGGGTTTGTCTTACCCGATTTTTCGAGCAAGATTTTTAATACGACAATAAATTTCAAAGTGTAGCACAAATAATAATTATATACTCTATTTCCTTAATTAAGATTTTTTACCCATATATTCTATATATAATAAGGTTTAGCGAGGCATATTCATATATAATGGACATCAAAGGGGAGTGTTCTAAATGTTTGATGCCACCATCGTCAAGAACCTTGGGCATAAAGCATCATATGTCAACCCTTGCCAACTAAAATATGTATGCTTCTCTTGGACTTAGTCTTGAGTCATCTTTTATTGCCTAATGTGTCTACCAAAGAGCTAATATTGTTCGTTCTTAACCCATTGCCGATACTTTTCATAACTTTTCGTACGTATCTTTTCATATCTAGAGAAATATGGACATAAATCTTGTACATAACTTAGAAGCCAATGTCATGCCATTTGAAGATCTATAAATTGTGATCACTGTCATAGTTTTCAACACACCATCGAATAGAAAATTGTAGAGAAGGGAGAAAAGAAAGAAAGAAAGGAAGAGAAAAGAATAGAAAAAGAAAGAAAAGAAAAGAAGGGAAGAAAAATATTAAGTCATTAATTAAATTATAATCTCTATTTAAACTATTTATTGTTTTGATATTTTACTTTTATATTCTAGTACTATCCATATATAGTTATAAATTTTTACAACATTGTCATTATTATTTCTTAAGATTATCCCTCGTGTTATCGAATCACGACAAAAAGATCACCCATTTTTACATTTTGTATTTGTTTTCTTAATTACTTATAAACACTATTAAACTTATAGGTAAACAAAATACTTTAAGAAAAAAAGTTAATAACATAGATGTTTTTGTTATAGTTTGATAAATACGATGTATAGTTGTGTCTTTTAGTAAACAGAAAATAAAGTAACACTTACACTCTTTTGGAGAATCATGAAAGTTTTATTTTAAAAAATATTAAACAAAAAATACTATAAAAAGGTTAATTTGACGGGAAAAAAAATTATGATAGCCCATGAGTATGACCTATGTGGGCCAGAGCTAGACCTTTATTACTTTAGGTCTAAGTTAGTCTTTTATGGACTTTATTTTGTCCCTTGCTTGAGAGATAATTTGAAGAAGGTATAACTGTAAAATTTAGCAAACATGGTTCGACTTATTAACTTATGCCCGAAGCTGTTCAGCTTGTTTCTTTTATTGCAATTTCCTAGTGGATGAAAATATCCTTTCTCTTAAGGGGTTTCAAAAATCTTAAATTATTTTCTTCCTTTTCATTCACTATGTAGCCCTATTCAATTGTCCGTACATACTCTTTAAATAAGCTTCGATCGTCGATTTCAACAAGGTGAAAAATGACCAATTTTCAAACCCGATGAATTTCTTGACAATACAAAACAAACCTGCTCCAATCCTCAATCGCTGCACAACTCTTTCGTTGGTCACTCTCTGTCGTGATATAAGTCTCCTCAACCAAACTCTGCCATGTCGTTGTGCCGTGATCTGCCTAATCTTCTGTTTTTATCTCTCTTCAACCTTAACCTAATGTCTTCACCGTTGTTCAACAGAGGTTTTAAAGGTTTTTATCTTCTCTTCACTGTTCTTCATCAAGGTTTCAGGTGTTCTTCAACTTGACTAATTTTAACTTTGTCTTGAATTATATGGTGTTTTTTGAAAGAATTTGACTTCGAATTTTTCATATTGTTATTTTTTTTTTGTAATATATATATATATATATTTTAATGGGTATTCAAAGGAAATTTTAATTTTTAGTGTCCTGATTCTCATGTATATCTTTAAGTGTAGTGCCCAAGATTCTCACAAACAAATCATGTCATAAATAACTCTAATTGCATTTGATACTTGTCATTTACAGTTAATTACCAAAATGCACCTTATGTGCAATGTGACATTTAACTTATTTCTAAGTTCAAAGACGTAGTAACCTCAAAAGATAAGCTCAGCGTGCTAATAAAAGTAATGTATAGTTTAAAAATGAACACATGCTTACTTTTTTAAGAATGAAAAATAGGTGGTTTGGGACTTGTTCTTGCATTCCCACCCTGCCTACCAAATGGCCTACCCTTTTAGCCCCACCTCGGACAAGGATAAGAGATTACCCAACGACTTAGTAGGTAGGGTGATTACTTGTTTAAATTTTTTAAAGCTTTTTTATTTTTACAAAAATATATTTGACTAGATTACTCAGGCCATATGTGATAATTAAAATCTCTTGAGCCAAGAGGGCAAGACAATGTAAACTGTGTAGAACCACATCGCTTGGGTAAGGTCAAGTATAATGGTTCATAAGGTGATGCATTCCCTTTTCAATGATATTAGACTTTTTGGGCACAATCCAAAAGCAAAATAGTGAGGCTCGAGTTAACTCACAAGTACTCGAGCGTGAAAATGCATGCGGGGACACTCGTGAGGGGTCACGTCATGATGATAACAATCTACTTCACGGAGAGAGATCTCCATGGGTACCAGAGCGACGAGGTCACACAAGTAAAGATTATTCAGAATTCTCTCTCTACTGACTTCATCTAGTTTTTCTTCTAACTACATTTTGAACAAGCTGAACTACAGATTGTCTTAGCTCCTCAACGAGCTGCAGACCTTTGAGTCGATCTAGAGGCAGAGGAAGAACAAGGAAACGACACATGTTGTTTATCGGGTATCTTCCTCGAAGGCTAAACCTCAACAAAGAAAGGCATTTGCTTTTGGTGGGTCCGAACAAGGACAAGCCAGTTTGTTAAAGGGGAAGTATCCCGCTAAGGATGAGAAGAAGAAGAAGAACAAGAAGAAGAAGAACAATAAGCCTGCGAAAGCAAACGATCAACCACAAGCTCAAGCTCCGGCAAAGGGAAGTTGTATCTATTGCAAGAAACAAGGTCACTGGAAGATGAATTGTCCGCTTTATCTTTTAGAGCTAGAAGCAAAGAAAAAGAATGATAATGTACCAAACACAAACTTACATGTATTGGAGGCTTATTATGCCGAGAATTCTTTCTCATCCTAAATAGTTGATTCGGAGGCAACTACTCATGTTTGTTTATCTTTGCAGCTACTTAGCTGATGGAGGAAGCTTGAAAAAGGAGAACTCATGCTGGCGATTGGAAACGGAGAGTCTGTTTCAGCCAAAGCAGTAGGAGAGGCTCGCATCGCCTTTAGATCCAGATTGATGTTTTTAAATTATGTTTATGTCATTCTAAGTATAAGACGAAATTTGATTTCAATTTCTGAATTATGTAGACAATTATTTTCTATTTCGTTTGATAATAATGCGATTATTATTTTTCGCAATGGTTTGGAAATTTGTCGTGCTTCCTTGGAGTATGAGCTTTATGTTTTAAGACTTTTTGAATCTTGTTCTTTTAACACTGAAATATTTAGAGTATCTAATCCTATATTTAACAAGAAACAAAAAGTATCACATGACAATAAAATGTATCTACGGCATCTTAGACTTGGACATATCAGTTTAGATAGAATAAACAGATTAACTAGGGATGGTCATTTGAGGGAACTAAGAATTAGTACCCTACCCATCTATCAGTCATGTCTAGAGAGCAAAATTACCAAGAGACCCTTCTCGGGTAAAAGGGAAAGAGCCAAAGAACCCCTAGAGCTCATTCATTCAGATGTATATGGACCCTTGAATGTTTAAGCAAGATGACGCTATGAGTACTTCGTCAATTTCATTGACGATTTCTCAAGATATGGATATATCTACCTAATGCAACAGAAATCTGAAACTTTTGAGAAGTTTAAGAAATTTCGTGTAGAAGGTGAAAAATAATTTGGAAAGTCTTTAAAGACCTTTCGATCAGATCTGGAAGGTGAATACCTAGATACTGAATTCACTGACTATCTCATTGAGAATAGAATTGTGCCACAATTATCGACTCCTAGTGATCCACAACTCAATAGAGTATAAAAAGAAGGAGTCGAACCTTATTAGACATGGTTAGATCCATGATAAGCTATTCTTCGCTATTAGTGTCTTTTTGGGGCTATGCGATAAAGACAACGGTCGAGATTTTGAATGTCTAAATCTATTCCTAAGACTCCCCTTGAATTATAGAATGATCGCAAACCTAGTTTATTCCATTATCGCATATGGGAATCCCTACGCACGTGCTATAGAAAAAGATGGGCAAATTGGAATATATCTAGAACAGAAGTATCTCTATTTATCGGATATTCAAAAGGGACGAGAGGAGAAAAATTCTATAGTCTAAAAGAAAAGAAAGTATTTGTGTCGATGCATGCTACTTTTCTTGAGAATGACAATATGAATAATTTCAAATCTCGAAGTAAAGTAGTTTTTGAGGAAATGGTGGGGACCACTTTTTCTCCTCAGCAAATAAGAGTTGTTTGATTAGGAGGTGTAGAAACATGACCTTCTTTGTCTGAGCCAACAGAGATTGTTGAATA
Source organism: Boehmeria nivea var. tenacissima (assembly GCA_018132145.1). Classification (NCBI taxonomy): domain Eukaryota; kingdom Viridiplantae; phylum Streptophyta; class Magnoliopsida; order Rosales; family Urticaceae; genus Boehmeria; species Boehmeria nivea. The sequence goes on along the minus strand of CM030885.1, from coordinate 1,835,310 downwards.
GAGAGAAGAAGAAGAAACCACACTTCCAAGGTAGGAACCCGCGGAACCTAGATGTAGTAGAGAGAAATATGATTTCCCATTCGCTACCGAAAGGAAAACGAGGCAAACATCACTGTATCTGATACGTCCAATGAATACCCAGTCTCTTTCAAAGAGGCAACGGTCAATTCTGACAAGGATAAATGGAAAGAAGCCATAAACCAAGAGATAGAGTCAATGTACTCTAAGTCTGTCCGAGAATCTACAAACCCGCTTGAAGATGTCAAGTTCATTGGGTACAAATAGATCTACAAGAAGAAGAGAGGTGCCAATAGAGAAGTCAAAACCTACAAGGCTAGACTCGTGGAAAATGGGTTATACCAAAAAGGAAGGGCTATGACAAAATATTTTCTTTTGTTGCCATGCTCAAATCCATTCGCATACTCTTCTCCATAGCTGCTAACCTCGATTATGATATATGGCAAATTGACGTCAAGACAACATTTCTGAATGGCTATCTTGAAGAGGGGATTTTTATGTCTCAACCAGACGGGTTCGTGAAAGAAAGCCAAGAGCTGAAATTCTATAAGTTGCTTAAGTCTATTTACGGGCTTAAGCAAGCATCTAGGTCTTGGAACTTAAGGTTTGATGAAACCATCAAATTCTATGGTTTTCAACAAAACGTTAATGAGCCTGGCGTTTACAAACTCATCAATGAACAAACTGTGGTATTTTTAGTTCTTTATGTTGACGATATTCTACTTATTGGGAATAATGTAGTAAAACTGTAAGAAGTAAAGAACTGGCTAGCCGAGCAATTCCAAATGAAAGATTTGAGAAATACTAACTATGTTCTTGGAATAGAAATCCTAAGACTTAGGAAGAACAAACTACTAGGACTATCTCAAGCATCTTATATTGATAAAATGCAAAACTCCAAAAAGGGTCTTTTGCCGACTCGACATGGAGTTGAAGCAGTGTCCGCAGACACCGTAATAAGAAGAGGACATGAAACGGATTCCATATACATCTGTAGTTGGAAGTCTAATGTATGCAATGCTATACACTAGACCGAATATCTACGATGCAGTGGCATGTAGAGAGGAAGTACCACCTCATCAGAGAGATCGTGTACCGGGGAGATGTCATCGTCAGAATGATACCGACATTGAAAAATTAGCAGATCCCTTCACAAAGACTCTAACTGAAAAACAGTTCAACAAACACTTAGAGGCACTAGTCTAAGAGAGATGTCTCATCTCCTTTAGGGAAAAGTGAAAGATTATTGGTATTGTTGCCCTAGAGAATGATTTTTGTAAAATTAAGTTGTAATATTATTATTTTCTTATTAATAAAATGAGTAGACATTTTTATTTATTTGTTTGAAATTTTATTTTGTTTAAATATTCATTAAATATCCATGATGTGTTACGAAACTAAATTTTGATATTTGTAAGAGTTTTATGAAAAATAGAATATTTAGACATTTAAATCAATGGCCGTGATTGATCCAGATTGGATAACTTGATCTAAAATCACAGTTGTGGAACACTGTCGATGTAGAGACACTCAGTGTGAGCGTTTTGCATGGTTAGACCACATATACATGGATCGACTCATTGAAAGTATCGTTTGAGAGCCATTACTATACTCGTGACAAAGTCACATGATGGTCATATGAGAATTGATCTCAATCCTGAGTGGATAAAAGAAATTAAGACACGAGAATTGATAATGCAGTTTTGCTTCGCCTACGTCTGCGGGGGCACGTCCAGTTGAAAAAGATCCACTAGCAAAGTATTGAAATGAGTACAATCGGACTTCCATATGTTATGACTCCCTCCTACAACGAGTCGCCGCCTACCCGTACTCCTAGCTATCTAAACCTAACAAGATTCCATTGTCTTTAACAATTCACACATCCCGTTTTTATCTCTCAATAAAAGAATACTTTTCTCAAGCTCATAATATAATTAAATGACTCATATGGCTCTAATAATCACATGTATGTTTTATCTTTAGCATAGAGCATTACATAGTGAACCAAAGGGAATGGGTAACTTCCTTTGAGAGGAAAAGAAGCTTTCCCTTTTTCCAAATCCAAAAATAGGTTCGTAGAGGTCGAATTTGATACAGGCAATAAAAAGACTGTATTCCCCTTTAATTTCGGGTAACATCTTGATTGGAGCTGGTTAAATCACTTTTTCAAAGTTACCAAAAATCCGGTTTAAAAAATATACAGCGTAACACCTTCTATAACACCTGTCCAGATTTCTTCAACAAAATTTTCTAAATCTGTCCAGTGAATAAAACGACCATCTAGATTAAAAAAAAAAACAAATATGTTCTAATAATTTTGCTAAACAAAATGCCAACAACTTAAAAACAGCCATAATGGTAATGGGAACAAATACTTGCATTTTGGGAACTCGGGATGGGATCACTGGGGAATGAGGATTTCACAGACATAGAATTCAGCTTCCAATCATAACAGGAGTTAATATTGATTCGCTTAAAGTGTCGATTCTAGAACTGAACGATTGTGCGCTAATGCGTGATCTTGTCATGAATGAATCGTTCACTAGTGAAACGATAGTACTTAAAGAACAAGAAATGACCCGAGGGGTATAACGATAATTTCTCCCTTTCAGGACATGAACCAATCTGGAGGGTTAAATCTCATGAATTGACCATATCAGTGGACTTACTCATCGAGTAAATTACTCTGATAATTTCAAGAGTTCAATTATGGGTTTTTGGTAGAGTAACCTCAGAATTAATAAATTAAATTTTAACTAAGGAGCTTTAGTAAATTATCTTAATTTATTATAGCTTGAATTATTAGGTCCATGGTTCCCGGGCCGGCTCCATAAAAATTAATAGAGAAAGTTTATAACACAATTAATGTTGATTAATTATGTAACCACACAACATATAAATTAATTCTAATTATTTATTTAAGAGTCAAATAAATAATGCTAAGAGTTAATTCAAATTGAGTTTCGGTGGGAAATATTTTTTCCTCAATTATTCTTCATAGGTGAATTTTTTGGATAAAATAAAAGGAGTTTTATTTTTATTTTAATTATTTAAAAGTTAAATAATTGTCTTCCTTTTAATTCAAAGGTCTGACTTTTTCTAGTATTAGGCGCCATTTACCAGAGGGTTTATCCCTTAATAATCAAATCAAGTGGATAAATATTAAAAATTTAAATTAGATTTAAATCTTATAACATCTTTAGTTTAAACCAATTAAAGATAATTATCTAAAAGATTTAAATTTGAAAGAAAATATATTATCTATTCTGGAGGATACTTTTTATCAGAGGAAAAAGTCTCCCCCTTAAGCACAAATTGGGAGGGAAAAGTGGGATAAATTTTAGCCCATTTCTCTATCTCCTTTACATCTAATTAAATAAGACTCCCGGGGTTTCAGACTACTACGTGATATTTTTTGAGCCATAACTTTGAGAAAGAAAAACATAAAGTTTCTAGAGTGTTTTCCTCTGCCAAAATCTGCCCAACCCTAGAGCAAAAGATTAATATTTTTTTCTTCCTCTATTTCTAGTGGGAACTAAAAAGAAAGCCCACTCTTTCTCTTCTCTATTAATTTGGGGGATGACTTGGAAGATTGTGGTATCAATTCAACAACCCGTAAGTCGTTTCAATCGTTCATCATAGCACAACCTCGGCGGATTAGAAACGCAAGGTCTTTGGTGGAGTCAATTGTAATCTGAATCATCTTAGTATAATCTCTTGTTTTCCCTTTGATCTATTTAATTTTAATTTATGTGATAAATTAAATTAGATTGATTAGATTATTTGTTAAACATAAAATATGATCACTTGTTTATTCTATAATTTATGATATGTGATACCATATGTATGTTTATCTTTCAATTAGATTGATTTGATTAACATGAATTTTTTTTTAAATATACCCTTCGCAATAGCATATATTTCCTTCATTAACTTTTACAAAAAGTTTTCTCCCCATGAAAAAATTCCTTGGAGCATCTATTGAAAAATTTGTATGTGGCGGCTAGGGTTTTGGTGTGAACCAGTGGGGCTTTGATACTATTCGATATAACACATTAATGAGTTTTTAATTGTATAAATGAGTTTTTAATTGTATAATTTACAGAAAATATAATTAATACATACACTTATATTGGTAATGATTTTTAAAATAAATTATTAGAACAATAAAATAGGAATGAACTTATAAATACGTCATATACAAAAAGGGTTCATTAGCAAAATGACCTGTTAAAATAATATCTTTTAAGGAAATGACCTAACTATCTAAAAATTAAGTTATTAGCCACCAGGCCCATTCACATATATCTGGACTACTCAAAATACTATTTTTGGCCCAAATTTATTACAATCTGTAACAAATATTGTTACGTAACAAATATTATTACGGATTGTAACAATATTTGTTACGATATGTAACAAATATTGATACAAATCATAACAGACAAATGTGTAATAAAAATTAGATATTTTACTATATATGTGTATCAAATTTTGTCTGTGATATTCTGTATCAAAAGTTGTTACCTATTGTAACAAATATTGTTACTGTCTGTAACATTTATTACCTTCCGTAACAAAGGACAAAACAGTTAATACATAATGTCTTAAAAAATAGCTTAATAACTTAATTATGACAAACTCATATCAATTCCTTAAAAACTAAGGCTAAAAACATACCATTTAGCCAAAAATCTCTATACAAAATTATGAAACTACTATAATAAAAACGTCATGTTCGTTTTATAATAATGATATTATATGCACGTTTCATTTTTAACTCAATATTATATTATTTTTTAAACATAATAAATTTTTTATTTTGATACGATCATAATTATAAAATATATTTTTAGTTTATTAATGGCTACGTATTTCCTAATTTTGTTAATCAAAATTGAACGGCTAGATTGATTAATCATAGATCATTTTCTTCAAAATTGAACATTGTAGACACCTTTTTAAATAATTTTTAAAATCGTTAGTTATATAAAGAGTCATATTAGACTGTGTTTTTTTAAATAGCCACAGTTTTAAAAAATTTAAAAACTAGCTATAACACATATAAAAATTTTCAGATAATAAATTACATATAAAAATTACTGTAAGAAAATTTCTGACATGTGTACGAAATTTATGAATGTGCTAATTTTTAAATTTTTTGAAACTATTGCTATTTTTTAAAATTATTATCTAAAAAGTGGCTTTTTTCATAAAATTCCCTTTTAAAAAAAAAGAGACAAATAATAAGCTCAATTTTCATTAATTTCAAAGAAATAATACGACGACTCAAATAACAAAGGGATATAATTGGTGTAAATAAAAATTGGGAATTTTAAGAAAATAGCCACTGTTTACAAAATAATTTTAAAAAATATTCAGTTTCAAAAAATTTACAAACTAGCCCTTTCAGAAATTTATGACACGTGTCAGAAATTTCTTACAATAATTTTTACGTGTAATTTTGTTATTGTCAGAAATTTCTTACATTGTGTTATGGCTAGTTTTTAAATTTTTTGAAACTGTGGCTATTTTTTGAAAACACACAATTAAAAATGACTATTTACCTAACTGACCCATAAAAATATCACACACAAACATATATATATATATATATATATATATATATATATATTGTAGTTATGCAATGTGAGAACATGGAACGGTGGATAAGACAATATTTTGATTTTTGATGGACTCAAATGTATGGTGTTCAGTTGTAAATTTAATGTCTATCTTTTGGGATATTAATTAGACACATTGATTGAGAATATGACAATATGTAAAGATGAATAATAAAACTAATTGGCTGATATCTGTAGTCTCTACTCTCTTGCTTCAAAGCCTGGCGCCACTGATGGCATGATACCTAGATGCAGGCAACTGGCTTAACTTTCCAAATTTGTGTTCATAGTATTCGAGCAATTCCATCCTGTAAACAAAATTAGTATACATTCTTAGCTCTAAATATGGTTAAAATAACTGTAAGTAAGTATTTATTCATCAGATCTTTTTTTTTTTTTTTACCAGTATGCCAAGCACTGGAATGGAGCATACTTGTCAAAAACTTCTCCAATCTGCTGTTGCAAAGTGTTTTTTTTGCAACATTCCCTTTTGTGAACCTGAAGCAACCATTCAAGACAAACAGATTAAGTTCTAACTAGAAATATTCACTTAATTTGAGAAAATTTCTCTTTTGGAAGTTTGCATTTTCTCCACCTAACAAATTTATATAATATGTAGACCAATTTAAACAAATGCACACAACATATATAGGTAGCATGCATGTTGTTAATATCACAATAATTCACATAGCTGAATTGATTAGTAAAAGATATTTTCATTCAAATAGGATAGTGAAAATAGGATAATGTACATATAATATTAATATCAGTACCTGTCTAAGATGTCTTTTTGTTTCTGAGTCAGCTGGAATGTTTTGATAGTATCTAAGGCACATTAAGACATTGGCAGATGCAAAAGTGCCAATACCTTTTATCTTCATGATCTCCTTTTGTACTTTCTCATATGGTAACGCCTTCTCCGCCGCTTCTTCAAGTTCCTGAAGCCCTATCTTTCCACTCTCAATGCCAATCGCAAGTTCTAGTATATACGTCGCTCTATATCCGAGAACAGGTTGCAATCTAGTCAAGAAATAATTCTTGTCAAGTCTGACAATTTCTTTTGAGGTTGGAAAATCTCCTATTAATATCTGTGGCGTTGGATCATCAGCTTTTTTTGCCTCATTGCTTGGTGCATTGTTCGCGAGTTTCCTCTTTAGACATTTTCTCCGACTTGTATCGGTGTTATTAGCTATTTCAAATTGAAGTTTGCATAAAGCCTCAGCCATTTGCAATGTCCTCGACCACCTATTGTGTATAGTTAATATGGATCAAAGCACAATAGCAAGACAGTATTTGGGGGGTAAAAAAAAAAGGTCCACTAAAATGAAAGAACCAAATCAGTGGCAACTGGCAAGAAATATAAAGAAAAAAAAATAGCAATATTAAAATGAACCAGTCAACAGAAAACCAATCTTAGATTCATTAGTTACCAATATATTATAATATATAGATCCACGAGTAGGTAGACTCTAGTAGAGTTATTCTTTTTTTTTTTTCCTCCGGCAATGAGTGTAATTCTACTGTTTCTCGATAATTTTGAATGACAAAGTATTTCAAAATTGTAATATTATATATATATAATCCAACATCGAAAAAAGTAATACATACGTGCAATTGCAAAGGAGGATTGACTTGACAATATCTTCAAAGAGAGATGGCGAGCGGAAAATCCTACCAAATCCCATTTCTTTCGCTTGAGGATGCACTTTATGAAACTCTCTCACATCCATTTCATCTCTCTCTCTTGTCCTTACCATTCTACTCACTTGATCCTGCGTCACATGTACCAATAAATATATAAATAATACAATATAAGTTAAAATATAAGATTATAATAAAATGAGTTTTGCATATAATAATGTACCAATATAGCTTGGCGATCCGAATAGGAGAGACTTGGAGGATGCTGAAGGAGACGGATATAAAGGAGATGAGGGTAGAAAGGAGAATGTGAAATGGAAACATTTGCCAAAGAGGCAGCGTCGGCGAGTCGGAGTGGGCGTCTGAGAGTTTTGGTTGATGGATTCCAACGGTTGGGAGCCATCATGAAGAAGCCATGGTTGCACACAGCCTTCTCAAGATTGAAGCTTGTTTTGCTCTCTCCCAATGCCAAACTCAACACCCAATCTCCACCCATACTATTACTACTCTCTTCTGTTATAATTTGTTAATATTCCATTGCAATTGCGAATATATACAAGCTTAATTCCTCCGTTACTTTATTATTTATTATTCTTGTTGTCTGTACATAATTTGCTCAATAGGCTAGCATGGATAATTCCAATGGTCCATGTAATGATATATTTAATACGTACACTATTTTCTATTAAAATTAATGTATCCACGTACGGCGACATATGCATGATATTAATGTATTGTTATTCAGTTTCGCGAACGTTTGAACTTCTCCACACGCCATTATAATTATTTATGTCGGGTAGACATATGTGTATATATATATATGTCGCTATATATATTTGTATTGATAATTAACACAAGGTTTATATATAAAAGTCGGAAGAAAAGTAAACCCCCACCCCCCAAAAACCATTAAAAAAAAAAAAACACCGATGAGAGGTAAAATGAGACAAAAAATTTAGTGCAAGCGCGCCATTTCAATTCCACAACGAATGAGAAATCTTTTAGGATTTTGCATTTCCTTGGAAGTTGTCTTACGTGATTTTTTACGTGAGTATTCCCATTTAGTTAATAATAGTTTTTATACTAGAGCATAAAATAATATAACGGCTGAAAAATATGATAAAAAATTAAATAAAGTATATTTTTGTTAAATTTTTTTTAAAAAATAATTTTTTTTGTAATTTTAAATAATTAAGAGATTAATTTATTATTTAATATAAATATAGGGGTTCTTTTAAAATTTTTCAAACTTAAAAAATAAAAATAAAAGCTTAGAACAAATAAAATAAATAAAAATATTATGAATCCAACCGTGTCAAAAAAAATTCAAGATCATTACGACAAAAAAATAGCTCTTGAAATGATTCGAATAAAAAAGTAAAAAAGAAAGAGATAGGAGAGAGAATTTGCAAAAAAAAAAAAAAAAAAGAAACCCCTCAAATTTTGTGCAAAAGCCCTCTAATATTTCTCAAAAATCCCTAAAAGAGGCCTTCAAATGCCATTTTATTAACAAAAAAAATTAATTAAAAAAAATAGGACGCCACATGTCGTCCCCTTATTAGCCGTTTCTTGGCAATGTGGGGAGAAACGTATAGGGACTTAGTATACTCGGATGGATTGCTTGTTTTTACACACGCGCAGTGTAACATAATATAACGAATAAAAAATATGACGAAAAACTAATAAAGCATATTTTTTTATTTTTTTTAGATTAATATTTTTGTAATTTTGAACAATTGAGGGGTTCAATTTATCATTTAATATAAATATAGGGGCCCTTTGAAAATTTTTCAAACATAAAAAATAAAAATAAAAGCTTAGAACAAATAAAAAATAGTTATGGTCAAAAAAAGTATATGACAATGGGTGTTGTTATCAGTGATTTTTCGTCCGTGACCATATATTCGGTGGCGAAGTCCCCGAAGCACAATTGAAGCGAGCCCAAGTCCCTAATTCCAATAAAAAGGAAATGCCACGTCATCACAGGAACTTTCCCCGGACGAAGACGAGACGAGGATCGTTGAAGATAATCCTCGATTCTACACCCACGAAGACAAGCCAGCGAAACACCACTAAAGGTGATGTCGATTGCATGACAAGACCCTCAGAGAGGGAGTGACGGATGGGAAGGCCGCGGATCATCGAAGATGATTCGCCCCCGCGAAGCTAGCCTCGGAGAGGAAGTAAGGACTTCATTCAAGACAGAGCGCTCGACCCGCGAAGCAGGTGACCGCCGATCGAAGATGAAATCTACGCGTAGTAGTTTAGGTCTTAGTTTCAGTTCCACTTTTCTAGCCCTGATCGTGGGACATTATGTAACTGATCTCGTAAGACTCGCGATAGACATTACCATTAGGATATCTATTTACCAAGTCTTAAGGGAGAAATAACCGTACAATAACTGTACATTTAATTTGTTAATTAATCCCGAGATTTAAGGGATCGTGCGTTACTTTTCCTTCTTCGGACCTTAACCCCTCGACTATAAAAGGGAAAGAGGGGAACCGTAGAAGGGGTTGGTTCGAATTTGGAATTTGATAATAGAATTCAAGTGGACGTAAGCTATTACTCCGGAAGAGGGTTGAACCACTCTTAATCATGTGTGTCTTTTCATTTTTTCTGATCAAATATTTACTGTTTATTGCCACATCACTTTCAGTGGTGTAGATCGTTGTTGGTTTAAATTTTACACCAACAGGTGTCAAAATATTGAGAAAAATATTCTGAATCCAACGATGTGAAGAAAAAAAATCGATATCATCACGATCAAAAAATAACTGTTGAAACGATTACAACAAAAAAGTAAAAAAAAAAAGAGGGAGGAGAGAGAATTTGCAAAAAAGTCCTCTTAAATTTGTAAAAAAGCCCTCTAAAATTTCTCCAAACTCCTAAAATAGATCCTTAAATGCAATTTATTTAATATATATATAGGAGACGTCACGTGTCATCCGTAGGGAATGTAACGTGTCATCCCCTTGTGAGGTGTTGTTTTGGCAAAGTTGGAGAAACAGACTACGGATGACACATGTCATCCCCTTGTGAGGCTTTTTTTTGGCAAAGTTAGAGAAACAGATCATGCCTTAGTATACTTGTATAGATAAATGAAGCTTTCTTTAATGCTTCAACACTAATTGGACCACTAATGCGCCACACTTTTTACCCGGTATTGCCAGTGAAATTTGTCTTTTAATAACTGTACCCGGTAACAGGGTTTTAACTTTTAATTGGTAAAAAATTTATTAATATAACAAAAGGTAGGCAGATGGGTAATTTCTCATTGTTTAGATGATTTTATTCTAATGTCAGGGTAACGGTTATACATAGCAAAAGTTATATTAACATTAGAAGAAGTTATAAAAAACGATGCTCAAGTACTTTTGTAGTTTAAACGATTTGTAATTATCGGTTGCTCATGAACTTAGTTTGAAATTTATAAATTAATGGACTTATTTTAGAGTAATACTAGTTGCACGTGAAACTTGTATAATTATTTTTTAATTGATAAATTCTTCGAATTATTATAGTAAAAAAAGGCCGTTAAAACCAAAAAAAAAAAAGACCTTTAAAATTTTAAAGAAAAACTTACAAGCATGTCTCTATTAAAAATAAAAAGAAAATAAAAGTGTTTAAGATGTAAGAATTAATTTTTTTAATGTAATAGTGTGAAATATATTTAGAGAGAGTTTTGCGAATAAGAATTTTATGATCATTCGTGAGTCATGGATACTTGTGGTCGGTATCTAAAAAATATTCCATTAAGATTTTGACCAATGTTTTTAGTTACGGATGTGACTTATCCGCAACTAAACTATCAATTACATATATCATGAGGAAGAACCCATGCGATTTTCCAGCAAATGAGTGAGTATCCAAGATTGATTTGTAAATAAACCAGGCTCGGATGGTTAAGTAGTAGAGAAAAAAATACAAAACTACTCGTGACTAATTTTTGGGTGTAATGGTCTCAGATAGTCACTTTGGCGACTGAATAAATCAGTCCTGGATACTTTAGTCTCAAAAAAATTTTATGTAGTGGAGAAAGAGATTTGTGGAGCACCTCATGAAACGATGTGTAATACTAGTTAAACGATGTGAAAGAGAGAGAGATTTGGCGACCGATAATTAAACGATGTGTAATTATCAGTTGCTCATGAACTTAGTTTGAAATTTATAAATTAATGGACTTATTTTAGAGTAATACTAGTTGAACGTCAAACTTGTATAATTATTTTTTAATTGATAGATTCTTCGAATTATTATAGTAAAAAAAGGCCGTTAAGACCAGCAAAAAAAAAAAGACCTTTAAAATTTTAAAGAAAAACTTACAAGAATGTCTCTATTAAAAATAAAATAAAACAAAATAAAAGTGTTTAAGATGTAAGAATTAATTTTTTAATGTAATAATGTGAAATATATATAGAGAGAGTTTTGCGAATAAGAATTTTATGATCATTCGTGAGTCACGGATACTAGTGGTCGGTATCTAAAAAATATTCCATTAAGATTTCGACCAATGTTTTTTAGTTACTGATGTGACTTATCCGCAGCTAAACTATCAATTACATATATCATGCGCCAGAACCCATGCGATTTTTCAGCAAATGAGTGAGTATCCAAGACTGGTTTGTAAATAAACCAGGATTGGATGGTTAAGTAGTAGAGAAAAAAAAAATACAAGACTACTCGTGACTAATTTTTAGGTGTAATGGTCTCAGATAGTCACTTTGGCGACTGAATAAATCAGTCCTGGATACTTTAGTCTCAAAAAAATTTTATGTAGTGGAGAAAGAGATTTTTGGAGCACCTCATGAAAATTGGAAAAAAAAAAAAAGAAGGGGGATATGTGGTGGTTGCAAAGGGATAGACCTGATCCTTAGCCTACGACTGATCCCACGAAGGTGTGGACTTGCTCGTAGTATGGACTGCCTTCCTCATAAATTTTAAAAGAAATTTAAAAGTACAACAACAAACAAAAAATGAAGAAAAAAATAAAAAAATTGCTCGAATCAAAATAAATATATCAAAATGTGTGCCAAGTGAATTAGAAAATAAAATTGAAACCAACAAAGGCAAAATAGCCGTTAAACATGGAACAATGGCAAATATTAAAAAAAATAAAAACAAAAAGAAAAAAAAATAGACATAGAGAGCGCGGGCATGTGCATACCCATATTTATTTTTATTTTTTACCCTAAAATTTATAATTGGAGAACTGGTAATCGTGAAATTGCAAAGATTCATCGATTCATCGTAAGTGGAGAACTGGTGATAGTGAGGTTGTAACGACCCAGAATATAGTAATACGAAAATATCATAAATCACAATAATCTATAACGATATAAGTATTCAATATCCCAAAAATACGGTTAAATTTGAACTTTTTACACAATAATAATAATAGATACATTTTAACTCCTAAGCACGGGTTCCCAACCGTGACCCCATAATCATCAAAATTAGGTTTCGTATGAGGATTTGTTAAAATGAGTTTGGGACTTCAAAAACTTTTGCCATCGGATAGCCGACGGTCCACACGACGCCCACAAGGTCGAACCCGTATGCACCCGCCGTCTTCCTTCATTGCCGCCTAGCCTTCGATCTTCCCCTTTAACTTACCTGCAACACGAGCACACTAGTGAGCTAATAGCCCAATAAGTGGATTAGGGACATAAGTAATAACATTCATCACAAATTCAATAAATCATAAATATCACAATAGAGAGTCCCTATAAAAGAATCAAGTTACCAACCCAACGGTTGCAACCCGAGTCATAGATTTCAACCCACCTCTGATTTCACTTTAAGACTTTACGTTACGACTTGTAAAGTATCCTTACTTAACATTCATTGGGCCCATCGGCCATTCCGAAACCTTTTGCGACCAATGGCCCCGTCGAGCCGTTTCGGAATTGATTTCACAATCGCCCCGTCGGGCCTTTTTGGGACTTGAAACAATAGTGGGCCCCTTGGGCCGTCCCGTTCAATTTATATTCTCATGGAAACATCGTCTCCCTCCGGGCCTCTTTGCTCTTTCCGAAACCTTTCGCGACCAATGACCCCGTCGGGTCGTTTCGGAATTATTAACTTTAACTTACCCCGTCGGGCCGATCCGAATCGTTAAACAACATAACGTGAGGAACGCTATCCGCCAACCTCCTCTGAGCCCCTCGGGCCGTTCCGAGACCTTTTGCGGCCAATGGCCCTGTCGGGCCGTCTCGGAATAAATCTCACAAATGCCCCGTCGGGCCTATCGAGAATAAAGACGCTTTCCATTTTTTGAGTCATTTTGAAATTCATTCAACCTGCAAAATAATCTCAACAACGATACTCGGATAGTTTTATGTCCATGGTCCCATACCCACAGACAGACTGACACACACATGCACATATAAGACACTTAAACCCATAATCTCATACTCATGGGTTGGACACAAAATAAAAGTACGTGATCCCATACTCACGTACCCTAAACATGTATTAATGCAACTAAATTAAACGAACATCTAATTGTAACACCACAAGCTAGCACAAATTCATAACATAAATGATCGCGCGACCATGGTCAAGTCTACTCGTGTTACAGAGGGGATCCACTTACTTGAGAATCCTAAACTTCCTGCCTTGGTCCTCGAGATCCTTCCTCAATGGTGTTCCTTCCCAGAAGCTCGACGTGTGGCACCTTTGTCCAACAAGAGAATTCGAGGGTTAACGTCGAGGTTAACCATTTATAGTAGAGGAAGGGAACTTTAAAGCTCAACGTGACACTAGGAAATGGATTTTAGATAGCGGGATGACAAACGGTCCGACTGGATATCTCCTGCGAGCACTCTTGTCCCGAGTGTCGTCACTTTTAAGGTTTATCGTCAATCTCGATTAATGGTTACGTCGTTGATTAATTTAGGTGAGAAAGAAATTATTGGACCTAAGTGGTCCTTGACTTAGCATAAAAAGTGACTAAATTTCAAGCCGGAAATCCGGCAGAGTCTCCCCTGTTTTTCGGATATCCCGGCCGAAGCCTTCACCTAATTTCAACCCAGCACCGAACTAATTTCGGTCACAGTCCATCACGACAACAACCAGAATAATTCAACATAACACCAAAAACATTTCAGAACATCTTAATAACAAGACTTCTCGAGCCTCAAAGGCTTATCACATAACACTCTTCTCAATGATTTCAACAATTTCAAAGCTTAAGTTACAACTCTAATGCCGTTTCATTTTACGACTAAAACTCGATTTCGGCCGCTCGGTTATACCTTTAGTATACGAAGGTGAGGAGTTGTGCGTCCAAACTTGCTTTGTACGCGTTCCTGCACGATTTGAGAGAATAGAAAATGAAATCGAATCAAGCTTCGGACTTAAACAAAAGTATGGCGCGAAACGCTCGGTCTAGCGACCCGATACTCGTTTTAGGCTCAAGCGGACAAGTTTACAAAAATACATATCCAATAAAAATTAGATTATAAGGTTAGCGCAAAAACCCGATCCACAAGGGAACAAAATCTTCCTTTAGAAAATTCATTTCGAAAGTTTCTTAGTTTGAAAGTTCCAAACTTAACGCTAACTCACACATTAATAAAAGCGTCTTCTAAATTTTACAAAGATAACCACACGAAAAGGGGTAACTCTCGTCAATTGCTAAATTCTCGAAATGTAATCTCAAATAACACTACTCCAAGACTTTAGATTTTCCAAAACGACACTTAGCCACGAGGATTTACAATACCAGAACAATCGATGTAACAAGCTCAATGCAATTGTAAAACACAACAAAATTCATACTCGTATATAATTTCTCCATTGAGAAATTTACTACGTTTTTCACGTTCAACAACCAAAAATCAGATTCTCCAACCATAATATTATCATTTACACTAATTTCTACCACGAGGAAAAACTAGTCAATTCGAGGCTCAAATAGACAACGGCAGCAAGCATATGTAATAGACCCGCTGAAATTAATAAAATTAAACTAGAACACGCGATGACAACACGACGGACACAAAGTTTACCTCAGTGTCAGCTCAGAGCTCGAGGACTCGGACAACGATGGTGCGAGAGAAGCGTCGACTTTGCCGACGACGGGCAAGACGAACTCGGCGCGATGGAGGGGCACGGCTACTGCCCGGAGGAGGCCGCAACGCGGCGAGCAGACCCGGGGCTCCGCGAGGGCGAGCAGGGCTCGCGGGGTTGCGCGGCTGCACGGAGGCGAAGCGTCGCCGGGGTCGCGCGGCTGCCGGACGGAGACACGACGGTGGGAGAGGTACAACACGTCGCGAATCCGAGGCGGCGACGGCGCAGGGGTGGGTCTTGCGTTGTCGTTGAAGGGGCTGAGCTCGCGCAAAGGGGCTCGACGTGGAGCTCGGGCAGCACTGGCGACCGGAGAGGCGCGGCTGCGAGATGGGGAGATGACGCGCGAGCTGGCGTCGCGACGAGGTGGGGGCCGTGCGACGAGGCTGGGCGGAGGAGGCGCGCGAAGGAGGCGGCGCCGAGCTAGGGAGCAACGCGCGGCTGTGCGGTTTCGGACGGAGCTCGGGGAGGGGCGGCGCGGCTCGATCGTCGGCGATGGGTGGAGGAGGCAAAGAGAGAGTGAGAGAGAGGGTTGTGCGAAGAGAGAGAGAGAGGGGGAATGGGGGGTGCGGCTGTGAGGTGGGAAAGGAAAAGGGAAAACAAACCCTAGTGGAAGAAAAAAATAATATTTATACCAAAGTGTTTGTTTTTTAAATAATCATGAAAATACATCCTTAAGTCCAAATTGAGAAATTATGAATTTTAATATCAATTTCAAGATGAAAATTGATTCCTAAAGTGCCCAAAAATTCAAAAACGCACAATAATACCATTGCACTTCTAGTTTAATATAGCCAAGAGTTGGCCAGATTTAACGAAACTGACCAACTTCTCTCTAAATTACATTAACCAAGATAATAATGTCAACACATTTGACTCGAGAAATATAAAAAGTAAATACTTGCAAAAGTAGTCCAGGTTCAGGCCCTTACAATCCTACCCCCTTACAAAAGTTTCGTCCTCGAAACTTAGAACAAGTGGGGATATTTATCTCTCATTGCATACTCTAGTTCCCACGCTGCCCCTTCATGAGTAGCTCCAGGCTCAATATCTAGGACTTTATGGCACCGAACATGATTAGGATCGGCTACGTACTTCCTCAGCATGAAGTCGTAGAACACATTAAGAACGGAGGACATGTTAGGCGGTAAAGCCAATCGATATGCAACTTCACCCATCTTATCAAGGATTTCAAAAGGCCCTGCATACCTAGGACTAAGTTTGCCCTTCTTTCCAAAATGCATAACTACTTACATGGGCGCCACCTTCAAGAACACATGGTCATCCACTTCAAACTCTAAGGGTCGGCGTCGGACGTCCGTGTAGCTCTTCTGCCTGCTCTGAGTGGTCTTCAAGTGTCAGATTGGTGTGCTCCGTCTGGGCGTCAGTTTATGGATGAAACACCTTGCTGAACCTTAACTGGGTTCCCATGGCTTTGTGCAAGCTCTTGCAAAAAGCGGAAGTGAACCTAGTATCTCTGTCTAAGATGAGATTCTGATACTCAGTGGAGCCTCACTAGCTCCTGATCATAAATCTCCGTCAACCTATCCATGGGGTATGTCATTCGACCGGCAAAAAGTGAGCTAACATTATAAGCTTGTCTACAATCACTAAAATGACATCGCAATACGGGCAAACCCAGTCGTCCCCGTGGGGATTATCAACACTGGAGCAGTTGTGAAACGCCTTTTTGAGCTCTTAAAAGCTCTCTTCACAAGCCGGAGTCCAAGAAAACTTGGTATTCTTTCGAGTAAGGCGGGTTAAAGGTAGAGCGAGTTTGGAGAACTCCTCTAGAAATCGCCTATAGTACCTGGTTAAGCCCAAGAAACTACGAACTTTCGTGACCGGCGTGGGCTAATTCCATGAATTAACTGTTCAATCTTAGATGGATCCACCGAAATTCGTTCCTTAGACACCATGAGACCAAGAAAAGAGACATTTTCCAACCGAAACTCACACTTCTTGAACTTATCATAAAGCGCTTTGGGTAACCTTTCCAAAACGGCTCACAAATGCTCTTCATGCTCTCCTTTTGTCTTCGAATGAACGAGAATATCATCGATAAAGACTAAAACAATCTTGATGAGATAGTCTTCGAAGACGCGATTCATTAGACCAATGAACGTGTAACCCCTACCCCCGGGGTTATCCTTCACGGTACTTTTCCGACAAACGAGTTAGTCGTTTTTGTAATTAACGACCCTTCGTTAAATTAATTATATCTCGTCTTGTGATTAGAACTCACTCCAAATATTGCTTGATCCAATTTTTAATTGGAATATATGTGCTTAATGTCTTAGAGGCCATTGAATTTGAAATCGACTCCTTAAAGTGCAAAATTGCACCGCGAGTCCCTAAACTTTTAAGAAATTACAAAATTGGCCCAATTTAGAAAAATGACCCTTTTTGGGTTGTAATCTGTTTTTGAGGTTACATTATGATTTATAATCATATAATTAACCTTGGTTTCAAATTTGAAACTATTCCGAGTTAAAACGAAGCCGAAACGGCTTAAACTCGAAAAGTCGAGATAAACCGTGCAAACACGGTCAAAGAAAGGGAACGAGCTCAGAACGACCACATTTAATTTGATACTTGACTTCTAAACAGTATTTTAGAAGTTTCTAGTGATATAAGAAAGTCTCGTTAAGTCTCGGGTTAGACAAAATTGGAATTAGGTCAAAACTCCGACCGATGGTTCGGAATAGGGGCGTTTAGGCCTCTTCGAGGGAAACGGGCCTTGAGAAAGGTTCCCGACCCCTCGGGCCAGCCCAAAACCGTCCCTAATGGACCCTTAGTGGGCTTGGTGTGTAAAGAAATGATCCTAGGCCCAATTCTAATCCCAAAAAACCGTGGGCCCAAGTGAGATGACTTGGTTGAGTGTTTAAGTGGTCTAAGTGGGAAAAGTGATGAACCAATGAAATAAATCCAAGGATTTTTTCATTGGTGGCACGTTTAACTCAACCAATCAGAGAAATAGTCATCATGGGCGCCATTTTGAAGAAAGAGAAGAAAAAATGAAAAGCCTTGGTGTTTTTATTCTTGTTGAATCCTAGCCTTAGGATTTAAATCCCTTAACCACCAAGTTTGAATCAATGGCCAAGATTGATTGGAATTATTAATTAATTAGCATTATTGGAATTAAAAATCTTGGAGAATATGCATGATAGATATTCGGCCATTGAGGAGAAGAGAGAGAGTGGGAATGGTCATTAAGTTGCTTGGAGAATGCAACTTAATGATGAGAGTCTAGAAAAATGAAAAGTTTCCTCTTGTTAGATCTCAACCGTAGGATGGGTTGATGGAAGAGATTGAGGGCTAGGATGAGACTTGAAACTTATCAATTGAATTTATTGAGGAATTAAATTATTTGGAGGGGAGAGAGAGTGGAAAATTCGGCCAAAAGGGAGAGAGAGAGAGAAAGACACAAGTGAAATTCTCTCTAAAACTATCCTAAGTATAAAAGGGTTTTAGACCCTTAAGCTCTCATTTTTGCTTTTCCTTGGCAAAATTTTGAGAGAGAAAACCGTGGGAAAGGGAGAGAAAAGAGAAAAGAAATAGAAAGCTTTGAGAGAAAGAAATCAAAGAAAAGAAAGACAAGGTTGAGAGAGAGAAGAAGCCGAGCAAGGAGAAGAAGAGAAGCAAGGAACGCTTCGAAACCCTAGCCTCTCCAAGGTAAGTGAACCGTAACCTTGCTCTAGCCTTTCTATACTTTTAAGTATCAAAATACCTAACCAAAACCTCCCTTACATTCTGCTCTAAGAGTGAGGAAACCACACGTAGTGGTTTTGGAGCCAAACCATCAAGAACAAGCCGGCCAAAGAGGTAGCGCAACAAGGAAAACCCCGAACCGAAAGCTAGGTATATTTCTAACCTTGAGAGGTGTGAGGTTTCTTTTATAGCCTTAGGTTTTCCTTTAGAATAATCATGGTTGTATTTAGGACTTTGAGTTGTAATCGTTGTGCATGGCCTCTTTAAGATTTAAGTTTGCCGAACACGAGTTTAAGGAAGCTAGATCGGCTAGCTTCCGGATATTTCAACTCGTGTTCGGTTGTGTTATTGTTGCTTGTTTGGTTTGCATGTTTAGGGTTCGGATTCCTTGAGTTTTTGTTTGTCTTTTGATGTCTTTGCATGGCTGCCCATTTGTGTTTCAAATGTGAAAATGATTTCAAAAACGCCATGCACACAACGGTTTCCAACGGACCGAAGTGAAACCACTTTGAAGATAAAATTTGGTAAATCTCTTGTAAAAATCCGAATCCAAGTTTGTGAAAATTATCATGGCTTGTTTATTTGATCTTTGAATGTTTAAGTTACTGTTTTTGTTTAAGTTTTGTGTTAAAAACCAAATGGAAACCGAAAAGACACTTAGAGATAAGTGTCTCGGTCAAAATCCGTGAAAACGGTTCGAAAGCGTTTAGCTCGAGAATCGTTTTCACGTAAGATTTAAAGCTTCGATGAAAGGTTTCAAAAAAGAGTGAAAAATCTCCTTAGAACCTAGAAGCAATCTGTTTTAGTGTAAATAATGAGATTTGGAAAAAGTTAACAAATAACGTTTTACCGAAAATGACGGTTTCGCGTGATGTCGCGAAACTAGTTTCAAAAATGCCATATTTTACAAATTGAAAATTGTGCACCAATTTTCTACTATCAAGTTAGGTTTGAAAATCAAACATATGAGCATTTCAAAAGTAAAGCTTGCTGCCCTTAATCGGTTTTGAAAAACGATAAAAGAACGAGTTAAGTTTAAGGGCTCAAAACAACGTTTTCATAACGTAGTCAAAACCGAAGGTTCGAGGAAGTCTCAAACTTATGTAAAACGGGTGTCGAGACTTAAATGGACTTAGTCCAGCCCATACATAGTGAGATGAGAGCCATAGTTGTTTAAATTGAACTAAGACGGGCTTTTTCAAATATAATGAGACTCGGTTTCCTTGAAACCGAGCATTTTTCTTAAGAAACGGTTATAGTGCGTGAAAACCACTAAACCGAGCCCAAGAACAATTTGTAAAATATATCCTAATTGAAAAAGGATTTAATGAACACTTTTTAAATAAAAGGAAGCTTATCAAATAAGCCTAGTGTTCAAAAGTATTTTGCGATAACACTAAGACGGACCAAGTGTCCCGTCTTAGAGACGTTTAAAATGTCAAGGCCATTTTGGGCCTTGTCTTAGTTTTAAAGCCACAGCTTGTTGGGCCAAACTGTTTTAAATTGAGAAGGCCATTTTGGGCCTTCACTTTGTTGAAAACCTAAATCCTTAGTGGGCCTAACAGCAAGGAAGCTGTGAAGGCCACTTTGGGCCCTATTTTAGCCCGAAGCCCAAATTACCAGTTTGGGCCTCATAAGTGGCTAAGGCCCATATGTATCAAGGTCAAATAGGTAAGAAGGCCTTGAACCTTATAGCAGGCTACTTTAAGTAGCCCAATTAAAATAAGTCAGTGGAAACCCGAGCACTTAGGAATTAACTCTTATAGTTCGCTCTCGTGTTTACGAGACGGGCAAACTAACGAGGCCATGTCTTCTCTTCAAGGACAAAGAAGACGAGAAGGTGGTCGGAGCTCAGAACACGTTCCCGAAAAGACCTCGGAACCGCCGCAACGCCTATAACTGTAAGTGGCGATGCACCTACGGCACCGAGTGTATATATGTGTGAAATGTTTGCTAGGGTGCATTAGTACCTTGTGAATGAATGCTATGTGAATGTTATATCTTTTGTGCTGTGTAGTGAAATAACTAATAGCCGAAAGAGAACCCTAGCATGAATAAATCTCGAATAAAAACGTCCGTAGGTGGAAACGATCTAATATATAGATTAGATTTTCATAAGCCTCAATAAAAGAAAATAAGCTGTAATGAAACTCATCAGTGCGAGTTTGCTCGCACTCGATCTCCACCGAGTTTATAACTCGAGTGTGAGCAGAAGGTCGGCTCTAAGCCGAGCCTATAAATTAAAGAGAAACAGCTTAAAGACAAAGAAAACGGCCTTGAGCCGCCAATGACAATTAAGGCTGTGAATGCTAAAGTAGAGGCTAAATCTTTGATTTATTATTGAATGAGTAAATTATTAAGGATTAATACTTCTTGAAGGATTGTGAAAAGAATTAGATATCGATCCTTGAGATCGGTAGATCACAATACTAACGGCACAGCCGGGTTCTTTACCCGTGCGCTCTGCCTCACGGACTGTGGTCCGTCAAAATAATCTTGTAGGAAAAACCTACCCGGCCTATTGTATGTTTGCTGTGAACCCCTCGAACGATTGAATAAAAGGTCTCGTACCTAAAATACAAGAGGTCAAAGTGTGGGACTCGTGAGTAGTCCATCAATTGATATCTGGAAAGACTAAATGAAATCTAAGGCCTCTTGCAATATCCCGGTTTCCTAAACCAGTTAACGAGGGGATAAATAATGTGAAAACCCCAGTCTGCTGTGTGATCTGACAAGGGGGTTAAAAGAAACTAAATCCCAGTCTGCTGTGTGATCTGACAAAGGGATTCAAATATACTAAATCCCCGTTTGCTTCGTGATCTGACGGGGAAGAGTATATCAGATTGAAAAGTCCCGATTCCTCGACAAACGAGACGGGAGGGACTGAAATCTGAAATAAGCCTCAATCCTCCGACAGGAGTCGATAGGAGGCAAACGATTTCAATCTAAATATTGAAATAAAAGTCGATGGTACCGCTCGGCTCCAAGAGAGAGAGCCCTGCTCCCTGAAGGTGAGCTTATTCCTCACACAAGCCGGCCAGTTGAGTGTGAGACGAAGTCTGTGTGACTGCCGGGAGATTGATCCTCTCCCCGCCTGCGCGCTAGAGAAATCGCGGTGACCATCAGTGGATCCCAGACTTGATAAAATGTCGAGCTCGATAAATGAAGTAATGAAATGATTTCTATGTGAAACCACTAAGTCCGGAGAGAGTCTAACGAGACATTCCTCCAGAAGGACTATAAATAAGCGTGGTGGGTCCATAACCGATCACGAGGCCTTGACGATACGAGGAGCAAAGCTGTGTGCAAGAGACTCGCCAATGAAGCCGAGTTGTCTCCTCAGAGCAAGGTGTATCAGGGGGTGATGCGAGTATGCTTAATGCAATAAGATAGAGCTACCTGAAATAGGAAGCTCGGCTGTGTGAACCGAGTACGAAGTACTCGGTTGTGAAAAGTGAGAACTTGAGAGACATGGGAATACGTAAGGGTAATAGGATAACTTTGTTGCATTTGCTGTGTAAAGGGGTGTTAGTCGGTATGGGACGGCTAACTCTCTCTCTGTGTGATTGTTGTAATATGTGAACATGTGATGCATACCATTTAGGGTAGACTAGTTCGCCCTTACTGAGTTTTTCAACTCATAGGTTCTCGGTGTTGTAGGTAAGAAGCCAATGAAGATCAACGAGTAGGAGCTGGCGGAGATGGTGTGTGTGGCACCAGTTGAAGAGAATACCCGTGGCAACATATTTTCTGCACTTATGTTATATTACAGACAATTTATGTTTTGATGCCGGGATGAGATCCCGAGGACTTTCAGATTTGATATGTAATATCATGTTGACAAATGGCTCTATGTGAGTCGTATTTTATTTTGAGACCGGGGTGTGATCCCGAGGACTCCTATATTACAAGTATGTAATATTATGGCAGTATCTATACGCCATTAAATATATTATGTTTTAAGTTGATTTACGATAAAGACTTCCGCATTTAAAAAAAAAAAAATTTACACAGAATTTCCGCTTGAAAGAGTTTAAAGGAGTTTACAAATGAGTTTGTACTCTCCTGTCGCGGCCACGGCCGAGCCGGCGGGTCGTGACAGGGTTTTTGGTATCAGAGCCCGGGTTTAGCCGATTCTGTAGACTCGCCACACACATCTCCTCGCCAGCAAGTAGTTGAGAGACGAGCGATAAAAATAGTGGCTATCTTACTTACCTTGTTTATCCGTTATTTCTGATTTTGACAACAATGGGATTTTGTTGTAGGATGTCCGATGTCGATCAGCCTTCAGGGGACCATTCCGCCGATTCCGCCCAGCATAGCGCAGCTGGACCCGTTCCCGCGCTTCACACCCTTGCTGAGTATATGCGTCTGATTCCTCCTAACGCGCCTACCTATTCCGGTGAGCCCGAGACTACGCCGTTTCGAGAGTGGACGATGTTGACGCTGGGATGGATGCGATCGTACCAAGTCCCTGATCAGTATCGTGTCGATTTAGCCCAGACCCTGCTTCGTGGCACCGCGCTTTACCATTGGCATCACCGAGAGGAGCTATTAGGTCACGAACGCGATTGGGACGCGTTTACGGCTGATCTGGCAGAATTCTTCGATGAAGTTGATCGAAGAACGGTATGGAACAGGAGAGCCGACAGTTTTAGCCAGCACCCGGGGGAGACCATCCGCGCCTATACCGATCGTTTCTACGGTGTCATAGTAGGCACGTATCCTTTCGCCGATGATCCCGACCTGCTTTTTATGCAGACTTACTCCCGCGGAGTCCACCCATACTTCCAGCTTCCAGACCCCCGGCCTGCCTTCGACACCCTGCTTAGCATGATCCAGGCTTATCAGGACCACGCTGATAGTCTCCATCCCGAGCCCGAACCAGATCCTATAGCAGCTCCCGATCCCGCTCCCCCCGCTCACGACCAATTTCCCCAGATGCCCCCAGAGTTTGCAGACATGGACGACGATAGCTCCGATAGCAGCCACGATTCTGGCTATGATCCCGAGAGTGAGTCGGACATGGATATAGAGAGCGACGCGTCTGATATTGTTCCCGACCCCGATCACGATGGTTGACAGACCTTCTCCTATCTTTTCTTAGAGTTTTAATGTTCTCGAATATTTTGGACCTACTTTCGAGAAACACCATTAGGACGCCTTGATAGACCGCTCACTTGAAGCTATATTTTGTTATCTATATGCTTTGTTTCCGTATACTTATATACTGGATATTGTTCGGTTCGTGAAGCGATGTTTTCATTTGTACTGCTCACGAAACCTCAGAAACTATCATTATTGTGATTGGATATTGTGTTCATCTTTGAAACACTTATGACTTGTGAGAAATTTATACATAAATGATAAATACTATTGATATTATACATGTGCCTGGCATGTCCAAACTATGTGAAGTTAAAGTTGAAATTATCCAATCCATTTAGACCAAAAAAAAAAAAGCTTCAAGTGTAATAGAATTAAAGGCTCTTAATGTGCATAACTGTAGGAATACGATAATCGCGAAGATCGCCATGCCACCTAGACACGTTCCTGCTGCCGTCCGTAGAGAGATAGACGGAGTTCGAGAGTGGTTAGCGGAGCAGCAAGAGGCCGCCCGCCAACGCGATGACCAAGCTCGAGCCCAGACGGCGACTCTCGAGCAGCTGTTGACTCGCCTAAATGAGATGGCGAATCCTCCTCCTCCTGCACAGCCAGTGCCCGCAGCACAGAATCCTCCTCCTCCCGCACAACCGGCTCCCCAAGCAGCTAACCCGGTAGCACCAGAGGTGCCTCCTGCTGTGAATCAGGTTGGCGAACCTGTATATGAGAGGTTCAGGCGTCAGAAGCCGCCTCGATTTGATGGAACTCATGATCCCGCTACGGCGGAAGAATGGTTCAAGCGCCTCCAGCACATCTTCGGATACATGGGACTCGCTGACGCTGAGAAAGTGGCGTGCGCTGTGAACCAATTAGATAAGGAGGCCATGTGTTGGTGGGAAGTAGTAGGTCAGACTGAGGACCTCCACGCTGTTACTTGGGAGCGCTTCACTAGGCTATTCCGAGAAAAATATCTAGGCGAGGCCCGCCTAGCAGGAAAGGTCCGGGAATTCCTGAGTATCCGGCAGGGAAAGATGTCGGTAGCAGAGTACGTGGGCAAGTTCGATGAGCTAGCTCGGTTCGCCCCCGCTATAGTACCTACCGACGATGCACGCAAGATGAAGTTCATGCACGGGCTTCGTCCGGAAGTTGCAAAACAAATTGACAGCGGCAGGGAAGGACCTGAGTCCTATGCCGATGCTGTCCAAAGAGCCCTGCGCTACGATGGATGGGACAGGCCAGAGGATAAAAGCGTCGAAACCCGGACAGCCCGCCAAGGAGAAGGAAAGGAGAGAAAAGGAAATTATGGGAGGGGAGGACAATCTTCGTTCCGGTCAAGGAACTCCAACAGGGGCAGCCGCCCCAGTTTCAAGAGACAAGGCTATGGTTACGGTGAACCAAGACCCCGGTATGAGAATAGGAGCAAAGGAGGAAGCAAGAAAAGACCTGATGGACCAGATAACCGAAGTGCCAAAGGGCGATATACGCCCCGGGAGGAAGTCCAGAGGGACAAGGCGGCGTTGGTGCCTCAATGTCCCAAGTGCCACAAGACTCACCCCGGAGAGTGCCGCCTTGGGACTAGCCGCAAGTGTTTCAATTGCGGCAAGGAAGGTCATCTTGCGCGAGATTGTAGGAGCGCACCAGCCAAGGCAACCGAGCAGGTACCACGAGGACGTCCGAATGCCCGAGTGTACAGCCTCAACGAGGGAGACGTCGAGGCTGGGCCATCTACGTCGGTCTCAGGTCAGCTTCTGGTCTCAAACCTCAACTTATATACACTCATAGACTCAGGAGCAACTCATTCGTTTATAGCAAAACGACTTGTTGATAGACTCGAGGGTGACAGGAGAACCCTGAACAACCCATTTATTACTGTTACTCCAACTGGCGACGTTTATCAATCAACGTCCTGGTTTAAGAACGTGCCCATTAGAATAGGAGATTTTTCCCTCTTCGCTAACCTAATCGAAATCGAGATGTATGATTTCGATGTCATCCTTGGTATGGATTGGCTTACCACCCACTACGCGGTGATAGATTGTAGGAGGAAACGCGTGCGTTTTAGTCCTCCGAATGCCAATTCATTTGAGTTCCAAGGAACTTCAAGGGGTCGGTCGATACCGACTATTTCTGCTCTTCAAGCCAAGAAACTAATCGACGGCGGATGCAGAGGATACTTGGCCAGTATCGTAGATACTACGAAGGAGCGAGAATCGGTACCGAGCGACGTACCGATAGTACGTGAATACTTAACTGTATTCCCGGAAGACCTCCCAGGGTTGCCCCCGGACAGAGAAATCGAGTTCTGTATAGAACTGATCCCCGGGACCGCGCCGATATCGCGGGCCCCGTACCGATTAGCTCCTGCCGAGCTGAAAGAACTGAAGGCCCAACTGGAAGAACTGTTGGATAAAGGCCTTATTCGACCTAGTCACTCCCCGTGGGGAGCGCCGGTTCTCTTCGTGAGAAAGAAAGACGGCTCGCTGAGACTGTGCATCGACTACCGGGAACTGAATAAGGCAACCATAAAGAACAAGTATCCGCTTCCGCGAATTGATGATCTATTCGATCAGCTGGTCGGATCCACTACGTTTTCTAAGATAGATTTACGATCCGGTTATCACCAGCTAAAGATACGAGAAGAGGATGTGCCGAAGACGGCTTTCAGGACGAGATATGGGCACTACGAGTTCTTAGTCATGTCGTTTGGTCTCACAAACGCCCCTGCTGCATTCATGGATATGATGAATCGAGTCTTTGAGGACTACTTGGATAAGTTCGTTATCGTCTTTATCGACGATATTCTAATCTACTCCAAAGATCGAAAGGAGCATGCCCAGCACTTAAGATTAGTCTTACAGCGACTAGAGGCTAAGAAGCTTTACGCCAAATTCAAGAAGTGTGAGTTTTGGCTCGAGCGAGTGGTTTTTCTTGGTCACGTGGTATCAAAGGATGGAGTGGCAGTGGACCCTGCTAAGGTCGAGGCTGTTCTGAACTGGCCACAGCCAAAGAATGTGACCGAGATAAGAAGTTTCTTAGGACTGGCTGGGTATTATCGTAGATTTGTGGAGGGATTTGCGAAGATCGCAAACCCTATGACGGCATTAACCCGTAAGGAACATAAGTATAATTGGACGGAGTCTTGTGAACGGAGCTTTCAGGAGTTGAAGAAGCGGCTGACCACCGCACCCGTCCTCACTATACCGCAAGGTAGTGCCGGGTTTGCCATATACTGTGATGCCGCGAAGTCCGGATTAGGAGCTGTGCTCATGCAACACGGCAAGGTGGTTGCATATGCCTCTCGACAACTGAAGGATTACGAGACTAGATACCCCACTCACGACATGGAATTAGCTGCTGTAGTGTTCGCCCTCAAGACTTGGCGACACTATTTGTACGGAGTTCACTGCGAGATATACACGGATCATAAGACTCTAAAGTATTTGTTTACACAGAAGCAGTTAAACGTGCGTCAAGGACGATGGTTAGAGCTTCTCAACGATTACGACTTCACAATCAACTACCATCCTGGAAAAGCGAACAAGGTCGCAGACGCACTTAGTCGAAAATCCGCTGGCAACGTGGCAATGTTGCGTGGACTCTCTAAGGAATTGATTGAAGAGATAATGGATTTCGAGTTGGTGATAGTGAGTGGTAAACTGTCAAGTCTACAAGTACGCCCAATGATCCTAGAGGGAATAAAGGAGGCACAACATAAAGATGTGGAGCTGATCAAAGCTCGAGAGGAGGTAGAGAGGCAAATCTCAATAGATTTTAAAGTTAGTCCTGATGGGACTCTATTGTTTAAGGGACGCACATGCATCCCTGACATCCCAGAGATTAAGGAACAACTGCTTGAGGAAGCCCACCAAACACCATATTCCGTGCACCCTGGTGTCACGAAGATGTATCAAGATTTGAAAAGACAATATTGGTGGCCAGGAATGAAGAGGGATGTCATAAGATTTGTGGAGAAGTGTCTCACTTGCCAACAGATTAAGGCTGAGCATCAAAGGCCCGCTGGAACTTTACAGCCTTTGGAAATTCCAGAATGGAAATGGGAACAAGTGACGATGGACTTTGTCTCCGGATTACCTAGGACTCGTCAGGGGCACGACTCCATCTGGGTCATAGTAGACCGCCTCACAAAGTCAGCGCACTTCATCCCTGTTCGCACTACCCACACTATGGACAAGTTAGCTGAGTTATATATTCAGAATATCGTGAGACTTCACGGAGTGCCATGCTCGATTGTTTCGGATCGAGATAGCCGTTTTACCTCGCGCTTCTGGAAGAGTTTGCAGCTCGCGCTCGGGACAAGGCTCAAATTCAGCACGGCTTATCATCCCCAGACAGATGGACAGTCTGAACGGACGATTCAGATACTAGAAGACATGCTGAGAGCCTGTGCATTAGACTTCCCAGGATCGTGGGAAGGATTCCTTTCGTTGGTCGAGTTTGCTTACAATAATAGCTATCAGGCTACGATTGAAATGGCACCATATGAGGCACTCTATGGGAGAAAGTGCCGATCACCCGTACATTGGGATGAGGCCGGAGAGAAGAAATATCTCGGCCCCGAATTAGTGGAGCAAGCTTCCGAAGCAATTCGGAAGATCAGGCAGCGAATGAAGACCGCGCAGAGCAGGCAGAAGAGCTACGCCGATAAGAGAAGGCGACCATTGGAATTTGAAGCGGGTGATAAAGTATTCCTAAAGACTTCTCCTGTGAAAGGAGTGATGCGCTTCCGCCAGAAAGGCAAGCTGAGCCCCCGATATGTTGGACCATTCGAGATTCTCGAAAGAGTCGGCAAGGTTGCCTATAGACTGGCATTGCCGCCCGCGATGTCAGGATTGCACGACGTGTTCCACGTATCAATGCTGAGAAAATACGTCTCAGACCCCGCTCATATTTTGAGGTACCCAGAAGTAGAGATCACTACGGATCTCAAACACGAAGTTCGACCTGAGAAGATTCTAGGCCGAAGTGAGAAGCAATTGAGGAACAGAGTTATTCCTCTAGTTAAAGTCAAATGGGAAGGTCATTCCGCTGAAGAAGCCACCTGGGAGCAAGAAGACGAGATTCGAGAAAAGTACCCAGCTTTACTCTAAGTTTCGAGGACGAAACTTTAATTATATGTTAGGGAATTGTAACCCCTACCCCCGGGGTTATCCTTCACGGTACTTTTCCGACAAACGAGTTAGTCGTTTTTGTAATTAACGACCCTTCGTTAAATTAATTATATCTCGTCTTGTGATTAGAACTCACTCCAAATATTGCTTGATCCAATTTTTAATTGGAATATATGTGCTTAATGTCTTAGAGGCCATTGAATTTGAAATCGACTCCTTAAAGTGCAAAATTGCACCGCGAGTCCCTAAACTTTTAAGAAATTACAAAATTGGCCCAATTTAGAAAAATGACCCTTTTTGGGTTGTAATCTGTTTTTGAGGTTACATTATGATTTATAATCATATAATTAACCTTGGTTTCAAATTTGAAACTATTCCGAGTTAAAACGAAGCCGAAACGGCTTAAACTCGAAAAGTCGAGATAAACCGTGCAAACACGGTCAAAGAAAGGGAACGAGCTCAGAACGACCACATTTAATTTGATACTTGACTTCTAAACAGTATTTTAGAAGTTTCTAGTGATATAAGAAAGTCTCGTTAAGTCTCGGGTTAGACAAAATTGGAATTAGGTCAAAACTCCGACCGATGGTTCGGAATAGGGGCGTTTAGGCCTCTTCGAGGGAAACGGGCCTTGAGAAAGGTTCCCGACCCCTCGGGCCAGCCCAAAACCGTCCCTAATGGACCCTTAGTGGGCTTGGTGTGTAAAGAAATGATCCTAGGCCCAATTCTAATCCCAAAAAACCGTGGGCCCAAGTGAGATGACTTGGTTGAGTGTTTAAGTGGTCTAAGTGGGAAAAGTGATGAACCAATGAAATAAATCCAAGGATTTTTTCATTGGTGGCACGTTTAACTCAACCAATCAGAGAAATAGTCATCATGGGCGCCATTTTGAAGAAAGAGAAGAAAAAATGAAAAGCCTTGGTGTTTTTATTCTTGTTGAATCCTAGCCTTAGGATTTAAATCCCTTAACCACCAAGTTTGAATCAATGGCCAAGATTGATTGGAATTATTAATTAATTAGCATTATTGGAATTAAAAATCTTGGAGAATATGCATGATAGATATTCGGCCATTGAGGAGAAGAGAGAGAGTGGGAATGGTCATTAAGTTGCTTGGAGAATGCAACTTAATGATGAGAGTCTAGAAAAATGAAAAGTTTCCTCTTGTTAGATCTCAACCGTAGGATGGGTTGATGGAAGAGATTGAGGGCTAGGATGAGACTTGAAACTTATCAATTGAATTTATTGAGGAATTAAATTATTTGGAGGGGAGAGAGAGTGGAAAATTCGGCCAAAAGGGAGAGAGAGAGAGAAAGACACAAGTGAAATTCTCTCTAAAACTATCCTAAGTATAAAAGGGTTTTAGACCCTTAAGCTCTCATTTTTGCTTTTCCTTGGCAAAATTTTGAGAGAGAAAACCGTGGGAAAGGGAGAGAAAAGAGAAAAGAAATAGAAAGCTTTGAGAGAAAGAAATCAAAGAAAAGAAAGACAAGGTTGAGAGAGAGAAGAAGCCGAGCAAGGAGAAGAAGAGAAGCAAGGAACGCTTCGAAACCCTAGCCTCTCCAAGGTAAGTGAACCGTAACCTTGCTCTAGCCTTTCTATACTTTTAAGTATCAAAATACCTAACCAAAACCTCCCTTACATTCTGCTCTAAGAGTGAGGAAACCACACGTAGTGGTTTTGGAGCCAAACCATCAAGAACAAGCCGGCCAAAGAGGTAGCGCAACAAGGAAAACCCCGAACCGAAAGCTAGGTATATTTCTAACCTTGAGAGGTGTGAGGTTTCTTTTATAGCCTTAGGTTTTCCTTTAGAATAATCATGGTTGTATTTAGGACTTTGAGTTGTAATCGTTGTGCATGGCCTCTTTAAGATTTAAGTTTGCCGAACACGAGTTTAAGGAAGCTAGATCGGCTAGCTTCCGGATATTTCAACTCGTGTTCGGTTGTGTTATTGTTGCTTGTTTGGTTTGCATGTTTAGGGTTCGGATTCCTTGAGTTTTTGTTTGTCTTTTGATGTCTTTGCATGGCTGCCCATTTGTGTTTCAAATGTGAAAATGATTTCAAAAACGCCATGCACACAACGGTTTCCAACGGACCGAAGTGAAACCACTTTGAAGATAAAATTTGGTAAATCTCTTGTAAAAATCCGAATCCAAGTTTGTGAAAATTATCATGGCTTGTTTATTTGATCTTTGAATGTTTAAGTTACTGTTTTTGTTTAAGTTTTGTGTTAAAAACCAAATGGAAACCGAAAAGACACTTAGAGATAAGTGTCTCGGTCAAAATCCGTGAAAACGGTTCGAAAGCGTTTAGCTCGAGAATCGTTTTCACGTAAGATTTAAAGCTTCGATGAAAGGTTTCAAAAAAGAGTGAAAAATCTCCTTAGAACCTAGAAGCAATCTGTTTTAGTGTAAATAATGAGATTTGGAAAAAGTTAACAAATAACGTTTTACCGAAAATGACGGTTTCGCGTGATGTCGCGAAACTAGTTTCAAAAATGCCATATTTTACAAATTGAAAATTGTGCACCAATTTTCTACTATCAAGTTAGGTTTGAAAATCAAACATATGAGCATTTCAAAAGTAAAGCTTGCTGCCCTTAATCGGTTTTGAAAAACGATAAAAGAACGAGTTAAGTTTAAGGGCTCAAAACAACGTTTTCATAACGTAGTCAAAACCGAAGGTTCGAGGAAGTCTCAAACTTATGTAAAACGGGTGTCGAGACTTAAATGGACTTAGTCCAGCCCATACATAGTGAGATGAGAGCCATAGTTGTTTAAATTGAACTAAGACGGGCTTTTTCAAATATAATGAGACTCGGTTTCCTTGAAACCGAGCATTTTTCTTAAGAAACGGTTATAGTGCGTGAAAACCACTAAACCGAGCCCAAGAACAATTTGTAAAATATATCCTAATTGAAAAAGGATTTAATGAACACTTTTTAAATAAAAGGAAGCTTATCAAATAAGCCTAGTGTTCAAAAGTATTTTGCGATAACACTAAGACGGACCAAGTGTCCCGTCTTAGAGACGTTTAAAATGTCAAGGCCATTTTGGGCCTTGTCTTAGTTTTAAAGCCACAGCTTGTTGGGCCAAACTGTTTTAAATTGAGAAGGCCATTTTGGGCCTTCACTTTGTTGAAAACCTAAATCCTTAGTGGGCCTAACAGCAAGGAAGCTGTGAAGGCCACTTTGGGCCCTATTTTAGCCCGAAGCCCAAATTACCAGTTTGGGCCTCATAAGTGGCTAAGGCCCATATGTATCAAGGTCAAATAGGTAAGAAGGCCTTGAACCTTATAGCAGGCTACTTTAAGTAGCCCAATTAAAATAAGTCAGTGGAAACCCGAGCACTTAGGAATTAACTCTTATAGTTCGCTCTCGTGTTTACGAGACGGGCAAACTAACGAGGCCATGTCTTCTCTTCAAGGACAAAGAAGACGAGAAGGTGGTCGGAGCTCAGAACACGTTCCCGAAAAGACCTCGGAACCGCCGCAACGCCTATAACTGTAAGTGGCGATGCACCTACGGCACCGAGTGTATATATGTGTGAAATGTTTGCTAGGGTGCATTAGTACCTTGTGAATGAATGCTATTTGAATGTTATATCTTTTGTGCTGTGTAGTGAAATAACTAATAGCCGAAAGAGAACCCTAGCATGAATAAATCTCGAATAAAAACGTCCGTAGGTGGAAACGATCTAATATATAGATTAGATTTTCATAAGCCTCAATAAAAGAAAATAAGCTGTAATGAAACTCATCAGTGCGAGTTTGCTCGCACTCGATCTCCACCGAGTTTATAACTCGAGTGTGAGCAGAAGGTCGGCTCTAAGCCGAGCCTATAAATTAAAGAGAAACAGCTTAAAGACAAAGAAAACGGCCTTGAGCCGCCAATGACAATTAAGGCTGTGAATGCTAAAGTAGAGGCTAAATCTTTGATTTATTATTGAATGAGTAAATTATTAAGGATTAATACTTCTTGAAGGATTGTGAAAAGAATTAGATATCGATCCTTGAGATCGGTAGATCACAATACTAACGGCACAGCCGGGTTCTTTACCCGTGCGCTCTGCCTCACGGACTGTGGTCCGTCAAAATAATCTTGTAGGAAAAACCTACCCGGCCTATTGTATGTTTGCTGTGAACCCCTCGAACGATTGAATAAAAGGTCTCGTACCTAAAATACAAGAGGTCAAAGTGTGGGACTCGTGAGTAGTCCATCAATTGATATCTGGAAAGACTAAATGAAATCTAAGGCCTCTTGTAATATCCCGGTTTCCTAAACCAGTTAACGAGGGGATAAATAATGTGAAAACCCCAGTCTGCTGTGTGATCTGACAAGGGGGTTAAAAGAAACTAAATCCCAGTCTGCTGTGTGATCTGACAAAGGGATTCAAATATACTAAATCCCCGTTTGCTTCGTGATCTGACGGGGAAGAGTATATCAGATTGAAAAGTCCCGATTCCTCGACAAACGAGACGGGAGGGACTGAAATCTGAAATAAGCCTCAATCCTCCGACAGGAGTCGATAGGAGGCAAACGATTTCAATCTAAATATTGAAATAAAAGTCGATGGTACCGCTCGGCTCCAAGAGAGAGAGCCCTGCTCCCTGAAGGTGAGCTTATTCCTCACACAAGCCGGCCAGTTGAGTGTGAGACGAAGTCTGTGTGACTGCCGGGAGATTGATCCTCTCCCCGCCTGCGCGCTAGAGAAATCGCGGTGACCATCAGTGGATCCCAGACTTGATAAAATGTCGAGCTCGATAAATGAAGTAATGAAATGATTTCTATGTGAAACCACTAAGTCCGGAGAGAGTCTAACGAGACATTCCTCCAGAAGGACTATAAATAAGCGTGGTGGGTCCATAACCGATCACGAGGCCTTGACGATACGAGGAGCAAAGCTGTGTGCAAGAGACTCGCCAATGAAGCCGAGTTGTCTCCTCAGAGCAAGGTGTATCAGGGGGTGATGCGAGTATGCTTAATGCAATAAGATAGAGCTACCTGAAATAGGAAGCTCGGCTGTGTGAACCGAGTACGAAGTACTCGGTTGTGAAAAGTGAGAACTTGAGAGACATGGGAATACGTAAGGGTAATAGGATAACTTTGTTGCATTTGCTGTGTAAAGGGGTGTTAGTCGGTATGGGACGGCTAACTCTCTCTCTGTGTGATTGTTGTAATATGTGAACATGTGATGCATACCATTTAGGGTAGACTAGTTCGCCCTTACTGAGTTTTTCAACTCATAGGTTCTCGGTGTTGTAGGTAAGAAGCCAATGAAGATCAACGAGTAGGAGCTGGCGGAGATGGTGTGTGTGGCACCAGTTGAAGAGAATACCCGTGGCAACATATTTTCTGCACTTATGTTATATTACAGACAATTTATGTTTTGATGCCGGGATGAGATCCCGAGGACTTTCAGATTTGATATGTAATATCATGTTGACAAATGGCTCTATGTGAGTCGTATTTTATTTTGAGACCGGGGTGTGATCCCGAGGACTCCTATATTACAAGTATGTAATATTATGGCAGTATCTATACGCCATTAAATATATTATGTTTTAAGTTGATTTACGATAAAGACTTCCGCATTTAAAAAAAAAAAAAATTTAC
Source organism: Boehmeria nivea var. tenacissima (assembly GCA_018132145.1). Classification (NCBI taxonomy): domain Eukaryota; kingdom Viridiplantae; phylum Streptophyta; class Magnoliopsida; order Rosales; family Urticaceae; genus Boehmeria; species Boehmeria nivea. The sequence goes on along the minus strand of CM030885.1, from coordinate 1,800,398 downwards.
ACAGAATTTCCGCTTGAAAGAGTTTAAAGGAGTTTACAAATGAGTTTGTACTCTCCTGTCGCGGCCACGGCCGAGCCGGCGGGTCGTGACAGAACGCGGCCGGAGCATTGCTGAGTCTGTAGGACATCACCAAGAATTCATAATGCCCGTAACGGGTACAGAAAACGGCCTTGGGTATGTCTTCCTCGTGTATTTTAAACTGGTGATAACCCTAACTACCGCCATCAAGCATCTTTCACGCTTGAAGGGAAGAGATTATGGGTCTGGTTAACCCTCTGGGCGACCCTTACTTTCCTGTACCCACAATATTTTGCTAAAAATATCTGATACCTCATCTTTCTCATTACTTGGCATATATTCTCACACATTCCATATACATTTGTAACTAACCATGACAGCAACACAAAATGACAAGAAGCAAAATAACATTTCTAACAATAATAAAAAGGGTAAATCTAATAATAAAGAAATAGCAAATAAGTCCTTCCATCTCATCACAATTATATTTCTTCCCCGCAATCATTTTCTTCTTCCTCCTAGCGTAAGTGAACAGCGAAGGAGGCTTATCAGAACACCCCTAGACCAGAACCGAGACCCCATAGTCTCGCTTGTAGGGGTAGCCGCTAGGAAAGATTGTGTCAAGTCGTCGTGTTTTCTATCTAACTTCTTAACACATCCACCCGCAATAAAAGAGTAAAAAGCCCCTGAATCTATGGGAACGAAGGCGATAGTGTTGGCAATAGAGATCTGACCTGTAACAACAGTTGAGGGTCTCGCGGCTGCTTCGCCTTCAGTAATTGCAAAGACTCGAGCATTGGGCTTCGCTTGATCTCCGCCTTGATTTCCCTGGTTCCGCGCTTGACCTCCAGGTTCTCGGCACTCCCTAGCGTAGTGGCCTGGTTTGTTGCAATTGTAACACCTTGGACTGTTGTTGTTGTACCGACACTCTCCTGGGTGGTGTCTTCCACACGTAGGGCACGGAGGAACATTGGTGTCGCGCTTCTTCGCCTGGTCAGACCGATTCGGGAAGTTGGCTTCCGACTTGCGTTTGTTCCCAGAGCCGTTCCCGCCCGATAGGTTGGGTGAGTTATAATTCGATCGGTTTCTGCCGTTGTGGGGACGTGAAGGAAAGTTACCGCTATGTGAGCGGCCAAAATGTGATCCGTTATGTGCTCCATCTGCCTGTGACGAGTGGGGCTCGGGTTTCTCTTCCTGCTTAGTCTCCCAAGACTCCGAGCGTAGAGCACACTGGACGGCATATGCGTAGCTGGTGGGTCCTTCTCTGCCCGTGTCGACAAAACGAGCAATGTCAGAATTTAGGCCTCGCATAAACTTAATCTTCCGACTAGCGTCGGTGGCCACAATGTCCGGCGCAAACTTGGCCAACTGGTCGAACCAAGACATAATTGGCGACACTTAGCTTTCCTTGACGCAAATTGATGAACTCGTTCATCTTGCTATTTTGAACGGCCTCACTGAAGTACTTCTCGTGGAAGACTCGCTGAAATTCGGCCCATGTCATGATACTGACATCCCGAGTTTGCTTCACCACACTCCACCAATAACGTGCGTCTTTATTGAGCATAAAGACGGCACACGAGACCTTCTCATGGTCTGAGATTTGCATCATATCAAAGATAAGTTCTACGCGACTTATCCATTCTTCAGCCGCGAGGGGATCCGGAGCACCATCGAACGATGGAGGTTGGGCCCTACGAAACCTCTCGTAGACCGCTTCTAAAGTCACATGTGGTACTGGTACTCCTTGGGCATAGGCGAGTGGCGCTAAACCAAGCGCCGGAGGTCGAATCGCCGGAGCATGAGCTTGCATCATCGGGGGATGTAGTGGTATGCCCGGAATAGGATGCCCCGCGGGGTAAGGGGCGTCCACTGCAGGGTTAGGGTACGCCGCTGCCCTGCCTTGTACTGGAGGGCCTCCCGCGAGAATCTCCACTGCCCCCTGGTGAACTACATCGGCTCCTAGAGCCGGATCTGGATGTTCGGGCGGTTCTTCGCCCTCTACTTGCCCTTGGGCCTCAACCGGAGGCGGGGGAGGGAGAGGTAAGGCCCCACGTCCCATGTGCTCCATCAGGCGATTTAACACCTCCGTTTGCTGTCGCTGAATCTCGATTTGGCGTTCCATGGCCTCGCGAAGTTCGGCCATTGTCCTTGACAAGTTTGGCCTCGTCATAGTCAACGAGAAAGTAGAATAACAAATGACCTGAGTCAACGAACTAAGGTTAAATTCACTACATAAACTAGACAAAAGAATGCAATTTGAAGCAATCGTCATAAAATCGGGGAGAAGACAAGTTAACATCACATAGCATAAACAATTACTAATATGCCATACATAGTTGCATTATGACGAGAATAACACAAGCATCATAACAGACATAAAGATCCTTCAAAGAGGATAACACAACACATAACTAGTCAGATTTAGCTTCTACCTCAATTAGTCGAAATAAATAAATAAACGCTAATTATAAATTACTACGTACGTCACTTCTTATTCGGTTAGGTACGATGTTAAGCTACGTTAAATTGATACTCATACGAATACCCTAGGGCTAGGAAATTATGGTTAGTGCCTCCACCGATATGATCTAACAACCATCCTTGCTGGGATCATCATCCTCTAAAGTGTCCTCCATCGTCGGCGTACCGCTGCTGGCTCGGAAGTCGTCCACATATGCACCCATCACTTGAACGTACAGGCGCTCGAAACACATCGCTGCATCTCCACTATCTGACGCATGAAACGCCTATATTACTTAGACACATGCTCCCTCTGTTCCTGGCTGGAGTTCTAAGTCTCCGCTCTATCTCCTCGTTCTGACATCGTAGAGCGTTAATCTGCAAGTATTTCAATCTAAGGCAATGTGGTAATACTCGTGAAGTTAAAGGAAAGGCACTTACAGTAGCGACAATGAGGAATCACGCTTGTGCATACGGGGTTGTCTACAGGACCGGCTAAACCGTGGCTCTGATACCAACTTTGTAACGACCCAGAATATAGTAATACGAAAATATCATAAATCACAATAATCTATAACGATATAAGTATTCAATATCCCAAAAATACGGTTAAATTTGAACTTTTTACATAATAATAATAATAAATACATTTTAACTCCTAAGCACGGGTTCCCAACCGTGACCCCATAATCATCAAAATTAGGTTTCGTATGAGGATTTGTTAAAATGAGTTTGGGACTTCAAAAACTTTTGCCATCGGATAGCCGACGGTCCACACGACGCCCACAAGGTCGAACCCGTATGCACCCGCCGTCTTCCTTCATTGCCGCCTAGCCTTCGATCTTCCCCTTTAACTTACCTGCAACACGAGCACACTAGTGAGCTAATAGCCCAATAAGTGGATTAGGGACATAAGTAATAACATTCATCACAAATTCAATAAATCATAAATATCACAATAGAGAGTCCCTATAAAAGAATCAAGGTACCAACCCAACGGTTGCAACCCGAGTCATAGATTTCAACCCACCTCTGATTTCACTTTAAGACTTTACGTTACCACTTACTTTATCAAGTATACGTGTGCTCACGAATTATTATTGTAAAGGATCCTTACTTAACATTCATTGGGCCCGTCGGCCATTCCGAAACCTTTTGCGACCAATGGCCCCGTCGAGCCGTTTCGGAATTGATTTCACAATCGCCCCGTCGGGCCTTTTTGGGACTTGAAACAATAGTGGGCCCCTTGGGCCGTCCCGTTCAATTTATATTCTCATGGAAACATCGTCTCCCTCCGGGCCTCTTTGCTCTTTCCGAAACCTTTCGCGACCAATGACCCCGTCGGGTCGTTTCGGAATTATTAACTTTAACTTACCCCGTCGGGCCGATCCGAATCGTTAAACAACATAACGTGAGGAACGCTATCCGCCAACCTCCTCTGAGCCCCTCGGGCCGTTCCGAGACCTTTTGCGGCCAATGGCCCTGTCGGGCCGTCTCGGAATAAATCTCACAAATGCCCCGTCGGGCCTATCGAGAATAAAGACGCTTTCCATTTTTTGAGTCATTTTGAAATTCATTCAACCTGCAAAATAACCTCAACAACGATACTCGGATAGTTTTATGTCCATGGTCCCATACCCACAGACAGACTGACACACACATGCACATATAAGACACTTAAACCCATAATCTCATACTCATGGGTTGGACACAAAATAAAAGTACGTGATCCCATACTCACGCACCCTAAACATGTATTAATGCAACTAAATTAAACGAACATCTAATTGTAACACCACAAGCTAGCACAAATTCATAACATAAATGATCGCGCGACCATGGTCAAGTCTACTCGTGTTACAGAGGGGATCCACTTACTTGAGAATCCTAAACTTCCTGCCTTGGTCCTCGAGATCCTTCCTCAATGGCGTTCCTTCCCAGAAGCTCGACGTGTGGCACCTTTGTCCAACAAGAGAATTCGAGGGTTAACGTCGAGGTTAACCATTTATAGTAGAGGAAGGGAACTTTAAAGCTCAACGTGACACTAGGAAATAGATTTTAGATAGCGGGATGACAAACGTTCCGACTGGATATCTCCTGCGAGCACTCTTGTCCCGAGTGTCGTCACTTTTAAGGTTTATCGTCAATCTCGATTAATGGTTACGTCGTTGATTAATTTAGGTGAGAAAGAAATTATTGGACCTAAGTGGTCCTTGACTTAGCATAAAAAGTGACTAAATTTCAAGCCGGAAATCCGGCAGAGTCTCCCCTGTTTTTCGGATATCCCGGCCGAAGCCTTCACCTAATTTCAACCCAGCACCGAACTAATTTCGGTCACAGTCCATCACGACAACAACCAGAATAATTCAACATAACGCCAAAAACATTTCAGAACATCTTAATAACAAGACTTCTCGAGCCTCAAAGGCTTATCACATAACACTCTTCTCAATGATTTCAACAATTTCAAAGCTTAAGTTACAACTCTAATGCCGTTTCATTTTACGACTAAAACTCGATTTCGGCCGCTCGGTTATACCTTTAGTATACGAAGGTGAGGAGTTGTGCGTCCAAACTTGCTTTGTACGCGTTCCTGCACGATTTGAGAGAATAGAAAATGAAATCGAATCAAGCTTCGGACTTAAACAAAAGTATGGCGCGAAACGCTCGGTCTAGCGACCCGATACTCGTTTTAGGCTCAAGCGGACAAGTTTACAAAAATACATATCCAATAAAAATTAGATTATAAGGTTAGCGCAAAAACCCGATCCACAAGGGAACAAAATCTTCCTTTAGAAAATTCATTTCGAAAGTTTCTTAGTTTGAAAGTTCCAAACTTAACGCTAACTCACACATTAATAAAAGCGTCTTCTAAATTTTACAAAGATAACCACACGAAAAGGGGTAACTCTCGTCAATTGCTAAATTCTCGAAATGTAATCTCAAATAACACTACTCCAAGACTTTAGATTTTCCAAAACGACACTTAGCCACGAGGATTTACAATACCAAAACAATCGATGTAACAAGCTCAATGCAATTGTAAAACACAACAAAATTCATACTCGTATATAATTTCTCCATTGAGAAATTTACTACGTTTTTCACGTTCAACAACCAAAAATCAGATTCTCCAACCATAATATTATCATTTACACTAATTTCTACCACGAGGAAAAACTAGTCAATTCGAGGCTCAAATAGACAACGGCAGCAAGCATATGTAATAGACCCGCTGAAATTAATAAAATTAAACTAGAACACGCGATGACAACACGACGGACACAAAGTTTACCTCAGTGTCAGCTCAGAGCTCGAGGACTCGGACAACGACGGTGCGAGAGAAGCGTCGACTTTGCCGACGACGGGCAAGACGAACTCGGCGCGATGGAGGGGCACGGCTACTGCCCGGAGGAGGCCGCGACGCGGCGAGCAGACCCGGGGCTCCGCGAGGGCGAGCAGGGCTCGCGGGGTTGCGCGGCTGCACGGAGGCGAAGCGTCGCCGGGGTCGCGCGGCTGCCGGACGGAGACACGACGGTGGGAGAGGTACAACACGTCGCGAATCCGAGGCGGCGACGGCGCAGGGGTGGGTCTTGCGTTGTCGTTGAAGGGGCTGAGCTCGCGCAAAGGGGCTCGACGTGGAGCTCGGGCAGCACTGGCGACCGGAGAGGCGCGGCTGCGAGATGGGGAGATGACGCGCGAGCTGGCGTCGCGACGAGGTGGGGGCCGTGCGACGAGGCTGGGCGGAGGAGGCGCGCGAAGGAGGCGCGCCGAGCTAGGGAGCAACGCGCGGCTGTGCGGTTTCAGACGGAGCTCGGGGAGGGGCGGCGCGGCTCGATCGTCGGCGATGGGTGGAGGAGGCAAAGAGAGAGTGAGAGAGAGGGTTGTGCGAAGAGAGAGAGAGAGGGGGAATGGGGGGGTGCGGCTGTGAGGTGGGAAAGGAAAAGGGAAAACAAACCCTAGTGGAAGAAAAAAATAATATTTATACCAAAGTGTTTTTTTTTAAATAATCATGAAAATACATCCTTAAGTCCAAATTGAGAAATTATGAATTTTAATATCAATTTCAAGATGAAAATTGATTCCTAAAGTGCCCAAAAATTCAAAAACGCACAATAATACCATTGCACTTCTAGTTTAATATAGCCAAGAGTTGGCCAGATTTAACGAAACTGACCAACTTCTCTCTAAATTACATTAACCAAGATAATAATGTCAACACATTTGACTCGAGAAATATAAAAAGTAAATACTTGCAAAAGTAGTCCAGGTTCAGGCCCTTACAATCCTACCCCCTTACAAAAGTTTCGTCCTCGAAACTTAGAACAAGTGGGGATATTTATCTCTCATTGCATACTTAGTTCCCACGCTGCCCCTTCATGAGTAGCTCCAGGCTCAATATCTAGGACTTTATGGCACCGAACATGATTAGGATCGGCTACGTACTTCCTCAGCATGAAGTCGTAGAACACATTAAGAACAGAGGACATGTTAGGCGGTAAAGCCAATCGATATGCAACTTCACCCATCTTATCAAGGATTTCAAAAGGCCCTGCATACCTAGGACTAAGTTTTCCCTTCTTTCCAAAATGCATAACTACTTACATGGGCGCCACCTTCAAGAACACATGGTCATCCACTTCAAACTCTAAGGGTCGGCGTCGGACGTCCGTGTAGCTCTTCTGCCTGCTCTGAGTGGTCTTCAAGTGTCAGATTGGTGTGCTCCGTCTGGGCGTCAGTTTATGGATGAAACACCGTGCTGAACCTTAACTGGGTTCCCATGGCTTTGTGCAAGCTCTTGCAAAAAGCGGAAGTGAACCTAGTATCTCTGTCTAAGATGAGATTCTCATACTCAGTGGAGCCTCACTAGCTCCTGATCATAAATCTCCGTCAACCTATCCATGGGGTATGTCATTCGACCGGCAAAAAGTGAGCTAACATTATAAGCTTGTCTACAATCACTAAAATGACATCGCAATACGGGCAAACCCAGTCGTCCCCGTGGGGATTATCAACACTGGAGCAGTTGTGAAACGCCTTTTTGAGCTCTTAAAAGCTCTCTTCACAAGCCGGAGTCCAAGAAAACTTGGTATTCTTTCGAGTAAGGCGGGTTAAAGGTAGAGCGAGTTTGGAGAACTCCTCTAGAAATCGCCTATAGTACCTGGTTAAGCCCAAGAAACTACGAACTTTCGTGACCGGCGTGGGCTAATTCCATGAATTAACTGTTCAATCTTAGATGGATCCACCGAAATTCGTTCCTTAGACACCATGAGACCAAGAAAAGAGACCTTTTCCAACCGAAACTCACACTTCTTGAACTTATCATAAAGCGCTTTGGGTAACCTTTCCAAAACGGCTCACAAATGCTCTTCATGCTCTCCTTTTGTCTTCGAATGAACGAGAATATCATCGATAAAGACTAAAACAATCTTGATGAGATAGTCTTTGAAGACGCGATTCATTAGACCAATGAACGCGGCCGGAGCATTGCTGAGTCCGTAGGACATCACCAAGAATTCATAATGCCCGTAACGGGTACAGAAAACGGCCTTGGGTATGTCTTCCTCATGTATTTTAAACTGGTGATAACCCTAACTACCGCCATCAAGCATCTTTCACGCTTGAAGGGAAGAGATTATGGGTCTGGTGAACCCTCTGGGCGACCCTTACTCTCCTGTACCCACAATATTTTGCTAAAAATATCTGATACCTCATCTTTCTCATTACTTGGCATATATTCTCACACATTCCATATACATTTGTAACTAACCATGACAGCAACACAAAATGACAAGAAGCAAAATAACATTTCTAACAATAATAAAAAGGGTAAATCTAATAATAAAGAAATAGCAAATAAGTCCTTCCATCTCATCACAATTATATTTCTTCCCCGCAATCATTTTCTTCTTCCTCCTAGCGTAAGTGAACAGCGAAGGAGGCTTATCAGAACACCCCTAGACCAGAACCGAGACCCCATAGTCTCGCTTGTAGGGGTAGCCGCTAGGAAAGATTGTGTCAAGTCGTCGTGTTTTCTATCTAACTTCTTAACACATCCACCCGCAATAAAAGAGTAAAAAGCCCCTGAATCTATGGGAACGAAGGCGATAGTGTTGGCAATAGAGATCTGACCTGTAACAACAGTTGAGGGTCTCGCGGCTGCTTCGCCTTCAGTAATTGCAAAGACTCGAGCATTGGGCTTCGCTTGATCTCCGCTTTGATTTCCCTGGTTCCGCGCTTGACCTCCAGGTTCTCGGCACTCCCTAGCGTAGTGGCCTGGTTTGTTGCAATTGTAACACCTTGGACTGTTGTTGTTGTACCGACACTCTCCTGGGTGGTGTCTTCCACACGTAGGGCACGGAGGAACATTGGTGTCGCGCTTCTTCGCCTGGTCAGACCGATTCGGGAAGTTGGCTTCCGACTTGCGTTTGTTCCCAGAGCCGTTCCCGCCCGATAGGTTGGGTGAGTTATAATTCGATCGGTTTCTGCCGTTGTGGGGACGTGAAGGAAAGTTACCGCTATGTGAGCGGCCAAAATGTGATCCGTTATGTGCTCCATCTGCCTGTGACGAGTGGGGCTCGGGTTTCTCTTCCTGCTTAGTCTCCCAAGACTCCGAGCGTAGAGCACACTGGACGGCATCTGCGTAGCTGGTGGGTCCTTCTCTGCCCGTGTCGACAAAACGAGCAATGTCAGAATTTAGGCCCGCATAAACTTAATCTTCCGACTAGCGTCGGTGGCCACAATGTCCGGCGCAAACTTGGCCAACTGGTCGAACTTCAAGACATAATTGGCGACACTTAGCTTTCCTTGACGCAAATTGATGAACTCGTTCATCTTGCTATTTTGAACGGCCTCACTGAAGTACTTCTCGTGGAAGACTCGCTGAAATTCGGCCCATGTCATGATACTGACATCCCGAGTTTGCTTCACCACACTCCACCAATAACGTGCGTCTTTATTGAGCATAAAGACGGCACACGAGACCTTCTCATGGTTTGAGATTTGCATCATATCAAAGATAAGTTCTATGCGACTTATCCATTCTTCAGCCGCGAGGGGATCCGGAGCACCATCGAACGATGGAGGTTGGGCCTACGAAACCTCTCGTAGACCGCTTCTAAAGTCACATGTGGTACTGGTACTCCTTGGGCATAGGCGAGTGGCGCTAAACCAGGCGCCGGAGGTCGAATCGCCGGAGCATGAGCTTGCATCATCGGGGGATGTAGTGGTATGCCCGGAATAGGATGCCCCGCGGGGTAAGGGGCGTCCACTGCAGGGTTAGGGTACGCCACTGCCCTGCCTTGTACTGGAGGGCCTCCCGCGAGAATCTCCGCTGCCCCCGGGTGAACTACATCGGCTCCTAGAGCTGGATCTGGATGTTCGGGCGGTTCTTCGCCCTCTACTTGCCCTTGGGCCTCAACCGGAGGCAGGGGAGGGAGAGGTAAGGCCCCACGTCCCATGTGCTCCATCAGGCGATTTAACACCTCCGTTTGGTGTCGCTGAATCTCGATTTGGCGTTCCATGGCCTCGCGAAGTTCGGCCATTGTCCTTGACAAGTTTGGCCTCGTCATAGTCAGCGAGAAAGTAGAATAACAAATGACCTGAGTCAACGAACTAAGGTTAAATTCACTACATAAACTAGACAAAAGAATGCAATTTGAAGCAATCGTCATAAAATCGGGGAGAAGACAAGTTAACATCACATATCATAAACAATTACTAATATGCCATACATAGTTGCATTATGACGAGAATAACACAAGCATCATAACAGACATAAAGATCCTTCAAAGAGGATAACACAACACATAACTAGTCAGATTTAGCTTCTACCTCAATTAGTCGAAATAAATAAATAAACGCTAATTATAAATTACTACGTACGTCACTTCTTATTCGGTTAGGTACGATGTTAAGCTACGTTAAATTGATACTCATACGAATACCCTAGGGCTACGAAATTATGGTTAGTGCCTCCACCGATATGATCTAACAACCATCCTTGCTGGGATCATCATCCTCTAAAGTGTCCTCCATCGTCGGCGTACCGCTGCTGGCTCGGAAGTCGTCCACATATGCACCCATCACTTAAACGTACAGGCGCTCGAAACACATCGCTGCATCTCCACTATCTGACGCATGAAACGCCTATATTACTTAGACACATGCTCCCTCTGTTCCTGGCTGGAGTTCTAAGTCTCCGCTCTATCTCCTCGTTCTGACATCGTAGAGCGTTAATCTGCAAGTATTTCAATCTAAGGCAATGTGGTAATACTCGTGAAGTTAAAGGAAAGGCACTTACAGTAGCGACAATGAGGAATCACGCTTGTGCATACGGGGTTGTCTACAGGACCGGCTAAACCGTGGCTCTGATACCAACTTTGTAACGACCCAGAATATAGTAATACGAAAATATCATAAATCACAATAATCTATAACGATATAAGTATTCAATATCCCAAAAATACGGTTAAATTTGAACTTTTTACATAATAATAATAATAAATACATTTTAACTCCTAAGCACGGGTTCCCAACCGTGACCCCATAATCATCAAAATTAGGTTTCGTATGAAGATTTGTTAAAATGAGTTTGGGACTTCAAAAACTTTTGCCATCGGATAGCCGACGGTCCACACGACGCCCACAAGGTCGAACCCGTATGCACCCGCCGTCTTCCTTCATTGCCGCCTAGCCTTCGATCTTCCCCTTTAACTTACCTGCAACACGAGCACACTAGTGAGCTAATAGCCCAATAAGTGGATTAGGGACATAAGTAATAACATTCATCACAAATTCAATAAATCATAAATATCACAATAGAGAGTCCCTATAAAAGAATCAAGTTACCAACCCAACGGTTGCAACCCGAGTCATAGATTTCAACCCACCTCTGATTTCACTTTAAGACTTTACGTTACGACTTACTTTATCAAGTATACGTGTGCTCACGAATTATTATTGTAAAGGATCCTTACTTAATATTCATTGGGCCCGTCGGCCATTCCGAAACCTTTTGCGACCAATGGCCCCGTCGAGCCGTTTCGGAATTGATTTCACAATCGCCCCGTCGGGCCTTTTTGGGACTTGAAACAATAGTGGGCCCCTTGGGCCGTCCCGTTCAATTTATATTCTCATGGAAACATCGTCTCCCTCCAGGCCTCTTTGCTCTTTCCGAAACCTTTCGCGACCAATGACCCGGTCGGGTCGTTTCGGAATTATTAACTTTAACTTACCCCGTCGGGCCGATCCGAATCGTTAAACAACATAACGTGAGGAACGCTATCCGCCAACCTCCTCTGATCCCCTCGGGCCGTTCCGAGACCTTTTGCGGCCAATGGCCCTGTCGGGCCGTCTCGGAATAAATCTCACAAATGCCCCGTCGGGCCTATCGAGAATAAAGACGCTTTCCATTTTTTGAGTCATTTTGAAATTCATTCAACCTGCAAAATAATCTCAACAACGATACTCGGATAGTTTTATGTCCATGGTCCCATACCCACAGACAGACTGACACACACATGCACATATAAGACATAATCTCATACTCATGGGTTGGACACAAAATAAAAGTACGTGATACCATACTCACGCACCCTAAATATGTATTAATGCAACTAAATTAAACGAACATCTAATTGTAACACCACAAGCTAGCACAAATTCATAACATAAATGATCGCGCGACCATGGTCAAGTCTACTCGTGTTACAGAGGGGATCCACTTACTTGAGAATCCTAAACTTCCTGCCTTGGTCCTCGAGATCCTTCCTCAATGGCGTTCCTTCCCAGAAGCTCGACGTGTGGCACCTTTGTCCAACAAGAGAATTCGAGGGTTAACGTCGAGGTTAACCATTTATAGTAGAGGAAGGGAACTTTAAAGCTCAACGTGACACTAGGAAATAGATTTTAGATAGCGGGATGACAAACGGTCCGACTGGATATCTCCTGCGAGCACTCTTGTCCCGAGTGTCGTCACTTTTAAGGTTTATCGTCAATCTCGATTAATGGTTACGTCGTTGATTAATTTAGGTGAGAAAGAAATTATTGGACCTAAGTGGTCCTTGACTTAGCATAAAAAGTGACTAAATTTCAAGCCGGAAATCTGGCAGAGTCTCCCCTGTTTTTCGGATATCCCGGCCGAAGCCTTCACCTAATTTCAACCCAGCACCGAACTAATTTCGGTCACAGTCCATCACGACAACAACCAGAATAATTCAACATAACACCAAAAACATTTCAGAACATCTTAATAACAAGACTTCTCGAGCCTCAAAGGCTTATCACATAACACTCTTCTCAATGATTTCAACAATTTCAAAGCTTAAGTTACAACTCTAATGCCGTTTCATTTTACGACTAAAACTCGATTTCGGCCGCTCGGTTATACCTTTAGTATACGAAGGTGAGGAGTTGTGCGTCCAAACTTGCTTTGTACGCGTTCCTGCACGATTTGAGAGAATTGAAAATGAAATCGAATCAAGCTTCGGACTTAAACAAAAGTATGGCGCGAAACGCTCGGTCTAGCGACCCGATACTCGTTTTAGGCTCAAGCGGACAAGTTTACAAAAATACATGTCCAATAAAAATTAGATTATAAGGTTAGCGCAAAAACCCGATCCTCAAGGGAACAAAATCTTCCTTTAGAAAATTCATTTCGAAAGTTTCTTAGTTTGAAAGTTCCAAACTTAACGCTAACTCACACATTAATAAAAGCGTCTTCTAAATTTTACAAAGATAACCACACGAAAAGGGGTAACTCTCGTCAATTGCTAAATTCTCGAAATGTAATCTCAAATAACACTACTCCAAGACTTTAGATTTTCCAAAACGACACTTAGCCACGAGGATTTACAATACCAAAACAATCGATGTAACAAGCTCAATGCAATTGTAAAACACAACAAAATTTATACTCGTATATAATTTCTCCATTGAGAAATTTACTACGTTTTTCACGTTCAACAACCAAAAATCAGATTCTCCAACCATAATATTATCATTTACACTAATTTCTACCACGAGGAAAAACAAGTCAATTCGAGGCTCAAATAGACAACGGCAGCAAGCATATGTAATAGACCCACTGAAATTAATAAAATTAAACTAGAACACGCGATGACAACACGACGGACACAAAGTTTACCTCAGTGTCAGCTCAGAGCTCGAGGACTCGGACAACGACGGTGCGAGAGAAGCGTCGACTTTGCCGACGACGGGCAAGACGAACTCGGCGCGATGGAGGGGCACGGCTACTGCCCGGAGGAGGCCGCAACGCGGCGAGCAGACCCGGGGCTCCGCGAGGGCGAGCAGGGCTCGCGGGGTTGCGCGGCTGCACGGAGGCGAAGCGTCGCCGGGGTCGCGCGGCTGCCGGACGGAGACACGACGGTGGGAGAGGTACAACACGTCGCGAATCCGAGGTGGCGACGGCGCAGGGGTGGGTCTTGCGTTGTCGTTGAAGGGGCTGAGCTCGCGCAAAGGGGCTCGACGTGGAGCTCGGGCAGCACTGGCGACCGGAGAGGCGCGGCTGCGAGATGGGGAGATGACGCGCGAGCTGGCGTCGCGACGAGGTGGGGGCCGTGCGACGAGGCTGGGCGGAGGAGGCGCGCGAAGGAGGCGGCGCCGAGCTAGGGAGCAACGCGCGGCTGTGCGGTTTCGGACGGAGCTCGGGGAGGGGCGGCGCGGCTCGATCGTCGGCGATGGGTGGAGGAGGCAAAGAGAGAGTGAGAGAGAGGGTTGTGCGAAGAGAGAGAGAGAGGGGGAATGGGGGGGTGCGGCTGTGAGGTGGGAAAGGAAAAGGGAAAACAAACCCTAGTGGAAGAAAAAAATAATATTTATACCAAAGTGTTTTTTTTTTAAATAATCATGAAAATACATCCTTAAGTCCAAATTGAGAAATTATGAATTTTAATATCAATTTCAAGATGAAAATTGATTCCTAAAGTGCCCAAAAATTCAAAAACGCACAATAATACCATTGCACTTCTAGTTTAATATAGCCAAGAGTTGGCCAGATTTAACGAAACTGACCAACTTCTCTCTAAATTACATTAACCAAGATAATAATGTCAACACATTTGACTCGAGAAATATAAAAAGTAAATACTTGCAAAAGTAGTCCAGGTTCAGGCCCTTACAATCCTACCCCCTTACAAAAGTTTCGTCCTCGAAACTTAGAACAAGTGGGGATATTTATCTCTCATTGCATACTTAGTTCCCACGCTGCCCCTTCATGAGTAGCTCCAGGCTCAATATCTAGGACTTTATGGCACCGAACATGATTAGGATCGGCTACGTACTTCCTCAGCATGAAGTCGTAGAACACATTAAGAACAGAGGACATGTTAGGCGGTAAAGCCAATCGATATGCAACTTCACCCATCTTATCAAGGATTTCAAAAGGCCCTGCATACCTAGGACTAAGTTTGCCCTTCTTTCCAAAATGCATAACTACTTACATGGGCGCCACCTTCAAGAACACATGGTCATCCACTTCAAACTCTAAGGGTCGGCGTCGGACGTCCGTGTAGCTCTTCTGCCTGCTCTGAGTGGTCTTCAAGTGTCAGATTGGTGTGCTCCGTCTGGGCGTCAGTTTATGGATGAAACACCGTGCTGAACCTTAACTGGGTTCCCATGGCTTTGTGCAAGATCTTGCAAAAAGCGGAAGTGAACCTAGTATCTCTGTCTAAGATGAGATTCTGATACTCAGTGGAGCCTCACTAGCTCCTGATCATAAATCTCCGTCAACCTATCCATGGGGTATGTCATTCGACCGGCAAAAAGTGAGCTAACATTATAAGCTTGTCTACAATCACTAAAATGACATCGCAATACGGGCAAACCCAGTCGTCCCCGTGGGGATTATCAACACTGGAGCAGTTGTGAAACGCCTTTTTGAGCTCTTAAAAGCTCTCTTCACAAGCCGGAGTCCAAGAAAACTTGGTATTCTTTCGAGTAAGGCGGGTTAAAAGTAGAGCGAGTTTGGAGAACTCCTCTAGAAATCGCCTATAGTACCTGGTTAAGCCCAAGAAACTACGAACTTTCGTGACCGGCATGGGCTAATTCCATGAATTAACTGTTCAATCTTAGATGGATCCACCGAAATTCGTTCCTTAGACACCATGAGACCAAGAAAAGAGACCTTTTCCAACCGAAACTCACACTTCTTGAACTTATCATAAAGCGCTTTGGGTAACCTTTCCAAAACGGCTCACAAATGCTCTTCATGCTCTCCTTTTGTCTTCGAATGAACGAGAATATCATCGATAAAGACTAAAACAATCTTGATGAGATAGTCTTCGAAGACGCGATTCATTAGACCAATGAACGCGGCCGGAGCATTGCTGAGTCCGTAGGACATCACCAAGAATTCATAATGCCCGTAACGGGTACAGAAAACGGCCTTGGGTATGTCTTCCTCGTGTATTTTAAACTGGTGATAACCCTAACTACCGCCATCAAGCATCTTTCACGCTTGAAGGGAAGAGATTATGGGTCTGGTTAACCCTCTGGGCGACCCTTACTCTCCTGTATCCACAATATTTTGCTAAAAATATCTGATACCTCATCTTTCTCATTACTTGGCATATATTCTCACACATTCCATATACATTTGTAACTAACCATGACAGCAACACAAAATGACAAGAAGCAAAATAACATTTCTAACAATAATAAAAAGGGTAAATCTAATAATAAAGAGATAGCAAATAAGTCCTTCCATCTCATCACAATTATATTTCTTCCCCGCAATCATTTTCTTCTTCCTCCTAGCGTAAGTGAACAGCGAAGGAGGCTTATCAGAACACCCCTAGACCAGAACCGAGACCCCATAGTCTCGCTTGTAGGGGTAGCCGCTAGGAAAGATTGTGTCAAGTCGTCGTGTTTTCTATCTAACTTCTTAACACATCCACCCGCAATAAAAGAGTAAAAAGCCCCTGAATCTATGGGAACGAAGGCGATAGTGTTGGCAATAGAGATCTGACCTGTAACAACAGTTGAGGGTCTCGCGGCTGCTTCGCCTTCAGTAATTGCAAAGACTCGAGCATTGGGCTTCGCTTGATCTCCGCTTTGATTTCCCTGGTTCCGCGCTTGACCTCCAGGTTCTCGGCACTCCCTAGCGTAGTGGCCTGGTTTGTTGCAATTGTAACACCTTGGACTGTTGTTGTTGTACCGACACTCTCCTGGGTGGTGTCTTCCACACGTAGGGCACGGAGGAACATTGGTGTCGCGCTTCTTCGCCTGGTCAGACCGATTCGGGAAGTTGGCTTCCGACTTGCGTTTGTTCCCAGAGCCGTTCCCGCCCGATAGGTTGGGTGAGTTATAATTCGATCGGTTTCTGCCGTTGTGGGGACGTGAAGGAAAGTTACCGCTATGTGAGCGGCCAAAATGTGATCCGTTATGTGCTCCATCTGCCTGTGACGAGTGGGGCTCGGGTTTCTCTTCCTGCTTAGTCTCCCAAGACTCCGAGCGTAGAGCACACTGGACGGCATCTGCGTAGCTGGTGGGTCCTTCTCTGCCCGTGTCGACAAAACGAGCAATGTCAGAATTTAGGCCGGCATAAACTTAATCTTCCGACTAGCGTCGGTGGCCACAATGTCCGGCGCAAACTTGGCCAACTGGTCGAACTTCAAGACATAATTGGCGACACTTAGCTTTCCTTGACGCAAATTGATGAACTCGTTCATCTTGCTATTTTGAACGGCCTCACTAAAGTACTTCTCGTGGAAGACTCGCTGAAATTCGGCCCATGTCATGATACTGACATCCCGAGTTTGCTTCACCACACTCCACCAATAACGTGCGTCTTTATTGAGCATAAAGACGGCACACGAGACCTTCTCATGGTCTGAGATTTGCATCATATCAAAGATAAGTTCTATGCGACTTATCCATTCTTCAGCCGCGAGGGGATCCGGAGCACCATCGAACGATGGAGGTTGGGCCCTACGAAACCTCTCGTAGACCGCTTCTAAAGTCACATGTGGTACTGGTACTCCTTGGGCATAGGCGAGTGGCGCTAAACCAGGCGCCGGAGGTCGAATCGCCGGAGCATGAGCTTGCATCATCGGGGGATGTAGTGGTATGCCCAGAATAGGATGCCCCGCGGGGTAAGGGGCGTCCACTGCAGGGTTAGGGTACGCCGCTGCCCTGCCTTGTATTGGAGGGCCTCCCGCGAGAATCTCCGCTGCCCCCGGGTGAACTACATCGGCTCCTAGAGCTGGATCTGGATGTTCGGGCGGTTCTTCGCCCTCTACTTGCCCTTGGGCCTCAACCGGAGGCGGGGGAGGGAGAGGTAAGGCCCCACGTCCCATGTGCTCCATCAGGCGATTTAACACCTCCGTTTGCTGTCGCTGAATCTCGATTTGGCGTTCCATGGCCTCGCGAAGTTCGGCCATTGTCCTTGACAAGTTTGGCCTCGTCATAGTCAACGAGAAAGTAGAATAACAAATGACCTGAGTCAACGAACTAAGGTTAAATTCACTACATAAACTAGACAAAAGAATGCAATTTGAAGCAATCGTCATAAAATCGGGGAGAAGACAAGTTAACATCACATATCATAAACAATTACTAATATGCCATACATAGTTGCATTATGACGAGAATAACACAAGCATCATAACAGACATAAAGATCCTTCAAAGAGGATAACACAACACATAACTAGTCAGATTTAGCTTCTACCTCAATTAGTCGAAATAAATAAATAAACGCTAATTATAAATTACTACGTACGTCACTTCTTATTCGGTTAGGTACGATGTTAAGCTACGTTAAATTGATACTCATACGAATACCCTAGGGCTACGAAATTATGGTTAGTGCCTCCACCGATATGATCTAACAACCATCCTTGCTGGGATCATCATCTTCTAAAGTGTCCTCCATCGTCGGCGTACCGCTGCTGGCTCGGAAGTCGTCCACATATGCACCCATCACTTGAACGTACAGGCGCTCGAAACACATCGCTGCATCTCCACTATCTGACGCATGAAACGCCTATATTACTTAGACACATGCTCCCTCTGTTCCTGGCTGGAGTTCTAAGTCTCCGCTCTATCTCCTCGTTCTGACATCGTAGAGCGTTAATCTGCAAGTATTTCAATCTAAGGCAATGTGGTAATACTCGTGAAGTTAAAGGAAAGGCACTTACAGTAGCGACAATGAGGAATCACGCTTGTGCATACGGGGTTGTCTACAGGACCGGCTAAACCGTGGCTCTGATACCAACTTTGTAACGACCCAGAATATAGTAATACGAAAATATCATAAATCACAATAATCTATAACGATATAAGTATTCAATATCCCAAAAATACGGTTAAATTTGAACTTTTTACATAATAATAATAATAAATACATTTTAACTCCTAAGCACGGGTTCCCAACCGTGACCCCATAATCATCAAAATTAGGTTTCGTATGAAGATTTGTTAAAATGAGTTTGGGACTTCAAAAACTTTTGCCATCGGATAGCCGACGGTCCACACGACGCCCACAAGGTCGAACCCGTATGCACCCGCCGTCTTCCTTCATTGCCGCCTAGCCTTCGATCTTCCCCTTTAACTTACCTGCAACACGAGCACACTAGTGAGCTAATAGCCCAATAAGTGGATTAGGGACATAAGTAATAACATTCATCACAAATTCAATAAATCATAAATATCACAATAGAGAGTCCCTATAAAAGAATCAAGTTACCAACCCAACGGTTGCAACCCGAGTCATAGATTTCAACCCACCTCTGATTTCACTTTAAGACTTTACGTTACGACTTACTTTATCAAGTATACGTGTGCTCACGAATTATTATTGTAAAGGATCCTTACTTAACATTCATTGGGCCCGTCGGCCATTCCGAAACCTTTTGCGACCAATGGCCCCGTCGAGCCGTTTCGGAATTGATTTCACAATCGCCCCGTCGGGCCTTTTTGGGACTTGAAACAATCCGTTCAATTTATATTCTCATAGAAACATCGTCTCCCTCCGGGCCTCTTTGCTCTTTCCGAAACCTTTCGCGACCAATCACCCCGTCGGGTCGTTTCGGAATTATTAACTTTAACTTACCCCGTCGGGCCGATCCGAATCGTTAAACAACATAACGTGAGGAACGCTATCCGCCAACCTCCTCTGAGCCCCTCGGGCCGTTCCGAGACCTTTTGCGGCCAATGGCCCCGTCGGGCCGTCTCGGAATAAATCTCACAAATGCCCCTGTCGGGCCTATCGAGAATAAAGACGCTTTCCGTTTTTTGAATCATTTTGAAATTCATTCAACCTGCAAAATAATCTCAACAACGATACTCGGATAGTTTTATGTCCATGGTCCCATACCCACAGACAGACTGACACACACATGCACATATAAGACACTTAAACCCATAATCTCATACTCATGGGTTGGACACAAAATAAAAGTACGTGATCCCATACTCACGC
The DNA here is from genome assembly GCA_018132145.1 of Boehmeria nivea var. tenacissima. Classification (NCBI taxonomy): domain Eukaryota; kingdom Viridiplantae; phylum Streptophyta; class Magnoliopsida; order Rosales; family Urticaceae; genus Boehmeria; species Boehmeria nivea. Next base: position 1,780,478 of record CM030885.1, on the reverse strand, counting down.
ACCCTAAACATGTATTAATGCAACTAAATTAAACGAACATCTAATTGTAACACCACAAGCTAGCACAAATTCATA